>JAVIAB010000050.1:78943361-79685861 GCA_032433765.1 Megaustenia siamemsis
CAACAAAAAGTACCAGACACTGAAACACTTGTTACAACAACATTCTAGGCGTCAACAAAAAGTACCAGACACTGAAACACTTGCTACAACAACATTCTAGGCGTCAACAAAAAGTACCAGACACTGAAACACTTGTTACAACAACATTCTAGGCGTCAACAAAAAGTACCAGACACTGAAACACTTGTTACAACAACATTCTAGGCGTCAACAAAAAGTACCAGACACTGAAACACTTGTTACAACAACATTCTAGGCGTCAACAAAAAGTACCAGACACTGAAACACTTGTTACAACAACATTCTAGGCGTCAACATTTCGGCTGGAAATAACCAAAGTTATGTGGACTGGAGGACACGGTGAGGGCATGCACAACGATCGCATCTGGAAACTGGTTATACCGTGAGCTCGGCAGTGACTAAGAGATCAGATGGTAGATACAGGAATTATATGTAAGGACTTTATTTTCCTGGCAGTTCGAAATGTCTCTATTAACATTATTGTGTAGAGAAACATCCAAGGACTGGAATATGCGGCGTTGTAACGATCGATAACGATCAGCAACGATCAATAACGACATTATCAGTTGGTCACTTAAGCATCAGGCACGAAGATTCAGCGACATCAGAGAGAAGAGCCAAGACATTGGCTACACGGTCTCCTTTTATCAGCCAGTTCCATCTATGGCAGCGGTTCTTATCAAAGAATTGGACTTGATATTCAGTTCAGCAAAACACAAGACACGTTCAACTATTGGACGTTACAGCCCGTTCAGAAACACACAGGACCTATTCAACGATGTTAATCTAAAACTGCTTTCATTATCACCTGCAAATGCTCACCCATTTATCACTGTACATTAAAGCTAATTCATGTCTATATGTTTCTTATTGGAAACTCTATCAAACCTTTATAGCTAATCTTTAGAAATAGCTGAAGACCGCAATCTTTGGATTGCACACTCTAAAGCTGCAACTAGGAGCAGACAGATTCACAGACAAAGAGAAGAGATAGCGAAAGAAAAGCAAAAATAACATATGCTAGTGGCGCTGCAAAATCCATAGTCAGCAATTACCGAGGGAGGCTACTAATCCTACTACTAAAACTACCACTACAACTACTCCTACAACTAATACTATTACTATTACTACTACTACTATTACTACTACTACTCCTAGTACCACTACTACTACTACTACGACTACTACTAATACTACACCTACTAATACCACTACTACTCCTACTAATACTAATACTACTACTACAAACACCACTACTACTACTTCTACTAATACTAATACTACTACTATTAATACTACTACTACTACTACCACTACTACTACTACTCCTACTACTACTAATACTACTACTACTACTAATATTACTACTACTACTACTACTAATACTACTGCTACTACAACTACCACTACTACTACTACTCCTACTACGACTACTACTCCTACTACAACTAATACTACTACTACTACTACTACTAATACTACTACTACTACTACTACTACTACTAATACTACAACTACTGCTAATACTACTACTACTCCTACTACTACTACTACTGCTACTACTACTAATAATACAAATAATGCCACCACAACTACTACTACTACTACTCCTACTACAACTGATACAACTACTAATACCACCACTACTACTACTATTACTACTAATACTTCTACTACTCCTCCTTCTACTACTACTACTAATACTTCTACTACTACTCCTACTACTCTTCCTACTACACTACTACTACTCCTACTACTACTACTACTCTTACTACTCCTCCTCCTACTACTACTACTAATACTTCTACTACTACACTACTACTACTCTTCCTACTACACTACTACTACTCCTACTACTCTTCCTACTACACTACTACTACTCCTACTACTACTACTACTCTTACTACTACTCCTCCTACTACTACTACTACTACTAATACTTCTACTACTACTCCTACTACTCTTCCTGCTACACTACTACTACTCCTACTACTACTACTACTACTACTCCACCTACTACTACTACTCCTACTACTACTACTCCTACTACTTCTCCTACTATTCCTACTAATACTACTACTACTACTACTTCTACTACTACTCATCCGCCTAATACTACTCCTACTACTACTCCTACTACGTCTCCTACTACTACTCCTACTACTACAATTACTACTCCTACTAATACTACTACTACTCCTACTGCTGCAACAACAACAACAATTACTACTACTACTTCTACTCCTTCTACTACTCCTACTACTACTACACCTACTACTTCTACTAATGCCACTACTACTACTACAACTCCAACTACAACTACTACTACTCCTACTACTGCAACTACTACTAATACTACAACTACTACTACTTCTACTACAACTACTGCTACTACTGCTACTCTTCCTACTACTCCTTATTCCACTACTACTCTTACTACTCCTACTACTCCTACTACTCCTACTACTACTTCTACTACTTCTCCTATTACTGCTACTACTCCAACAACTACTCCTACTACTACAATTACTGCTCCTACTAATACTACTACTGCTACTACTACAACAACTACTACTACTACTACTTCTACTTCTACTACTACTACTACTCCTACTACCACTACAACTACTCCTACAACTAATAATATTACTATTACTAATACTACTAATACTACTACCACTATTACCACTACTGCTACTTCTACCACTACTACTACTTCTACTACTACTAATACTACTAATACTAATACTACTCCTACTTCTACTACTACCACTACTACTACTTCTACTAATACTAATACTACTAATACTACTACTACTCCTACTACTACTACTACTAATACTACTACAACTACTACTAATACTACTCCTACTACTAATACTAATACTATTACTACTACTGCTAATACTACTACTACTGCTCCTACTACTACTACTGCTACTACTACTATACTACTATTACTAATACTACTTCTACTACTACTACTAATACTACTACTGCTACTACTACTACTACTAATACTACTAATACTATTAATACCGCTACTAATACTCCTACTCCTACGACAACTACTACTACAACTACTAATAAACTGCTACTACTACTACTCCTACTACTATTGCTACAACTACTAATACCACTACTACAACTACTACTCCACCTACTACTACTACTGCTACTACTACTACTAATACTATTAATACCACCACTACTACTACTACTACTACTACTAATACTACTCCTACTACTACTACTAATACGACTACTACTACAAATACTACTACTACTAATAATAATAATACCACTACTATTAATCCTACTACTACAATCATTACTACTACTACTACTACTACTAATACTACTAATACTACTACCACTACTACTACAACTACCACTACTACTGCTACCAATTCTACTGCTACTACAACTACCACTACTACTCCTACTACTACTAATACAACTACTACTCCTACTACAATTACTACTACTCCTAATACTACCACTACTACTACTACTACTAATACTACTAATAATTCTACTACTCCTACTATTACTACTACTACTAATACTAATACTACTACTACTACAACTCCAATTGCATCTACTACTACTCCTACTATTGCAACTACTGCTAATACTACAACTACTACTACTCCTACTACAACCTCTACTACTCCTACTACTCTTCCTACTATTCTACTACTACTACTACTACTACTACTCTTACTACTACTCCTCCTACTGCTACTAATACTATTACTACAGCTGCTACTACTTCTACTGCTACTCCTACTACTACTACTCCTAATACTACTACTACTCCTACTCCTACTACTTCTCCTAATACTGCTACTACTCCAACTACTCTTCCTACTACTACACTTACTAATCCTACTAATACTACTACTACTCCTACTACTGCAACAACAACAACAACTACTACTACTACTTCTACTCCTACTACTACTCCTACTACTACTCCTACTACCACTCATAGCACTACTACTACTAGTACTACTCCTACTACTATTCCTCCTCCTCCTCCTACTACTACTACTACTCCTATTACTACTACTACTCCTACTACTCCTCCTCCTACTACTACTCCAATTACTACTCCTCCTCCTACTACCACTACTACTTCTACTACTACTCCTCCTCCTACTACACTACTACTTCTACTACTACTCCTTACTACTTTTACTTCTACAACTACTACTATGATGCAACCATGCTTATCATCCAAATTTAGCACAGTCAGCACCTATATGCAGCTAAAAGCACAAACCACTTTACAAAATTTGTTAATTATTAATTTTATTAAATATAATTTCACATGAACATTAACTACCGAACTCTCGGCAACGTTAATTGTTCCCCAGACGTTTGTGACAGTCAGATCACGTCCACATACGGAATAAACATTTTACAAAAACAAGTTGTGAATCTTTTAAACGTGAAAGTACCTGACATGCACTTTTATTATTCCATCGTCAAATGTTATATTCTTTAAGTTATTTTTAATTCAGTTCAATCCATATTATTAACAATTACTTATTCTTGATTCTAGACGGCACCATTCATCCTGTTATACAATTTGTTCTTTTTTTTTATATATAACTCGAGTTCTCACGATAAATACTGCCTAGATAGTTTTACATCTTTTCTTTCACTCCGTTCTGGACAGGAAAAGTATTTGATGTATTCATGTCGCAACGATTTGTGCAATTTATAATAATCTGAAGTGCATGACTATACGTGGCACAACATTGTGATGCATCTTACCTATGCAAGAAATTAAAGGAGACCATCTCTGCTGATGAAATACAATACTTTCGTCAGATCTGACATATAGTGGTGTCCGATACTTGCTTGCTAAAATATTAAACATATCGATATTACACACCAGTTAAGTTCAATCTGAACTTGAATAACACCGATTACTTTTAATCATTTAACGATGGCGCTAGATAGGACACACACTGCGGAAACCAAATGAGAATATAACACGACAGGCACTTTTTGGAGAATTTACAAGGAAAAAGACATGGAGGATAACCAAAATATTAATGGAGAAGATAGATGAAAGCAGAAATGAAGACGATGGAGAAGACATGGAATGATAGTAAAAGAATATCAAGAAACAGAACGGCTTCGAAAGTGTTTGTTGAAGACCTATGCTCCACAGGGAGCTGAAAGTGTTTGTTGAAGACCTATGCTCCACAGGGAGCTGAAATTGTTTGTTGAAGACCTATGCTCCACAGGGAGCTGAAAGTGTTTGTTGAAGACCTATGCTCCACAGGAAGCTGAAAGTGTTTGTTGAAGACCTATGCTCCACAGGAAGCTGAAAGTGTTTGTTGAAGACCTATGCTCCACAGGGAGTTGAAAGTGTTTGTTGAAGACCTATGCTCCACAGGAAGCTGAAAGTGTTTGTTGAAGACCTATGCTCCACAGGGAGCTGAAATTGTTTGTTGAAGACCTATGCTCCACAGGAAGCTGAAAGTGTTTGTTGAAGACCTATGCTCCACAGGAAGCTGAAAGTGTTTGTTGAAGACCTATGCTCCACAGGAAGCTGAAAGTGTTTGTTGAAGACCTATGCTCCACAGGGAGCTGAAAGTGTTTGTTGAAGACCTATGCTCCACAGGAAGCTGAAAGTGTTTGTTGAAGACCTATGCTCCACAGGGAGCTGAAATTGTTTGTTGAAGACCTATGCTCCACAGGAAGCTGAAAGTGTTTGTTGAAGACCTATGCTCCACAGGAAGCTGAAAGTGTTTGTTGAAGACCTATGCTCCACAGGAAGCTGAAAGTGTTTGTTGAAGACCTATGCTCCACAGGGAGCTGAAAGTGTTTGTTGAAGACCTATGCTCCACAGGGAGCTGAAGGTGTTTGTTGAAGACCTATGCTCTTAAGGGAGCTGAAAGTGTTTGTTGAAGACCTATGCTCCACATGAAGCTGAAAGTGTTTGTTGAAGACCTATGCTCCACAGGGAGCTGAAAGTGTTTGTTGAAGACCTATGCTCCACAGGGAGCTGAAAGTGTTTGTTGAAGACCTATGCTCCACAGGGAGCTGAAGGTGTTTGTTGAAGACCTATGCTCCACAGGGAGCTGAAGGTGTTTGTTGAAGACCTATGCTCTTAAGGGAGCTGAAAGGAAGAAGAAGATAAAGAAGAACTATCAATAATATATAACTGCTTATGATCGATATAAACAGTATTTCATATCAACATTATTGTACTTTCTTCAACTCTAGCAACTCAAACAAAATCAAACGCTATGTAAATAATATCGGGCCCTTTTCGTCTTGTCAGGGGGTCTAGTGGAGGCTTTTGTGTATTTTTTTTTTTTTAGGTTTTGATTTTGTCGAACATTTTTTCTGGTGGCCAATTCTACCAATGTTTGACAAACACACACGGCCACAGAATGAACAAATCAGGACCACTGGTCCACAGGGTTTTCCATCCTTTTTCATGAGTCTTTTCTCTTCTAGGTTTTGCTTTAGCAGAGTCTCAAATAATGTTATACCATTTCTTATACATGTTGTCGATGATGTGCAATCACTTGCCAGATGTTCCCAGTCATATTCACATATGGATAAGTCATTCAGAGATGATTTATAGATATCTCTATATCGTAGTTTAGGTCTGTCGATTTGTCTTTTTCCGTGTGTTAGTTCACCATATAGTATTTGCTTGGAGATGCGTTTTTCTTCCATTCGCTGGATGTGCCCCAGCCATCTTAGTCTTCGACATCTGAGCATCGACATGATTGTTGGGGTCTTAGCACGTTGCAGGACAGTTAAGTTGGTTATTTTATCCTGCCATTTGATGTGTCTTATTCTGCGCAGACATCACATGTGGAAGTCATTTACTCTTTTTTCATGAGTTGTGTATGTTGTCCGGTTTGATATCCATATAATAGTGTGCTAAGCACACACATTTGATATATTAAGAGTTTGGTCTTTAGTGTTCGTTTCGTGTTGTTCCAGGCCCTTTCTGTGAGTTTTGTCGAAAGTCGTAGCTGCCTTACCAATTCGCCTGCTTATTTAATCATCAAGAGATGTGGTTTGCGTAATTGTGGATCCAAGATACGTGAATTTTTGAACTGATTCTATGTAAGTACTAATATTAACATACCGTTAGTACTAATATGAATATAGAACTAAGCTTAACACCAGTACTGACATAATACTAGTACTGACATATTACTAGTACTGATATAATACTAGTACTGACATAATACTAGTACTGACATAATACTAGTACTGACATAATACTACTACTGACAGAATACTAGTACTGACATAATACTAGTACTGACATAATACTAGTGCTGACATAATACTAGTGCTGACATAATACTAGTGCTGACTAGTGCTTGTCTACAACACAAGTATTCAGCCCTACTGGGAGATACTTGCATTAATAGGAAAGTACAAATATACAATTTATTTCCGGTCTGTGATCGTTACCCTATGCTATTGTCATTGAGAACGTCATCGTGTAAGACACTACTGCAATAGCCAATTTTTTTAGTTGGCTGCGTGGTAGTGTGCCAAGCGTTCGGCTTCTCGTGGCAAGGCGCGGTGCCACTGAGTACGGGTTCGATCCCACTTCGGACTATATATTGTTCTTCGTTTTTTTCTATTGTTGTTTGTCTGTCAATTTTTCCGAGTGCTAACACATACTTCTTTGTTCTATTATTCCCTATTATCGCCTCGGAAGTTCCCCATATAATAATATTTATGTATTATTATTTGTACCCAGTATATAAACACTGGGAACTACTATTCGTGCTGTTTCGTCCAATAAATGTTTGTCTACAACACAAGTATTCAGCCCTACTGGGAGATACTTGCATTAATAGGAAAGTACAAATATACAATTTATTTCCGGTCTGTGATCGTTACCCTATGCTATAGTCATTGAGAACGTCATCGTGTAAGACACTACTGCAATAGCCAATTTTTTTAGTTGGCTGCGTGGTAGTGTGCCAAGCGTTCGGCTTCTCGTGGCAAGGCGCGGTGCCACTGAGTACGGGTTCGATCCCACTTCGGACTATATATTGTTCTTCGTTTTTTTCTATTGTTGTTTGTCTGTCAATTTTTCCGAGTGCTAACACATACTTCTTTGTTCTATTATTCCCTATTATCGCCTCGGAAGTTCCCCATATAATAATATTTATGTATTATTATTTGTACCCAGTATATAAACACTGGGAACTACTATTCGTGCTGTTTCGTCCAATAAATGTTTGTCTACAACACAAGTATTCAGCCCTACTGGGAGATACTTGCATTAATAGGAAAGTACAAATATACAATTTATTTCCGGTCTGTGATCGTTACCCTATGCTATAGTCATTGAGAACGTCATCGTGTAAGACACTACTGCAATAGCCAATTTTTTAGTTGGCTGCGTGGTAGTGTGCCAAGCGTTCGGCTTCTCGTGGCAAGGCGCGGTGCCACTGAGTACGGGTTCGATCCCACTTCGGACTATATATTGTTCTTCGTTTTTTTCTATTGTTGTTTGTCTGTCAATTTTTCCGAGTGCTAACACATACTTCTTTGTTCTATTATTCCCTATTATCGCCTCGGAAGTTCCCCATATAATAATATTTATGTATTATTATTTGTACCCAGTATATAAACACTGGGAACTACTATTCGTGCTGTTTCGTCCAATAAATGTTTGTCTACAACACAAGTATTCAGCCCTACTGGGAGATACTTGCATTAATAGGAAAGTACAAATATACAATTTATTTCCGGTCTGTGATCGTTACCCTATGCTATAGTCATTGAGAACGTCATCGTGTAAGACACTACTGCAATAGCCAATTTTTTTAGTTGGCTGCGTGGTAGTGTGCCAAGCGTTCGGCTTCTCGTGGCAAGGCGCGGTGCCACTGAGTACGGGTTCGATCCCACTTCGGACTATATATTGTTCTTCGTTTTTTTCTATTGTTGTTTGTCTGTCAATTTTTCCGAGTGCTAACACATACTTCTTTGTTCTATTATTCCCTATTATCGCCTCGGAAGTTCCCCATATAATAATATTTATGTATTATTATTTGTACCCAGTATATAAACACTGGGAACTACTATTCGTGCTGTTTCGTCCAATAAATGTTTGTCTACAACACAAGTATTCAGCCCTACTGGGAGATACTTGCATTAATAGGAAAGTACAAATATACAATTTATTTCCGGTCTGTGATCGTTACCCTATGCTATAGTCATTGAGAACGTCATCGTGTAAGACACTACTGCAATAGCCAATTTTTTTAGTTGGCTGCGTGGTAGTGTGCCAAGCGTTCGGCTTCTCGTGGCAAGGCGCGGTGCCACTGAGTACGGGTTCGATCCCACTTCGGACTATATATTGCTCTTCGTTTTTTTCTATTGTTGTTTGTCTGTCAATTTTTCCGAGTGCTAACACATACTTCTTTGTTCTATTATTCCCTATTATCGCCTCGGAAGTTCCCCATATAATAATATTTATGTATTATTATTTGTACCCAGTATATAAACACTGGGAACTACTATTCGTGCTGTTTCGTCCAATAAATGTTTGTCTACAACACAAGTATTCAGCCCTACTGGGAGATACTTGCATTAATAGGAAAGTACAAATATACAATTTATTTCCGGTCTGTGATCGTTACCCTATGCTATTGTCATTGAGAACGTCATCGTGTAAGACACTACTGCAATAGCCAATTTTTTTAGTTGGCTGCGTGGTAGTGTGCCAAGCGTTCGGCTTCTCGTGGCAAGGCGCGGTGCCACTGAGTACGGGTTCGATCCCACTTCGGACTATATATTGTTCTTCGTTTTTTTCTATTGTTGTTTGTCTGTCAATTTTTCCGAGTGCTAACACATACTTCTTTGTTCTATTATTCCCTATTATCGCCTCGGAAGTTCCCCATATAATAATATTTATGTATTATTATTTGTACCCAGTATATAAACACTGGGAACTACTATTCGTGCTGTTTCGTCCAATAAATGTTTGTCTACAACACAAGTATTCAGCCCTACTGGGAGATACTTGCATTAATAGGAAAGTACAAATATACAATTTATTTCCGGTCTGTGATCGTTACCCTATGCTATAGTCATTGAGAACGTCATCGTGTAAGACACTACTGCAATAGCCAATTTTTTTAGTTGGCTGCGTGGTAGTGTGCCAAGCGTTCGGCTTCTCGTGGCAAGGCGCGGTGCCACTGAGTACGGGTTCGATCCCACTTCGGACTATATATTGTTCTTCGTTTTTTTCTATTGTTGTTTGTCTGTCAATTTTTCCGAGTGCTAACACATACTTCTTTGTTCTATTATTCCCTATTATCGCCTCGGAAGTTCCCCATATAATAATATTTATGTATTATTATTTGTACCCAGTATATAAACACTGGGAACTACTATTCGTGCTGTTTCGTCCAATAAATGTTTGTCTACAACACAAGTATTCAGCCCTACTGGGAGATACTTGCATTAATAGGAAAGTACAAATATACAATTTATTTCCGGTCTGTGATCGTTACCCTATGCTATAGTCATTGAGAACGTCATCGTGTAAGACACTACTGCAATAGCCAATTTTTTTAGTTGGCTGCGTGGTAGTGTGCCAAGCGTTCGGCTTCTCGTGGCAAGGCGCGGTGCCACTGAGTACGGGTTCGATCCCACTTCGGACTATATATTGTTCTTCGTTTTTTTCTATTGTTGTTTGTCTGTCAATTTTTCCGAGTGCTAACACATACTTCTTTGTTCTATTATTCCCTATTATCGCCTCGGAAGTTCCCCATATAATAATATTTATGTATTATTATTTGTACCCAGTATATAAACACTGGGAACTACTATTCGTGCTGTTTCGTCCAATAAATGTTTGTCTACAACACAAGTATTCAGCCCTACTGGGAGATACTTGCATTAATAGGAAAGTACAAATATACAATTTATTTCCGGTCTGTGATCGTTACCCTATGCTATAGTCATTGAGAACGTCATCGTGTAAGACACTACTGCAATAGCCAATTTTTTAGTTGGCTGCGTGGTAGTGTGCCAAGCGTTCGGCTTCTCGTGGCAAGGCGCGGTGCCACTGAGTACGGGTTCGATCCCACTTCGGACTATATATTGTTCTTCGTTTTTTTCTATTGTTGTTTGTCTGTCAATTTTTCCGAGTGCTAACACATACTTCTTTGTTCTATTATTCCCTATTATCGCCTCGGAAGTTCCCCATATAATAATATTTATGTATTATTATTTGTACCCAGTATATAAACACTGGGAACTACTATTCGTGCTGTTTCGTCCAATAAATGTTTGTCTACAACACAAGTATTCAGCCCTACTGGGAGATACTTGCATTAATAGGAAAGTACAAATATACAATTTATTTCCGGTCTGTGATCGTTACCCTATGCTATAGTCATTGAGAACGTCATCGTGTAAGACACTACTGCAATAGCCAATTTTTTTAGTTGGCTGCGTGGTAGTGTGCCAAGCGTTTGGCTTCTCGTGGCAAGGCGCGGTGCCACTGAGTACGGGTTCGATCCCACTTCGGACTATATATTGTTCTTCGTTTTTTTCTATTGTTGTTTGTCTGTCAATTTTTCCGAGTGCTAACACATACTTCTTTGTTCTATTATTCCCTATTATCGCCTCGGAAGTTCCCCATATAATAATATTTATGTATTATTATTTGTACCCTGCTGACATAATACTAGTGCTACAATAATGATACAAATCATTATTTTCATCAAGTACCATGCCTGCTCCGGTTAGCGCAATCGATAGGCGGTTGGCTTACCACGGCAACAGCCGGGGTTCGTAATCCTGGCGAAGACACCTGGTTTTACTAATTCCCTAAAAATTAGTAGGAGCCGCGATAGCTCAGTGGTTAGTGTACTGGACTACTACGGACAAGGGGTAGGGTTCGATCCCAACCGACGGCTCCGGGTTCACCCAGCCTTAAATGGGTACCGGATTTTTTCTGGGAAAGTAAAAGCAGCACGGGCGTAATACCGACCACATTACCCCAAAAAAAAAATCATGTGCTGAAGGTCTGTAAAATATAGGGTCACTAACACCATATTTCCCTATACGCCACTTGGCGTGACGGGGGGTACTTTACTTACTTACCATGCCTGCTGGCGTAGATGATGATCTCTCTCCACAACTCTCTATCTCGACAGTTATTTATCAATTCTGTTGTTGACCTTCTGCCAAGCCATTCTCTTAAGTTGTCTGGTATCTTTCCTCTTTGCTTTCAATAATGAATGACTTCGTCCCTCAATTTTACCAGTTGTCACAATATATTCCACATGTTCCCTTCTCATTTATTATCATCATCATCATGTGCCATATCGGTTGGCGTAGGCGATCATGTCCTTCCACAATCTTCTTTCTACAGCGCATCGTATCAGTTCTGTTGTTGACTGTTTTCCGTGACATGAAACCAAGCTATCCGGTATTTTCTCTCTTTGTCGTCCGCGATCTCTCTTTCCTTTTATTTTGCCAGTTGTAACCAAGTATTCCAACTTTCCTCTTCTCAAGATGTGCCCGAAAAATGTTGATTGTTTCTTTCTGATGTTTTTTAGGAGCTCCCTTTTTGTGTTGGCCTCTTTGAGAACTTCCTCATTGGTCTTTTTAGCTGTCAAGGGAACTTTCAGCATTCTTCTGAAAAATCCCATCTCTGTGGCCTCTAATCGTCTTTTAATTTGTTTGTCTACTGTCCATTATTCGCTTCCATATGTCAGAATTGGTTCTATATACCCTTCTCATTACATGGTCATAAAAAATGATGCTGGTTTCTTTCTAATATTGGAAATTAGCTCACTTTTTGCTTTGCCCTCTTTCAGAACGTTTTCATTACTCTTCTTAAAAGTCCATGGTATTCTCAACATTCTTCTATAAAACCACATTTCTACAGCCTCCAGTGATTTTCTTGTCTGTTGTCCTATTGTCCATGATTCACGTCCATATGTGAAGACCGGCTCTACAGAACTTTCTAGAACTGTTTTTCTTGTTTCTATTGTTAAAAATGGATAGTGCAGCGTATCTTCCTCACTTTTTGGAAAGCTTCTTTCTTGATCTTGCTTACAGTAGCTTGCTGACTATCTGTATCATTTGTAGAACATGATGTCCCATACCGAACGAAAGCATTCCATTGGAATCCCCATTCACGTTGTTGTTGTAAATTCTATAGTTGTGGTGACTCATGATTATACGAGGAAGTTAAACGGTGGTTTTCGGTTGCCTTCCGTTGGTTTGTTTACGGTTGCCTTCCGTTGGTTTGTTTACGGTTGCCTTCCGTTGGTTTGTTTACGGTTGCCTTCCGTTGGTTTGTTTACGGTTGATTCCGCTAGATTTGACTAAAAGTCTCACCCGCCAGGCAGTGGGGCTGTTTTACTTTAGGGTATCCTCCCTTAGCCTTTTACTCTCCCGGACATACCTGCAAGGCAGCAGGGGAGCCGCAGGGTGTATTGTCTACTGCATTCAGTAGGAGGTAAAATTACCTGACCTGACCCCAACAAAACACTAGAACTATACACTAGTACTAATATAACACTAGCACTAATATAACACTAGAACTAATATAACACTAGTACTAATATAACACTAGAACTAATATAACACTAGTACTAATATAACACTAGAACTAATATAACACTAGTACTAACAAAACAAGTAGCCACGATATCTCAGTGGTTAGTGAACTGGACTAAAAGAAGGACAAGAGGTAGGGTTCGATCCCAACCGACGGCTTCCGGGTTCAGCCAGCCTTAAATGGGTACATGATTTTTTCTGTGAAAGTAAATCGGTACGGGCGTAATACCGACCACATTACCCCAAAAATCATGTGCTGAAGGTCTGTAAAATTTATGGTCACTTACACCATATTCCCTATACGCCACTTGGCGTGACAGGGCTCCTTACTTTACTTACTAACAAACACTAATACAAACACAACACTACCTATAGTATTAACATATGGTAGCAAGAGAAAGAAGTAAACACATTCTTTAGAAAACAATCGCATATGAAACTTGTGTACCAAACCAGCAAACCCCAGCTGGAAAGTTTCCAGATAAAATCAACCATGATTGAAGGGACTAACCATTTAAATCCTCAACATTTGTAATAAACGCAAGGAAGGATTTATTTCCGGTATGTACTGCGAATGAAGGGGATAAAACTCACTTCACACAATCAATAATGCACTAAAAGGCAGAGCAGAAAACAAAAAAAACAATAAAGACATCATAAATTACAGCTGAGCCATCAAAAAGAGAGGGATCAGTAATAGGCAGCACAAACTAATGCCACAATGTGCTACTCAAGAGCTCATTTGTCCTCTCCCTGATTGAAGTGAGGTGAAAACAAACGAGTATGGCCGACCACCGTGAAAGAGATTGGAGCCTCATCACGTAATAGTCCAGAGGAAGCCATGGAGAGGAATTCGAACTTATGTCGGAGGAAAGATCTTCAAATAAGTACTTGGAATGTTAGGACTCTATATCAAGAAGGGAAATTGGAAATCTGATTCAAGAAGCAGAACAAATAACTATAGATATTTTAGGCATATCAGAGACAAGATGGAAAGAATGTGGGTACATAGAGGGTGAAAAATATACATTTATATACTCAGGAAACACAACAGAACATCAAAGGGGGGTAGGAATACTGATAAAAAGAGAGCTACAAAAATATATAAGTACCCACTGGACATACAGTGATAGGATTATACTACTCAAGTTGAAAGCAAAACCATTCGACATAGCAATAATACAGACATATGCACCTACTCAAGACTACACAGATGAACAAATAGAGGCATACTATGAAGACCTAAATAAAGTTATGAAGCAAGTGAAATCTTCAGACATCTTGATTGTAATGGGTGACATGAACGCTAAAGTAGGAAAAGGTAGATATGAGAACATTATAGGAAATCATGGTTTAGGAAAAAGAAATGACAGAGGAGAAAGATTAATACAATTCTGTGAAGAAAACAGGCTGATAATATGTAACACCTACTTTGAGCAAGAGAAATAATACACATGGAAAAGCCCTGGAGATAAGAAGAGGAATCAAATAGATGACATAATGATAAAAGAAAGGTTCCGTAACAGCGTAAAGAAAGCCAAAACCTACCCAGAAGCAGATATTAATTCAGATCACAATCCTGTCATTATTAAAATTAAAATCAAACTAAAGAGAAACAAGCAAAAGTCTAATTCATCAACAAATCCACTCGACATAACAGCTTTAAATCAAAAAGATATTAAAGATACCTATACAATACAAGTAAAGAACACATACCAGAAGCTGCTAGAAGAAGGAATTGAACAATACAGAAGAGAAAATCCTGATGAAAAAGTAACAACCAAATGGCAATGCATAAAGAAAAGCATACAAGAAACCGGCGACATCTTACCCAAAAGAGAAAAGAACAAAAAACAAAAATGAATAACTAACACAATCTTAGAAAAAATGGAAGAAAGGAGACAAGCGAAGAACACTGCCCAATACAATAAAATAGGTAATGAAATACGCAAAATGTGCAAAAAGGCAAAAGAAGACTGGCTCAGCCAAAAATGTATAGAAAAGAAACTATGGAAAGCAAACAAGACTTAAGAGGAATGCACACAGAAATAAAGAGAATGACTAATACAAATAAAAAAGCCACAGAAGGTGGATGCATTGCAGACAAAAAAGGAAAAATGCTAACAGACAATAAAGATATTATAGATAGATGGCAGGAATATATAACAGAACTATTTCATGATCAAAGGGACAAGAAACCAGTTATAAAATGTGCATCAGGCTATACAATCTTAAAATCTGAGGTGGAAAAAGCTATAAAAAACAATGAAAAAGAGAAAAGCAGCAGGACCTGACAGCATACAGACAGAGATGATACATGCACTAGAAGATTTTGACATTGAAGTGATTACAGACATATGCAACGACATATACCACACAGGATACATACCAAATGAACTAAAAACATCAACTTTCATTGCATTGCCTAAAAAGAATGGTGCAGTTGAATGCATTGACTTTAGAACAATAAACCTAATGAGCCATGTTGCAAAAGTCTTGCTAAAAGTTATACAAGGAAGGATTCAGAATAAAATCAATACTGAATTAGATGAGCAGCCATTTGGATTTAGGAAAAATAGCGGGACAAAAGAAGCCATATTCTACATGAGAACATTAATCGAAAAGTACACAGAAGTAAACAAACCAATATATGCCTGCTTCATAGACTACACCAAAGCTTTTGACAGAGTACACCACAAACAACTTATAGAATGCCTAAAAGAGATACATCTAGATGACATGGACATACGACTAATATGTAATCTATACTGGGAGCAAACAGAAATAATAAAATATAACAAAGAGAACTCTACACCCATTGATATAAAAAGAGGAGTAAGACAGGAATGCATCCTATCACCAAACTTGTTCAATCTATACACTGAGCAAATCTTTATAAACATCATAGAGATGCCAGGCCTACAAATTAATGGAAAGATAATCAATAACCTAAGATATGCTGATGATACTCTACTACTAGCAGAAAATCCTAAAGATCTACAGCATTTACTTAATGAAATAAACATGACAAGCAAAAAATATGCATTAGATATGAATATCAAAAAGACTAAAACCATGATCATAAACAAAGAAAATACTCAAAACCCACAAGTGGATATCAAATTGAAGGAATAGACCTTGAGACAGTTCAGAACTACAACTACCTTGGACATACTATAACCAGTGATGGAAAATGTACAACTGAAATAAACAAAAGAATAGGAATGGCAAAAAGTAATTTTAATGTCATGAAGAACATATTAACATCAAAACAAATAACACCAGGGCTAAAACTAAGAATAGCAAAATGTTACATCTTCTCAATATTCATATATGGTGCAGAAACATGGACGTTAGACAAAAAAACAGAACAAAGAATTGAAGCCTTTGAAATGTGGATATATAGAAGAATAGGTAGAATTGGATGGAAAGAAAAGAAAACAAACTATGAAGTCTTAAAACAACTAAAAATTAAAAGAGAACTACTAAGCACAATTCAAACAAGACAAATGCGATTTTTGGGCCATGTTAAAAGACACAACAGCCTACTAAAAGTAATCCTGGAGGGGAAAATACAAGGTAAAAGAGGCAGAGGCAGACCAAGACTAACATGGACGAGTAACATCAAAAGATGGACAAATCAGCCTATGATAACCCGCACTATCAAAGCAAGAGACAGAGCAGAATGGCGCTCCATGGTAGCCAACCTTCGTTGAGGAGACGGCACTCGATGATGGTGATGAAAACAAACATAATGATGATGATGAATTACTAGACAGAATGCGCGATTTCTCTTTCTGCCCACCTGATCACTTCTTACTTATTCTTGAGTATTATAGCTGCCACTTCCTTCTCTTATTTGACACTATCAACTCCTTTATTATGTAAGGAGTGCAATGACGATGACTCGCAAATAACAGATTAACTCAAAACTATAAGTCACTCTACTGTCTCTCCTTTGAAACTAAAACCACTCCCCTATCTCTTCTTTGACACTATAATCCCCACTCCTATATTTTGTTTGACACTATAATACCCTCTCCTATCCCTTCTTTGACAGTATAATCCCCTGTCCTATCCTTTCTTTGACACTATAATCCCCTCTCCTATTCCTTCTTTGACATTATAATCCCCTCTCCTACCTCTTCTTTGACACTGCAATCCCCTCTCCTATCCCTTATTTGACACTACAATCCCCTCTCCTATCTTTCCTTGACACTATAATCCCCTCTCCTATCTCTTCTCTGACACTATAATCCCCTCTCCTATCTCTTCTCTGTCACTATAATCCCCTCTTCCATCTCTCCCTGACACTATAATCCCCTCTCCTATCCCTTCTCTGACACTATAATCCCCTCTCCTGTCTCTCATTGACACTATAATCCCCTCTCCTATCCCTTCCCTGACACTATAATCCCTACTAGTGGGCGCATAAGAGGACTTATCAACCATCACTGAGCTAGAGTCGTCAGTCGCTTGACGAAGCAGGACATGTTGAGGAGGCGATCTGAGCACCTATGGACTTGTCCGGAGTGCAATGATAATAACCCATAAATAACTCAATAACTCAATAACTATTACTACTCTTCTGAACGACTGCAGTCTCAAGATTCCTAACAGATAACCTCGTCACTGTCTTCTAACATCCAATCTTTAGAAGTGATCTCGACGTGACACTCGTGCATATCCATGACTAACTGACCAATCTGTCAACACTTTCACTTCAACCAAGGACATTGTGATTGTGAACTATATATTTGTGACTGTGAACTATATATTTGTGACTGTGGACTATATATTTGTGATTGTGGACTATATATTTGTGACTGTGGACTATATATTTGAGACTGTGGACTATATATTTGAGATTTGTAAACATATTGTCTACTCTTGTCGGAAACAGAAGTCTGTTCTGGACATTTTAAAGCATTGACTAATAGTCCAACACCACATTGCTCTTGTTGTTTTTGTTTAACACCATTTGAACGCAGCACTAGCTGCTTTAATCTCCTTGTTGAGCTCCTTGTTGTACATATGAGCCCCACTATTCTCAAATGTTTATCTCTTTACTTTATTTCGTCTTTTATTTTATTTTAATGCGTGACTCACGCGCTTAGTATTACCTAAAAAAACTCATCCTTCCTAATTTCTCTCTCTCTCTCTGCGATCAAGACTCAATCAGAGTAGGACCCCAGACTCTCTCATGAAGTCAGCTGTCTGTTTAAGCGATTCGATTGCCCTATATAGTTTCTCTTCCAGGGAGGTGGGTATGGGCCACATTGCTCTTCTCAGGTCTGTGTACTGGGGGCAGTCCTGTAGAACATGTTTTGTAGTCATATTGTCCAGTGTACAGTGGCATAGGCTGGTTGTACCTATTTTGAATTTGGTGAACATGTGATTTCTCATTCTATTGTGGCCAGTGCGTAGGCGAAGTATGATGACATGATCCCTCCTTGATAGTT
Organism: Megaustenia siamemsis; assembly: GCA_032433765.1. Lineage (NCBI taxonomy): Eukaryota > Metazoa > Mollusca > Gastropoda > Stylommatophora > Ariophantidae > Megaustenia > Megaustenia siamemsis. The sequence continues at coordinate 78,962,444 of JAVIAB010000050.1, forward strand.
GGTGGTATCCGTCCCTCTCGTTATGCTTTGGGTGTTCTCGTTTCCATTTTTCATGGAACTTTTTTTTTGAGGATGGATTTGGCTTCATCATAACTTTGCAGATGGTTCTCTTGTGGTAATCTCCCTCCCTCTTTAGCTAATTTGTCTGCTCTCAATTAAATGCCTCTCTTTTTTATGGCTCAGCTGTAATGTGTGATATCTTTGTTGTTTTTTCTGCTCTGCCTTTTAGCGCAGAAAGCTATCAACTCCTAATTTAAAAAGCTAATTACTTGTATGTGTATATTAATTACAAAAATTACTCTTCTCAAGTAACGTTATTGTTACTATCATTGACTGTATCTTACATAACCTTACTACCGTAAACTCACATTATCTTTCCCTTATAATTCACCAAAACTCTACAGTAAATAAAAAAAAAATTGTCTCTCTTTCATTTGCTCTTGAAATCCGGTCTCTTGCATCTACTCAATCATCACGCCATTGTGTATCCGTTAGTGTTAAAATGTGTCTGTCTCTTCTGATTGTATTCTCTGTCTCCCTCCACGCAGACGATCCCGAGAGAGAAGACACGATCCTCTACCAAAACAGAGACAGTCAACTCTTGCTAGATTACTCTGTGACATCATTAAACAAACGTCATGGCAGTCTTCCGTTCTAACACAGCCTCCATAGAACAGGTCATTGTAAATTACAACAAATGAAAATAATAAGTAAATAATTATTTGATTTTGTGTTTCAAATCATTGAATCACATCAAATTTCATTACATTGCCTAAAAAGAATCGTGCAGTTGAATGCAGTGATTTTAGAACAATAAGCATAATGAGCAATGTAACCAACATTTTGCTAAAAGTTATACAGGGATTGATACAGAATAAAATTAAGACTGAATTAGATGAGCAGCCATTTGGATTCAGGAAAAACGGGGGGTAAAAGAAGCCATATTCAGCATCAGAACATTGATTGAAAAGTACATAGAAGTAAACAAACCAATATAAGCCTGCTTCATAGACTACAACAAAGCATTTGATAGAATACACCATAATCAACTTATAGAATCCCTAAAGAATATAAATCTAGACGACACAGACATACGACTAATATGTAATTTGTACTGGGAGCAAACAGCAATAATAAGATATAACAAGGAGAACTCTACACCTAAGGTCATAAAAAGAGGAGTAAGACAGGGATGCATTATATCACCAAGCTTGTTCAATCTATACATTGAGCAAATCTTTAAAAACATCTCAGAGATACCAGGCCTACACATTAATGGAAAGATAATCAATAACCTAAGATATGCTGACGATACTGTACTACTAGCAGAAAATCCTAAAGATCTACAACAATTACTTAATGAAATAAACACGACAAGCAAAAAATATGGATTAGATATGAATATCAAAAAGACTAAAACCATGATCATAAACAAAGGAAATACTCAAAACCCACAAGTGGATATCAACATTGAAGGAATAGGCCTGGAGACAGTTCAGAACTACAACTACCTTGGACATACTATAACCAGTGATGGAAAATGTACAACTGAAATGAACAAAAGAATAGGAATGGCAAAAAGTAATTTTAATGTTACGAAGAACATATTAACATCAAAACAAATAACACCAGGGCTAAAACTAAGAATAGCAAAATGTTACACCTTCTCAATATTCCTAAAAGGTGCAGAAACATGGACATTAGACAAGAAAACAGAACAAAGAATTGAAGCCTTTGAAATGTGGATATATAGAAGAATAGGTAGAATTGGATGGAAAGAAAAGAAAACAAACTATGAAGTCTTAAAACAACTAAAAATTAAAAGAGAACTACTAAGCACAATTCAAACAAGACAAATGCGATTTTTGGGCCATGTTAAAAGACACAACAGCCTACTAAACATTAATGGAAAGATAATCAATAACCTGAGATATGCTGATGATACTGTACTACTAGCAGAAAATCCTAAAGACCTAGAACAATTACTTAATGTAATAAACATGACAATAAAAAATATGCATTAGATATGAATATCAAAAAGACTAAAACTATGATCATAAACAAAGAAAATTAAATATCAAAGTTGAAAGAATACACCTGGAGACAGTTCAGAACTACAACTACCTGGGACATACTATAACCAGTGATGGAAAATGTACATCTGAAATAAACAAAAGAATAGGTATGGCAAAAAGTAATTTTAATGCCATGAAAAATATACTAAAATCAAAACAAATAACACCAGGGCTAAAACTAAGAATAGCAAAGTGTTATATCTTCTCAATATTTATGTATGGTGCAGAAACATGGACATTAGACCAGAAAGCTGAACAGAAAATTGAAGCCTTTGAAATGTGCATTTGTAGAAGAATAGGTAGAATTGGATGGAAAGAAAAGAAAACAAACGAGGTAGTTTTAAAACAACTAAAAATGAAAAGAGAACTACAAAATACAATTAAGACAAGACAAATGAAATGTTTGTGTCATGTTAAAAGACACAACAATCTAATAAAAGTAGTATTGGGAGGTAAAAGAGGCAGAGGCAGACCAAGACTAACATGGACGAGTAACATCAAAAGATGAACAAGTCAACCTATAACAACCTGCACCATCAAAACAAGAGGTAGAGCAGAATGGCGCTCTATAGTAGCCAACCTTCGATGCGGAGACGGCACTCAATGATGATGATTTCGTTTATATAAAACTTATATACGGACTATAAAACATTTACAATGCATATTTGGGACTCGTTATTTCTTGCACACAATCTTCATCGCGACGTTGTGCTAACAATGCCTGAACAGGAAGCTAGACTCAAGAAAAATAATCACTACCAAGGTGAAATGTGTTAGACACATGGCAGTAAACAACCTGAGATATCAGATCAGGAATAAGAAACTGAGAAAAAAAGGATAGGAATAATTTCCGCTATAGAATACATTACAAAACAACATATATAATTGTTTGGCCATGTGATAAGACAGAAAGATGAAAACACAACACAGCGAGCCTTCAATAAATGTTGCGGGAACACCAGACTCAAGGATGGACTACAAGGAAAATGGATTGAGTTATACACTGGGACACATAACATTACAGAGATCAACATAAGAGTAAAAAAACAGCAAACTGTATCTCAAATCGACTCTGAAAAAGAAATTTTTATTTTTTTTTTCGTTAGCCAGCTGTTATCTCTGACTAAGTCCATGGAGACTAGGAACTTAATTTTGCGTGTTAATCCATTTTTCCCTGGCAGCCGTGTACACAGGGGTCCCTCGCCGCACAGGCAGATAACTCCGACTTCGGAGGTACTCATATTTTTTTCCGTCGATGAGTAATTGTCGTTTCAAGCCGGGCATCACTGCTGAGTGCAGGGAGCCTGGAGGCCGGCATCTTGCCTCGAGACCAACCAGTCCCCCGAAAGGGAAATGAGGAAGGAATGAACCTAAAGAAGGTCATTGTTGCGGAACATCGGGGCACAAAAGGTCGACTTGTTTGGAGAAATGGGTACCTGAACGTTGGTCAGGGTAGGACGAGTATCAACGGGAAGAGCCGAGATTCGCACAAAAGAAGATGAGGCTACAGGTTGGAATCCCTAGCGGAAGTAAAGCTATGGCGAGTATGTGCTATGGGGAGTATGTGCTATGGGGAGTATGTGCTATGGGGAGTATGTGCTACGGGGAGTATGTGCTATGGCGAGTATGTGCTATGGGGAATATGTGCTATGGCGAGTATGTGCTATGGGGAGTATGTGCTATGGCGAGTATGTGCTATGGAGTGTATGTACTAAGGGAGTATATGCTATGAGGTTTAAGTCCTAATCGAGTATTTACATACTATGGGCTGTACATACTATATATAGTACATAGTATGGGCTGTATGTACTAAAGAAATATATGTTATAGGGTGCATGTGCTAAAGGAGTATATGCTATGGGGTGTATGTGCTAAAGGAGTATATGCTATGGGGTGTATGTTTTAAAGGAGTGTATGCTATGGGGTGTATGTAACAAAGGAGTATATGCTATGGGGTTTATGTGCTAAATTAGTATATGCTATGGGGTGTATGTGCTAAACGAGTATATGTTATGGGGTATATGTGCTATAGGAGTGTATGCTATGGGGTTTATATGCTAAGGGAGTATGTTCTATGGGGTGTATGTGCTAAATAAGTATATGCTATGGGGTGTATGTGCTAAAGGAGTATATGCTATGGGGTGTATGTGCTAAAGGAGTATATGTTATGGGGTGTATGTGCTAATGGAGTATTTGCTATGAGGTGTATGTAACAAAGGAGTATATGCTATGGGGTTTATGTGCTAAAGGAGTATATGCTATGGGGTGTATGTGCTAAAGGAGTATATGCTATAGGGTGTATGTGCTAAAGGAGTATATTCTATGGGGTTTATATACTAAGGGAGTATGTTATATGGGGTGTTTGTGCTAAAGAAGTATATGCTATGGGGTGTATGCGCTAAAGGAGTATATGCTATGGGGTGTATGAGCTAAAGGAGTTTATGCTATGGAGTGTATGTGCGAAGGGAGTATATGTTATGGGGTGTATGTGTCAAGGGAATATGTGCTATGGGTGTATGTGCTAAGGGGACTATGTGCTATTGGGTGTATGGGCTAAGTGAGTATGTGCTATGGGGTGTATGTGCTAAGGGAGTATGTGCTATGGGGTGTATGTGCTAAGGGAGTATGTGCTATGGATAGTAGTTGTATTGAGAGTTTGTGTATGGGGAGTATGCGTCACGACAATGATGATGTCCTTAGCTCCTAATCTGGGATGGATAAATCAATCAGTAAAGAGACGGGTCAATTCTATCAACAACTTTCTTTAGCAAATTAAAAAAATATATCTCAACGGTATTTTCCCATTACTGGACCCTGCTGTTGAGACTTATCATCAGCATCAAGTACCGGGCCTACTGGCGTAGGTGATCATGTCTCTCCACAACTTTCGATCTCGACAGCTGTTTATCAATTCTATTGTTGACCTTCTGCCAAGCCATTCTCTTAAGCTGTCTGCTATTTTTTCTCTTTGATTCCCTCTATCTTTTCGTCCCTCAATTTTTCCAGTTGTTACAATATATTCCAGCTGATCTCTTCTCATTACATGGCCAAAAAATGATGATTGTTGAGACTTATAGGACCTAAGAATAAAGGCCGCTTGTCCACTGCAATCACCGCGTTCTCCTGGTTTTGGGGGAGAAATCAACCACTTGGTCTCCCATTAACTAAATAAATTGAAACATACATTTTTTGTTAAATATTAGTTTCATTCGATTTGGGTTGACTGGCTTCACGCAAGATGCGAGCACAGCTACGTTGATTCTATAAAGGAAGTGAGGAGACGTTCATTCTATGAAGCAAGTGTCGTGAGAAGTGAGGAGACGACCATTCTATAAAGGAAGTGAGGAGACGTTCATTCTATGAAGCAAGTGTCGTGAGAAGTGAGGAGACGTCCATTCTATAAAGGAAGTGAGGAGACGACCATTCTATAAAGGAAGTGAGGAGACGACCATTCTATAAAGGAAGTGAGGAGACGACCATTCTATAAAGGAAGTGAGGAGACGTCCATTCTATAAAGGAAGTGAGGAGACGACCATTCTATAAAGGAAGTGAGGAGACGACCATTCTATAAAGGAAGTGAGGAGACGACCATTCTATAAAGGAAGTGAGGAGACGACCATTCTATAAAGGAAGTGAGGAGACGACCATTCTATAAAGGAAGTGAGGAGACGTCCATTCTATAAAGGAAGTGAGGAGACGACCATTCTATAAAGGAAGTGAGGAGACGACCATTCTATAAAGGAAGTGAGGAGACGACCATTCTATAAAGGAAGTGAGGAGACGACCATTCTATAAAGGAAGTGAGGAGACGTCCATTCTATAAAGGAAGTGAGGAGACGACCATTCTATAAAGGAAGTGAGGAGACGACCATTCTATAAAGGAAGTGAGGAGACGACCATTCTATAAAGGAAGTGAGGAGACGTTCATCTATGAAGCAAGTGTCGTGAGAAGTGAGGAGACGTCCATTCTATACAAGAAGTGTCGTGAAAAATTAGATGTTCATTCTATAAAGGAAATGTCGTGAGAAATGAGATGTTCATTCTATAAAGGAAATGTCGTGAGAAATGAGATGTTCATTCTATAAAGGAAATGTCGTGAGAAATGAGGAGATGTACATTCTTATAAAGGAAGTGTCACGAGAAAAGAGAAGACGCTCATTCTATCAAGGAAGTGTCATGAGAAAAGAGGAGACGTTCATTCTATAAAGGAAGTGTCATGAGAAAAGAGGATACGTTCATTCTATAAAGGAAGTGCCATGAGAAAAGAGGATACGTTCATTCTATAAAGGAAGTGTCATGAGAAAAAAGGATACGTTCATTCTATAAAGGAAGTGTCATGAGAAAAGAGGATACGTTCATTCTATAAAGGAAGTGTCACGAGAAAAGAGAAGACGTTCATTCTATAAAGGAAGTGTCATGAGAAAAGAGGAGATTTTCATTCTATAAAGGAAGTGTCATGAGAAAAGAGGATACGTTCATTCTATAAAGGAAGAATCACGAGAAAAGAGGATACGTTCATTCTATAAAGGAAGTGTCATGAGAAAAGAGGATACGTTCATTCTATAAAGGAAGTGTCATGAGAAAAGAGGATACGTTCATTCTATAAAGGAAGTGTCATGAGAAAGGAGGATACGTTCATTCTATAAAGGAAGAATCACGAGAAAAAAGGATACGTTCATTCTATAAAGGAAGTGTCATGAGAAAAGAGGATACGTTCATTCTATAAAGGAAGTGTCATGAGAAAAGAGGATACGTACATTCTATAAAGGAAGTGTCATGAGAAAAGAGGATACGTTCATTCTATAAAGGAAGTGTCATGAGAAAAGAGGATACGTTCATTCTATAAAGGAAGTGTCATGAGAAAAGAAGAGACGTTCATTCTATAAAGGAAGTGTCATGAGAAAAGAGGAGACGTTCATTCTATAAAGGAAGTGTCATGAGAAAAGATGGAGACGTTCATTCTATAAAGGAAGTGTCATGAGAAAAGATGGAGACGTTCATTCTATAAAGGAAGTGTCACGAGAAAAGATGGAGACGTTCATTCTATAAAGGAAGTGTCATGAGAAAAGATGGAGACGTTCATTCTATAAAGGAAGTATCATGAGAAATTAGGATAGTTATGCCTACATTGGGATGGAATCCCATTAATATTACTGAGGTAATTACTTCTGGGGACAAAGCCGTACTTTAGGCCATAGTTGGACGCAGTCAACGACTTATAGACGACTTCTTACGTCAGGATCGGTGAACCGGAAGTATCTAGATACTACTCTACCTCCTCGTTGTGCCCCTAGAAGCTGAACTAGACTGGCCAAGTGAGTATGAATCTAGAGGGAATGCAACATGATATTCAAAAATGCCACGCTGAAGTTGGATATGTCGGGTCAGAAGAAGCATCAACGCTCACTTGAAAGTCCTTTAGGTCTGATAACGAAAAGGACCTTTTCATTCCTTTAACAGTGATAGTTACAAACAAAAAAAATGAAAGAGCCTCCGTCAGGCGAAGTGGCGTAAATGGAATATGGTGTTAGTGACCATACAATTTACAGACCTTCAGAAAATGATTTTTTGGGATAATGTGGTCGGTATTACGGTACCTTAGCAATAATGATAAGGTGAACGCAAAAAGGATAAATATTTATTTTATTAACGAGACAGAGTACGTTTTATTTATACTTTGGTGTAGTTTTCTCCTCTTTGTGTGGAGATACAGTTAATATTATGAAGTTCAAGTTTTACTTGCAACTTGATGTAGATCATATTCATATTAAGCAGATATGGAGTTAGCTTTATCTACGAGTATATTGGTAATGTAATGTCATCGGCGTATTCCAAGTTCTTCTGAGGAACCGAGAACACAGTCTACGTTATGGGTAGAGGTATATCGTCAAATATCACATACACGGATCGCGCGCACAAGACGGCAAGACCGACAGATAAGGAGAGAAAAGAAAAGATTCACGGACGAGCGAGCATTAATTCATGAGAATTGAAAACAAGACCATAGAGGTAAACAATTCGTTAAACAGATTAACATTAATAAATCTGAAGAAATAATCCGACAAATGTTTTTATAGATGACGTTCTATGGAAGATGGAAAATAGTTATTCAATTAAATAGAAAACAATATACTAGTAAGATATAAATTAATAAACCAGTAAGACAGACAATAATAAACCAGTAGAAAAAAAAAAGTTGCGTATAGTGAATATGGTGTTAGTGACCATACTTTTTACAGACCTTCAGCACATGATTTTTGGGGTGATGTGGTCGGTATTATGCCTGTGCTGCTTTACTTTCCCAGAAAAAAATCCGGTACCCATTTAAGGCTGGGTGAAACCGGACCCTACCTCTTGTTCTTTGTAGTCCAGTTCACTAACCACTTAGCTATCGCGGCTCCCTATAACGTTGCATATGTAATGAAATTGAAATAATGAATATGTTAACATTTAAGAATATGCATGCCACAATTATCAGAAATAAACGGAGTTTGATAGGTGGGAAGTCTAGAGGTGGGAAGTCTAGAGGTGGGAAGTCTAGAGGTGGGAAGTCTAGAGCTGGGAAGTCTAGAGGTGGGAAGTCTAGAGGTAGGAAGTCTAGAGGTGGGAAGTCTAGAGGTAGGAAGTCTAGAGGTGGGAAGTCTAGAGGTGGGAAGTCTAGAATTGGGAAGTCTAGAGGTGGGAAGTCTAGAAGTGGGAAGTCTAGAGGTAGGAAGTCTAGAGGTAGGAAGTCTAGAGGTGGGAAGTCTAGAGGTGGGAAGTCTAGAGGTGGGAAGTCTAGAGGTAGGAAGTCTAGAGGTGGGAAGTATAGAGGTGGGAAATCTAGAGGTAGGAAGTCTAGAGGTGGGAAGTCTAGAGATGGGAAGTCTAGAGGTGGGAAGTCTAGAGGTGGGAAGTCTAGAGGTAGGAAGTCTAGAGGTAGGAAGTCTAGAGGTGGGAAGTCTAGAGGTGGGAAGTCAAGAGGTGGGAAGTCTAGAGGTGGGAAGTCTCGAGGTGGGAAGTCTAGAAGTGGGAAGTCTAGAGGTAGGAAGTCTAGAGGTAGGAAGTCTAGAGGTGGGAAGTCTAGAGGTGAGAAGTCTAGAGGTAGGAAGTCTAGAGGTGGGAAGTCTAGAGATGGGAAGTCTAGAGGTAGGAAGTCTAGAGGTAGGAAGTCTAGAGGTAGGAAGTCTAGAGGTAGGAAGTCTAGAGGTGGTAAGTCTAGAGGTAGGAAGTCTAGAGGTGGGAAGTTTAGAGGTCGGAAGTCTAGAGGTAGGGAGTCTAGAGGTAGGGAGTCTAGAGGTAGGGAGTCTAGAGGTGGGAAGTGTAGAGGTGGGAAGTCTAGAGGTAGGGAGTCTAGAGGTAGGGAGTCTAGAGGTGGGAAGTCTAGAGGTGGGAAGTCTAGAGGTAGGGAGTCTAGAGGTAGGGAGTCTAGAGGTAGGGAGTCTAGAGGTAGGGAGTCTAGAGGTGGGAAGTGTAGAGGTAGGGAGTCTAGAGGTAGGGAGTCTAGAGGTGGGAAGTCTAGAGGTGGGAAGTGTAGAGGTGGGAAGTCTAGAGGTAGGAAGTCTAGAGGTGGGAAGTGTAGAGGTGGGAAGTCTAGAGGTAGGAAGTCTAGAGGTGGGAAGTGTAGAGGTGGGAAGTCTAGAGGTAGGAAGTCTAGAGGTGGGAAGTGTAGAGGTGGGAAGTCTAGAGGTAGGAAGTCTAGAGGTGGGAAGTGTAGAGGTAGGAAGTCTAGAGGTAGGAAGTCTAGAGGTGGGAAGTCTAGAGGTGGGAAGTCTAGAGGTAGGAAGTCTAGAGGTGGGAAGTGTAGAGGTGGGAAGTCTAGAGGTAGGAAGTCTAGAGGTGGGAAGTGTAGAGGTGGGAAGTCTAGAGGTAGGAAGTCTAGAGGTAGGAAGTGTAGAGGTAGGAAGTCTAGAGGTAGGAAGTCTAGAGGTGGGAAGTGTAGAGGTGGGAAGTCTAGAGGTAGGAAGTCTAGAGGTGGGAAGTGTAGAGGTGGGAAGTCTAGAGGTAGGAAGTCTAGAGGTGGGAAGTGTAGAGGTGGGAAGTCTAGAGGTAGGAAGTCTAGAGGTGGGAAGTGTAGAGGTGGGAAGTCTAGAGGTAGGAAGTCTAGAGGTGGGAAGTGTAGAGGTGGGAAGTCTAGAGGTAGGAAGTGTAGAGGTGGGAAGTCTAGAGGTAGGAAGTCTAGAGGTGGGAAGTGTAGAGGTGGGAAGTCTAGAGGTAGGAAGTCTAGAGGTGGGAAGTGTAGAGGTGGGAAGTCTAGAGGTAGGAAGTCTAGAGGTAGGAAGTGTAGAGGTAGGAAGTCTAGAGGTAGGAAGTCTAGAGGTGGGAAGTCTAGAGGTAGGAAGTCTAGAGGTGGGAAGTCTAGAGGTAGGAAGTGTAGAGGTAGGAAGTGTAGAGGTAGGAAGTCTAGAGGTAGGAAGTGTAGAGGTAGGAAGTCTAGAGGTAGGAAGTCTAGAGGTGGGAAGTGTAGAGGTAGGAAGTGTAGAGGTAGGAAGTGTAGAGGTAGGAAGTGTAGAGGTAGGAAGTCTAGAGGTGGGAAGTGTAGAGGTAGGAAGTGTAGAGGTAGGAAGTGTAGAGGTAGGAAGTGTAGAGGTAGGAAGTGTAGAGGTAGGAAGTGTAGAGGTAGGAAGTGTAGAGGTAGGAAGTGTAGAGGTAGGAAGTCTAGAGGTAGGAAGTGTAGAGGTAGGAAGTGTAGAGGTAGGAAGTGTAGAGGTAGGAAGTGTAGAGGTAGGAAGTGTAGAGGTAGGAAGTCTAGAGGTAGGAAGTGTAGAGGTAGGAAGTGTAGAGGTAGGAAGTGTAGAGGTAGGAAGTGTAGAGGTAGGAAGTCTAGAGGTAGGAAGTCTAGAGGTGGGAAGTCTAGAGGTAGGAAGTCTAGAGGTAGGAAGTCTAGAGGTAGGAAGTCTAGAGGTAGGGAGTCTAGAGGTAGGAAGTGTAGAGGTGGGAAGTCTAGAGGTGGGAAGTCTAGAGGTAGGAAGTGTAGAGGTAGGAAGTCTAGAGGTGGGAAGTCTAGAGGTAGGAAGTGTAGAGGTGGGAAGTCTAGAGGTGGGAAGTGTAGAGGTGGGAAGTCTAGAGGTAGGAAGTCTAGAGGTGGGAAGTCTAGAGGTGGGAAGTCTAGAGGTAGGAAGTCTAGAGGTAGGAAGTCTAGAGGTGGGAAGTCTAGAGGTAGGAAGTGTAGAGGTGGGAAGTCTAGAGGTGGGAAGTCTAGAGGTAGGAAGTGTAGAGGTAGGAAGTCTAGAAGTAGGGAGTCTAGAGGTGGGAAGTGTAGAGGTAGGGAGTCTAGAGGTGGGAAGTCTAGAGGTGGGAAGTCTAGAGGTGGGAAGTGTAGAGGTAGGAAGTCTAGAGGTGGGAAGTGTAGAGGTAGGAAGTCTAGAGGTGGGAAGTGTAGAGGTAGGAAGTCTAGAGGTGGGAAGTGTAGAGGTAGGAAGTCTAGAGGTGGGAAGTGTAGAGGTGGGAAGTGTAGAGGTGGGAAGTGTAGAGGTGGGAAGTGTAGAGGTGGGAAGTGTAGAGGTGGGAAGTGTAGAGGTACAACGTCTGTCTCAAGACATGAAGAACTCGGGTTCAAAACCCACCAGAAGGGGGGGCGGGTGGTGGTGATTTAACAAAAAATTAGAACAGACAATCCGCGCTTTCCTTATACCGTTACCCTCCCCTGATCTCGTGGGTTGTGAGATTCGATGTCTACCCTCTTGGATAACGGCAATAGACAATACCCGTGTGTACTCGCGCACGTTAAAGAACTCTTTGGCAGTTAAAATCGAAACGAGAAACCCATAAATATTGCCGCTGCCCGGGCAAAATTGTCAGCGCAAACATGCCCTTAAAGTGGGTCCCAGGCCGTGCTACGGAGTTCGTACACGTGGGCCAGGATTCTCTCTGGATTTTCCTGAGGGGGTGGGGGGTATCGGATCATCTATGGATTCGTTCGGTGTGCAGTGATAGTGATCCAAACAACAAATAAATAGAAATGATGTGAGTTAAATAAAGAGCAAATGTTAAAAACTTGAACTGGCCAAACTGAAATGCATTGTAACGTCGTCAGTTGACTCCATAACTATTAGAAAAATGCGAAACATAACCAGAACGAACATTTTTATTTGAATGTGAAAGGACGTAAAACTGGTTAAAGCAGGACAGCGAAATAACCTGTTTCCTAGACCGGGACTAATCGCTTTATTCTCCAGGCACATTTCAAACAGTTTATGACTTATCTTGTTCACGAGCTGTCAGGTGATGGTCACGAAAAAGCTCGCTGAGTGCTTTCATCAAATTTACTGGCTGAGTTTTTGAATTTCTGAAATCAATCAACGTGCGTGACAAAACGGTTTGTCTACCAAAAAAGGGAAATGTATACAAGAATTGTTATTTGATCTTGTATGAGCTCTCCAGTGATGGAAATAAGATTGTCTGTGATTAGTTGAGCCATGTTCGTGTCCACTATGACCACCCCCATCTCCCCGAACAAGAAGAAAGATATTTTTGTGTGTTTTGTTTATAATGAACAAACTTATATGTTGTTGTAGGCAAATGCCTTGATTGGTTTTCTAAACTATACTTCTTGGTCCAGTAAAATATTTCGAAAACTGCTCACCTTTGATTATAGTCCGGTGTTTTCTCCTCCTTTTTAATCTTTCACTTAATATATTCATCTCTGTTGAGTTGGCGTTGTAAAAATAACATGTATAATATTTTAATAGAATGTTAATGAAATCATTCTTATCATTTTTTGTTACTTGATATCTTTTTAAGTTTATCATTCATTAGGTTCCATTATGAAATCATGTTCCCGGTATAATGTTGTATGTATGTGCATGACGCATGAGGTTTAACCTTCTTTATGTTTGTCATTAATTCATGACAAGTTGTCAGGTCTATCTTTTTATTTCAGAAAGAAGGTGATAGCACTGACAAGAGATAGATTAGATCTGTTCTTGCACATAAAACAGCACACAGACACACACACACACACACACACACACAGACACACACACACACAGACACACACACACACACACAATATACGCCATAGTTTAATATTTACAATTCTCAAATAGTTCAATAACTTCATCATCAGGTTCCATGTCATTCGCAGAACGCTGCATTCACCACAGCTCGTCTGAAAGAGTCTCTGCCTCTAATCATATCTTCCACTTTCTCTGTTGACATGTTCAAAGTCTCCTTGATGTCTTGAAACCACCTTCTTCTTGGCATGCCTCTCGTGCGTCGTCCAGGTGCCACGCCATCCATTATTGTATTTTTTGCAGCCCACTGTGTCTTTTTATGTGGCCATAGTATTTTAATTTCCTCTGTTGAATGGTGTTAATAAGCCAGTTCTTATTAATGTTGAGATATTTTAATATGTCTTCATTGTTCTTTTCCATTATTCAATGTATCTTAATGATTTTCATATAGCATCTTGTTTCGAATGAATCAGTTTTCTTCCTTGCTGTTTGCGGGTTTTGTAGACAGGTGTATTTATATTTACATTGTGCTAGTCAGTTATGATAATATGCCAGACATCATCATCATCATTGAGTGCCGTCTCCGCAACGAAGGTTGGCTACCATGGAGCGCCATTTTGCTCTATCTCTTGCTTTGATGGTGCAGGTTGTCATCGGTTGATTTGTCCATCTTTTGATGTTACTCGTCCATGTTAATCTTGGTCTGCCTCTGCCTCTTTTACCTTGTATTTTCCCCTCCAGGATCACTTTCAGTAGGCTGTTGTGTCTTTTAACATGGCCTAAGAATCGCATTTGTCTTGTTCTAATTGTGTTCAGAAGTTCTCTTTTCATTTTTAGTTGTTTTAAGACTTTGTCATTTGTTTTCTTTTCCTTCCATCCAATTCTACCTATTCTTCTATATATCCACATTTCAAAGGCTTCAATTCTCTGTTCTGTTTTCTTGTCTAATGTCCATGTTTCAGCACCATATAGGAATATTGAGAAGATGTAACATTTTGCTATTCTTAGTTTTAGCTCTGGTGTTATTTGTTTTGATGTTAGTATGTCCTTCATGACATTAAAATTACTTTTTGCCATTCCTATTCTTTTGTTTATTTCAGTTGTACATTTTCCATCACTGGTTATAGTATGTCCAAGGTAGTTATAGTTCTGAACTGTCTCAAGGTCTATTCCTTCAATTTTGATATCCACTTGTGGGTTTTGGTTATTTTCTTTGTTTATGATCATAGTTTTAGTCTTTTTGATATTCATATCTAGTCCATATTTTTTGCTTGTCGTGTTTATTTCATTAAGTAATTGTTGTAGGTCTTTAGGATTTTCAGCTAGTAGTACAGTATCGTCAGCATATCTTAGGTTATTGATTATCTTTCCATTAATTTGTAGGCCTGGCATCTCTATGATGTTTTTAAAGATTTGCTCAGTGTATAGATTGAACAAGCTTGGTGATAGGATGCATCCTTGTCTTACTCCTCTTTTTATATCAATGGGTGTAGAGAACTCTTTGTTATATTTTATTATTGCTGTTTGCTCCCAGTATAGATTGCATATTAGTCGTATATCCATGTCATCTAGATGTATCTCTTTTAGGCATTCTATAAGTTGTTTGTGGTGTACTCTATCAAAAGCTTTGGTGTAGTCTATGAAGCAGGCATATATTGGTTTGTTTACTTCTGTGTATTTTTCGATTAATGTTCTCATGCAGAATATGGCTTCTTTTGTCCCGCTATTTTTCCTAAATCCAAATTGCTGCTCATCTAATTCAGTATTGATTTTATTCTGAATCCTTCCTTGTATAACTTTTAGCAAGATTTTTGTAACATGGCTCATTAGGCTTATTGTTCTAAAGTCACTGCATTCAACTGCACCATTCTTTTTAGGCAATGCAATGAAAGTTGATGTTTTTAGTTCATTTGGTATGTATCCTGTGTGGTATATGTCGTTGCATATGTCTGTAATCACTTCAATGCCAAAATCTTCAAGTGCCTGTATCATCTCTATCTGTATGCTTTCAGGTCCTGCTGCTTTTCCCCTTTTCATTGTTTTTATAGCTTTTTCCACCTCAGATTTTAAGATTTTATAGCCTGATGTACATTTTATAACTGGTTTCTTGTCCCTTTGATCATGAAATAGTTCTGTTATATATTCCTGCCATCTATCTATGATATCCTTATTGTCTGTTAGCATTTTTCCTTTTTTGTCTGCAATGCATCCACCTTCTGTGGCTTTTTTATTTTTATTAGTCATTCTCTTTATTTCTGTGTGCATTCCTCTTAGGTCTTGTTTGCTTTCCATAGTTTCTATTTCTCTACATTTTTGGCTGAGCCAGTCTTCTTTTGCCTTTTTGCACATTTTGCGTATCTCATTATCTATTTTATTGTATTGGGCAGTGTTCTTCGCTTGTCTCCTTTCTTCCATTTTTTCTAAGATGGTGTTAGTTATCCATTTTTGTTTTTTGTTCTTTTCTCTTTTGGGTAAGGTGTCGCAGGCTTTTTGTATGCTTTTCTTTATGCATTGCCATTTGGTTGTTACTTTTTCATCAGGATTTTCTCTTCTGTATTGTTCAATTCCTTCCTCTAGCAGCTTCTGGTATGTGTTCTTTACTTGTATTGTATAGGTATCTTTAATATCTTTTTGATTTAAAGCTGTTATGTCGAGTGGGTTTGTTGATGAATCAGATTTTTGCTTGTTTCTCTTTAGTTTGATTTTCATTTTAATCATTACAGGATTGTGATCAGAATTAATATCTGCTCCTGGGTAGGTTTTGGCTTTCTTTACGCTGTTACGGAACCTTTCTTTTATCATTATGTAATCTATTTGATTCCTCTTCCTATCTCCAGGGCTTTTCCATGTGTATAGTTTCCTTTTCTCTTGCTCAAAGTAGGTGTTACATATTATCAGCCTGTTTTCTTCACAGAATTGTATTAATCTTTCTCCTCTGTCATTTCTTTTTCCTAAACCATGATTTCCTATAATTGTCTTATATCTACCTTTTCCTACTTTAGCGTTCATGTCACCCATTACAATCAAGATGTCTGAAGATTTCACTTGCTTCATAACTTTATTTAGGTCTTCATAGTATGCCTCTATTTGTTCATCTGTGTAGTCTTGAGTAGGTGCATATGTCTGTATTATTGCTATGTCGAATGGTTTTGCTTTCAACTTGAGTAGTATAATCCTATCACTGTATGTCCAGTGGGTACTTATATATTTTTGTAGCTCTCTTTTTATCAGTATTCCTACCCCCCTTTGATGTTCTGTTGTGTTTCCTGAGTATATAAATGTATATTTTTCGTCTTCAATGTACCCACATTCCTTCCATCTAGTCTCTGATATGCCTAAAATATCTATATTTATTCGTTCTGCTTCTTGAATTAGATTTTCCAATTTCCCTTGTTGATATAGAGTCCTAACATTCCAAGTACTTATTTTAAGATCTTTCCTCCGACATAAGTTCGAATTTCTCCGACTCTCCATGGCTTCCTCTGGACTGGTACGTGATGAGGCTCCAATCTCTTTCACGGTGGTCAGCCATGTTCGTCTTTCGTGTTCTGAACATGCCTCTTGTGTACCACACACTTTGCTGTTTTCGCTTTCTGGGCCGTTGATCATTCTTGATTCCTCCGCCTCCATCCACCGTCACAGACTTTTCACATAAGAGTTGAACATACCCGTTTTTCCGTTGACATTTTTGTCAAACCATGTGCTTGCCTATCGAACCGCGAACACACAACACAAAGAAGAATAAATCATATTCCACTTAAATATCGGCAATCACAGTCCATCCCCACGTTAGAAGTAAAACATACACCAAACGGGAGAATAGCAACATAGAATATGCCAGACACCCGGGAGAATATGCCAGACACCCCAGTGTAAAAGAGAGACTGAGAGTTTGAAGTACTTACATTGTGCTAGTCAGTTCTGATATCATGTTGGACATCCCAATGTAAAATAATGACTGAGAGTTTTGAAGTTTTGTTTATAAACTGATTCAAGGCGATTTCAATTAATAATACCACTTCCCTAACTTCCTTAATTATTTCATCAAAAGTTAAATTGGCGTATACATCAGAATAAATTTGCCTGAAATATTATATTTTTTTTTAAATTAATGGATCCGGTTTACTTTCAACAGGTTGTGAACATAAATTTAAGGTCCATTAAAACGTCTCAAACAGAAAAATACAAGACATCCAGAAGGTTTTACAACAGGTGTCTTACAGAATAAGACAATTGTGAGGGGTGAGACAATCGTAGCCTCTAACAAAAATAAGACACACGTTAGGGCTTAGACAGACAATTGTAGTCTCTAACACAATAAGATAGTAGTGAGGGGTTAGACAGACAATCGTAGTCTCTAACACAATAAGACAGTCGTGAGGGGTTAGAGAGACAATCGTAGTGTCTAACACAATTAGACAGTCGCGAAAGGTTAGACAGACAATCGTAGTGTCTAACACAATTAGACAGTATGAGAAGTTAGACAGACAATTGTAGTCTCTAATACAATACGACAGGCGTGAGATGTTGGACAGACAATGGTAGTATCTAACACAATAAGATAGGCGTGAGAGGTTAGACAGACAATCGTAGTGTCTAACACAATAAGACAGGCGTGATGGGTTAGAGAGACAATCGTAGTCTCTAACACAATAAGACAGTCGTGAGGGGTTAGAGAGACAATCGTAGTGTCTAACACAATTAGACAGTCGCGAGAGGTTACACAGACAATCGTAGTGTCTAACACAATTAGACAGTCGTGAGAGGTTAGACAGACAATCGTAGTGTCTAACAAAATAAAACAGTCATGAGGGAGATAACGATCGTAGTGTCTAACAAAATAAAACAGTCATAAGGGAGATAACGATCGTAGTGTCTAACAAAATAAAACAGTCATGAGGGAGATAACAATCGTAGTGTCTAACAAAATAAAACAGTCATATGGGAGATAACGATCGTAGTGTCTAACAAAATAAAACAGTCATGAGGGAGATAACAATCGTAGTGTCTAACAAAATAAAACAGTCATAAGGGAGATAACGATCGTAGTGTCTAACAAAATAAAACAGTCATAAGGGAGATAACAATCGTAGTGTCTAACAAAATAAAACAGTCATATGGGAGATAACGATCGTAGTGTCTAACAAAATAAAACAGTCATATGGGAGATAACGATCGTAGTGTCTAACAAAATAAAACAGTCATAAGGGAGATAACGATCGTAGTGTCTAACAAAATAAAACAGTCATAAGGGAGATAACGATCGTAGTGTCTAACAAAATAAAACAGTCATAAGGGAGATAACGATCGTAGTGTCTAACAAAATAAAACAGTCATAAGGGAGATAACGATCGTAGTGTCTAACAAAATAAAACAGTCATAAGGGAGATAACAATCGTAGTGTCTAACAAAATAAAACAGTCATAAGGGAGATAACGATCGTAGTGTCTAACAAAATAAAACAGTCATAAGGGAGATAACGATCGTAGTGTCTAACAAAATAAAACAGTCATAAGGGAGATAACGATCGTAGTGTCTAACAAAATAAAACAGTCATAAGGGAGATAACGATCGTAGTGTCTAACAAAATAAAACAGTCATAAGGGAGATAACAATCGTAGTGTCTAACAAAATAAAACAGTCATGAGGGAGATAACAATCGTAGTGTCTAACAAAATAAAACAGTCATGAGGGAGATAACAATCTTAGTGTCTAACAAAATAAAACAGTCATGAGGGAGATAACAATCGTAGTGTCTAACAAAATAAAACAGTCATAAGGGAGATAACGATCGTAGTGTCTAACAAAATAAAACAGTCATAAGGGAGATAACAATCGTAGTGTCTAACAAAATAAAATAGTCATCAGGGAGATAACGATCGTAGTGTCTAACAAAATAAAACAGTCATGAGGGAGATAACGATCGTAGTGTCTAACAAAATAAAACAGTCATGAGGGAGATAACGATCGTAGTGTCTAACAAAATAAAACAGTCATAAGGGAGATAACAATCGTAGTGTCTAACAAAATAAAACAGTCATATGGGAGATAACGATCGTAATGTCTAACAAAATAAAACAGTCATAAGGGAGATAACAATCGTAGTGTCTAACAAAATAAAACAGTCATAAGGGAGATAACAATCGTAGTGTCTAACAAAATAAAACAGTCATATGGGAGATAACGATCGTAGTGTCTAACAAAATAAAACAGTCATGAGGGAGATAACGATCGTAGTGTCTAACAAAATAAAACAGTCATGAGGGAGATAACGATCGTAGTGTCTAACAAAATAAGACAGTCATGAGAGAAATAACGATCGTAGTGTCAAACAAAATAAGACAGTCATAAGGGAGATAGCGATCGTAGTGTCTAACAAAATAAAACAGTCATGAGAGAAATAACGATCGTAGTGTCAAACAAAATAAGACAGTCATAAGGGAGATAGCGATCGTAGTGTCTAACAAAATAAAACAGTCATGAGAGAAATAACGATCGTAGTGTCAAACAAAATAAGACAGTCATAAGGGAGATAACGATCGTAGTGTCTAACAAAATAAGACAGTCATGAGAGAAATAACGATCGTAGTGTCAAACAAAATAAGACAGTCATAAGGGAGATAGCGATCGTAGTGTCTAACAAAATAAAACAGTCATGAGAGAAATAACGATCGTAGTGTCAAACAAAATAAGACAGTCATAAGGGAGATAACGATCGTAGTGTCTAACAAAATAAGACAGTCATGAGAGAAATAACGATCGTAGTGTCAAACAAAATAAGACAGTCATAAGGGAGATAACGATTCTAGTGTCTAACAAAATAAGACAGTCATAAGGGAGATAACGATCGTAGTGTCTAACAAAATAAGACAGTCATGAGAGAAATAACGATCGTAGTGTCAAACAAAATAAGACAGTCATAAGGGAGATAACGATCGTAGTGTCTAACAAAATAAGACAGTCATAAGGGAGATAACGATTCTAGTGTCTAACAAAATAAGACAGTCATAAGGGAGATAACGATTCTAGTGTCTAACAAAATAAGACAGTCATAAGGGAGATAACGATTCTAGTGTCTAACAAAATAAGACAGTCATAAGGGAGATAACGATTCTAGTGTCTAACAAAATAAGACAGTCATAAGGGAGATAACGATTCTAGTGTCTAACAAAATAAGACAGTCATAAGGGAGATAACGATTCTAGTGTCTAACAAAATAAGACAGTCATAAGGGAGATAACAATCGTAGTGTCAAACAAAATAAGACAGTCATGAGGAAGAAGATAATCGAAGTGTCTTACGCTGTTGAATATAGAACTTGGAAAGGTGAAGTGTTCTCATCAAAAAAGTGTCTTTGTTGTCAGAATTGTGTAAAAAAGAAATGTAGCATAAATAGTTTTGTGAGTCTCACTCGCTGATTTCCATATCTGGACGTTGGCTTCGTCTTTGGGACTCACAATGAATATATTCATAACAATGAATATATCCATAACAATGAATAAATCCATAACAATGAATATATCCATAACAATGAATAAATCCATAACAATGAATATTAGTTGAGTTTATCGTAATGTGGCCAAGAACATATTGTAATCTAGAAAATACTACAATCTGCTTATAATAGACCGTGACCTAGAACATACTGCATTCTGGCTTATTTATACTGTAACTTAGAACATACCATAACCTAGAATATACCATAAATTAGAATATACCATAACCTAGAACATACCATAACCTAGAACATACCATAACCTAGAAAATAACATAACCTAGAACATACCATAACCTAGAATACCATAACCAAGAATATACCATAACGTAGAATATACCATAACCAAGAATATACCATTACCTAGAATATACCACAACCAAGAAAATACCTTAACCAGGAATATACCATAACCAAGAATATACCGTAACCTAGAATATACCATGTTGCTCTCATTAGTCTTGGTTCTACTGCTTCCCATTCTATTAGCGTCTGCTGTGCATTCCTTCATAGCATTATAGCTACCCCTTCACTATGTTGTGCTCCAGGTTCCTGGTGTCCTGATGATAACATCATCTCGCCTGTATTTAATTGTATTCTTTCCGTTCCTAGCCATCTTGTTTCACACATTCCCAGAATATCTATCTTGTAGTTTGTCATTTCTGCTGCTACCTGAGCAGCTTTCCCTGTTCGTTTAGAGTACGAACATTCCAGGTGCCAATTCTGGATGATTTCCTGGTAGACAAAGGGTGAGTCGGCAACCCGGACTCCTTACGGCTTTCTCCGGCTTGCGTCATACGTCTCTTAGACTGAGAGCCCTTCTCTTTCCTGGATGGCGGATTTACTTGTTCTTTCTTTGACTTGTTCATGTTTGTGAAGTTTTTATTCGGCTTATTTTTTTTTACAGTATGGGATAGCCAGTCCCATGCCCAACCCTCCTTTCTCGCCTCTTACGAACATGCTAGGGCACAGCGGGTACATTAGGGTACAGCGGGTACATTAGGGTACAGCGCTGCTATTTTACTCCCCTTTCGTCCCCGGCAGCGCACGGGCGAAAAACAACAAAATACAAAATTAAATTACACATTATCCAATGCTATGCACCAACCAACGATAAGGATGATTTAGTAAAAGATGATTTCTATAAACAACTACAATGTCAGATGGATGCAAGACGAGCCAAGGATATTATAATCTTGATGGGAGACCTAAATGCTAAAGTAGGATCAGACAACAGTGGCTTCGAAGAGATTATGTGAGAAAACATGGACTTGGAGATATAAACGAGAATGGAGAGCTATTTGTGAATTTCTGCGTCCTTAATCAAGTGAACCTAGGAGGAACAATATTCCAACATAAAAGAATACACAAAGCTACATGGGTGTCACCAGATCATAGAACGGAAAATCAAATTGATCACATATGTATTAATAATAAGTTTAAGTCATCCTTACAGAATGTAAAAGTATATAGAGGGGCAGATGTAGCTTCTGATCATCATCTTCTGATAGCCAAACTTAAAATTAAATTAAAAAGTATACTACAGCGAATAAGGGTAGAAAGTATTTCAATGTATGGTTTCTTAAAGAACAAGGAATTAAAGATAAATTCACAGTCACAATATCAAACAAATACCAAGTCCTCCAACAACTAGAAAATACAATAAATATAGAAGATTATTGGAAACAGGTAAAAGATATATAGAAAGAGACATGCGAAGAAACACTGGGGAAAATAGAATGCAAGAATAAGGCATGGATGACAGCAGAGACCCTGGACAAAATTAAAGAAAGAAAGAACAAAAAAAGCAGACATAAATAAAAGCAAAACGAGAAGTAATAAAGCCAAGACACAGGAAGCTTACGCAGAGGTGAGCAAAGAAGTGAGAAGATGCATTAAAAGGGATAAGAGGAAATATATAGATGAACTAGCTAAAGAGGCAGAAGAAGCAGCAAATAAAGGGAATATGAAAGAACTGTACAACAGCACAAAGAAATTAATTGGAAAATACAAACAGATCGATGCCTTTATTAAAGATAAGAAAGGAAATCGGATTGTTAATGTAATGGAACAAATGGAGAGATGGAAAGAGCACTTTGTAGAACTTTTGAACAGACCCGGCTCAAATAATCCTCCAGATATAGTACCAGCAGAAGAAGAGATACACGTTAACTGTGGAAAATCAAGTAAAGAAGAAATAATGAAAGCCATCAAACTATTAAAAAATGGTAAAGCCACAGGACCAGATGAAATTCCTTCGGAAGCCATCAAAGCAGATATTAACACCTCTACCAAGATGTTATATAATCTACTAGATACAATTTGGGAGAGGGAAGAAATACCTAAAAACTCGAAAGAAGGTTATATGATCAAACTACCAAAGAAAGGAAGTTTACAGGAGTGCACAAATTATAGGGGAATTATGCTACTATCAGTGCCAGGAAAAATATTAAGCAGAATCATTATGGAGAGACTAAAAGAGGCTATAGAGAAACACTTGAGAGATGAATAAGCAGGTTTTAGGAAGAACAGATCATGTGCTGATCAAATAACTACTCTACGTATAATAGTTGAACAAAGTTTAGAACTAAAATCCCCACTTTATATTGGATACATAGATTACGAAAAGGCATTTGATAGTTTAGACAGAAGAATGATTTGGGAGTTGCTGAGTTATTACGGAATCCCCATAAAGTTTATTAACCTGATAAAAACAATGTATGAAGGAATGAAATGTAGTGTGGTGCATGAAGGACAGCTTACAGAAGTATTTGAAATAAGAACAGGAGTAAGGCAGGGATGCCTTCTGTCTCCATTTCTCTTTCTACTGGCCATAGATTGGATTATGAAAATAACGCAAAACAACAGAAATGGGATCCAGTGGTCACTGACCAAACAACTTGATGATTTAGACTTTGCTGATAACATAGTTCTCCTATCACACAGCCATCAACAGATGCAGGATAAAATGAGCATACTTGATGAGAGATCACAACAGCTAGGACTAGGGATTCATTGAGTTAAGACCAACATTATGAGAATTAATACAGTTGGCAATAACCAAATAAAACTAGGAGAAATACCTCTACTAGACGTACAATCTTACATATATCTGGGCAGTAATATAGATAAAGAGGGAGGAACAGAAAACGATACCAAAATAAGGATATCAAAAGCAAGAGGAGCTTTCATTGCACTGGGAAACATATGGAAATCCAAAGAAATTAGGTTAAATACAAAAATAAAAATTTTCAACTCAAATGTTAAGTCGGTCCTATTATATGGCTGTGAAACATGGAGAACAAAATTGACAATCACGAAGGTACAGACTTTCATTAATGGATGCTAACGCAGAATAAAAGGATGGAAATGGCAGGACAAAATCGCTAACATAGAATTATGGAAATGTACCAGTCAAATACCAGTGGATAAAGAGATACTGCGAAGACGATGGCGCTGGATAGGACACACACTACGGACGCCAACTGAGAGTATTACACAACAGGCCGTTTTTTTGGGGGGAATTCCCAGGGGAAAAGACAAAGAGGAAGATCAAGGAATTTTTGGAGAAGACAGATAGAAGCAGAGATGAAGATGATGTGGAATACATGGAATGATCTTAAAAGAATGGCAAAAAGCAGAACGACTTGGAAAGTGTTTGTTGAAGACCTATGCTCCACTGGGAGCTTAAAAGGTAGAAGAAGAAGAAGAAGCATATACTATAAAATATACCGTATCCTAGAATATACCACAACCAAGAATATACCGTAATCTAGAATATACCATAACCAAGAATATACCGTAATCTAGAATATACCATAACCAAGAATATGTCGTAATCTAGAATATACCATAACCAAGAATATATCGTATTCTAGAATATACCATAACCAAGAATATATCGTATTCTAGAATATACCATAACCAAGAATATATCGTATTCTAGAATATACCATAACCAAGAATATACCGTAATCTAGAATATTCATAACCAAGAATATACCGTAATCTAGAATTTTCATAACCAAGAATATACCGTAATCTAGAATATACCATAACCAAGAATATACCGTAATCTACAATATACCATAACCAAGAATATACCGTAAAATACAATATACCATAACCAAGAATATACCGTAATCTACAATATACCATAACCAAGAATATACCGTAAAATACAATATACCATAACCAAGAATATACCGTAATCTAGAATACACCATAACCAAGAATATACCGTAACCTACAATATAAAGTAACCTAGACACACGGTAATCTGACCTAGGACATATACTGACCCAGTTATCATCTTGGCATCAAATTGAGGTGTAAATACAATCACAGCTATCACACTTCTACAGCTGCGCCACAGCACGGCTTCTACTACACGGCTACGCACAGCAGTTCTATCTTCACAATATTACTTCGGCTCTAACCCTACAAATTTAGCAACACTTATAGATGAAGATGACCTGACTTTGCTACATTCCTCTTTTTCTTAAAATGCATACTTCATGACAGTGGTTTCAATTCATAACACCACACACACACAAACACAGACCTGGACATCTCGCGACCACTGCACAGTGCAAGCGGGCTTTATTCCCTGGTCCTGTTTTTCCCCCGGGAGACCGTTCTATTGGACTAATGTTATAAAATGTTGTTGAGATAGAACATACATTACCGTATATATAAATCCGTTGGATTTCCACGTGTTTCCTTGTGCATCGGAGGTTCCTCTACTTTGAGGTACCTTAGTTTGGTATCATTCTCTTTTCCTCCTTCTGTGGTATGATGCTGCGCATATATATATATATATATATATATATATATATATATATATATATATATATATATATATACTATTGTTATTTGGTTATTGCCACCTGCATTAATTCTCAAGATTTTAGTGCTCATCATCATCGAGTGCCGTCTCCACAACGAAGGTTGGCTACCATGGAGCGCCATTCTACTCTGTCTTTTGCTTGGATGGTGCAGGTTGTCATAGGCTGATTTGTCCATCTTTTGATGTTACTCGTCCATGTTAATCTTGGTCTGCCTCTGCCTCTTTTACCTTGTATTTTCCCCTCCAGGATTAATTTTAGTAGGCTGTTGTGTCTTTTAACATGGCACAAAAATCGCATTTGTCTTGTTTGAATTGTGCTTAGTAGTTCTCTTTTCATTTTTAGTTGTATTAAAACTTCATCATTTGTTTTCTTTTCCTTGCATCCAATTCTACCTATTCTTCTATATATCCACATTTAAAAGGCTTTAATTCTTTGTTCTGTTTTCTTGTCTAATGTCCATGTTTCTGTATCATATAGGAATATTGAGAAGATGTAACATTTTGCTATTCTTAGTTTTAGCCCTGGTGTTATTTGTTATGATGCTTGTATGTTCTTCATGGCATTAAAATTACTTTTTGCCATTCCTATTCGTTTGTTTATTTGAGTTGTACATTTTCCATCACTGGTTATAGTATGTCCAAGGTAGTTGTAGTTCTGAACTGTCTCCAGGTCTATTCCTTCTATTTTGATATCCACTTGTGTGTTTTGAGCATTTCCTATGTTTATGATCATAGTTTTAGTCTTTTTGATATTCATATCTAGTCCATATTTTTTGCTTGTCATGTTTATTTCATTAAGTAATTGTTGTAGATCTTTAGGATTTTCTGCTAGTAGTACAGTACCGTCAGCATATCTTAGGTTTTGATTATCTTTCCATTAATTTGTAAGCCTGGTATCTCTGTGATGTTTTTAAAGATTTGCTCAGTGTATAGATTGAACAAACTGGTGATAGGATGCATCCCTGTCTTACTCCTCTTTTTATATAAATGGGTGTAGAGTTCTCTTTGTTATATTTTATTATTACTGTTTGCTCCCAGTATAGATTACATATTAGTCGTATGTCCATATCATCTAGATGTATCTCTTTTAGGCATTCTATAAGTTGTTTGTGGTGTATTCTATCAAAAGCTTTGGTGTAGTCTATGAAGCAGGCATATATTGGCTTGTTTGCTTCTGTGTACTTTTCGATTAATGTTCTCATGCAGAATATGGCTTCTTTTGTCCCGCTATTTTTCCTAAATCCAAATTGCTGCTCATCTAATTCAGTATTGATTTTATTCTGAATCCTTCCATGTATAACTTTTAGCAAGATTTTTGTAACATGGCTCATTAGGCTTATTGTTCTAAAGTCACTGCATTCAACTGCCCCATTCTTTTTAGGCAATGCAATGAAAGTTGATGTATTTAGTTCATTTGGTATGTATCTTGTGTGGTATATGTCATATACCATATATCATATGTCATGTTAGTGTTATCCCTATTTATTTTCAGTCCCAGCTTTGATAGAAGTAAAATATTTGCTCTTATTCTTGTCGATAGTTAGATATCAGTTCGTTCATTTTCTAATTGTTTAGAGGCCATCATATGATCATAGGTTTAGAACTTTAAGTGAATGTCTCAGTCTTAAGTCAGATTGTACAGGCACCTTAAACATTCAGTCAATATTTGATTACTTTATGCATGTCTAGGCGAAAGGGGACTCGGTATGTTTATTTTGTTATTGCTTTGTACTTGTTTGTTGTTTACATTCGTCACCTTTATTTCTTTATCAAAGTCCCCAGAGACTGAATTTAGCGTGAGTATTACTATTTCCTATTTTTCTTACCGACAGCCATGTGCTCATGTGTTCCCCGCCATACAGGCAGATATTCTCCCACTTCAGCGGTACTCTCATATTTGTATCGTCGAGAGTTGTCACGTTTTGGCCAGATTTGTGCTATTAACTTTATTCGGTCAGCGGCCATTTCTTGGTCTACTCTTTTCTATTTACAACTGTGAAGGGTTCTTTAACGTGCGCAAATTGCACACGGGCCATCCTGTTTTTTGCTGTTTTCCGATAGGGCTAGACACTGGATCTCTCTACCAAGAGACCAGGGGAGGGTAAAGCCACGGATTCGATTATATTTTTTCTTATTTTCCACCGCCGGTGGTGGGAACTGAAGCTGGGACCTTCTTGTCTAGGGGCCGACGTCTGACCTCTAGACCACCCAGTTCCAACCCCCCCTCCCCCCTCCCCACTCTATGCCTAATTTTATACTTTCTTCTTTTGATGTTATTTTATTCACATTTCAAAGTGTGTGTGCGTGTTCACTTTCATGTGTGTGTGTATTCAACTCTTGATGTTTATATTCACCCGTTTAAGTAAGCGTGTTCATGTTTTGATGTTTTTGTGCTTACCTTTTGATGTTTGCATGTTCTTTAAGGCAAGCGCATTAATGTTTTAGTAATTGCATGTTCGTGTTTAAGATAACGTATGTTGATCTGCTACCTTCCCTGTATAGAGATGCACTTGGCCAAGTATAATATACGTCATTAAATATGCCATTTCCTTATCATCCAGACAAAGGACAGTTTCAAGACTGGAACATTTCTCACCAGCCTTGAGTAAGACCAGGGAGCCGCGATAGCTCAGTGGTTAGTGAATTGGACTACAAAAAGTTTGGTGTTTGTTGATTTCCAACTCTTTTACTAAACAATGATAAGAGTTCACGTATAATGGCGTACATATTGTTAATGAGTGTACCTTTATTTAGTTGAGGGGTTGTACGACGAGTTAGGTACTCGGGATCTCATGCGCCTGCGATCTGCACTCACAACAGCAGGATCGATGGCTCAACAGCTGACAAAGACCTTACCTCGACCTTTTGGTCGATCACCTCCGGTCAAAACAAGCTGGCTAACAGAAGAATCAATTCAGAGGAAGAGGTGTGTTCTACATACTTCTTCCTCTGAATTGAATCGCTGATTATCGCTCGGAAGTTTCCCTCTATAATAACATCCATTTATTATTATTTGTCTCCTGGCTAACAGAAGCTAGGATCGGCATGTTGTCTGCAGTGATGGCTTCTATTGATATGAAAGACCGAGTATTGCAGTGTCTCTAGGCAGGACAAGTCTACAGTTTTCCGACTAGGGTCTGGAACACAGTCAAAGAAGTTAGAAGGTTCCTGCTTGTTTCAACTCGTGGAATTAACTTCGCTCACAAATAAAAGTGGCTGGGATTTGAGTTCCAGCGATAACGGACCTCACGACACGTGATGTCGGGTACCAGCCTAGTTGTGTCGGCGGTAAACGATAACACTAGCCCCCTTTATCGCACTGGGCATGAACCTCTGGTAGTAGTTGAGAATAAAAATTAAAAAGTGTCAACATTTAAAAAATAAATGAAAATGTAAATCGTCCACATTAATTTCAACATCTTCCGGAAGTTACTCGTTCACTGTTGGTCCTCGGCCATACTCGTTCACTGTTGGTCCTCGGCCATGCTCGTTCACTGTTGGTCCTGGGCCATGCTCGTTCACTGTTGGTCCTGGGCCATGCTCGTTCACTGTTGATCCTGGGCCATGCTCGTTCACTGTTGGTCCTGGGCCATGCTCGTACACTGTTGGTCCTGGGCCATGCTCGTACACTGTTGGTCCTGGGCCATGCTCGTACACTGTTGGTCCTGGGCCATGCTCGTTCACTGTTGGTCCTGGGCCATGCTCGTACACTGTTGGTCCTGGGCCATGCTCGTACATTGTTGGTCCTGGGCCATGCTCGTACACTGTTGGTCCTGGGCCATGCTCGTACACTGTTGGTCCTCGGCCATGCTCGTACACTGTTGGTCCTGGGCCATGCTCGTACACTGTTGGTCCTGGGCCATGCTCGTACACTGTTGGTCCTGGGCCATGCTCGTACACTGTTGGTCCGGGGTTATGCTCGTACATTGTTGGTCCTCGGCCATGCTCGTACACTGTTGGTCCTCGGCCATGCTCGTACATTGTTGGTCCTGGGTCATGCTCGTACATTGTTGGTCCTCGGTCATGCTCGTACACTGTTGGTCCTCGGCCATGCTCGTACATTGTTGGTCCTCGGCCATGCTCGTACATTGTTGGTCCTCGGTCATGCTCGTACATTGTTGGTCCTCGGCCATGCTCGTACATTGTTGGTCCTCGGCCATGCTCGTGAATTGTTGGTCCTCGGTCATGCTCGTACATTGTTGGTCCTCGGCCATGCTCGTGAATTGTTGGTCCTCGGTCATGCTCGTACATTGTTGGTCCTCGGCCATGCTCGTGAATTGTTGGTCCTCGGCCATGCTCGTGCATTGTTGGTCCTCGGCCATGCTCGTTCACGGTTGGTCCTCGGCCATGCTCGTTCACTGTTGGTCCTGGGCCATGCTCGTTCACTGTTGGTCCTCGGCCATGCTTGTTCACTGTTGGTCCTCGGCCATGCTCGTTCACTGTTGGTCCTGGGCCATGCTCGTTCATTGTTGGTCCTCGGCCATGCTCGTTCACTGTTGGTCCTCGGCCATGCTCGTTCACTGTTGGTCCTGGGCCATGCTCGTTCACTGTTGGTCCTCGGCCATGCTCGTTCACTGTTGGTCCTCGGCCATGCTCGTTCACTGTTGGTCCTGGGCCATGCTCGTTCACTGTTGGTCCTCGGCCATGCTTGTTCACTGTTGGTCCTCGGCCATGCTTGTTCACTGTTGGTCCTCGGCCATGCTCGTTCACTGTTGGTCCTCGGCCATGCTCGTTCATTGTTGGTCCTCGGCCATGCTCGTTCACTGTTGGTCCTCGGCCATGCTCGTACACTGTTGGTCCTCGGCCATGCTCGTTCACTGTTGGTCCTCGGCCATGCTCGTTCACTGTTGGTCCTGGGCCATGCTCGTTCACTGTTGGTCCTCGGCCATGCTCGTTCACTGTTGGTCCTGGGCCATGCTCGTTCATTGTTGGTCCTCGGCCATGCTCGTTCACTGTTGGTCCTCGGCCATGCTCGTTCACTGTTGGTCCTCGGCCATGCTCGTACACTGTTGGTCCTGGGCCATGCTCGTTCACTGTTGGTCCTCGGCCATGCTCGTTCATTGTTGGTCCTCGGCCATGCTCGTTCACTGTTGGTCCTCGGCCATGCTCGTTCACTGTTGGTCCTCGGCCATGCTCGTTCACTGTTGGTCCTGGGCCATGCTCGTTCACTGTTGGTCCTCGGCCATGCTCGTTCATTGTTGGTCCTGGGCCATGCTCGTTCATTGTTGGTCCAGGGCCATGCTCGTTCATTGTTGGTCCAGGGCCATGCTCGTGCATTGTTGGTCCTGGGCCATGCTCGTTCATTGTTGGTCCAGGGCCATGCTCGTTCATTGTTGGTCCTCGGCCATGCTCGTTCATTGTTGGTCCTCGGCCATGCTCGTTCATTGTTGGTCCTCGGCCATGCTCGTTCATTGTTGGTCCTCGGCCATGCTCGTTCATTGTTGGTCCTGGGCCATGCTCGTTCATTGTTGGTCCTCGGCCATGCTCGTTCATTGTTGGTCCTCGGCCATGCTCGTTCACTGTTGGTCCTCGGCCATGCTCGTTCACTGTTGGTCCTGGTCCATGCTCGTTCACTGTTGGTCCTGGGCCATGCTCGTTCATTGTTGGTCCTCGGCCATGCTCGTTCACTGTTGGTCCTGGGCCATGCTCGTTCACTGTTGGTCCAGGGCCATGCTCGTTCACTGTTGGTCCTCGGCCATTGCGGAACGAGAACTCAGTGCTATCAGGTAAGTTACCGGAATGTGTGTAGATATTGATTGAATCAGGCTGGTAGTGATGGTTCACGTAAAGCACAGATCTGTGCATTATTTTCTTTCTTTAGATCTTTTTTTTTCAGTTCATTATTTATGTCCTATATTAGTTGTGACAATTCTTCCATTTCTTGCACATCCTTGGAGCAATGAGCTGCCAGTTAATTGTATTTTATATGTTTCACATAATAATGAAGAATTCTCTTTATTCCTCTCATCTGTAATTGTTTTTTAGGTTATCTTTTCCTTGTAAAGTGTTCATAGTAATTGTCGTGATTCTTCTCCTTCTTTCTTTCCTCGTTTGCCTTTCAGCGTCGAGGGGATCTGTTCGTCTCTGCTGCTGTTATGTTTCCAGGTGCTTCTAATATTCCATCGTTCCATCTTTTTTTGTGGTAGACCCTTGGGTCTGGTATTCTCGCAGCGTTTTTTGAGGGCTCGTTGTATTGTGAATTGATCACTCTGCCTTATTACGTGGCCAAACCATGTTACTTGTTGTTTCTTTATATATTCTATGGCGGGGCCATTCCTAGCTTTTTTCTCAGTTCTTCATTTCTAATCTTATCTCTCAGACTGCTTCCTGTGATTTGTCTAACACATTTAATCTCAGTAGACGTTATTTTTCTTATTGTTCTTGCATCTAGAGTCCAGGTCTGGCATTGGTAGCACAACGTTGGGATGAAGATTGTATTGTAGAGTGCCCGTTTTACCTCTAGAGAAATTGTCGTGTTTGTTATTTTTATTTTTAGCAAATCTCGCCTGAACCCAAATGTAGTCTCATTGTTTCATATAGCATATATTTTTGTTGTAAGTTATATCTTTGCAACCTTTTCTTTTAATCTGTCTTTTTCCTGCTGATTTATAACCACGTTTTCTATTTTCCAGAAACCTTTCTATAAAGTTTACCACTGTGATCTGGCTATAGTAATAATAATATTGCTGTCTTTTATTTGTTCTAAGCTTTGATTTCGTCCCCAAAGCGATTCTATTTATTAAGTAATAGTGAAGTTGTCGCTAAGAAAAATATATCCAGAATTATAAATTGAAAAGCTTGTTGAAATAGATGAAAAATGAAAACGATTAAAAAGGAGATAATCTTTTTTTTTCCTCTTCTGCTAGCTCTTCCTTCAATTCACGTTTAAAATCCGATTTGGAAAATTCCCACAAAAATAGTGTAAACAGAAAAAAAAGAGATGCATTGCTATCTGAGATAATTACTTTAACGCAAAGGAAGGGCAGCACATAAGATTACATTTGTAGCGTTTGTGTGATACCAAACTATTTCATTACATTTGTAGTGTTTTGTGTGATACCAAATTATTTCACTACATTTGTAGTGTTTGTTTGATACCAAACTATTTCATTACATTTGTAGTGTTTTGTGTGATACCAAACTATTTCATTACATTTGTAGTGTTTGTGTGATACCAAACTATTTCATTACATTTTGTACTTTTTATTAAAATATTCGGTTTTGAGCAGATCTCCATTAAATGGTTCGTCTATATATTTTAATTAAATTAATCTCTTTATGTTGCTCTTATTGATCTGTAGAGAAATAAATATGTGTCTCTTCTCTGGGGTATGTGCTTATTTAACCGCTCCATTTTCCAGTTAGGGTTACTCGGTTGATTTGTTCAGTACAAATGTATAATTAGCGAGACTTGTCATGCGCATGCGTTGGAGACTCATAGCTGACTGTTAGTGGCAGGGGCAACGATCTATCACGAAACAGTGCAGAAGGTGGATCTAGCAATGCTAGAAAGTAAATGTAGCAGAAAAAGTCCGCTATTTTGCGTAAAAAGACCACGTGTCGGACGAAAGCACACAGATTTTGCGTTGAGTTGTGAACTGTGACACAGTGCTAAGAACGCCATTAGAGTTACGGATCATGCGAGCAGATCGTGTGTACTAAATTAAACAATTATAGCCTGAACTCCTATTTCCAATCTTATAGCCTGAACTCCTATCTCCAATCTTATAGCCTGAACTCCAATCTACAATCTCTCAGATCTAAGTGAACTCCTACTTTCAAACTTACAGCTCTAATTGAACCCTACTTTCAATCTTTCAGCACAAATTGGACTCCTACTTTCAATCTTTCACCTCAAATTGAACTCCTACTTTCAATCTTTCACCTCAAATTGAACTCCTACTTTCAATCTTTCACCTCAAATTGAACTCCTACTTTCAATCTTTCAGCACAAATTGAACTCCTACTTTCAATCTTTCACCTCAAATTGAACTCCTACATTCAATCTTTCAGCTCAAATTGAACTCCCACTTTCAATCTTACAACATCAGCTATAGGGCTAAAATTTCAACTTCTGTCTTCGTTCTTCTAGTTTGAACTTCAATTATCAATCTTGTCATGTTTACTTCAATCTTATAGTTTGAGCTTATGTTTTCAATCTTTTTGCTTAAACTCTTATCTTCAGTTGTACAGCTCACACTGACAGCCAACTTTCAATGCCTTATAGTTTGAACGCCTACATTCCATGTCTTATGGTTTGAACGCCAACTTTCAATGCCATAGAAGTAATTCATATCTTCAGCTTTATATATATCATCAATATCGGGTGCCATCTCCGCAGCGAAGGTTGCCTACCATGGATCGCCGTTCCACTCTGATTCTTGCTTGGATGGTGCAGGTTGTTATAGATTGACTTGTCAACTTTTGATGTTACTCATCCATGTTAGTCTTGGTCTGCCTCTGCCTCTTTTACCTTGTATTTTCCCTTCCAATCTTACTTTTATTAGGCTGTTGTATCTTTTAACCTGACCCAAAAATTTCATTTGTCTTGATCTAATTGTGCTTAGTAGTTCTCTTTTCATTTTTAGTTGTTTTAAAACTTCCTCGTTTGTTTTCTTTTCTTTCCATCCAATTCTACCTATTCTTCTATATATCCACATTTCAAAGGCTTCAATATTCTGTAATGTTTTCTGGTCTAATTTCCATGTTTCTGCACCATAGAGGAATATTGAGAAGATGTAACATTTTGCTATTCTTAGTTTTAGCCCTGGTGTTATTTGTTTTGATGTTAGTATATTTTTCAAGGCATTGAAATTACTTTTTGCCATATCTATTCTTTTATTTATTTCAGTTGTACATTTTCCATCACTGGTTATAGTATGTCCCAGGTAGTTGTAGTTCTGAACTGTCTCTAGATGTATTCCTTCAACTTTGTTATTTAATTGTAGGTCTTGAGAATTTTCTTTGTTTATGATCATAGTTTTAGTCTTTTTGATATTCATATATAGTCCATATTTTTTGGCTTGTCATGTTTATTACATTAATTAATTGTTGTAGATCTTTAGGATTTTCTGCTAGTAGTAGAGTATCATCAGCACAACTTAGGTTATTGAGTATCTTCCCATTAATGTTTAGGCCTGGCATCTCAGTGATGTTTTTAAAGATTTGCTCAGTGTATAGATTGAACATGTTTGGTGATAGGATGCATCCTTGTCTTACTCCTCTTTTTATATCAATGAGTACAGAGTTCTCCTTGTTATATTTTATTATTGCTGTTTGCTCCCAATACAAATTACATATCAGTCGTATGTCTGTGTCATCCAGATTTATATCTCTTAGGTAGTCTATAAGTTGATTATGGTGTATTCTATTAAATGCTTTGGTGTAGTCTATAAAGTAAATCTATATTGGTTTGTTTACTTCTATGTACTTTTCAATCAATGTCCTCATGCTGAATATGACTTCTTTTGTCCCACTGTTTTTCGTGAATCCGAATTGCTGCTCATCTATTTCAGTATTGATTTTATTCTGAATCCTTCCCTGTATAACTTTTAGTAAAATTTTGGTTACCTGGCTCATTAGGCTTATTGTTCTAAAATCGCTGCATTCAACTGTACCATTCTTCTTAGGCAATGCAATGAAAGTGGATGTTTTTAGTTCATTTGGTATGTATCCTGTATGGTATATGTCAGTGCATTTGTCTGTGATCACTTCAATGCCAAAATCTTCTAGTGCCTGTATCATCTCTATCTGTTTATTGTTAGGACCTGCTGCTTTTCCCTTTTTTTCATTGTTTTTATAGCTTTTTCTACTTCAGATTTTAGGATTTTATAGCTGGATGTACATTTTATAAATGGTTTTTTGTCCCTTTCGTCATGAAATAATTCTGTTATGTATTCCTGCCATCTATCGATTATATCTTTGTTGTCTGTTAGCATTCTTCCCTCTTTGTTTGCAATACATCCGCTTCCTGCAGCTATTTTGTCTTTATTAGTCATTCTTTTTATTTCTGTCTGCATTCCTCTTAAATTTTGTTTACTTTCCATAGTTTCGACTTCAAGACATCTTAGTTGAGCCAGTCTTCTTTTGCCTTTTTGCACATTTTTTTCTTATTTCATTATCAATTTCCTTGTATCTGGCATTGTTCTTCGCTTATAACAGAATATATATATAATTTCTTTCTGATGTTTTTATAGGAGTTCCCTTTTTGTGTTAGCCTCTTTGAGAATTTCCTCATTGGCCTTTTTAGCTGTCCAAGGAACTTTCAACATTCTTCTGAGAAATCCCATCTCTGTGGCCTCTAATCGTCTTTTCATTTGTTTGTCTACTGTCCATAGGTCATAATTGGTTCTATATAGCACCGATGAACTCTCTTTCTCACTTCTATTAACAGATTTTTTGCAGAAGATATTTTTCATTTTCTGAGATGCTATTTTGGCCTGAGCTGTTCTGCTTTTTATTTCCGTGGTGCATCTTCCGTCTGATGTTATTATTTTGCCAAAGTAATTGACGCGTTGCACTTGTTTCAGATTTGTGCTGTTTATTTTTATGTTGCATGGTGGTGATGATTGTTTCTCTGATATCACCATTACTTTTGTTTTCATTTTATTCAGACTGAGATCTTTCTTGTTGCTTTCTTTTACTATTAGTCTATCATTTCTTGTAGTTCATTCTCTGTCTCTGCGATTAAGACTGTGTCATCCGCATATCGCTAATTATTTATGTTGTGACCGTTGACTTCAATTCCTTTTGTGTCTACTATTGATCTCATAAGGGAGCCGCGATAGCTCAGTGGTTAATGAACTGGACTACAAAGGACAAGGGGTAGGGTTCGATCCCAATCGACGGCCTCCGGGTTCACCCAGCCTTAAAATGGGTACCGGATTTTTTCTGGGAAAGTAAAGCAGCACGGGCGTAATACCGACCACATTACCCCAAAAATCATGTGCTGAAGGTCTTTAAAATATAGGGTCACTAACACCATATTTCCCTATACGCCACTTGGTGCTACTTTACTTTTTTTTTTTTTTTTGATCTCATAATATATTCGCTGTAAAGCGAAAACAAATCCGGTGACAGAACACAGCCTTGTCTGACTCCTTGTTTTATATATTGGAATTGTCCTGTTTGGTTGCTAATTCGTATAGCTGCTGTTTGTTGCCAGTACATGTTTTTTATGATTCGCAGTTTCTTGCTATCAATGTTTAATTCCTCCAGCATATTGTTTATTTTCACATGCTTTACTTTGTCAAATGCTTTTGTGTAGTCTATAAAGCACATATATAGATCTTTCTTTACCTCTATAGATCTTTCTATCAATGTTCTTAAGATGTATATTGCATTATTGGTGCCCTTTCCTTCCACAAATCCACATTGTTCTTCACTTATTTCTGGTTTTATTTTGTTCCTTACACGCCTCATGATGATTCTTAGTAATATTTTCATCATATAGCTCATGAGACCAATAGTGTGATGGTCTTCACAATCAGTGGCACCTGACTTCTTCGATATGGCTACAAAGATACATTTTAGTAGATCTTCGGGTATGTGTCCAGGTTTATATATGTCATTGAGTAGTTTAAAGTAACTATATTTATCAATTAAAGTAAATATATCTATTAATTAAAGTAACACTATCTATTAATTAAAGTAACACTATCTATTAATTAAAGTAGATCTATCTATTATATAAATTAACTCTATTAATTAAAGTAATACTATCTATTAATTAAAGTAATACTATCTATTAATTAAAGTAATACTATCTGTTAATTAAAGTAGCTCTATCTATTATATAAATTAACTCTATTAATTAAAGTAACGCTATCTATTAATTAAAGTAACTCTATCTATTAATTAAAGTAACTCTATCTATTAATTAAAGTAACTCTATCTATTAATTAAATTAACTCTATAAATAAAGTAACTCTATCTATCAATTAAAGTAACTCTATCTATCAATTAAAGTAACTCTATCTATTAATGAAAGTAACTCTATCTATTAATGAAAGTAACTCTATCTATCAATTAAAGTAACTCTATCTATTAATGAAAGTAACTCTATCTATCAATTAAAGTAACTCTATCTATCATTTAAAGTAACTCTATCTATTAATAAAAGTAACTCTATCTATTAATGAAAGTAACTCTATATATTAATGAAAGTAACTCTATCTGTTAATGAAAGTAACTCTATCTGTTAATTAAGGTAGCTCTATCAGTTAATTAAAGTAACACTATCTATCAATTAAAGTAACTCTATCTATCAATGAAAGTAACACTATCTATTAATGAAAGTAACTCTACCTATTAATGAAAGTAACTCTATCTATTAATGAAAGTAACTCTATCTATTAATTAAAGTAACTCTATCAGTTAATTAAGGTAACACTATCTATCAATTAAAGTAACACTATCTATCAATTAAAGTAACTCTATCTATCAATTAAAGTAACACTATCTATTAATTAAAGTAGCTCTATCTATCAATGAAAGTAATTCTATCTATTAATGAAAGTAACTCTATCTATCAATTAAAGTAACTCTATATATCAATGAAAGTAACTCTATCTATTAATGAAAGTAACTCTATCTATTAATGAAAGTAACTCTATCTATTAATGAAATTAACTCTATCTATTAATTAAAGTAACTCTATCAGTTAATTAAGGTAACACTATCTATCAATTAAAGTAACACTATCTATCAATTAAAGTAACTCTATCTATCAATTAAAGTAACACTATCTATTAATTAAAGTAGCTCTATCTATCAATGAAAGTAACTCTATCTATTAATGAAAGTATATCTATCAATTAAAGTAACTCTATATATCAATGAAAGTAACTCTATCTATTAATGAAAGTAACTCTATCTATTAATGAAAGTAACTCTATCTATTAATGAAATTAACTCTATCTATCAATTAAAGTAACTCTATCTATCAATTAAAGTAACTCTATCTATTAATGAAAGTAACTCTATCTATTAATGAAAGTAACTCTATCTATTAATGAAAGTAACTCTATCTGCTAATGAAAGTAACTCTATCTGTTAATTAAGGTAGATCTATCAGTTAATTAAAGTAACACTATCTATCAATTAAAGTAACTCTATCTATCAATGAAAGTAACTCTATCTATTAATGAAAGTAACTCTATCTATTAATGAAAGTAACTCTATCTATTAATGAATGTAACTCTATCTATTAATGAAAGTAACTATATCTGTTAATGATAGTAACTCTATCTGTTAATTAAGGTAGCTCTATCAGTTAATTAAAGTAACACTATCTATCAATGAAAGTAACTCTATCTATCAATGAAAGTAACTCTATCTATTAATGAAAGTAACTCTATCTATTAATGAAAGTAACTCTATCTATTAATGAAAGTAACTCTATCTATCAATTAAAGTAACTCTATCTATTAAGTAAAGTAACTCTATCTATCAATTAAAGTAACTCTATCTATCAATGAAAGTAACTCTATCTATTAATGAAAGTAACTCTATCTATTAATGAAAGTAATTCTATCTATTAATGAAAGTAACTCTATCTATTAATGAAAGTAACTCTGTCTATTAATTAAAGTAGCTCTATCAGTTAATTAAGGTAACACTATCTATCAATTAAAGTAACACTATCTATCAATTAAAGTAACTCTATCTATCAATTAAAGTAACACTATCTATCAATTAAAGTAACTCTATCTATCAATGAAAGTAACTCTATCTATTAATTAAAGTAGCTCTATCTATCAATGAAAGTAACTCTATCTATTAATGAAAGTAACTCTATCTATCAATTAAAGTAACTCTATCTATCAATGAAATTAACTCTATCTATCAATGAAAGTAACTCTATCTATCAATTAAAGTAACTCTATCTATCAATTAAAGTAACTCTATCTATCAATGAAAGTAACTCTATCTATCAATTAAAGTAACTCTATCTATTAATGAAAGTAACTCTATCTATCTATTAAAGTAATTCTATCTATTAATGAAAGTAACTCTATTTATCAATTAAAGTAACTCTATTTATCAATTAAAGTAACTCTATCTATCAATTAAAGTAACTCTATGCATTAATTAAAGTAGCTCTACTACGTGCCGTCTTCGGCTCGAAAGGACAATAAATATCTATTAATTAAAGTAACTATCTATTAATTAAATTAACTCTATCTATTAATTAAAGTAGCTGTGTCTGTTAATTAATGTAACCCTATCTAATAATTAATGTAACTGTATCTATTAATTAATGTAACTGTATCTATTAATTAATGTAACTATCTATTAATTAATGTAACTGTATCTATTAATTAATGTAACTGTATCTATTAATTAATGTAACTGTATCTATTAATTAATGTAACTGTACCTATTAATTAATGTAACTGTATCTATTAATTAATGTAACTGTACCTATTAATTAATGTAACTGTATCTATGAATGATTAAAGGTAATTTTCCCTCTTGGTTATCAACATCTTTTCATATATTTCTCTCACTCGAGTTGCTAAAACTGTTATTCTAGGCATGGTTAGGTGTCTATACCTAATAATAATAATACTTATTATCGCCATGTAGTTAGATTTGTTAATATATCCTTATATATATTTTCTTGTGTTTGTTGTTCGTCCAGATGAAGGCCTACTTGGCCGAAACGTCGACTTTTGTTTCTTCCATTACCACGTAAAGCTGTCACCATACCACTTTTTTCTTCTTTTTTAAGTATTGCTATTATCATCTGCTTTACAGCAGCTTCACATCTCTACGAATCTTGGTGCATCTTGATGCCTTTACCTCTAGGTGCCTGTACTCATGTTATCACTATACCCTGAGAAGATGTGGCGAATGAACTCACCACTGTCGCAAACCCATTCTCTTATATTCTGATATCCTCCAGCAAATCATCTCTACTTTGGCTTTTGTTGATTGCTCCAACTAAGTTCTCGTGAAAATCCATAGATCTTCCCCATCCCCATTAAGGATTTCAGTAACTATAATACTTGACTATGTTTTGCTCTGTCGAATGCCTTACCACAATAAGACGTATGGGTGTATATGTGTGTTTGAACTACTGTAGCTGTTTCTAGCAGTATTCTTTTAGTACATGTCTTGTGCTGTAGGGGGGCCTCGGTAGCCTAGTTGGGAAAACCACCCGACTGGACTACCGACGTTCGGACAACCCGTGTTCGATTCCCGCTGGGAGCAGTGTGAATTGTACTCGTGGTTGGAAAAAAAAAGAAATACCCCCACGGTCGAGCCAGCCGTTGGCAGAAATGGGTACCAGGGTATTATCCTGGGAAGGTGAGGAATGTCGCTTCGCATCTGAGTTTCGATGCTTGAGGCTACACTATACAGAAATATCCGAACATTTCTGGATAGGCGGCCGAGCACATATGGGTGTAAACTCGCGTGCTAAGACGCCGGTTCAAGTCTCGTACTTTACTTTACTTGTGCTGTATATTCCCCCTCTACAAAACTACTGTAGCTGTTTCTAGCAGTATTCTTTTAATACATGTCTTGTGCTGTATATTCCCCCTCTACAAAACTACTGTAGCTGTTTCTAGCAGTATTCTTTTAATACATGTCTTGTGCTGTATATTTCCCCTCTACAAAACTACATTGTTCGTCAGAAATTTCATTTCTGACATTCTCTCCATTATGGAGCAGTATCTTGGTAACGTGACTTGTGAGGGAAGTAGTTCTATGATCATCGCATTCTTTCAGTCTCTCTGTTCAACTCATGAAAAAATTATTCCTTGATTCTCACATTTAGCCAGTCTCTCTCTTTCTCTCTGTCTAACCCATGAAACAAATATTTCTATGATTCTCCCATTCACTCAGTCTCTCTCTCTCTCTCTCTCTCTCTCTCTCTCTCTCTCTCCTTCTTTCTCTGTCTAACTCATGAAATAGATATTTCTGTGATTCTCCCATTCACCTAGTCTCTCTCTCTGTCTCTGTCTGTCCCTCTCTCTCTCTCTCTCTCTCTCTCTCTCTCTCTGTCTCTCTCTCTCTCTCTCTCTGTCTGACTATGAAACAAACAATTCTATAATTCTAACATTCAACCAATGAATCAATCACTTTCACTGACTTACATTCATGTTATTTCAAGTGGTTCGGACCTAATACTTGTCCCTTTATTCTCTAACATTGAGCTAAAAAACAGGGAAATAAAACGGATGCATAAGCAATTTTGGCAGTTAACTCTTTCTGTGTCACATTAGATCCGCGCCGCGCAGCTGCCAAACAAAGGAACACACCCTATCGAGTATGGCTCACAATTCTTGTTGTCAGTACGACGCAGATTGACTGGCTGGAGAAAATGCAGAATGAAGCGATGCGCATGATCTTGGGGTGTACGAGGGACACTCCCTGTGTAGTAATGATGTATCCTCTTGACTTTCCAACCATGGATGATAGGATCAAGATCTAGAGAGCACGAGCATACCTGAAGATAAGTGCAGATAAAGAGCATCCATTGCACCACGTGCTCAAAACAGGGAAAGGTGCCAGGCTAAAAAGAGGCAAATCATGGGTGGGCCGAGCAGAAGATGTCATCACAAATGTCTGTGGGCTTACCAATATCAGCGTTGATGAGGAGTGGGTACCGGTGCCTACGTCATTCAAGGGGACTTTCTCGTGTATTGTCACACTCGACAGGAAAAGTAGGGAACAGAACCCGGTTGTGGTTAATGTCGAGGTCTACGGTCTCATCTGCGATAACACCGATGAGAAAGATGCAGTCATCTATACAGACGGATCTGTAAGACGACACCAAAGAAGTGCGTGGGCATTTACAGCACGCTCAGCAGGCAGAATAGCCAAGGAAGACAGTGGTGCATACGTTATGACCACGAGTAGCATGACGATGGAGATGTTGGCAATGACCAGGGCATTCATTTGGTTAGAGTCACAAGACTACACCCACGCATGTATACTGAGTGATTCGATGAGCGTGATAAAAAAAAAAAGTGGAGGCAGGCTCTGTACGCATGCAATGGGTAGAGTCGTTGCAGAAGTCACATATATGTAAGGTCACCTTTGTCTACGTCCCATTACATGTGGGAGTACGGGGAAATGAAAGAGCGGACAAGTTGGCTAGCAGCGCTGTCAACGAAGATGGTCAACCAATGGATCGGCAGACATCATCAGTGTCCTCCGAGATGTAGGAAGGGCATAGGACTTCGACAACCATGAGTTCATGTCACTCTTTCTGATGAAAGAGGTGGGAGTTAAGATGGGAGTTAAGATGGGAGTTAAGATGGGAGTTAAGATGGGAGTTAAGATGGGTACAGCCAGAAACGCGAAACTTAGTGGGCGTGTAAGAAGACTTATCATCATCCAAAACAGAACTGAAGTCGCAAGTGGCTGGGCACTGCGGGGCTTGCTAAGGGGTAG
This sequence comes from Megaustenia siamemsis, assembly GCA_032433765.1. Lineage (NCBI taxonomy): Eukaryota > Metazoa > Mollusca > Gastropoda > Stylommatophora > Ariophantidae > Megaustenia > Megaustenia siamemsis. Next base: position 79,005,203 of record JAVIAB010000050.1, read on the forward strand.
ATCTGAGCACCTATGGATATGTTCGGAGTGTAATGATGATGACCGGCAAATAACTCAATAACTGATGGGAAAGATATGAGCACCTATGGATATCTTCGGAGTGCAATGATGATGACCCGCATATAACTCAATAATATCAAATGGGAAAGCATTTCTGTAACAAACAAAAAAAAAACAATGACTCGTCACTTTTTTGTGTGGCTTTTCATTTTGAAAAAAATGCTACACGCCAATGTCATTAATATGACTACCTTTCTAAATAGCATGACATAACAAGAAAATAGAGAAGTCTGATATGGATGGGATCCTATTTTGCTGAGAAAAAAAAACTGCTTGCCTGTTTCTCTAAGTTTCGGGACAAATAGGTGAAAATGTGACAAGCTTGCAGCACGTACCCGGCATAGAGAACTTCTTTAACGATCGAACGATTAAGTCACTTGCTAACCTATGTTTGTCTAGAAGAGATCGATAGATCGCTATTTGACATTACTTACCCGTTAATTACAAGTTGTTCTAGTTTAAATCACAGTTCACCACAAACTGCGGTTGTCGTCAGGCCAGGCAGCTATCCAAAATACGCGGGAACTGCTCCTGATTTCGTGCGCCACTCACTATAGGCGAGCCCGCACGCGAGACACACTCGCGACTAGCTCTCGGTCGCTAGAATGTGATCAATCAGCCAGGGACTGTCTTAGCTGTTGGAAAGTGATGGCACCGCAGACAAGATTATTGTGTAGATAGTAGCAACAGTGATGGGATTCCACATTTTTTTTATGCGAACAGGCAGTAACAATATGTTAATATGGGTTTGACGGCTTTTTTAAAGACTAGAAATATGTTATGGCTGATTTGATGATTCTATCTGAGAGGAAGACGTTAGAAATATGTCATTGGGAATTTGATTACAATTGTTGTTTATTTCATGTAGAAAGAAATACCTTTTGTAGTCAGTTAGTTAGTTAGCTAGCTAGTCAGTTAGTTAGTTACCTGTCGAATTACCCTCATTGCACATCAAACAACGGTCCATAAGCGATGAGATCTCCTCTCCAGCAAGACCCGCAATGTGAAACGATAAATTAGTTCACAAGTCTACCCCGATCTAATCGTAGCTCTCCTCAGTCCAGGCAACATCCCACCTGACTAACATTACAGTCCAGGCAACATCCCACCTCACTAACGTTACAGTCCAGGCAACATCCCACCTCACTAACGTTACAGTCCAGGCAACATCCCACCTCACTAACGTTACAATCTGGGAGTCACATCAGGACTGCAAAGTCATGAATAAAACTTCAGCATTTCGTCCGTCATTTCGAGCGTGAGGCCAGTTTAGGAATATAAGATCCTTCGTCATGATGACGTAGGACACACAACAATTGATGCGCCCACAGACGTCCGATTACTCCAGGGAATGCAGCGAAAAAAACGCGCGAAATATCGTGGCGATGGTTCGGACTACCTAAAGTGAAACCTTCGGTTGACTTGGCAGAGAAGTCCATATTGTTTAACGGAGCTGCAGCTTGTAAATAGGTAAAGTACGAGACTTGAACCGGCGTCTTAGCACGCGAGTTTCCACCCATATGTGCTCGGCCGCCTATCCAGAAGTGTTCGGAGATTTCTGGATAGTGTCGCTTCAAGCATCGAAACTCACGATGCGAGACGACATTCCTCACCTTCCCAGGGTAATACTCCGGTACCTATTTCTGCCAACGGCTGGGTCGACAGTGGGGGTTTTTTTTTGTTTGTTTTTCCCACCACGAGTACAATTCACACTGCTCCCAGCGGGAATCGAACACGGGTTGTGTGAACGTCAGCAGTCCAGTCGGGTGGTTTTCCAAACTAGGTTACCGAGGCCCCCAAATATACTGTATTATTTGGCTAGACTATAGACTATAAATGTAAGTTAGGCAATCAATCGGATACAGAATAGCTCATTTCTGCAGAGAATCAGACACTAAAGTAAATAATAGAAGACCTAAAAGAAAACTTTAATGTGCTTAACTTTACAGGCACTCAATACAACATGAAAATTAACATCAACAAGATAGAAGTAACGATCATCGTAACGAAGAACAGAACATCAAGTTCATGATTGACGACTGTCAAGTAAATAAGATGGTGGGATTTTGACATCTAGGACAGTGCGATCCAACCCTTTGTTGTCCGAGGGTCGTGGGTTGGACTACACAGATCTAGGAAATCCAGTTACTGTCGACATTTCACAGACAGGAGAAGTACATTCGCGATGCAACAAAACTTGTCAAATCTTGGGAGAGATGTCACCATTGTGTCCAACAAAGAAGTGACATTAGAAGCAGAACGGGCACTCAACAACACGATCTCCATCCCAATGTTGTTCTACCAATGCCTGACCTGGACGCTAGACTGAAGAACAATAAGAAATATAACGACCACTGAATTGAAAATGTTAGACGCATTACAAGAAACAGCTTGAGAGATAGGATTCGTATTGAAAAACTAATAAAAGAGCTAGGAATAATTTCCAGTATTAAAAACTTAAGTGAGACAACAGCAGAGCTGGAAGCAGTCAATGACCCATAGGTGATGGCTTGCTCCAGTATTGGTGAACCAGAATCATCCAGACCCTGCACCACCCTCTTCGGGGTTCCTTCAGGAAGAGACTAACCTGTCTAGTCTGACCAAGTGAGTAGGGCTCGAAGAGGGAAGACAACCCGGTGCTTCAGAATATCATGAAGAGGTCAGGTGTGTTGGGCCGAAAAGCAACATTAAACAACGTAATATAACGCATTAACGCCTATTTAACGTCTATCTCAGGACGGATGACAAAGAAGACAATCGGTTCCGTAGCCATCGGGTGAACGAAGGAGGAAGAAGGAAGGAAGGAATATATAAATAAACAATAAATGAAATGAACCGTTTACGTAATATAAGACAGAAAGGATAAACTGAGTCGTAATGAGCCTGAACAAGAGAACTCTGGGGCTGGCCACGAACAGATTGTTTAACGGAACATTAGAAGCACTTGGAAACGTAACAGCAGGAGAATCCAACAGAAGAGCAAAAGACCGAAAACTATATCTCATTTCGACGTTGAGAGGAAAATGAGAAATAAAGAATACATGAATTATTTTGATCAAATTCCTTCCGTAGCTCAGAGTTACCTCTAGCTAGCCTCTATTGTCATTAGCGATCAAGATTGCGTGTCTTCACCTGTGAGGCTAACACAGAAAACGACTGGCAACATCTGGCAAGTGATCGCGCATCATGGACAGCATCTATCAGGAATGGTATAACATCATTTGAGACTGTGCTAAGGCAGAACTTAGAAGAGAAAAGACTCATGAAAAAAGGATGGAAAACCCTGTGGATCAGTTGGCCTGACTTGTTCATTCTGTGGCCGTGTGTGTTCGTCAAAATTTGGTAGAATTAGCCATGAGAGAAGCTGTTCTACAAAAACAAAACCTCCAAAAAATACACAATACCCTCCACTAGACCGGCTGACAAGACAAAAATGGCCATATATAACAGTTTTAAATGGCCATAGATCACACCGATTTCTTAGAAGAATGTTGAAAGTTCCCTGGACAGCTAAAAAGATCAATGAGGACATTCTCAAATAGGCCAACACAAAAAGGAAGGCCCTAAGAAACATCAGAAAGAAACAATCATCATTTTTTGCTGGCACATCTTGAGAAGAGGAAAGTTGGAATACTTGGTTACAACCGGCAAAATTTAGGGAGTTAGAGGTTGTGGAGGAGAAATAGAGAAAATACTGAATAGCTTGGTGTCATGGCATGAAAAACAACAAAACTGATACGATGCATTGAAGATAGAAGATCGTGGAAGTATGTGATCGTCTATGCCAACCGGTATGGCACATGCTGATTATATACAGACATCTTCTACAAGCACGTGGCTATTTGTCTATGGTTTAGTCCGTGGCGTTTGTGTCAAGCGGTTTGTCCGTTACGTGCGGCAGTCTGACTTAGTCGCTTACTTTGGAAACTCCCATAAACTATTTGCTAACATTTGGCCATGTCCTTTGTCACACGACAACCATAACTTTGTTTAATGAAGGCCCATCCTTTCAACAAGTAACTAAACGTAATGTGAGGAACAAGTGTGGCCGCGCTCATACACACGCACATGCTGAATAGGATGCAACTGAGAGTATTACAAGGCATGCACTTCTTAGGATATCCAAGAGAAGAGATAGAGAGAAAGAGCAAAATATTCTTGGAGAAGACAGGTGGAAGCAGAAATAACGATGATGGGGAAGACAGGGAATGATCTTAAAAGAATGGCAAGAAACTGGACGGTTTGGAAAGTGTATGTTTAAGACCTCTGCTCCACAGGGAGCTGAAAGTGTTTATATTGAAGACATATACTCCATAGGGAGTTGAAAGTGTTTGTTGACGGCCTATTATCCACAAGGAGTTGAAAGTGTTTGTTGAAGACCTGTGCTCCACAGGGAGCTGAAAGAAAGGTAGAGGCAAAAGAAGATAAACACACACAGACAACATAAATAAGAGTGAAATTGAAAGGACAGAGCTGCAAAATAAAACCGCATCTACCAGCCAAAGCAAACCACCATGAAATATTTCGCGACACAGAGAAATTAATAAGTGATTAATGAGCTTATTTTTCTATTGAACTTGACTTCAAACCATCACAATTGTTCAACAATTCTTTGGAGCTTGAAATTCGAGTCAGGGCCGGGATAGTTCTAAAAATAGGCACAAGATAAAATCGGAAAAACTTCATCTCGTCTCAAAATGTGGACAAATCTTGTAGAGATATTAAAGCAGGTATCATGTCTACGTTGGGCATGTCTTGTGTGATATTTTTATTATGATTTTAAAATGAATTTCATCTTCATTCCAAGCTGTGCTGTCAATGACAGACCTTGACCCGTGCTGTCAATGCCAGACCTTGACCCTAGACTCAATAACAACAAGAAAATAGCTTCTAGAGGTATGGGATGTGTCAGACGAATGACAGGAAACAGTCTGGTTGTTTGCGTTCGCCCGATGACTAAAGTATTCTAGAATGTCGTGGTAGACTAGAATATTCCTCTTCATCATCCGCCCTTACAAGGACGTAGTGGACGTGTCTGTGCTGTGTTGTGGTTTGCAGTATAACTGTTATATTTGCGCCTTTCGGCCCAACACATCCGACTTCAGCACGACAATTTTTTAGTACCGGGTTGTCTTCCCTCTTCGATCCCTGCACTCTTGGCCAGACTAGACAGGTTAGTCTTTTACTGGAGGCAGCACGGAGAAGTGGAGCAGGGTCTGGGTGGTTTTGGTTCACCGATCCTGGCGCAAGCCATCAGCTGTGGGTCGCTGACAACTTCCAGCTCTGGTGCTGGGGGGCGCACCTGCGAGGAAACAGTCTGAGGGATGAGATCAGAAATGAAGAACTGAGAGAAAAGCTAAGGAGAATACCCGCCATAAAGCAACAACAAACACAATGGTTTGGTCATGTGATGAGACAAACAACACAACAATCCTTTTAATAAATGTTACGAGGACACCAGACTCAAGTGTTGACCATGAAAACGATGAAGTGATGGAATATTGTAAACACTAGGAAACAACAGCAGCAGAGACCAACAGAAGAGACAATTATATCTCCCCTCGACTCAAGGATTTAAAAAAGGAAGGAAAGAAGAAGAAGAAGAAATGAAAAATGTAAGACGCTCCAGTGTCTCAAGTAGACGCTCCAGTGTCTCAAGTAGACGCTCCAGTGTCTCAAGTAGACGCTCCAGTGTCTCAAGTAGACGCTCCAGTGTCTCGAGTAGACGCTCCAGTGTCTCAAGTAGACGCTCCAGTGTCTCAAGTAGACGCTCCAGTGTCTCAAGTAGACGCTCCAGTTTCTCAAGTAGACGCTCCAGTGTCTCAAGTAGACGCTCCAGTGTCTCAAGTAGACGCTCCAGGGTCTCAAGTAGACGCTCCAGTGTCTCAAGTAGACGCTCCAGTGTCTCAAGTAGACGCTCCAGTGTCTCAAGTAGACGCTCCCGTGTCTCAAGTAGACGCTCCAGTGTCTCAAGTAGACGCTCCAGTGTCTCAAGTAGACGCTCCAGTGTCTCGAGTAGACGCTCCAGTGTCTCGAGTAGACGCTCCAGTGTCTCGAGTAGACGCTCCAGGGTCTCGAGTAGACGCTCCAGTGTCTCGAGTAGACGCTCCAGTGTCTCGAGTAGACGCTCCAGTGTCTCGAGTAGACGCTCCAGTGTCTCAAGTAGACGCTCCAGTGTCTCAAGTAGACGCTCCAGTGTCTCAAGTAGACGCTCCAGTGTCTCAAGTAGACGCTCCAGTGTCTCAAGTAGACGCTCCAGTGTCTCAAGTAGACGCTCCAGTGTCTCAAGTAGACGCTCCAGTGAGACGATCTACGAGCAGAGAAACGCAAACATGTTTTGGCACCTGTCTGGCCTATTGACCACAATCATGTCACCAACAGATACGTTGGGCCTGATCACTTCCTCATTCTGGTCATTCATTCACAGGGCCCTTTCGAGATAGATAAGTGCTTGCCTTGTGTATATAATTTTGCTTTTATTTTTGGTGTATTAAATATGATGAAGGCTTTTGCCGAAACGTTGTAGTTGTTCTCGTCTTTCCTTAGGTTCAGCTGCTTATTACCATTTGATGTTTATTTGATAGATTGTACAAGAGATAGGCTTGGACTTCTAGGTTCATGAATGGAGTGCACTACTGTGGACGATAGGTACAGTTCGACGTTATAGACTCATGAATACAGTGCACTACTGTGGACAATATGTACAGTTCGTTGTTATCGACTCATGAATACAGTGCACTACTGTGGACAATAGGTACAGTTCGACGCTATAGACTCATGAATATAGTGCACTACTGTGGACAATATGTACAGTTCGTTGTTATCGACTCATGAATACAGTGCACTACTGTGGACACTAGGTACAGTTCGACGTTACAGACTCTTGAATACAGTGCACTACTGTATACAATAGGTGCAGTTCGACGTTCTAGACTCATGAATACAGTGCACTACTGTGGACAATAGGTACAGTTCGACGTTCTAGACTCACAAAAGAAGTGCACTACTGTGGACAATAGGTACAGTACGGCATTCTAGACTCACGAAAGAAGTGCACTACTGTGGACAATAGGTACAGTACGGCGTTACAGACTCATGAATACAGTGCACTACTGTGGACAATAGGTACAGTTCGACGTTCTAGACTCACGAAAGAAGTGCACTACTGTGGACAATAGGTACAGTACGGCGTTACAGACTCATGAATACAGTGCACTACTGTGGACAATAGCTACAGTTCGACGTTCTAGACTCACGAAAGAAGTGCACTACTGTGGACAATAGCTACAGTTCGACGTTCTAAACTCATGAATACAGTGCACTACTGTCGACAATAGCTACAGTTCGACGTTCTAGACTCACGAAAGAAGTGCACTACTGTATACAATAGGTAGGATTCTCTACCACGAACAACCGGTGTATAAGTTTACACAGCTTTAAGAGAATACCAACGTTTCGTTTTCCTTTTAAAAAGACCACCTGGCAAGGTGTTAGCCACCTAGCAGAGAGAATTTGCCGATGATCATAAACATTTTGGCACAAAGATTATACACATCGGTAACGTACTTGAGACGCGCCAGGTTTTGTTTTTCTTCTTTATCTCACTTTACGTTTTACTTATTATTACAATTGCTACTGTTGTGGATGCACACATTTCATTTTGGTGGCAGTAGGCTACACAACATATAATTAAGCACTAATATCTTCTAAACCCGCCACTCGCTTCTGTAAAGCCCATGAGTAAATTATGCATAAACTCATTTCATGTGTAGTGTTACATCGCTCGCTACATTTAATCGGACACCAATATCATTCATCCAGCCATCGATTTCTTTGCTTGAAGAAATATTGGTTTCCTGAATATGTTTATGTTATATTCTAATTAAATTTTTTGTTCAACTTTGTAGAATTCATAAGAGAAAAAAAGATATATTTTATAACTTACTAGATATAAACAAAAAAGAGATGTTTGAAAAAGGTCAAAGCAAAAAGAGAGCTAATTTCCTATATTAGGCAGAAACAATCATCATTTTTTGGTCATGTAATGAGAAGAGAACAACTGCAGTATATTGTAACAACTGGAAAAATTGAGGGACGAAGAGATAGAGGGAAGCAAAGTGAAAAAATATCAGACAGTTTAAGAGAATGGCTTGGCAGAAGGTCAACAACAAAAATGATAGAGAACTGTCGAGACCGAAAGTTGTGGAGAGACATGATCACCCACGCCAGTAGGCCCGGTACTTGATGATGATGATGAGATAGAAACATTGTTAGTGCTGCAGATTTAATCGATGTCCTTCTTGGGGTTAAATAAAATACAACAAATGTTGTACACAGGTCTAAGATATTTGATTGTATTATTGTTATATAAGGGGGTGTGTGGTCTAGAGGTACGATATCGGTCTCAGGAGAGGAAGTACCTGGGTTCAAAGCTCGCCAGAAGTGGTGGTGATTTATTTCAATAATAGTTATTTGGGTTACCCTCCCCTGATCTCTTGGGTAGTGAGATCCGATGTCTAGCCCTCTCTGGGTAGTGAGACCCGATGTCTTAATTGTCTAGCCCTCCAGGATAACGGCAACAACTAGAAGGTTCTGTGTGCAGTCGCGCACGTTAAAGACCCAATGGTCTTAGAATCAGGAAGAGTAGGCCACAAATACTCCGTGCCAGGCCAGACTATGTCAGCAGAATCCTACCCACACTGTGAATACCAGGCCGTGTTACGGAGCTCGTGCACGTGGCCCAGGGTTTTCCTCGGATTTTCAAACATGAGTTTAGCTAAAATAAAATTAGTCATTAAAAATAAAAAAAAACATTTAAATAAAGCCTCAAAGAGAATTCGAACTAAGTGAGTGGATGGCAGTTATCTGCCGCTGTTATTTTATGAGTTAACATAAGGGGAATAAATCCAAATGTGACGTTGACCAATGATAACATATACATGATAATTGTTATAACTTTAAAGATTCAACATTTTGGTTTATAGCCTAATTTTGAGTTCATTTCCCAAAAAGCAATTTACTATTTTGTTAACATGTAAGTTAGTACATAGAACAAAGAGGCAGAATTGGATGGAAGGAAAAGAAAACAAACGATGGAGTCTTAAATAACTAAAAAATGAAAAGAGAACTACTAAATACAATTCAAACAAGACAAATGCGATTTTTGGGGCATGTTAAAAGACACAACAGCCTGCTAAAGGAAATCATGGAAGGGAAAATATAAGGTAAAAGAGGCAGACCAAGAGTAACATGGAAGAGTAACATCAAAAGATGGACTAGTCAGTCTATGACAACCGGCACCATCAAAGCAAGAGACAGCGCGAAATGGTGCTTCATGGTAGCCAACCTTTGATGCGGAGACGGCACTCAATGATTGAATGATGTGAGTACAAGATGATGAATACACTTACTGATACTAAAATTATGTTCAATTATTCATCATAGTCAAGCGATATTTACATATCTACAATTCACGAATCGGATATCAAACTAGCGATTAACACCCCCCCCCCCTTTTTCGTAAAGAATATAACCACACAAAAAACACATTCGACAAATGTATAAAGCAAAATAACTAATACGGTTATATATCTATCTATCTATCTATTGTCCTTTCGAGCCGAAGACGGCACATAGGGCAGAACCACAATCTCAAAAACAGAAACCGTGCGTGCCAAAATGGCACATATTGCAGAGGTCACTGCTTCTAAAATCTATGGTTCTATTTCCATAACAATACTTTTTACAATGACAGCTTGTCAAGCCATCAATCAATCTCCTTAGTCGCCTCTTACGAGATGCCTGGAAGGTCACAGTGTCACTATTCTTTACTTTCCTCATAATGAGGCTCCGGTAACACACGGACGCTGTTATATATAGTGTTTGTTATATAACAGCAACTAACAATAACAGGATAAAACTGACAACGATAGTCACAACTCTACAATAAGTTAATGTTATATAACAGAATCTAATCTTGTATAGGAGTATTAATGTTGTCATCATCATCGGGTTGCGTGTCCTTGCTATAATGTTGCCATTTATTGTGTAAGGATCAAACTTCACATATTTGTCATCAATACTGATATTTTCTCATGATGTTCTCATCATGAATGTTGAACAGGTCTGGCACGAGCATACACGCCTGACTCACTGTTATAAAACTAAACACATTTAAAACAAAAAGAATGTACAATTTTAGTTACATTTAATGTTAGATTAGTGCAAGGGCAACAACTTGATAAACCACACATTTTGATTGAAGCTAGCACGAGTTATGTCAACGAATTATCACAGTTGGTTCAACGTCTCCTCATACACTTTTAATGATAAGTAATTTATTTGTCACCTAAACTATTTATCATTCATTCAGAACATGAGATAGAGAGTTACTCATTATTGTAAAGCAACAACTGTATATACATGTATATATATATAAGTAAAATACACCCGTCACGCCAAGTGGCGTATAGGGAATATGGTGTTAGTGACCATACATTTTACAGACCTTCGGCATATGATTTTTGGGGTAATGTGGTCAATATTACGCCCGTGCCGCTTTACTTTCCCAGAAAAAAATCCGGTACCCATTAAATGCTGGGTGAACCGGAGCCGTCGGTTGGGATCGAACCTTACTTCCTGTCATTTGTAGTCCAGTTCACTAACCACTGAGCTATCACGGCTCCCTATATATATATATTGTGCCGACAAGGTGATTCCAAAATATGCAGAATACTTAACTGAAGAACATGCTGAAACGTGAAAATGCTCTTTCGCTCTTGTTCTGTGCTCGCAGCAGCCCGGAGTGATCGGATAAAAAGTCTTCTTCACCAAACAATTATTGAACAACCACTAGCCCACCAGAGTCCATGTTAACATACATGCTGTCTCACTCGCTACAAAACCCGGCATTTCCTCAATAAATATGTAACATAAATGACGAGTTGAATTGGTGTACGCTCATTGAAAGGGAAATGAAAAGAGATCTTTCTCTCCCTCTGTGTGTGTGTGGTGTGTGTGTGTGTGTGTGGTGTGTGTGTGTGGTGTGTGTGTGTGACGATTGACTAAAGCAGCTTGCCCCCAAGCTCCTGCCTGCATCGACGTTTCGCCCTATCATTTACTATTAAAGGGCGTGATGCAGATATCGATGGAATTTATGAGCGAATCTTGAACTTGTGTAACCTCGTTGTTCTCTTGGTCTGATGTCAAACCGAATCTCTCAAGACAGAACACCTCTCTTTGACCGCTATATAGACTTTACAGACTTGGACAAACGTGTGTAGACAGCAATACACATTCATGGACAGAAAGACACATCCATGGACAGAAAGACACATTCATGGACAGAAAGACACATTCATGGACAGAAAGACACATTCATGGACAGAAAGACACATTCATGGACAGAAAGACACATTCATGGACAGAAAGACACATTCATGGACATAAAGACACATTCATGGACAGAAAGACACATTCATGGACAGAAAGACACATTCATGGACATAAAGACACATTCATGGACATAAAGACACATTCATGGACAGAAAGACACATTCATGGACAGAAAGACACATTCATGGACATAAAGACACATTCATGGACATAAAGACACATTCATGGACATAAAGACACATTCATGGACAGAAAGACACATCCATGGACAGAAAGACACATTCATGGACATAAAGACACATTCATGGACATAAAGACACATTCATGGACAGAAAGACACATCCATGGACAGAAAGACACATTCATGGACATAAAGACACATTCATGGACAGAAAGACACATTCATGGACAGAAAGACACATTCATGGACATAAAGACACATCCATGGACAGAAAGACACATCCATGGACAGAAAGACACATCCATGGACAGAAAGACACATTCATGGACAGAAAGACACATTCATGGACAGAAAGACACATCCATGGACAGAAAGACACATCCATGGACAGAAAGACACATCCATGGACAGAAGACACATCCATGGACAGAAAGACACATCCATGGACAGAAAGACACATTCATGGACATAAAGACACATGACATCTCCATTTAACATTTCTACCACTGTCTCAACTCACGGCGGTTCTCAAATCTCACATTGCCTACAGTGGTTCTCCCATTGTCTTTACCCTATACCCAACTACATTTATTTCCTTACATCCGTACATCTCCCGGCTACAATGTTCGTGTACAGTACGAGTAGATTCACACCGGATAGTTGTCAAGTATTGCTATTTTGTACGAGTTAATAAAACTTTCTGTTTGTTTTTTTCAAACTCTGAGCCCTGCGCAACCCAGGCCCCGCTACTGTATTACCACTATCTGGAACTGAGACGGGTTGAATAACGTTTCTTGGATGATTTAGCACTGAACAATCCGTGCCAGTTCCGTGCTTCCTTCGGAAGCCATCAAAGCAGATATTAACACCTCTACCAAGATGTTACAGGATCTATTGGATAAAATTTGGGAGAGGGAAGAAATACCTAAAGACTGGAGAGAAGGTTATATGATCAAACTACCAAAGAAAGGAAGTTTACAGGAGTGCACAAATTATAGGGGAATTATGCTACTATCAGTGCCAGGAAAAATATTAGGCAGAATCATTCTGGAGAGACTAAAAGAGGCTATAGAGAAACACTTGAGAGATGAACAAGCAGGTTTTAGGAAGAACAGATCATGTGCTGATCAAATAACTACCCTACGTATAATAGTTGAACAAAGTTTAGAACTAAAATCCCCACTATATATTGGATTCATAGATTACGAAAAGGCATTTGATAGTTTAGACAGAAGAATGCTTTGGAAGTTGCTGAGTCATTACGGAATCCACATAAAGTTTATTAACCTGATAAAAACAATGTATGAAGGAACAAAATGTAGTGTGGTGCATGAAGGACAGCTTACAGAAGCATTTGAAATAAGAACAGGAGTAAGGCAAGGATGCCTCCTGTCTCCATTTCTCTTTCTACTGGCCATAGATTGGATTATGAAAATAACTCAAAACAACATAAATGGGATCCGGTGGTCACTGACTAAACAACTTGATGATTTAGACTTTGCTGATGACATAGCTCTCCTATCACACAGCCATCAACAGATGCAGGATAAAATGAGTATATTAGATGAGAGATCACAACAGCTAGGGCTAAAGATTAATAGAGATAAGACCAATATTATGAGAATTAATGCAGTTGGCAATAACCATATAAAACTAGGAGAAATACCTCTACTAGACGTACAATCTTATATATATCTGGGCAGTAATATAGATAAAGAGGGAGGAACAGAAAATGATACCAAAATAAGGATATCAAAAGCAAGAGGAGCTTTCATTGCACTGGGAAACATATGGAAATCCAAAGAAATTAGGCTAAATACAAAAATAAAAATTTTCAACTCAAATGTTAAGTCGGTCCTATTATATGGCTGTGAAACATGGAGAATGACAAAATTGACAATCACGAAAGTACAGACTTTCATTAATGGATGCTTGCGCAGAATAAAGGGATGGAAATGGCAGGACAAAGTCACTAACGTGGAATTATGGAAATGTACCGGTCAAATACCAGTGGATAAAGAGATACAGCGAAGACGATGGCGATGGATAGGACACACACTACGGAAGCCAACTGAGAGTATTACACAACAGGCCCTTTTTTGGAATCCCCAGGGGAAAAGACAAAGAGGAAGACCAAGGAATTCTTGGAGAAGACAGATAGAAGCAGAGATGAAGATGATGGGGAAGACATGGAATGATCTTAAAAGAATGGCAAAAAACAGAACGACTTGGAAAGTGTTTGTTGAAGACCTATGCTCCACCAGGAGCTAAAAGGTAAAAGAATCCGTGCCAGTCAGACACAATGAGACAGTTTTCTATATTTTGATACATTGAACAATCCGTACAAGTGAGACACAATGAGACAGTGAATAATTTGAACATCTACCAGAACGTAAATGATTTGAACAGCTACCAGAACGTAAATGATTTGAACAGCTACCAGAACGTAAATGATTTGAACAGCTACCAGAACGTAAATGATTTGAACATCTACCAGAACGTAAATGATTTGAACAGCTACCAGAACGTAAATGATTTGAACATCTACCAGAACGTAAATGATTTGAACAGCTACCAGAACGTAAATGATTTGAACAGGTACCAGAAAGTAAATGAATTGAACAGCTACCAAAATGATACTCATCCAACCTGTAACACAGCACGACAGTTACATGTTACAAAGCAAAAGGACAAATCAAGAAAAGATGACTAGACAATTAGAGAGCCTCTAAATAAATCCATGATATTGAGTTATTGATTTATTTGCGGGTTATCATCATTGTAAACCGAACATGTCCATAGGTGCTCAGATCCCCTCCTCAGTTATTGATTTATTTGCGGGTCATCATCATTGTACTCCGAACATGTCCATAGATGCTCAGATCCCCTCCTCAGTTATTGAGTTATTAGCGGGTCATCATCATTGCACTCCGAACATGTCCATAGGTGCTCAGATCCCCTCCTCAGTTATTGAGTTATTAGCGGGTCATCATCATTGCACTTTGAACATGCCCATAGGTGCTCAGATCCCCTCCTCAGTTATTGAGTTACTTGCGGGTCATCATCATTGCACTTTGAACATGTCCATAGGTGCTCAGATCCCCTCCTCAGTTATTGAGTTATTGAGTTACTTGCGGGTCATCATCATTGCACTTTGAACATGTCCATAGGTGCTCAGATCCCCTCCTCAGTTATTGAGTTATTAGCGGGTCATCATCATTGCACTCCGAACATGTCCATAGGTGCTCAGATCCCCTCCTCAGTTATTGAGTTATTAGCGGGTCATCATCATTGCACTCCGAACATGTCCATAGGTGCTCAGATCCCCTCCTCAGTTATTGAGTTATTAGCGGGTCATCATCATTGCACTTCGAACATGTCCATAGATGCTCAATTCCCCTCCTGATCATCTCCCGCATTGTCCAGCGACTGACGACTCCAGTTCTGTGTTGGTTGGTAAGTCTTCTTACACGCGCAGGAGAAATGAACAAAAATGTATAGAAAAAAAAATGGTATAGTTACGGCTTCATGTAACAAGTGATAGTAAAAAGCTACATGAATTACTGTTGAAGTAATATGTGCTTGCGACAAACATCGACCATAAGAACTGGAAATCAATTACTGTTTCAACATATAAAGCAGGGTATTAGGACAAAGTTTGTGTGATGTTACCATATTTATTTAATATGTATTGTGAGATTATTTTAAGATCCCTAAGGGGCATGTCTGGAATAATAGTTGGAGGTCATAATATAAATAACATCAGTTATGCTGATGATACAGTCTTAATCGCTATATGCGAAAATGAGTTACAAGAAATGTTAGACATTACAGTGAAGATATGTAAAAATAAAAAAAAAACTCAGCCTTAATAGCAAGACGACAGATTTAATGGTAGAAATCAAGAGAAAGATATAACCGGAATGCACAATAACGACAAGTGGAACGATATTCATTTCTATTAGAACATGGCAGTTCTTCGTTCTCTTTGAGACCCCAGATGTGATTCAATATCTTCACTTAGTTGAAGCGGTTTCTGCCATTGTTCTTGTGCCCAAACTCTTGTCACGTGACTCATATCTGAAGTTATGTCATTATGATCGTAGCTGTTATCATTGTCCCAGTTCTGTACTTCCTGCCTGGCGTGGCAATTTAACCAACTACGGAGTGGACATCCTGTTAAGTCATATTCTTATCCTATTCCAGGTTCATATGGACATGAGTCCGGACTGAACACACAAGGACATTCCGCTAAAGTAATCATTACAAGCAATATAGTCTGCTTGAATATCTGTCTTTGATTCACAAGATCACCTTGATTGTTCTGAATGTTTCATTTTCTCTTTCATTCTAATTCTTCTTTACTGCACACAACCTTCGTTGCCTCGTAGAAAATGGTTAACCGAATTGTTACATTTTTCTAGGCATGAGAATTGTTACATTTTTCTAGGCATGAGAATTGTTACATTTTCTAGGCATGGGAATTGTTACATTTTTCTAGGCATGAGAATTGTTACATTTTGTTGGGGATCAGAATTGTTACATTTTATTGGCACTAAAATTATTCATTTTGCATAATACCAGAATTGTTACATTTTGTTGGCACTAAATTATTCATTTTGCATGAGACCAGAATTGTTACATTTTGTTGGCACTAAAACTATTCATTTTGCATGAGACCAGAATTGTTACATTTTGTTGGCACTAAAACTATTCATTTTGCATGAGACCAGAATTATTACATTTTGTTGGCACTAAAACTATTCATTTTGCATGAGACCAGAATTGTTACATTTTGTTGGCACTAAAACTATTCATTTTGCATGAAACCAGAATTGTTACATTTTATTGACACTAAAACTATTCATTTTGCATAATACTAGAATTATTACATTTTGTTGACACTAAAACTATTCATTTTGCATGAAACCAGAATTGTTACATTTTGTTGGCACTAAAATTATTCATTTTGCATGAGACCAGAATTATTACATTTTGTTGGCACTAAAACTATTCATTTTGCATGAGACCAGAATTATTACATTTTGTTGGCACTAAAACTATTCATTTTGCATGAGACCAGAATTATTACATTTTGTTGGCACTAAAATTATTCATTTTGCATGAGACCAGAATTATTACATTTTGTTTCACTAAAACTATTCATTTTGCTTGAGACCAGAATTATTACATTTTGTTGGCACTAAAATTATTCATTTTGCATGAGACCAGAATTATTACATTTTGTTTCACTAAAACTATTCATTTTGCATGAGACCAGAATTATTACATTTTGTTGGCACTAAAATTATTCATTTTGCATGAGACCAGAATTATTACAATATGCATGCAGACCAGAATTGTTGCATTTTATTATTGCACGAACTCCTTTAAAAAAATGAAGTTTAAAAACAATAACGAGTTAAGGTTGAGCACAAACAATAACAAGTTTACTTTGAGCATGAACAATAACATGTTTAGGTTAAGCATGAACAATAACAAGTTTACTTTGAGCATGAACAATAACAAGTTTACTTTGAGCATGAACAATAACATGTTTAGGTTAAGCATGAACAATAACAAGTTTACTTTGAGCATGAACAATACCAAGTTTACTTTGAGCATGAACAATAACAAGTTTACTTTGAGCATGAACAATAACAAGTTTACTTTGAGCATGAACAATAACAAGTTTAGGCTAAGCATGAACATTAATATGTTTACTTTGAGCATGAACAATAACAAGTTTACTTTGAGCATGAACAATAACAAGTTTACTTTGAGCATGAACAATAACGAGTTTAGGTTAAGCATGAACATTAATATGTTTACTTTGAGCATGAACAATAACGAGTTTAGGTTAAGCATGAACAATAACGAGTTTAGGTTAAGCATGAACAATAACGAGTTTAGGTTAAGCATGAACAATAACGAGTTTAGGTTAAGCATGAACAATAACGAGCTCAGGTCGAGGATGAACAATAACGAACGTCTGAAGTAAGCCTGGGCTGGCGAGAAACAATTTTCTTTGTTGGGGAACAATTATTTCTGAAGTATAAATCATCTACTTTGTCTTTTTTTTCCCTTTTTTTATGTTAGTTCACAACTTGTTCCCATCTCACTTTACTTTTTTATGTTAGTTCACAACTTGTTCCCATCTCACTTTACTTTTTCATGTTAGTTCACAACTTGTTCCCATCTCACTTTACTTTTTTATGTTAGTTCACACCTTGTTCCCATCTCATTTACTTTTTTATGTTAGTTCACAACTTGTTCCCATCTCACTTTACTTTTTTATGTTAGTTCATAACTTGTTCCCATCTCACTTTACTTTTTTATGTTAGTTCACACCTTGTTCCCATCTCACTTTACTTTTTTATGTTAGTTCACGTCTTGTTCCTATCTCACTTTACTTTTTTATGTTAGTTCATAACTTGTTCCCATCTCACTTTACTTTTTTATGTTAGTTCACGTCTTGTTCCCATCTCACTTTACTTTTTTATGTTAGTTCACGTCTTGTTCCCATCTCACTTTACTTTTTTATGTTAGTTCACGTCTTGTTCCTATTTGGAGTCTTGAACATGAAATATGCCTCGCTGACTCCACAAAACTTGGTTCACTATTAACATAACTTTGTCATGAACAAAAACAAGAAAACGGAAACAAAATATGTCATTTTGAGTTTGGAATTCCCAAACTGGGGATCTTAAAGGTGGTCGAAGAAGTGGTAGTTGACCTGGCAGTCCACGACGTGGACGTCGTCACAAACTCCGTTGAGCGTGTTGAAGTTGAGACCCTCAGGACACTTCTGGCTACTGGCAATTTGGGCGGTACACTCCACAAAACTGTTGCACAACCTGGGATCTGGGTAGATGCCGTCAGCTAGGCTGTGGACCTGGCACAAGCTGGTGATGTCTGTGGGCGAGACATTGTCAGGAATATCATCAAAGAGATCACAACAAACAAATTGTGTGTTCCCTCTTTATGATGTTATATGTTGATGTAGCTGATGTCTAGCTCTGCTGTACTCGTAGTTTGAATAAATATATTTGTTTGAGTTGTAAGTGGCACTGTGGTTCTGTTGAAGACTTTTACATTTGTATTGGGAATATTTCCATTTTGTTTACACTGTATCTCGGATCAAAGTCTTGTCTTAATTATTGCTATCTTCAACACTTATCAATGCGTATGTCGTAGAAAATACGACGCCTGCATTTCTCAGACCGAAGCTGCTATCGACAGTACAAGTGATGACCGGTGGTGTTTAATTAAAACTTGCAGTCACTCTCAATGTTGACATATCTTGTATGTGAGTATATGGCTTTGCTTCTGGACAGAACATTTCATAAACATCTGAGACATACTCTGAAGTAGTTGTTTCAGAAATGTTAGAGACATAACCTGAAGTTCTGATTTAAGAGATGTTTAAATATAATTTCATGTATGAAGAGTTTGAAACATGATCTATGCATGCCTTTATTTAACATAACTCTCAGACACATTACGATATAGTTAATAAAGAGAAGATTGAAACATAATCTGATGTAACTATCTGCGAACAGGTTGAGTAAGATTGCCAGTTTGAAATTACTGACATGGACCGTGGTTTATGAGAGTAATCTAAGACAGGCAGTGAGTTATATGAGGCTGTGTTATATGAGGAATTGTTATATGAGACTGTTATATGAGCCTGTGTTATATGAGGATGTGTTATATATGAGGATGTGTTAATAAGGATGTGTTATATATGAGGATGTGTTATATGAGGAATTGTTATATGAGACTGTTATATGAGTCTGTTATATGAGCCTGTGTTATATGAGGATGTGTTATATGAGGCTGTGTTATATGAGGAATTGTTATATGAGACTGTTATATGAGTCTGTGTTATATGAGGATGTGTTATATGAGGCTGTGTTATATGAGGAATTGTTATATGAGACTGTTATATGAGCCTGTGTTATATGAGCCTGTGTTATATGAGGATGTGTTATATAATAGACTGTGTTATAAGAGACTACGTTATATGAGACTGTGTTATATGAGACTGTGTTATATGAAGATGTGTTATATGAGGATGTGTTACATGAGACTGTAATATGAGCCTGTATTATATGAGATGTGTTATATGAGACTGTGTTATATGAGACTGTGTTATATGAGGCTGTGTTATATGAAACTGAGTTATATGAGGCTGTGTTATATGAGGAAGTGCTATATGAGGCTGTTATATGAGCATGTGTTATCTGAGACCGTGTTATATGAGACTGAGTTATGTGAGGCTGCGTTATATGAGACTGTGTTATATGAGGCTGTGTTATATGAGGCTGTGTTATATGAAACTGAGTTATATGAGGCTGAGTTATATGAAGAAGTGTTATATGAGGCTGTTATATGGGCATGCGATATCTGAGACCGTGTTATATGAGACAGAGTTATATGAAACTGTGTTAAATGAGACTGTGTTATATGAGGCTGTGTTATATGAGGCTGAGTTATATGAGGTTGTGTTATATGAGGCTGTGTTATATGAAACTGAGTTGTATGAGGCTGTGTTATATGAGCCTGTGTTATATGAGGCTGAGTTATATGAGGCGGAATTATATGAAACTGTTGTATAAGACTGTGTTACATATGACTGAGTTATATGAGATTGACCTATATGAGACTGAGTTATATAAGACTGAGTTATATGAAACTAAATAAGACCATTTCGTGTCAGCAGAAATGTAACGAGAAGATAACGTCACCGAACTTTTCCTTAAAGTATTTCCTTCTGTCACTCTGTTTACTGCTTTGTACATATAACATGCAACCCTGTAACATCTCGTAACATCTGTTCTGGTGTGAGTAACATGTTTCTCATCATTGCCTTCTATGCTGTTATCTGCCTGTAATGCAGTGATGTCGACTCTTCATTTGAACTAATCAGTCTCCAATCAAATACATGGCTCATAAAACAATCTATAGACAAGTTTTTCCCTTGGATAATTAATTGCCGATTTTGACTTCTTTGAGTTACAATTGGACTCACATGTAAAATAGAGTGTGAAGAAATGTTTGTGAACTCACCGACAATGACTGGACCACCGGTGGATGCCTCAATGATGGGTGGATTTGTTACCACCGGGCCGAAGTAGTTTGGATCGCTACATGGGTGGGCTGTTGATTTGTCAACGCACTTTTGTTGGACTGGATCGTAAGCCTCGCCATTGCCGCAGGATACAACGGTGGTCACAAACGACTGACATATGACATATCTAGAACAGTCAGTGGGAATTGGATGCTTCCCGTCCGCCCACGAGTGATCTGAACACAGGCTTGCATACTGTGGAACTGATATTGACAAAGAAAAACATAACATTTGCAAAGAGATTGTCGAAAAATAAATTGCAAATAAAATAATTTTCCTATACTGATGTTTGACAAAATGTGCACTATACCAATAACTGAAATACTGACAACCACAGCATTTCATAAACTTCTCACTGCGTGTAGGTCAGATCAAAGTTGCAGACGCCAGAAAGGAGCGCTGTAAGGGAAGACACAGAAAATCAACACAGAACTGGAGCAATGAGTCTCCACACAATAAGGGAGACATTCTGAGGAGGGGATCTGATCACGTATGGACGTGTCCGACTTGCAGTGTGGAGTATCCATCGACTAAACTAAACTATATGTCGTCAAAAGAAGAGACACAAAAGACAAGACAACAACGTAAAAGTTCAACAGTTTGCTAATACTGCTTTAAAGGAAAGAGAAACAGATTTGGAAACGAGACAGCTAAATTACGTCAATATTGTTTATTAGTGTAATGGTTTTAACAGACTGATGCATGTTGTCTATTTTTTGTTGTCCTGTTGGTATCGTTGCTGGAACGGCCCAGCGATGCTATCTAATTTAGAACATTCAACAGTCTCACAACAGAATTAGAATACAGAGGTCTTGAAAAGAAAACAGGCGTTCCAGGTATGATAAATAAAGGCCACCATCGGGTATCTGTGGACACTGTCGATGCAGCAATAAGCAGAATGTGTAATTACAGTATTAGGAAACTCTTTGTACAGAGCTTCGCAAAAGAAGGTAATCTGATCATCAGAAGGTGGCCGCGCCGAGCAAGTGTGTCGGCCCTTTAGCTTATTGACACTCTAGGGAAGGTGGGCATACCTGGGTCATGACTCCCAGGCGTCGACCTCCTACTGCATCTAAGGCTTACACTATATACCTGGCACAAGATAGCTACACCTGGCACAAGATAGCTACACCTGGCACAAGATAACCCACCTGGTGTCTGACTTACGTGGGAATTCGGAAGTCTACGGTGTCGATTAGCGACTAGTTGTCTGGCCTTCAGGTTATTGGGGACTTTATTGTTTGAACTACCAACCCCCCGTGATGCTCCCCTACGGTCGATGATGCAACTTCTTATCTCTGCGCCTCTTGTTCCCGAGTTCTCCCTGCTGCTGCTGACTTAAGTGGGAGTAATAAGTAGCAAAGGTGTAGACTGGTCGCCCGATCGTCTGGGCATAATATTATTTGACTGTCACGATTCTGCCACAGCCAGCACAACGCTCTTTCGGCTGACTCAGCAATAGTCTTCATTGTTCTTGACCGCATCATCCCTTTAATTCCTAGCATCTTTAAGAGGTCGTAGAGGTATGGGGTCCACTGACACTAACCACCACATCATCATCATCATTGAGTGCCGTCTCCGCATCGAAGGTTGGCTACCATGGAGCGCCATTCCACTCTGTCTCTTGCTTTGATGGTGCAGATTGTCATAGGCTGACTTGTCCATCTTTTGATGTTACTCGTCCATGTTAGTCTTGATCTGCCTCTGCCTATTTTACCTTGTATTTTCCCTTCCAATATTACTTGTATTAGGCTGTTGTGTCTTTTAACATGACCCAAAAATTTCACTTGTCTTGTTATAATTGTGTTTAGTAGTTCTTTTTTCATTTTTAGTTGTTTTAAAACTTCCTCGTTTGTTTTATTATCTTTCCATCTAATTCTACCTATTCTTCTATAAATCAACATTTCAAAGGCTTCAATTTTCTGTTTTGTTTTCTGGTCTAATGTCCATGTTTCTGCACCATTCAGGAATATTGAGATGTAACATTTTGCTATTATTGGGTTTAACCCTGGTGTTATTTGTTTTGATGTTAGTATATTTTTCATGGCATTGAAATTACTTTTTGCCAAATCTATTCTTTTATTTATTTCATTTGTACATTTTCCAAAACCACCACAGAAAACACCTCAATCTGAAGTCCCTGCTGTCTCAGCTCGGTGGCCAGATCCGTGTACTTGGCTACTTTAAATATATGTTGTTCCTCTTTCCTAGATTCAAATGGCACTGTGAGCTCTATTAAGATTATGTGCGTCATATTTGAAGTGTAAAGTGTAACGTCCGAACGCATTTTAGATTTCTTGATGCACTCTGGGTACTTCCCACGCCCTGGGAGGTCAACTGCCATATCCAAGATCGTTGCATCGTTCCAGTTGTTCTGCTTAGGGCCTGCGACCTGTCCCGCTCTCAAAAAGTAGGTGTTAGTCGTAGCTGGTCGAACTTTATTGTTGGCCTTCATCCGCGCTCCACCCACGGTGGCAGCCAGTTCATGCAGCACTCTGTTGTGTCGCCCCACCCACGGTGGTAGTCAGTTCATGCAGCACTCTGTTGTGTCGCCCCATCCACGGTGGCAGCCAGTTCATGCAGCACTCTGTTGTGTCGCCCCACCCACGGTGGCAGCCAGTTCATGCAGCACTCTGTTGTGTCGCCCCACCCACGGTGGCAGCCAGTTCATGCAGCACTCTGTTGTGTCGCCCCATCCAAGGTGGCAGCCAGTTCATGCAGCACTCTGTTGTGTCGCCATGTGTACCGCGCTTGACCTAGTGCTGTCTTGCATGAAGAAAGAATATGCTCCATCGCAGCGGTGCCATATGCCACATGTAATAGAGTATAGCTAGTGAAAGCATGGGGGCAGGTAACTTAGTTGTTACCCGCTTCTCAATAAATAATAGCAGTAACAAATAGTAGCGATCAGCAGTAGTTAGGACATAAAGTTGGGGAATGGAAAATGTCCAGCCAGATAACAAGTTGTAGAAACAAAGTCAAGGGGGTAAAGATTTATAGTGGGGGTAGACACACAGAGGTGAGGAAGGTAAAGTAGATTTATACAGGGAGTTTGGGTCCATGGAATTTTCCACGCAGCAGGTTGTGGAAATTAGAAGATAGCGCAGTGTTTGCAGGGGTAGGGTCCTCAGACATAACAAGGACACCCACCAAGCTAAGGTAGGAAGGTCCAGAATTAGCCTGGACATAATAGTTAATGGGATTTTCCACGATTCCCAATTCAGCCAAGTTATGGAAGTGATCATAGACGTATGACTTGGGCATGCATTGACCTGATGACTTTACTGTCCAGTAAGCAGCTACCAGAAAAGGTCAGAGTCGTGAAGTAATATTTATTTAAATAGGTTATAGAAGTCACGAAAATAATCTGTTATTGTCAAAGTCTTGGACAGTTGAGACACAAGTCAGTTGTAGAGTTCAAGTCTCGGACACGAGGCTGCAAGTGATCAGGAGGGAGTCGCAATTTGTCACTTTGCGACGATTTTTATTGGCTACTGATTTTTAGGTGAAGAGAGTGGTTGGAGTATAATAACTTCAACACAATAGGTTTAAGACAGTCAGAGAGTTCGAGACAAGAGATTAGAGATGTAGACTAAGTAAGCTAAGTCCGGCTTCGGCCGAACTGCCGAAGGCAGTTAGGAGTGCTAGTCAAGTTAGTCAGAAGACTGACAGAGATGAATTAGTCAGGAGTAGAAAGTCAACAAGTCGAGTTAGTTATTCAGGAAGGAGAATTAGACAGTTAGAATAGTAAGAACAGTTAGAAAGTTAAGATTAGAAAGTGAAGCCAGTTAGTTAGGAAGTTAGAATCTCCAAGTTGTAGTTCAAGTCAGTTTAGAAGTTATTATTGATAGAGAATTGATAGAGAATATTATGAACTTAAGCTGTGAAAATGTTTGAAAGATTCATAGAATTATGCTTCAATATATTCTTACATGTTCGTAAGTAGACAAATAAATAATGTTGTATGCAAGATTCGCACTTACGGACATTCAAATAGTCACCGACGATAGTCTCTTGAGTGTCCTGAATTAACAAATGTTAATTTAAGATAAGTGCACGATCATGGGCCAAGATTGATAATAGAGAAGTCAATAAACTGATTATGATTTTATAATGAGAGAAAAAGAGTCTGTCATGAATTTACCTGTTGTGATCAACTAACATAAATGGGATGTCCTATCAAGACAGATAACAAAGACAACAAGTCAATAACATCAAGATAATAAAGAGTCAGTCTGGTTTCTATAACACCACATGTCATTCCATGTTAGTGTCTCTCTCTCTTCTCTCGACCTCTGCAAGGCCGTATCCCATGTGTTCCATTGACCTTGCTGCACCAGCTGTGCTGTCTTTTGCGCACGCTTGTTCTCCTCGACGTCTCTGATTTCCCGGACTACCATGACCCTCCGTTGTTTATTTGATGCCTTTGACCACCATTGGATGTCTCCGTGACCAAATCCATGCTTGTTGGTCTGCGTGTAGCCCATTACTTCCTTCAGTTGGAGACTTTGATGTATTTCGTGTACTGCTGTACACGCCTGTTGGTCTGCGTGTAGCCCATTACTTCCTTCAGTTGGAGACTTTCATGTATTTCGTGTACTGCTGTACACGCCTGTTGGTCTGCGTGTAGCCCATTACTTCCTTCAGTTGGAGACTTTCATGTATTTCGTGTACTGCTGTACACGCCTGCCACTTCCGACCGGTCTTCACTGTGGGTTCCACTGTTCAGACAGTTTCGTCTGACGAGCTTTGCAGTATTACCGGCAGTCTGGCCTTGCCGACTTTATATTCCTCTAGGACTGACTTGAATGATATAATGATTAAAGTAAAGGGGTTGGGATAGGCTCACACTCTAATAGCAACAGTGAGACAGCATGAGGCATTTCTTCTGGAATATTCTATATAAACTAGGCACTTTAGGCTCCATGGAGGGAGAGTTTTATTAGTACCATCTCACTCTCTCTCTCTCACTCTCTCTCTCACTCTCTCTCTCTCTCCCTATATATATATATATAACTGTACATACAGATACAAACTGTACACACATATACAAACTGTACTTACAGATACAAACTTTACACACATATACAAACTGTACATACAGATACAAACTGTACACACATATACAAACTGTACTTACAGATATAAACTTTACACACATATACAAACTGTACATACAGATACAAACTGTACACACATATACAAACTGTACTTACAGATATAAACTTTACACACATATACAAACTGTACATACAGATACAAACTGTACACACATATACAAACTGTACTTACAGATATAAACTTTACACACATATACAAACTGTACATACAGATACAGATACAAACATATGTCACTTGAAGTAACTTACAGTGCTCGTCAACCCTGGATGCTGGAAATGAAATAAAAAAAAAAAAAATAATTTGAGTGTTTGTAATGAGAGGAATGTCACATGTCAGCACATGCTCCAGCTTCACTGCTAGCTCATGTATAATGATGGAAACAATGAAACCCCTAGGTATGTAACAATTTGATAATCGTTGATATCTACAATATTTCATTGAAATAACAAACCAGTACTCTCTTATCAAAATATGTATCGTGATAGTCAATGTCTAGCATGTCGATTTATGAATTAAGTTTGTACAAATCGCTGACTGTAATGTTGTTGTTGTTGATCTGTGGTTGCTGTAACCGTGGTAGAGTTAACAATCAACTTATTTTACTGTTAATCTTCTTATTTTTGTTACTACAGAGTCGTCTACACAAGTGTCTATCCTTAACTCTACACCCGACGATTCAAAAAGCTACAGGTTAAAGTTGTATTATGTCTCATTAACCCAAGCTTTCTCTGCCCCATGATCTGTCCATCATTGCTCTTCAACAAGCTCTCATTAATCTGGAATTGACATTTATACTTTTGTAATGGGAGCAGAAATTACACAAAGGTTTGACCTTCTGATGTTCATTTTGTCAACTCTAACAACTCCGGAGTGGAGGACTTGACACTGGCCCCCGTATCTTCAACCATACACAGACATGCAACTACTTGAGTCTACAAAGATCGGAACTATAACAAGTTACTTGAGAGGGTGTAAACGTTAGGCACACTTTTCTTCCGTGCAGACATAACCAAAACTAAGGAAATACAAATGTAAGATTTAAACAAATTCGATAACAAAATAGCTCGTGGATAAAGATAGCGATTTTGTGGGGTGTAGTATGAATTGTCTATAAGGAAAATAATGATAACAATTGATGTAAGATATCATCAAAGCTTTACGCTAGAAAGCGACAACTCAGGACAGACCCAAACATTTCGTCTTCAGACATTTTACAGCAAAACATTAACGACATTGCATAAAGTACAACATGTAAAGCGGTTCGGATTTTGAACTTCTAATTAATTTGTACAACACCAAACTCTGTCTACAGCCATGTTACTAGGCGTGCTCAAAATACGGAAGCTAATATTTGAGGTGAAAACAAAGTCTCGTGAAGAAAAGATGGATATATCAGAATAGATGAGGAATAAGTAAGGTCTCTCAAAGAAGGAGGTTAAAAAAACGAGTGAGGTTAATTAATGCCATATGGGGAAACTATACCCAAACGGGCTATCAGGTGATGTGATGACTACTGTCGTCGGGAAAAAAATAAAATAATTCCTACTAGAGAAATCTCATTGACAATCGGATTATTATGATAGGTCATGTCAGCAGCCACTGACAGGTCTTGTAGAATGAGCACCTGCAAAGGCCGAATCACGATAAACTTGATAAGTTATGACGTTTTCCTGTAAACAAGGAAGATTCAGTAAGTTCCAACAACGTTTTAGCGTCACTTGAAGAACGTTATGTTTGTTCTGGGTAGTATTTACATACACCTTTAGCGTTGTGAGCTGTAGGTAGTATTTACATACACATTTAGCGTTGTGAGCTGTAGGTAGTATTTACATACACCTTTAGCGCTATGTACTGTAGGTACCTTTAGCGTTGTGAGCTGTAGGTAGTATTTACATACACCTTTAGTGTTGTGAGCTGTAGGTAGTATTTACATACGCCTTTAGCGTTGTGAGCTGCAGGTAGTATTTACATACATCTTTAGCGTTGTGAGCTGTGGGTAGTATTTACATACACCTTTAGCGTTGTGAGCTGTAGGTAGTATTTACATACACATTTAGCTTTGTGCGCTGTAGGTAGTATTTACATACACCTTTAGCGTTGTGAGCTGTGGGTAGTATTTACATACACATTTAGCGTTGTATGCTGTAGGTAGTATTTACATACACTCTTAGCGTTGTGTGCTCTAGGTAGTATTTAAATACACCTTTAGCGTTGTGAGCTGTAGGTAGTATTTACATACATATTTAGCGTTGTGTGCTTTATATAGTATTTACATACAAATTTAGCGTTGCATGCTGTAGGTAGTATTTACATACACCCTTAGCGTTGAGTGCTGTAGGTAGTATTTACATACACATTTAGCGTAGAACGCTTTAGTTAGTTTTTACATACATCTTTAGCGTTGTGAGCTGTAGGTAGTATTTACATACACCTTTAACGTTGTGTTCTTTAGGTAGTATTTACATACACCTTTAGCGTAGAGCGCTGTAGGTAGTATTTATATACACCTTTAGCGTAGAGCGCTTTATGTAGTATTTACAAACACCTTTAGCGTAGAGCGCTTTAGAAAGTGTTTACATACACCTTTAGCATAGAGTGCTTTAAGTAGTATTTATATACACACATAGCGTTGTCTTCTTTAGGTAGTGTTCACATACAATCATAGCGTGGTGTGCTTTATGTAGTATTATTTATACCTTGAGCGTTGTGTGCTGTAGGTTGTATTTACATACACCTTAGCGTTGTGTGCTGTAGGTTGTATTTACATACACCTTAGCGTTGTGTGCTGTACATATTTAATAATATTCTCTTTTTTGAATGTGGGAAAATAGCACCAGCAATATGAGTCGAATCTTTCCAGTTATTCAATTTCTCTTCGAGTTTGCTGAGGTGAACTAAGATTGTGAGGACAGTTGTTGGATTTGAACTAAGATTGTGAGGACAGTTGTCGGAGTTGAACTAAGAATGTGGAACAGTTGTTGGAGTTGAACTAAGAATGTGGAAACAGTTGTTGGAGTTGAACTAAGAATGTGGAAACAGTTGTTGGAGTTGAACTAAGAATGTGGAAACAGTTGTTGAACTAAGAATGTGGAAACAGTTGTTGGAGTTGAACTAAGAATGTGGAAACAGTTGTTGGAGTTGAACTAAGAATGTGGAAACAGTTGTTGAACTAAGAATGTGGAAACAGTTGTTGGAGTTGAACTAAGAATGTGAAAACAGTTGTTGAACTAAGAATGTGGAAACAGTTGTTCGAGTTGAACTAAAAATGTGGAAACAGTTGTTGGAGTTGAACTAAGAATGTGAAAACAGTTGTTGAACTAAGAATGTGGAAACAGTTGTTGGATTTGAACTAAAAATGTGGAAAAAGTTGTTGGAGTTGAACTAAGAATGTGAAAACAGTTGTTAAACTAAGAATGTGGAAACAGTTGTTGGAGTTGAACTAAAAATGTGGAAACAGTTGTTGGAGTTGAACTAAGAATGTGAAAACAGTTGTTGAACTAAGAATGTGGAAACAGTTGTTGGAGTTGAACTAAGAATGTGGAAACAGTTGTTGGAATTGAACTAAGAATGCGGAAACAGTTGTTGGAGCTGAACTAAGAATGTGGAAACAGTTGTTGGAGCTGAACTAAGAATGTGGAAACAGTTGTTGGAGCTGAACTAAGAATGTGGAAACAGTTGTTGGAGCTGAACTAAGAATGTGGAAACAGTTGTTGGAGCTGAACTAAGAATGTGGAAACAGTTCTTGGAGTTGAACTAAGAATGTGGAAACAGTTGTTGGAGTTGAACTAAGAATGTGGAAACAGTTGTTGGAGTTGAACTAAGAATGTGGAAACAGTTGTTGAACTAAGAATGTGGAAACGGTTGTTGGAGTTGAACTAAGAATGTGGAAACAGTTGTTGAACTAAGAATGTGGAAACAGTTGTTGGAGTTGAACTAAGAATGTGGAAACAGTTGTTGAACTAAGAATGTGGAAACAGTTGTTGGAGTTGAACTAAGAATGTGGAAACAGTTCTTGGAGTTGAACTAAGAATGTGGAAACAGTTCTTGGAGTTCAACTAAGAATGTGGAAACAGTTGTTGGAGTTGAACTAAGAATGTGGAAACAGTTGTTGGAGCTGAACAAAGAATGTGGAAACAGTTGTTGTAGTTGAACTAAGAATGTGGAAACTGTTGTTGGAGTTGAACTAAGAATGTGGAAACAGTTGTTGGAGGTGAACTAAGAATGTGGAAACAGTTGTTGAACTAAGAATGTGGAAACAGTTGTTGAACTAAGAATGTGGAAACAGTTGTTGAACTAAGAATGTGGAAACAGTTGTTGAACTAAGAATGTGGAAACAGTTGTTGGAGTTGAACTAAGAATGTGGAAACAGTTGTTGGAGTTGAACTAAAAATGTGGAAGCCGTTGTTGGAGTTGAACTAAAAATGTGTGGACAGTTGTTGGAGTTAAACTAAGAATGTGGAAGCAGTTGTTGGAGTTGAACTAAGAATGTGGAAACTGTTGTTGGAGTTGAACTAATAATGTGGGAACAGTTGTTGGAGTTGAACTAAGAATGTGGAAACAGTTATTGAATTAAGAATGTGGAGACGTACTAAGAATGTGGGGATAGTTATTGGAGTTGAACTAAGAATGCGGGGACAGTTGTTCGGGTTGAACTAAGAATGCGGAGACGTTCTAAAAATGGGGGAACAGTTGTTTGAGTTGAACTAAGAATATAGGGACAGTTGTTGGAGTTGAACTAAGAAAGTGGGGATAGTTGTTGTTGTTGAACTAAGAATGTGAGGACAGTTGTTGGAGTTGAACTAAGAAAGTGGGGATAGTTGTTGTTGAACTAAGAATATGGGAACAGTTGTTGGAGTTGAACTACGAATGTGGGGACAATTGTTGGAGTTGAACTAAGAATGTGGAGACAGTTGTTGTTGAACTAAGAATGTGGAGACTGTTGTTGGAGTTGAACTAAGAATGTGGGGACATCTGCTGGAGTTAAACTAAGAATGTGGGGACAGTTGTTGGAGTTGAACTAAGAATGTGGGGACAGCTGCTGGAGTTGAACTAAGAATGTATGGACAGTTGTTGGAGTTGAACAAAGAATGTGGGGGCAATTGTTGGAATTGATTTAACAATGTGGGGACAGTTGTTGGAGTTGAACTAAAAATGTGGGGACAGTTGTTGGAGTTGAACTAAGAATGTGGGGACAGCTACTGGAGTTGTACTATGAATGTGGGGACAGTTGTTGGATTTGAACTAAGAATGTGGGGACAATTGTTGGAATTGATTTAACAATGTGAAGACAGTTGTTGGAGTTGAACTAAGAATGTGGAGACAGTTGCTGGAGTCGATTAAAGAATGTGGGGACAGTTGTTGGAATTGAATTAAGAATGTGGAGACAGTTGTTGGAATTGATTTAACAATGTGGGGACAGTTGTTGGAGTTGAACTAAGAATGTAGGGACAGCTGCTGGAGTTGAATTAAGAATTTAGGGACAGTTGTTGGAATTGATTTTAGAATGTGGAGATAATTGTTGGAGAGTACCAATGATTGTGGGGGCAGCTGACACAGATGATCAACAACTGAAGACACAGTTTTAAGTTTCAAGGAATTCTAAACAGAAAGTTGAGACCAGAGTGGGGATTGAGCGAGTTTGTAGGGTGTTTACATGTTCAACTCTGAGGCAGATTAGATTTTACGGGGAAATGCCTGGAGGGGACATTACTTCTGGACAAGGGAAATAACAAAATGTAACTTGTTCTATGTCAGTCACATTATTTGAAGCTTGTCTCCCAGATGGTGCAATATTTTAGCATCAAGCAGTACAGATTTTAACTTCTTAATCAGAGTTAACATGAGTAGCATTGACATTAATTAATGAAAACTAAACATCTTCGAGGTCGCTGATCCAGTCGAACTGATGACCAAGTGTCTGCGGGTATGAGTTCTTAGCTCTACGGCTTTACTTGAATGAGCTTTTTTCGGCAAAGGTAATGTAGTTACTGATTATAATTAAAATTAAATTATAGTGAGAAACTCAAGTTTCTAGGAGTTTTACTTAGTATCTAATTAATCTAAAGATTTAATTAATGATTGGAAGATCACAACGTACAGTAACAAACGTGTCTCGTCACAGTGTCATTTAGTTGTTTGAGAGCATCGAATCCAGGAACAAAGAACACGCTCTGTGCGTCACTGGCCAGCTGTCGGAGCTCCTCATCATAGACCAAATTCCCGATTCCCACAGCAATGAACTTGACCCCTGTAGCCTTCAGTCTCCGAGCTGCGTTAACAGCTGTAGATAACAACCACAATAAAATAGTAATAGCATTCAATAATATATAGGAAACAGACAGAAATAATAAATTCAACAAATCTCACGGAAATAATATATTTTTTACGAGTGAAAGTGTGTAATAACTACATCAAAGTACCACATAATGTGATATGTAATTACCCTGAATGGGAATGTAATGTAGTTACTGATTATACGAATTGTAACGATAACGGTGCCAAATAGGCAATATAAGATGCGCATTAAATAATTGGATTAGAGGCTGGCAGTGCGGCGAAATCCACTGTTTCGCTGGCTGAAAGCCGGTGTACAATATTTGAATCGGCATTAAACTGAAAGGAGTTTTTCTATTGGGGGTGAAATAACAATTCTGAGTGTTGACCGTCACTGAATTGACCAAGCGGCCTTAATCCCTATGGTCACTGTCGTGAGTCCACCGACATACACCAGCAATGGTATTATGTGTAGTAAAGATATTTTTAAAAATTATTATTCAAAACGGTGAAGTTTTAAAACAGCTAAAAATTAAAAGAGAACTACTAAACACAATTAGAACAGGACAAATTACATTTTTGGGGCATGTAAAAAGACACAACAGCCTACTAAAAGTAACATTGGAAGGGAAAATACAGGGTAATAGAGATAAAGGCAAACCATGACTAACATGGTCGAGTAATATCAAAAGATAGACAAGACAGTCTATGACAACCTGTACCAACAAATCAAGAGACAGAGCAGAATGGCGCTCCAAGGTAGCCAACCTTCGATGCGGAGACGGCACTTAATAATGTGATTAAATAATACAATTTGTCTATTGAGAAAGCTACTAACTTTCAAGTTTACGTTGCGTGAAGCAGAAATACATACATCTGTACGTGTACACATAATTCTTCTTTAGTTTTCAGATATAATAAAATCTGACAAAAGTAGACAATGGAATAATCAAATGTCCGCAGGCACTATTCAGTTTGTTGTTGATATATTTAACACATTTTATGTTTGACTCCTGGCCAGTCACAAAAGTTGAGTGTCAAGAGGGCGTTGTCACATGAAGATAAATCTGTCTCCCCATTTGTGTGCTTGAGATGTAGGTGGGCGGTATCACAAATTGTTGTGACTTTTACTTACGTTAATATAAGATGTAGGTGGGCGGTATGACAAATTGTTGTGACTTTTACGTTAATATATTATATAGGTGGGCGGTATCACAAATTGTTGTGACTTTTACATTAACATAAAGTGATAAATTGACCCCACCTGAGTACTTTTCCTATAGGACTAGAGATCGTCGGCTTCCAGTTCACCCAGCCTTAAATGGGTACCATATTTTTTTTTTATCTGGAAAAGTAAAGTGGCTCGGGCGTAATACCGAGCACATTACCCAAAAATAATGTGCCGAAGGTCTATTAAAAATTATGGTCACTAACACCATATTCCCTATACGCCACTTGACGTGACGGGGTTCTTTACTTTTCTTTTATGTATGCCATTTTTCCTCGTCTGAAAAATTGTGTTTTAAAATTTAACGTTGGCTTTGGCCAAGTGGTGGTGGTGGTGATGTCATGTCCCTCTAGAGTTTCATCTGTTTTGTCCATCAGGTCTGTCTCCTCGTTACCAGAAATCTAACAACATGCTGGTAGCCATTGAACTATTTAATAAAGCAGACATTAACACAAGGGATGTGGTCAAAGTCTTTCTTTTATTTTACTCCACTACTACTTTCCTTTGCTGCTGTTGTTTTTCTGTTTTGAGGGAGAATCAACTTTATGTTTCATCAAAGACACGGAGACAGCATTGATGAACGTTTGTCAGCCTGAGTGTGGCTCTAGACAAGTGCTTCTCTAGCTTTATCGTTTGGATGGTCTGTTTGACATCGCCTACTCCAGAATCATGAAGCACTTAAACTTAAGCATGGTTGATGATTTCCACTAAAGCACTGACAAATCTGACTGCAACATTAAATCTTGACAAGGTAGAGTTATGTAATCAAATGATGGTGACTCAGTAAACATGATCATCAGATATATATTGATGAGATTAGGTTAAAGAGCAAAATGTGTGGGTATGTCGTCGTTTAGGGACGTACATAGGTGTCGACTTCTGCATGGGGATCGCAATGTAACAAGTAATCACAACCTAGATGAATAAAGGTTTGTAGTTAGATACGTGAATTACTAAATGGAGGTTTGTAGTTAGATACGTGAATTACTAAATGGAGGTTTGTAGTTAGATAAGTGAATTACTGAATGGAGGTTTGTAGTTAGATAAGTGAATTACTGAATGGAGGTTTGTAGTTAGATAAGTGAATTACTGAATGGAGGTTTGTAGTTAGATAAGTGAATTACTGAATGGAGGTTTGTAGTTAGATAAGTGAATTACTAAATGGAGGTTTGTAGTTAGATAAGTGAATTACTGAATGGAGGTTTGTAGTTAGATAAGTGAATTACTGAATGGAGGTTTGTAGTTAGATAAGTGAATTACTGAATGGACGAGTGTTTCCTTAAAATGTCGGTATCAAATAACTTACCAGGCTAACATTTAGTTGGAATTTAATACATATAAGGTGTTATATTATTTATATAAAAAGACATCTGACAAATTGAAAGTTAACTGGGTAGTATATATGGCCCTTTTTGTCTTGTCACACGGTCTAGCGGAGGCTATTGTGTATTTTTTGGAGGTTTTGTTTTTGTCGAACAGTTTCTCTCGTGGCTAATTCTACCTATGTTTGACAAACACACACGGCCACAGAATGAACAAGTCAGGCCCATTAGTCCATATGATTTTCCATCCTTTTTCATGAGTTTTTCTCTTGTAAGTCTTGCCTTAGCAAAGTCTCACATGATGTTATACCGTTACTTATACATGCTCTCCATGATGTGCGATCACTTGCCAGATGTTCCCAGTCATATTTACATATGGAGAAGTCATTCAGAGATGATTTACATATGTCTCTATATCGTAGTTTCATCATCATCAAGTACCGGGCCTAGTGGCGTAGGTGATCATGTCTCTCCACAACTTTCGATCTCGGCAGCTATTTATCATTTCTGTTGTTGACCTTCTGCCAGACCATTCTCTTAAGCTGTCTGTTATTTTTTTCTCCTTTGCTTCCCTCTATCTCTTCGTCCCTCGGCTTTACCAGTTATGACAATATATCCCAGTTGTTCTCTTCTCATTACATGACCAAAAAATGATGATTGTCTCTTCCTGATATTGGAGATTAGCTCTCTTTTTGCTTTGACCTCTCTCAGAACCTCTTCATTACTCTTCTTAGCTGTACGTGGTATTCTCAACATTCTTCTGTAAAACCACATTTCTACAGACTCCAGTGATTTTCTTGTCTGTTGTCCTATTGTCCATGACTCGCATCCATATGTTAAGACTGGCTCTACGTAACATTTAAGAACTCTTGTTCTTGTTTATAAAATTAAAAAGAACAAAACGAGCCTCAGTTAACATGAAGTTAAATTTAGATTTACTAAAATCAGTCAAGAAGCTGCAAGACAAATATAAGATCACAATTCAGAACAGAACAGTATGAAAATTAACACAGCAAAAACAGAGGCTATGAGAATAAGTAAATTAAGACACCCATTAAACATCAAGATCAAAGATAAAAAAATAAAACAAGTAGAGGAATTCAAGTATTTAGGCACAATGTTCACAGAAGATGGAAAACTAGACAGAGAAATTGACATGAGAATACAAAAAGAAAATGATGTCACATACCAGCTTTCACCATTGCTAAGACATCCAAACATTTCTACGTCAGCTAAACAACAAATGATAAATAGCATCTTCATACCAACTTTGTGCTATGAAAGTCAAACATGGACCCTTTCTACATCACATTTAAGAAAGATCAATGCATGTGAGATTCGATGCTTAAGAAAAGTAACAAACAACACAAGAAGATATAGAATACCAAATGAAACCATAAGAAAAATAGTAGGAACAAAAGCCTGCCAAGAATATATAGAACAACAACAACTTAAATGGTTTGGCCACCCGGTCAGAATGAATCCTTACCAATCACCATCAAGGATTCTCGAGAATGCATGGAAAAAGACCAAGAGGAAGACCCAGAAGAAGATGGATAGTTGCAGTGACAGAGACATGTAACAACAAAGGAAAATCATATATTCATACAGTTCGAGCAGCTCAAGAACGACAAATGATATAAACCACGACACCTTTTAGGTATCAGTGAAAAGAGAAAAGAAAGAAAGAAAAAAAGACAATTCAGAACCGGTACAGATACAAAGCATTGATGAACAGTGGGAAATGCTATAAGAGTCAATGCAACAAACATCAAAAGAGTTCATACCACCAGTGAGGACAAATTCAAGAAAGAAATGGATGACAGATGATATTTTGCAGCTAATGGATATTGTAGTTTAGGTTTGCCGATTTGTCTTTTTTCTTGTGTTAGTTCGCCATATAGTATTTGCCTGGGGATGCGTTTTTCTCCCATTCGCTGGACATGCCCCAGCCATTTTAGTCTTCGACATCCGAGCATCGACATGATTGTTGGGGTCTTGGCATGTTGTAAGACAGTTCAGTTGGTTATTTTGTCCTGCCATTTGATGTTTCATTATTCTGCAGCGACATCGTATATGGAAGACATTTAGTCTTTTTTCCTGGTTTGAGTATGTTGTCCAGGCTTCAGATCCAATGAGGTGTATTAAAGTAGATAAATTAATTCAGCTACCTGAGAACGAAAGGATGAAAAAATGACATTTACATATTTAGGAGGCGACACAGCAGAACATCAAATAAGTGTAGGAATAGTAATAAAATGAAAGCTTCAAAATATATAACTACTCACTGGACATACAATGATATGAATATACTATTCAAAATGAAAGCAAAACCATTCGACATAGCAATAATACAGACATACGCACATACTCAAGACTATACAGAAATACTATGAAGATTTAAATAAAGTTATGAAGCAAGTGAAATCTTCGAACATCTTGATAGTATTGGGTGATATGAACGCTAAAGTAGGAAAAGGTAGATATAAGACCATTATAGGAAATCATGGTTTAGGAAAAGGAAAAGAGGAGAAATATTAATACAATTCTGTGAAGAAAACAGGCTGATAATATGTGAGACCTACTTTGAGCAAGAGAAAAGAAAACTATACACATGGAAAAGACCTGGAGAGAAGAAAAGGAAACAAATAGATTACATAATGATAAAAGATAGGTTCCGTAACAGCGTCAAGAATGAGAAAACCTATACAGGAGCAGATATTAACTTAGATCACAATCCTGAAATGATTAAAATGAAAATCAAACTGAAGAAAAACAAACAAAAGACTAATTCATCAACAATAACACTAGATATAACAGCTTTAAATATAAAAAAAAGATGTTAAAGATACTTATACACTACAAGTAAAGAACAAATCAGAAGCTGCTAGGCGAAGAGACTGAGCAGTAGAGAAGAGAAAATCCTGATGAAAAAGTTACAACCAAACAGCAATGCATAAAGAAAAGCATACACCTTACCCAAAAAAGAAAAGAACAAAAAACAAAAATGGACTAACATCATCTTAGAAAAATCTAACACCATCTTAGAATAAAATGGAAGAAATAAGACAAGCAAAAAACACTGCCTAAAAAATACAAGAAAGTAGATAATGAAATACGCAGAATGTGCAAAAAGGCAAACGAAGAATGGCTCCAGCAAAAATGTATAGAAATCGAAAGTATGGAAAGTAAACAAGATTTAAGAGGAATGCTCACAGAAATAAAGAGAATGAATAATAAAACTAAAAAAGCCACAGAAATAGGATGCATTGCTGACAAAGAAGGCAAAATGCTAACAGACAAAAAAGATATAATAGATAAATGGCAGGAATATAACACAGATCTATTTCATGATCAAAGGGACAAGAAACCAATTATAAAATTTAGATCAGGCTATTAATCAAATCTTAAAATCTGAATTGGTAAAAGGCTATACGAACAGTGAAAAAGTGAAAAGCAGCAGGACCTGTCAACATACAGATAGAGATGATAATGGCACTAGAGTTTTAGGCATTGAAATGATCACAGACATATGCAACGACATATACCATACAGGATATATACCAAATGAACTAAAAACATAAACTTTCATTGCATTGCCTAAAAGGAATGGTGCAGTTAATGCAGTGATTTCAGAACAATAAGCCTAATGAGCCATGTTACAAAAATCTTGCTAAAGGTTATACAAGGAAGAATTCATAATAAAATCAATATTGAATTAGATGAGCAGTAATTTAGATATAGGAAAAAACAGTGGGACAAAAGAAGCTATATTTTGCATGAGAACACTAATCGAAAAGTACACAGAAGTAAACAAACCAATATATGCCTGCTTCATAGACTACACCAAAGCATTTGATAGAGTACACCACAAACAACTTATAGAATGCCTAAAAGATATACGTCTAGATGACACGGACATAAAACTAATATGTAATCTATACTGGGAGCAAACAGCAATAATAAAAAAAAAAACAAAGAGAACTGAACATCATTTGATATAAAAATAAAATGTAAATCAAGGATGCATCTTATCACCAAGATTGTTCAATCTATACACTGAGTAAATCTTTAAAAATACCACAGATATGTCAGGCCTAAACATTAATGGAAAGATAATCAATAAACTAAGGTATGCTGACGATACTGTTCTACTAGCAGAAAATCCTAAAGATCTGCAACAATTAATACATGAAATAATCATGACAAGCAAAAAATATGAATTAGATATGAATATCAAAAAGACTAAAACTATGATCATAAACAAAGAAAACACTCAAAACCTACAAGTGGATATCAAAATTGAAGGAATAGACCTGGAGACAGTTCAGAACTACAACTACCTTGGACATACTATAGCAGTGATGGAAAATGTACAACTGAAATAAACAAAAGAATAGGAATGGCAAAAAGTAATTTTAATGTCACGAAGAACATACTAACATCAAAACAAATAACACCAGGGCTAAAACTAAGAATAGCAAAATGTTATATGTACTCACCATTCCTGTATGGTGCAGAAACATGGACATTAGACCAGAAAACAGAACAGAAAATTGAAGTCTTTGAAATGTGGATATATAGAAGAATAGGTAGAATTGGACGGAAAGAAAAGAAAATAAATGATGAAGACTTTTAAAGTAACTAAAAATGAAAAGAGAAATACTGAACGCAATTCAAACAAGACAAATGAGATTTTTGGAGCATGCTAATAACACAGCAACCTACTAAAAGTAATCTTGGAGGGTAAAATACAAGGTAAAAGAGGCAGAGGCAGACCACGACTAACGTGGACGAGTAACATCAAAAGATGGACAAGTCAACCTATGACAATCTGCACCATCAAAGCAAGAGACAGAACGGAATGGCGACCCATGGTAGCCAACCTTCGTGGCGGAGATGGCACTCAACGATGAAGCTGGGAACGATGTAAACTAGATATGGTCGAGTAAAACAGAGATGAGGTACAGAATAGCTCAGGGGAAGAGATCGTTCTAAAAATGAGAAAAATGTGCTACCAATTTTTGTCAAAGAAATTAAGAAAAAGATGTTTTTATTGTTATGTGGAGGCAGTCTTGGATAATCGAACAACAGACTAGAAATCGTTGGAGGTCGCAGGATTAAAGCTGTGCAGAAAAATGTTGGAAGTACAAAAAACAGCTCAAGAGAGTAATGAAGACATTCTAAAATAGGCTATAGCAAGAATGACAAATCTTATCTCCAACATCAAGAGGAAAGTATAATAATTTTTTACCATGACAAATGAACAATTAAAATATAATATGACAACAGGAAAATTTGAGGAAAAGAAATAGAAGAAAATAGGGGAAATATACAAGATAGTTTATGAAATGATTTGGCAGACCGTCCATACAAAAGAATTAATAAACAACAAAGACAGAACGTTTGGGAGAGATATGATCATCTACGTCAACAAGTATTTGATAATCATGACAATTCATACTTTTATCTTTGTTTTTAAGTTTGGTTCTATCATTTGTAACCTCGTTTGTTCCAATATTCTACGGGCTGCTTGCATTAAAACGTCACAATTATGAAATGTATAGCTGCTATTTCAATTCCTAAAGAAATTGATGCAGATGTAGTTTGTGTAAAGTAGCTAATGAATTAAACAATTGTACAATTTCTAAACGAAATGCTCACTGTCGTTGATGTAGTTTGAATAAAGTAGCTAATGAATTAAACAATTGTACAATTTCTAAACGAAATGCTCACTCTCGTTGATGTAGTTTGATCTTCCGTCTGTCAGGATAATCACAATTTTGGTTGCGTTATCTCGCCCCCCGTTGGCTTCAGAAAACATCTGCTTCTCTCTCACAAAGTTAATGGCCTTGGCCGTGTCTGTACCACCGTTTAGAAATGGTGCTGACAGTATTGCCTGTAAGTAAACACAATAAATATGTAAGTGAACACAAAAATATGTATGTGATCAGAAGAAATATGTATGTGAACACAAGGAATATGTAAGTAAACACAAGAAAAATGAATGTGAACACAAGAAATATGTACGTGAACACAAGACATATGTGCATGGATAAACAAGTATGTAAGTTAAATCACGAAATACGTATATGAACACAAAAAATATGTATGTGAGCCCAATAAATAAGTATATGACCATAAGAAATATTTATGTGAACGCAAGAAATATGTACGTGAACACAAAACGTATGTACATTAATAATAAACAACCATGTAAGTAAACACAAGGAATATGTACAAGAACACAAGAAACATGTACACGAACCAGTGGCGTATCCTGGGGTCTGAAAGAGAGCATGCAACTTTTAAAAAATGATAATTTTCTACTCACCCAGTTATTTGAAGTTCAGTTCTATTCTGCGGCTCTTTCTGCTAAAGTCCTCTGTTACTTTGTTATAAAAGTCATCATTGCCTTTCATCTCTACAAGAAGGTCTTTTTCAATTGACATCATTGATAGAGCAGAAAGACGACATTGCCCCTGCGAGTTCCTTATGAAATTTTTAATGCGTTTTAATGCAGAAAACGAACGTTCCACTGAAGACGACGATGCAGGAATTGTCAATATTAATTCACAAAGTTTATGAAGTTCTGGAAGACCACTGTGAAGTCCTTTGTTCAAAAGAAATCTATGAATGTCGGACACATACATTTCTTTAAAGTGTTGGGATACAAACATTGCCTTTAATTCAGATCTCAGTCTTACTATATCAAAATATTTCCCATATATTCCGTTCAGTTTGGAAAACTGCTCTTCTGGAAACTCTTTTGAAAATGTTAAAAATTTCTTACAGTCAAAAATTTCAAGAAATGACAAATCTGACAGAGAATCAAACCGGCTTTGTAACTGGCAGCTTACCGTATCATGAATTTCACAATACAGCCTTCTGTACTCATCCTTTGGGATAACTGAGGATTCTCGCTTTCTTCTCTTTGTTGGAGGACCACACTTGAACTCTATTTTGGCCCAAATTGAATCAAAGCCAGTATTGCGCATTGTGAACAATTTTTCTTTTAACTCAACTATCTCTCTAGAGCAATATGTGATGTCCAGTGAATTTGACTGAAGGATATTAAATACAACATCTGTCATCGAAAAAATATCGGTGAAGACAGCCAAAAGGAAATTGAATTCAAAATCTCCTAGGTTTGACAGAAATCCAACTGCTTCATTAATTGTTGCGTGATCCCAATCACCAGGTCGTTCCAAAATGCATTCAAATAAATCTATTAATTCATTATGATATTCAGAAACAGTCTGTACTAAACGA
Source organism: Megaustenia siamemsis (assembly GCA_032433765.1). Classification (NCBI taxonomy): domain Eukaryota; kingdom Metazoa; phylum Mollusca; class Gastropoda; order Stylommatophora; family Ariophantidae; genus Megaustenia; species Megaustenia siamemsis. The sequence goes on from JAVIAB010000050.1 coordinate 79,047,187, forward strand.
CTGGAATAATTCCATCTGGTTGCCGCCAGCTTGGGAAACCGTTTTTTCACTATGGTGTCCAACAAATGTGTTCTCTTTGCTGAATGAGTAAAAAATGAAGCAAAACTGCTAAGTGACGAAAAGAATATTCTACACGCACTTATGCATGAGACAGCTTGAGACAGTACTAAATTAAGTTTGTGTGCATAGCAATGGATGAATAATGCCTGAGAAACAACTTCCCTAACTCTCGTCTGCACACCATTCAATTGGCCTGCCATTACTGCTGCACCATCATAAGTTTGTGCTACTAGTTTTTCTCTACAGTCAAATTGATCAAGACTGTCTAAAGCCAGTTTTGACAATGCTTGTGCAGATCTGTCAGAGCTAACGTCATGAAAGCCAATAAATCTTTCGTAAATATTACCATTATAAATATATCTAAAAACAACTGACAGCTGAGACAAGTTTGTTACATCAGAGGTCTCGTCAATTACGATGGCGACAAATCTGGACGATTGAATCTGAAATTTCACTTCTGCAGTTATTACATTGTTCACACTTTGGATAAGATCGTTCTGTATTAATGGGGAAAGACCCGTGAATATATTTGACGTCATGAGATGCTGATGCAATTTTTCATCAAACTCTGCTAATAAATTTAAAGCTTCAATGTAGTTCCCACGATTAGTGGAATCACTCCCCTCGCTGTGACCACGAAAAGCTAATTCTTGTTTTCCTAAAAAACAAGTAACAGCAATTAACCTCTTTAGGATTTCTCGATTTTCTTTAACTGTTTCATTGTGTTTCATAATACTTTCTTTTTTCTGAAAATCCAATTGAACATCAATTCTGCTGGAGCCAAACACTTGTAACGCTATCCAAGCGTGAATATGACTTTCAGACTTTTCGTGTCTTGAAATAGCGTTATGTAAATTATTTAAATCAGAATACCCGCGTTGTCTGCTGTTCCAAGGCGAAGTGTCATTTACAAACAATATACATGGCCAGCAAAATAACTTACATAATGATTCCGAACCACAAAGCCAAACGACTTTCTTATATAAATCATTGTTAAATGAACGGACACATTTTGTTCCTTCTCGTTTCAAACTGCTTAACGCAGGAATCGGTCTGCCCTTTTTTACCAAGTCCAATTTTTCATTAAATGTTCGCGATTGAAACGGTCGCTCAAATAAATCTACAACATCATTAATAGAATCAGCCATAATAACCACAGTAAACAAATATACTAAGTTTAGTAATTAACAATAGCAATACAACATGTTTCTGTACAAACACAAAATATTAAATATCAGCTGATTAAAATCACGTTTGAAGTTTTGAATTCTGAAGGTTTGAAATCGAAACCACATCGCTGTGTAAATGTGCGTGTGTGTTGAGTAAAATCACGTGACGTGTACCAGAAATGACAGAAATGGTTTACTAAACAAGTGTGTGTGTAGGCATTCAAGATTATAATTGCTTGCATTGTTATCCTTAGTTTAACATTCAAATAAAAGTACTAGAACATAGAAATTGCACTGTTTCACACCAGTAAATAAATGTTCATCAATCAATTTATTATTTGCCAGTGCTAAATTGTTATAATAGTGATTGAATCATAAAATGTATTTATTTTTTTTTCATCGCAAGCTTACTGTGGAGACACGGATTTAATAAAACACACACAGTATATCACTGCGCTTATATGTAAAGGGACTATTTTAACGAAAGCAACTTCAAAATTGCTTCAGAGCGGGCTAGTTCAACTATCATAAAAAACGATTGGACATATACAATTTTCTTTTAACGTCAGTGTTGCCAGCACTAATTTTTGGAAAAATTCAGATTTGTGAGAAAAACATTTTAAAATATATTTTTGAGCAATGCTGCAAGGGCTAAGTTTGGATGGGGGATAGATCACTGACTGGTTTATCATTTTCGCAACTCTTGAAGGCATGCAATGCTTGCCTTGCTTATATTAAGTATACGCCACTGACACGAACACAAGAATTGTGTACACGAATACAATAAATATGTACATTAAATTAAACAAAAGTGTAGACAAAGAAAAGGATCATAAACGATGAGACTAAAAACACGCGAAGACAATTACACACATCACATCTCACAACTATTGTCAGACACTTTCAATATAACAATAAAATATGATATTTAAATTATTGAGTAATTGTCTATATAAGATTATGTAAGTGTTGAATATAGCAATGGTTATAATGCGGTGTTTACTAATGGAGAAGAGGGACGCACATACTGCAATAATGAGGGGTGAGAGGGTGTGATATGTAAAATGGTGAAATTACATAATTTACTGGGAGGAAACAACTATTGGCAATATGATGGATGAAAAAACGTAGCATTGTGTAATAAATAACATCTCAGCTTTGTAAAGAACACAAAGCGCACGTCTATGACAGTTTAAAATGTCATGTTGAGCAAATGTCAAGAGCTTCTTGCTATATTTAAAATGTTCTATATAAACATGGCATTGTTGCTCTGGGAATTACGTGGAAACAAATACACGGAGATGTGGGTGTGGGGAATGTAGCAATCGTGGAAAGAGTATCTACTTCTTTAGTAGCAACTAAATATCTAGTAAACCATTAGTCCTAGGTGGGGGGGGGGGATACATCCAGGGGTAAACACACACAAATGTGAAGATACAGTAAAGCTGACGATATGGCTGAATAGCTGTGTATGTAGTTAAATGTGATATTGTAACAGCTTTACATACGTGGAGGAAGCGGTATTGTAACAGTTTTACGTACATGGAGGAAGTGGTAATGTAACAACTTTATGTACTTTTTGGAAGCGGTATTGTAACAGCTTTACGTACTTTTTGAAAGCGGTATTGTAACAACATTATGTACTTTTTGGAAGCGGTATTGTAACAACATTATATACTTTTTGGAAGCGGTATTGTAACAACATTATGTACTTTTTGGAAGCGGTAATGTAACAATTTTATGTACTTTTTGGAAGTGGTATTGTAACAGCTTTACGTACTTTTTGGAAGCGGTATTGTAACATCTTTACGCACGCGGAGAAAGCGGTATTGTACCAGCTTTATGTACATTTAGGAAGCAGTATTGTAACAACTTTACGTACGTGGAGAAAGCGGTATTGTAACAGCTTTACGTGGTGGAGAAAGCGGTATTGTAACAGCTTTACGTGGTGGAGAAAGCGGTATTGTAACAGCTTTACGTGGTGGAGAAAGCGGTATTGTAACAGCTTTACGTGGTGGAGAAAGCGGTATTGTAACAGCTTTACGTGGTGGAGAAAGCGGTATTGTAACCGGCTTACGTATGTACGGGATAGCACGAAATGAAAACGACGTTGCGGTTCGGTAGACTTTCTGCTAAAGAATCTTCCTTTCTCTTCATATCTGTCTCTTATCTATATTATATATCTTATATATATTATTCCCTCTCTCTAATGGCACGAATACGACCATGTGCTTTTGTAACAGGGAGGGTAATGGTGTAAGGAGGTGAAGATAATCATGGTCCATTAAGAGAAAGTGAGACGCACGAGATAGTGTAGGAGTAAGGGTCTCGCATGAAGATTGGACTGAGCGAGTCTGGGAGAGTGTTCAGGCTTTGAGAATGACAGGTGAGTAGAGTGAGACGCAGGTAGTTCTCGTTAATGTCAAGGGGAGACACAAGAAGTAATTAGAGTTAAGAAAGGGAAGTGATTTCTTTGGCTGGGAAATGATGTAGGGAGATTCCCATTGGTTGAAACATGTGATATTTAAACGGGTGCGCAGATAGAAAACAGGAAGAGATCACATGTAAGCTAAGGAGGTAGAAAGCCGGACAGCGCCATTAGGGCATGGATCTATTTTAGTAGTAACAGGGAAACGCTCCTTTTAATTAGAAGTGTATAGGATGAAGTTTTCAGAGAGACTTATAGAGCAAGGCAGAGAGATCACCTGTAATCTAAATTAGATGAGACGTGGATCTATTTTAGTAGTGACAGGGCCAATGCCCACATGATCTAGTCGTGAGTAGAACAACCAGACCGTGGACATTTCGCTAGAGGAAATGTGAATGTCGTTTAAAGGAACGACTGAGACTTGATCCTTAGTTTAGGAAGCTGGATGTTCTGAAATCATTATGTGGAGTGACAGTGAGCAGACTAGTGAGGAAGTGTCTGTAATGATATGTTCCATGAGATGGATTTATGACGTGGACATTATGTTGGTTGTTAAGTTATGTACACTGTTCAGGGAATGTGGACAGAGATAATTGATTCCTTGTGTTATGAGAGAGAGAGAGCTGAGATTATTTACGAATATTTAGGAGGTTACTGAAACCTCCTTAGATTTATTTTGATACCCGAGCGGTGATCCACGCCGCCGGGATGTTCTATTGAGAACCAATGTTCAGTGGACTGTGTAAATAAAGTAATTCTGTTCTTATGTACAAAAGACTTGTGTGAAGTCAATTTTGTATAGACAGGTGTGTGACGTATTATGACCCAACAGACGAACCGGAACACAAACGAAGTATCAAGATTGACAGTTTACACCTAACGATGGAGCACATTTAAGAAATGGGTTCAGCGGTCACACTTTGTCATGATGACAGGAGTAGAAATCTGAAAAGCATTGCAAGAGCTTGAACAGAGAGTTAATAACGGTAATCTTCCCTATCCCACACTTGAATCTATATACGCCTTATTTGGCATGTGTCTGTTTCTTTCTTTACAACTGTAATCATCTATTGTTTTTTACTTTACTAGATATTTATTCCTTATCAAGACTAACAAACACATTAAAAGACTTCGTTTAGGTCGCTAGTAAAAGTGGGAAACATCACTTTCTTACACTGCTCAGCTGTGTCTGAGAGTTAAAGTCCTTCAGGTCAAACAGCTTGACCGTGTCTGTACTGAAGATCACTGCGCCAAAGCGGATATCGTCGGGACCAATAGTAAACTTGCTGGTGCTGTCAGCCACGAACGTAAGTAGAGCCTGATAGTCCTGGCTGTATATGCTGGCGGAGGAATCCAGAACGAAGATGACGTCAGAGAACTGGATGCCTCTGCAGATCCAGACTGTAAAGTAAACAGAGAAGATTACAGTGATAATTCCTTAGTCATTACTTCCCAAATGGCCATGCAAGATAATAACAAGTGTAATGTTATATTGATGTTGATTTGATCAATCAAAATTTGGAGCGGAAGAAGATTTTGACTTTAAGTTTGAAACAAAAATATATGTAAATTATTATTAATGCTGAAATATTAAGAGATAGCAGCATACATTTGGCATACGACAAAAGACGCGATACGATCGACGTATTGAGACGTCTTTGAATTAAGAGACGACAGAAAACAACTTGACGTTGTTGATGTAAGAGACGATAGAAAACAACTTGACGTTGTTGATGTAAGAGATGACGGTAGAAAACAACTTGACGCTGTTGATGTAAGAGATGGCGATAGAAAACAACTTGACGTTGTTGATGTAAGAGACGATAGAAAACAACTTGACGTTGTTGGTGTAAGAGATGACGGTAGAAAACAACTTGACGTTGTTGATGTAAGAGACGATAGAAAACAACTTGACGTTGTTGATGTAAGAGACGATTGAAAACAACTTGACGTTGTTGGTGTAAGAGATGACGGTAGAAAAGAACTTGACGTTGTTGATGTAAGAGATGACGATAGAAAACAACTTGACGTTGTTGATGTAAGAGATGACGATAGAAAACAACTTGACGTTGTTGGTGTAAGAGATGACGGTAGAAAACAACTTGACGTTGTTGATGTAAGAGATGACGATAGAAAACAACTTGACGTTGTTGATGTGAAAGATGGCGATAGAAAACAACTTGACGTTGTTGATGTAAGAGATGGCGATAGAAAACAACTTGACGTTGTTGATGTAAGAGATGACGATAGAAAACAACTTGACGTTGTTGATGTAAGAGATGGCGATAGAAAACAACTTGACGTTGTTGATGTAAGAGATGGCGATAGAAAACAACTTGACGTTGTTGATGTAAGAGATGGCGATAGAAAACAACTTGACGTTGTTGATGTAAGAGATGGCGATAGAAAACAACTTGACGTTGTTGATGTAAGAGATGGCGATAGAAAACAACTTGACGTTCAAAATGTACGTGACGACAGACAACAACTTAAGTTTTTTTTTATGTATGAGACGATAGAAAACAAGTTGATGTTGCTGATGTATGAGACGATAGAAAACAAGTTGATGTTGCTGATGTATGAGACGATAGAAAACAAGTTGATGTTGCTGATGTATGAGACGATAGAAAACAAGTTGATGTTGCTGATGTATGAGACGATAGAAAACAAGTTGATGTTGCTGATGTATGAGACGATAGAAAACAAGTTGATGTTGCTGATGTATGAGACGATAGAAAACAAGTTGATGTTGCTGATGTATGAGACGATAGAAGACAAGTTGATGTTGCTGATGTAAGAGACTACAGAAAATAGCTTGAGGTTGTTGATGTAAGAGATGACGATAGAAAACAACTTGATGTTGCTGATGTATGAGACGATAGAAAACAAGTTGATGTTGCTGATGTATGAGACGATAGAAAACAAGTTGATGTTGCTGATGTATGAGACGATAGAAAACAACTTAATTTTGTTGATGTAGGAGACGATAGAAAACAACTTGATGTTGCTGATGTAAGAGACTACAGAAAATAGCTTGAGGTTGTTGATGTAAGAGATGACGATAGAAAACAACTTGATGTTGCTGATGTAAGAGACTACAGAAAATAGCTTGAGGTTGTTGATGTGAGAGATGACGATAGAAAACAACTTGATGTTGCTGATGTAAGAGACTGCAGAAAATAGCTTGAGGTTGTTGATGTAAGAGATGACGATAGAAAACAACTTGATGTTGCTGATGTAGAGACTGCAGAAAATAGCTTGAGGTTGTTGATTTAAGAGACGACAACAAAACAACTTGATGTTGTTGATGTAAGAGAAGACGACATAAAACAACTTGACGACGTTGAAAAAAAATTGTGTCAAAATTTCACTACTGTCTACAGTCGATAAATATATACGCATGTGCTTTACACTATATACTTTACACTATGTGCTTTACACTATATACTTTACACTATGTGCTTTACACTATATACTTTACACTATGTGTTTTACACTATATACTTTACACTATGTGTTTTACACTATATACTTTACACTATGTGCTTTACACTATATACTTTACACTATGTGCTTTACACTATATACTTTACACTATGTGTTTTACACTATATACTTTACACTATGTGCTTTACACTATATACTTTACACTATGTGTTTTACACTATATACTTTACACTATGTACTTTAACACTATGTACTTTACACTGTGTACTTTTACATTTATCTTAACTATGTGGACATTGAAGGAGCGACAATTAAGGAAGTCGATCACTCTCTTACAGACGTGGACAACATTGTTAATAAGGGAACATGTGCGGAGAAAGATATTAAGTCGGCAATAACAAGGCACAAACAGTTTTCATCCAGATTAATAAATATGGGCTACAAATAAAAAAGAAAGCATAACAAAAACGTCACACTTAGAATATTAAATACAAGTTTAATAACACGCATAGAGTATGACTCAGAGACGTAGGTCAAGCAACCAATCGAAGTAGTACAAATAGTTACAAATTAAAAGTAACGACAAGGTTCTTAACAAGCATTGCTAGCCGTATGGGGAATGTGGTATAGGTATTACATTTTCTTGGGAGAATTGAAACAAAAAGAAGAAAAAATTGTATAGTTAAAGCTTTAAGCAATTGATGAACGACACGGATTTGAACGACGTTTAGGCTCAATAGGCCTTCAGCAGGAACAAACAAACATCACACACACTGATATGTAAGTGTATAAAACTAATCCTGCATAGCTAATTAGTAACGAAAAATACAAAAAAAATAATCTGAACTGATTTAAGAAACACAAATTTCTTCCCTGTGTTGTGGACCGTGGCCAGAAGTAGAAAGAAGGATTCGCGAGAATGCATTGTAATCACCCTGTCAGTGGGAGGGTCAACAACGTGTAAAGGTGTAACAGAGCTAGGTTGTTACCCGCTTCTCAATAGTCTATAGCAGTGATAAATGATAGCGACCAGCAGAATAACAAGTTAAGTTGAGAAATAGTTCATGTAGGGATAGGGCGAACTAAGTATGTCCAGAATTATACTGGACATAACAAGGTCAATGGAAAATCCCCACTCGCCCTGTTGTTATTCACAACAAGTTGTTGTGAAAGTAACCATACATAGACTGCATGACTAGAGCACGCAGTGACGTCGTGGCGTTACTAACATATCTCCACGATGTCCACTCAGGTTGTCCAATTCGCTCACAACAAGTTGTTGTTATTGTGGATGACCACCACGCAGAGCATGCGTTGACCCCATGACTTTGGCCCGGCTGATAAATAAGTGGTCATCCAACTTCCAGGAGAGGTCATTGTCATGAGGTAACCATTATTTCACCAGGAAGGCGAAAACAAGATGTTTTTGTCAACCTGGGGAAGAGTTCAGGTGTTGGTCACAGAATAATGAGCAAGCCACAAACTCAGTCGACCATGAAAGTCTCGAGTGGTCAATTTGCGATGATCTTATTGGTCACTATCTTGAAGGTAGAAGAGAGTTGTTGAGTACTTAAAGTCCTGCACAACAGTTTAAGTTAAGTTAAGTTAGGACAAAGCGAACCAACAAGTTAAGTTAGACAGAGGAGAAGAAGTTTAAGTTAGCTAGTTAGAGTCAGAACAGTTAGAAGTGTAGTTAATAAGTTTTTATTGAGTTAGCAAGAACAGTTAGGAAGCTACAAGTTACAGTCATAAGTCAGTGTTAGATTATTAAGACACTGGAGAAGTTATCAGTAGAAGTTAATGAACATTAGTACTGTGCAAGTTGTTTTTACAAGTGTCCAAGAATTGTGTTTCCATTGTGCTTCATATATTCTACATGTTGTAAGTAGACTTACAAGTTCGTAAGTTGATGAATAATGTTGATGAATAATGTTTAATGATCAATAAACTGAATATATTGTGTAACAAGAGAGACTTCGTGTGAAAGTCTATTACATTTATATTGATTATTTTAGGCCATTGACTCATTGAGAGAAATCAAATAAGAGTGACAGAAAAATTTAACGGTGGAACAAAAGTAAATACGACACCGATTTCAACCTGGAAGTCATCGTGTACCGGGTCAAAAGTTCAACACGATCACACGCCAGCAAATTCTACCTGATTGTCGAGTGTCTAAGAGAAAGGCAGTATAACGTTTTTTATTCCACAGATACTAATAATAATTTCCATTTATTCCAGAAACCGAGGCCAGAGTAGAGCTCATAAAGTGCTGATTGTAACTGACTATGCTAATGAGAGTAGGTAATTTAGTCGTTACCGCTCTTTGAATGGACGAGAGCAGTTAGTGGCGACCAGCAGAATTCAAGTATAGATTGTCCAGTCAAATTAGAAGTTAAGTGAGAAATAGTTCAGGTGGGGGTAGTAGACACCCACCGAAGTAGAGAGGGTCATGACTTGACCTAGCTAGGCATAATAGTTGGGGGATTTTCCATGAATCTCCACACGGCCAGTTGTTGTGAAAGTTTAGTTACATGCAACGACCTCGTGGTGTTATTGTCAGATTTCCACGAGTGTCCATCATGTTCACAACAACTGTTATTGGGTGAGCATGCGCTGACCTCATGACTTTGGCCCGGCTGATAATAAGTGGGCATCCAACTTCCAGGAGAGGTCATTGTCATGATGTAACCATTATGTCACCAAGTAGTTGAAAACAAGATGTTTGTGTCAATCTGGGGAAAGTTAGGTGTTGGTCACAGACTAAGTGAGCAGATCACGTTGCGGGTGGTCAACTTGCGACGATCTGATTGGGTACGGACGTTCAGACGTAGAGGAGAGCTGAATTACTTAATCTCCGGCACAAGAAGAATAGTTAAGTTGTAAGAAGACCAGAGCAGCAGTTAGGATGTAGGCTCGTTCAGTTAGTACGGCTTCGGCCGAACTGCTAAAGGCAGTTAGCCAGTTAACAGTTAGAGTCAGAACCGCTAGAAGTTAAGATTAGAAGTGAAGTCAGTAGTTCAGTAATTAGAATCTCCAAGTGTCGTTCAAGTCAAGCTAGAAGTTATTCTTTATAGATAGTTGAACAAGAATATTATGACTTTAGTTGTGAAGTGATTGTGTTCTAGTTGAAGTATTTCAAGAATCATACATCTAGTAAGTAGACAAGTTCAATGATGTCTGATGAACAATGTTATATTACAATATGCACTTATGAACTTTGCATAATCATCATTGGCTGCAACAGATTATATTATTTGTTGTCAGTAACCAAGGATTCAAACCTGAGGTTGTCGCGGAGAGAAATCAATTAAGAGTGACAGAAAAAATTTAACCGATGAACAAGATACGACACCGTTTTCAACCTGGAAATCACCGTGTACCGGGTCAAAAGTTCAACACGACCACAATTCTACCTGTGTCAAGACAAGAGCGGCACTAGATTTTTCAGTCAACATACAACTGACCATCAATGAGAAAATTGTCAACTTTATGGGTCAGCAATACCTGTCCGTCGAGCAAAAGTTCTAGTCAGCTTAAATCTGACTGTCAATTTTATTGGTCAGCTTAAAATCTGACCTATCAATATTACCTGTCTGTGTCCAGTCAAAGGGTTACAGCAAATTAATCGTTCCAGGTTTCGTCCACCTGAGATTCAAAGTTCATCAATGAGTCCGACTTTGAACTGTGACCCACCACATTGTTTATTTTGAAAGTTTTTCAGGAAGAGGCATAACTCTCAACAGAATATCGTCATCGTCAGATAACTCCCGACACATTTGTAATTGTCCAACATGTGTCGAATTTCCCATGTGGCATTTTATTGAGGAAAATTGTGAATTGTGATTGATAATTAATAATTTCAAGTGGTGTAGTTTTTATTTAGAGAAACAAGTCAAGTAACAAGTAAGAGTGTTAATAGATAAATATTACAATGGCCATTCGCGTGTGTTAGAAATTAAAATAAATTAACATTAACATTAGACAGTAGAAGACCAGAAGGAAAGAAGACCGTTCGTCAGCACAGCTTAGAAACAATAATTAATTAATTAGAATTTATTAAGTAGTTAATTAATTTATTTATTAAGTAATTGGTTATTAGAGTTATTAAGTAGTTAATGAATTAATTTATTAAGTAAGTAGTTAAAGATTGTATTTCTTTTAAATTACATACCATTTTTAAACCATTTTTTTCAACAGCTAGTGGAATTTGTTTAAATAGTGTTCTGTTATGTATGTAGTTTGGTTAAATAATTAGTAATTTTAAATTATTATTATTGATAAGGTGACATACCATATTTTATCTTGTTCTGTAACCATTTTTAAATTGTACTGGATGTATTCTTTTAATAGTGTTTGGAATACTACATTGTTTATCCCACAGGGAAATTAAATAATAATAATTGTTATACTTATAATACTACACTGTTTTTATTTCACAGGGAAATTAATAATACTTTCTATTTATTTCAGAAACTGAGGCCAGAGTAGAGCTCATAAAGTGCTGATAGATATTACATGTAAAATAACATATAATAAATTTTAATTGTTTGTTCTATCAATAGTCAAAGGAGAGGTAGGTATTATAGGAAACATGGCAACCACAGTAGACCCCACAACCGAAACACTGAGTGAACTGAGACCGGCGATAAACCTGCCATCAAACTTAAGAGGACGGAGGGAGAGTGTAGAGAATTTGCAGACTTAACACAGAACTGGAGAGACCTGAAGAATATAACTTTCAAGACTTGATCGGATGAAGTATCCACATTCATGGGAAGGTAAGGTAGAATTAATGCCTGTGTGTACATACGGAGACAGAGTATTGGTCTAACGGAAAAGGCATTTGTGAGATCTGGCGTAAGGGATGATATCCAGTGACAGATCATAAATATTTTCATTGAAGGACTAGCCAACAGAGGACAGATGATTAAATTATATTGACTTAGGAAGGATCTTACGACTATGAATGGAACTTTAGATTTAGCCAGCAAGGAAGAAATCATATGTGAAGATGTGATTCAAGTATGAGCATATATTCAATAAGAAATAGATGGAACTTAGATAAGACTAAACGAGTCTTATGCTTCAATAAGAAATGGATGGAACTTAGATAAGACTAAACGGTCTTATGCTTCAATAAGAAATAGATGGAACTTGGATGAGACTAAACGGGTCTTATACTTCAATAAGAAATAGATGGAACTTGGATAAGACTAAACGGGTCTTATGCTTCAATAAGAAATAGATGGAACTTAGATAAGACTAAACGGGTCTTATGCTTCAATAAGAAATAGATGGAGCTTGGATGAGACTAAACGGGTCTTATACTTCAATAAGAAATAGATGGAACTTGGATAAGACTAAACGGGTCTTCTGCTTCAATAAGAAATAGATGGAACTTAGATAAGACTAAACGGGTCTTATGCTTCAATAAGAAATAGATGGAGCTTGGATGAGACTAAACGGGTCTTATGCTTCAATAAGAAATAGATGGAGCTTGGATGAGACTAAACGGGTCTTATGCTTCAATAAGAAATAGAAGGAACTTAGATAAGACTAAACGGGTCTTATGCATCAACAAGAGATATTAACTACTATGTAGACAGGAGATGAATTATAAAGACTATGTGTATGAAGATGTCAATAGAGGAACAATAAGGGTCATAAAGTTATGATCGTATAGAGATACGAGAGTCGATAGACGAGAATGTAAACAAGGGTAAGGGATTCCCAAGGTTTACCTGTGATAACTGACTAATGAGAAGCCAGAATGTACTTAAGCCATATAGGTGACCACTTGGGGAGTGAGTCACCCGAAGTAACGAATAAAAATGGTGATAACCATGTTACATTGGCTTAATTAAGGCTTGAGTCGAGTTGAGAGGACGCTATCTACAGACGCAGAAGTCTTAGCGTACCTAGAGTTAAGAGAACTCAGAATTGAAAGAAAAATAGTGAAGTAACGAGATATAGTAGACAAGAGACCATAACTAGAGAGTTTAGAGGAGTATCAATTAAACATATGGTACTAACTACGAGTTGGTCAGAGTTCTTAAACTTGCGAAGTTGGATGGTAATCCAAAAGGAACAACTGACCAATATAAGTGTAGTAAGGAGATGTGAGAAACAAGGTGATATTCTGTGTTTGTGTGAGACCTAAAAGAATTAGGTTTTTAAATGAAGAAAATGGGTCTAGAGGAGACTCATGTTAAATTATGTAAGTGAGTGATAACTCAGAAAGGTTACATAAGAAATTAAGAGATTGTAAGTTGTATGAGAGGTAATAACCTGAAGAAGATGAGTCTAAAGAAGTAGACTCATGTGAAAATAATCGTGTAACCAGAATGGTAACTCGTAAAAGGTTATATAAAGAGAAATGGAACTTGAGGAAGAGTTTCCAGAAGTTATAGAGACTAAATGGTAGTCCTGTGAGTATAAGAGATGTAAATAGAAATATCTGAGTCGAATAAATGAATATGACTCATAGATACTGTCAAGTGGACGTTGTCCAGATAATTCTGATCTTGAGCCTAAGGAGATACTAGAAGAGTATCATGAGAAATGAGTCTAAAGGATGGACTCATGGGTAATTAATCTGGAGACTTGAGAGAGAGTTCCAGAATTTATTGAGATTTATGATGGCTTACAAGAAGTCATAAGAGAGAGTAAAAGGAGAGAGTTATTGAGCTTTAGAAGATACTGCAAAAGTATCATGAAGAAATTTGAGTCTAGAAAATGAAGCTCAGAGAAAGATTATGATGTAAATAAGTCTGAAGTATATATAGGTATGTATATTGATATATTGTTGCTCAAACTAAGTGTTGTTTGTGATTCGTAGTCTCTGGAGATATGTGAATTGTCTATGTATTGTCATATATGTTCTATGTGAAGTGAGCAAATATGTTCTAATGCAGAAAATTTGTAATCATGAGTATTTTTATTTCAGCCTTCTTTGACAGTCTGTCAGAGGTTTCATTTGTAATAAGAGTTGTGAAGATAATGTTAAATGTTTTATTAATACCTTTAAAAATGCGTGTTGTACATGGTTTGTTTTATGAGTTTATTTGTAGGATATTGGGATCACAGATGCCAGTCGACAGATGTCTGGTGATGCCTGTGATGTAGCCTCAAGAAGCTGACAAACAGTCATTGTCAAGAATTAGTTAACATTCTCAATAAGACTTGCATTATATTAAATGGTGGAGTTAATTATTCAAGGGACACAACTGGACATATTTTGAAAATTATGTCCCCTATTTTTTAATTTTGTTTAGTATAATTTTTTTAAAGAATTCTTGTATGGTACAGTACCTTACTGTCTCCAAGATATTGTTGATGCTTTATGGTTTTTAAAGATTGTTGTTATTGTGACAATTATTTAGAGAAACATTTTACTCACATGACTTAGAATCTGCTATTGCATGTTATCAGTTAGTAGACCATAGAATTCAATGATGTATATATGTATACTGTTACTATTTTTATTATGATGTTACAAAATTTAATACTACGTATGTAAATCTGGACATTTGGGGAGATAATGTAACAGACTATGCTAATGAGAGTAGGTAATTTAGTCGTTACCGCTCTTTGAATGGACGAGAGCAGTTAGTGGCGACCAGCAGAATTCAGGTATAGATTGTCCAGTCAAATTAGAAGTTAAGTGAGAAATAGTTCAGGTGGGGGTAGTAGACACGCACCGAAGTAGAGAGGGTCATGACTTGACCTAGCTAGGCATAATAGTTGGGGGGATTTTCCATGAATCTCCACACGGCCAGTTGTTGTGAAAGTTTAGTTACATGCAACGACTTCGTGGTGTTATTGTCAGATCTCCACGAGTGTCCATCATGTTCACAACAACTGTTATTGGGTGAGCATGCGCTGACCTCATGACTTTGGCCCGGCTGATAATAAGTGGGCATCCAACTTCCAGGAGAGGTCATTGTCATGATGTAACCATTATGTCACCAAGTAGTTGAAAACAAGATGTTTGTGTCAATCTGGGGAAAGTTAGGTGTTGGTCACAGACTAAGTGAGCAGATCACGTTGCGGGTGGTCAACTTGCGACGATCTGATTGGGTACGGACGTTCAGACGTAGAGGAGAGCTGAAGTACTTAATCTCCGGCACAAGAAGAAAAGTTAAGTTGTAAGAAGACCAGAGCAGCAGTTAGGATGTAGGCTCGTTCAGTTAGTACGGCTTCGGCCGAACTGCTAAAGGCAGTTAGCCAGTTAACAGTTAGAGTCAGAACAGCTAGAACTTAAGATTAGAAGTGAAGTCAGTAGTTCAGAAGTTAGAATCTCCAAGTGTAGTTCAAGTCAAGTTAGAAGTTATTCTTGATAGATAGTTGATCAAGAATATTATGACTTTAGTTGTGAAGTGATTGTGTTCTAGTTGAAGTATTTCAAGAATCATACATCTCGTAAGTAGACAAGTTCAATGATGTCTGATGAACAATGTTATATTACAATATGCACTTATGAACTTTGCATAATCATCATAGACTGCAACACTGATAATTATTACATGTAATATAACATATAGTAAATTTTAATTGTTTGTTCTATCAATAGTCAAGGCAGATGTAGATATTATAGGAAACATGGCAACCACAGTAGACCCCACAACCGAAACACTGAGTGAACTGAGACCGGCGAAAACCTGCCATCAAACTTAAGAGGACGGAGGGAGAGTGTAGAGAATTTGCAGACTTAACACAGAACTGGAGAGACCTAAAGAATATAACTTTCCAGGCTTGATCGGATGAGGTATCCACATTCATGGGAAGGTAAGGTAGAATTAATGCCTGTGTGTACATACGGAGACAGAGTATTGGTCTAACGGAAAGAGCATTTGTGAGATCTGTTGTAAGAGATGATATCCAGTGACAGATCATAAATATTTTCATTGAAGGACTAGCCAACAGAGGACAGATGATTAAATTATATTGACTTAGGAAGGATCTTACGACAAGGAATGGAACTTTAGATTTAGCCAGCAAGGAAGAAATCATATGTGAAGATGTGATTCAAGTATGAGCATATATTCAATAAGAAATAGATGGGACTTATAAGACTAAATGGGTCTTATGCTTCGATAAGAAATAAATGGAACTGGATAAGACTAAATGGGTCTTATGCTTCAATAAGAAATAGATGGAGCTTGGATAAGACTAAATGGGTCTTATGCTTCAATAAGAAATAGATGGAACTTGGATAAGACTAAACGGGTCTTATGCTTCAATAAGAGAAATTAATATTTACTATGTAGACAGGAGATGAATTATAAAGAGTTAAGTTACCAAAGAGAAGACAAGACTATATGTATGAAGATGTCAATAGAGGAACAATAAGGGTCATAAAGTTATGATCGTATAAGAGATACGAGAGTTGATAGACGAGAATGTAAACAAGGGTAAGGGATTCCCAAGGTTTACCTGTGATTACAACTCACTAATGAGAAGCCGGAATTTAATTAAGCCGTATAGGTGACCACTTGGGGAGTGAGTCACCTGAAGTAACGAATAAAAATGGTGGTAACCATGTTTACATCGGCTTAATTAAGGCTTGAGTCGAGTTGAGAGGACGCTATTTACAGGCGCAGAAGTCTTAGCGTACCTAGAGTTAAGAGAACTCAGAATTGACAGACATATAGAGATACCTAGAGATATAGAAGACAAGAGAGCTGAGGAAATAGAGATTACCTCAGATGAACTAGGAGTTAAGAGTTACCAATGTGGAACCTATGGTAACTGACTGCGAATTGGTCAGACGTTTTTGATCTTGCGAAGTTGGATGGTAATCCAAGGAACAACTGACCAATAATAGGTAATGAGAAATATGAGAGACAAGGTGATAACCTGTGTTTAAGCGAGACCTAAAAGAATTAGGTGTTGAATAGAAGAAAATTAGTCTGGAAGAGACTCATGTGAATCATGTAACTGAGTGGTAACTCATGAAAAAGGTACATGAAAAGAGAAGCTATATAAAATAGTGAAATGAAGAAGTAATGAGAACCTGAGAGGTTGATGCGATATATATATTTTGTTGTCGAATGACAAAGTTTGTACATATATCACAAGGATACGTACACAGAAATAGAGCATTATGATGAATAGAGAGAGATGGAACCTGAGAGAGAGTTTCCAGAAATTATTGAGACTTGATAGTAGTCCTGTGGATACTAAGAATAATAAAGAGTATCATAAGAAATACAGTATAGAAAATGATGTAAATAGAGCTAAAAGAAGGTATGTTGTAAATAGAACTAAGTCTGAAATATGATGTATATATATATCTGTGTTACTCAAGCTGTGTTGTTTGTGATTCGTAGTCTCCGGAGATATGTGAATTGTCGAAGTATTGTCAATATATGTTAAATGTGAATGGAGAAGATACTTTCTGAAATGTATGATGACTTGTAATAATTAATAATTTCTATTTCAGACTTATTAGACATCTGTCAAAGATGTCAGTTATAATTAAGAGATGTTAAGGAAGATATTGTGTAATATTTTATTGGTTTCTTCCAAGTATTTTCTATTGCTACCAAGATCTAATTATATTAACTAAGTTGTTATTATTAATGCATGATAATAAATGTTGTAAATGGTTTATTTTTATGAGTCTATTTTTAGATTGGATACTGGGATCACAGATGCCAGTCAACAGAGGTTCTGCTGATGCCTGTAATGTAGCTCTCCTCAAGAAGCTGGCAATCAGTCAGCAGAAGTAGTTAGAATGCTCAAGAAGACTTGAATTTTTTTATTATCAGGGGACACAACTGTGTATGAATATAGAAGATTGTCCCCCTTGTATTTATGGGAAATTTTAACAGAATTTTAATAACTTTGTGTTAAGGAAAATTTTCTTGTTCAGTGCCCTGTCTCCAAGATTTTTTTTTATGCTTAAGTATTGGTATTTAGTGAACAATTTACTTAATTTTTTTTTTAGAGGACTTAGAATCTGATAAGGGATTTTATAATTCAGTTCAACCATAGACTCTATGATGTTATATATGTATACTGTTACTGTTTTATTCTGATGTTACAAAATTTAATACTATGTATATAAATTTGAACATTGAAGGGAGATAATGTAACAGAGCTAGGTTGTTACCCGCTTCTCAATAGTCTATAGCAGTGATAAATGATAGCGACCAGCAGAATAACAAGTTAAGTTGAGAAATAGTTCATGTAGGGATAGGGCGAACTAAGTATGTCCAGAATTATACTGGACATAACAAGGTCAATGGAAAATCTCCACTCGCCCTGTTGTTATTCACAACAAGTTGTGATAACTTGTAAATAAAGTAAAAACTTTTCGTTACAGCTGTGCAGAAGATGATGTCATCAGTAAAGTTCGGCGCGCTAAGAGAAAACATCACAACAAAATAGCTACATATCAACAACCTCCATGGTGGAGCAACGAAGTGCAAAAGTTTGGCTGGAGAAGAGACAGTCTGTCAGAGAGTGGCAAATAGCCAAAGGAAGTTTGTGTGCGTCTCCTGATCATATTTTGTTCTTAAAAGGGATAGTACAGGAAAAGATTACTTCCTTTCAAGAAGTAGCCATGAAAGCAAAAAGTGATAAATGGGCTGAGTTCTGTGACAGGATAGGTCGTGATAAATCGTTAAAACTGTTCTGGAGGCTGCATAAAAGTATGAACGGTAAAGTGCAGAGTAAAGCAATTCCAGATTTCCAAGATGCTGATTCTATCTGGCATAAAACTGATGAAAGCAAGGGCAAGGCACTGTTGGCTCACTACCTACAGCAGTGCGACCACAAAAATGTAGAGGAAAGAAGAGTTGTGAGAGAACATATTTCCATGCTAGTTGGTGCTGACTTAACAGATAACAGTGATTATGTCTCGGTAGAGGAAGTAAGACTCGCTTTAAAACGAGCTAAGAACAGCGCCCCAGGCCCAGATGGGTTAAGATACGCGGATATCAACAACTTATCCGATGTTGACTTAGGTGAACTGGTAAGCATGTACAATGACAGTATCAGGACTGCAATAATCAATGATGAATGGCTACACAGCTACTTGATACCGCTGCCAAAACCAAGCAAAGACCACAGAAAAATTCAGGGCTACCGCATCATAACCATGCAGAATACCATAGGCAAGCTTTTAGAAAAGGTAATTGCAAAGAAACTTTCTTGTTTTTTTGAAAACGCAAACTTGTTTCCGTCAACGCTTGGAGGGTATCGGCCGTGTAGAGAGACTTGGTCAAATGCTGCCGTGTTTGCTCAGGATGTTTATGAAGGGTTTCAACGCGGTTTAGAGACATGTGCTGCTGCAATAGATCTGGAGGACGCTTACAACAAAGTACCCTTCAACTTCTTATTCAACCAGCTCATAAATTTAGGCGTCAGTCCCCGCATCCTAAATTGGCTAACAGCGGCACTCTTTCAGCGCAAAGTGGTTTTTCGATCTGGTAGTTGGACTTCTGATATAATTACGATGTATCCCGGTTTACCGCAAGGCTCACCTTTATCTCCCGTACTTTTCAATGCATACACTGTGAAAATCACAAGAGATCGGTTGGAAGGGCCAGGTCGCATTCTTTCTTATGCCGATGACATTTTGGTTTATCGACAGGGAAAAGATCGAAACAAAATAACTGCGGACCTACAATCAGAACTCAGGCGCATACAAAAGTGGTGTGACGAGGCAGGTGCCAACGTGAACCCATCAAAAGCTGAAGTAACTTGGTTCTCACTATATAACAACATCGTTAATATTGATACTCCATCTGTAGAAATGTTTTCAGACACTTTGCCAAGATCGATGACAATGAAATATTGAGGTATTCATTTAGATCGAAGCCTTGCTTTCGTCAAGCACATTGATAACGTGACAGAGAAAGCAAACAAGGGTCTTGCTGCTATGAAAGTAATGGCCGCTGCAGGCAGTGAACAGCGGCACCTGCATACATTATACCAGGGACTGGTTGTTTCTGTTCTAGAATACGCTTTGGCGATTCAAACTCTCAGCAAACTTCAGTTAGAGAGGCTCGAAAAAATTCAGAACGAGGCGATGCGCATTATTCTTGGCTGCACTAGAGACACGTCATGCAGAGCGTTAAGATACCTACTTGACATTCCAACCATAGAAAGTAGAATTGAGTTGTGTAGAGCACGCGCTTTTCTGAACATTCTTGCTGATGAAAGACATCCTTTAAATTCTGTAGCGCTAGCACCAAAAGGTGATAGACTCGAGCGAGGCCAGTCATGGATGGGCAGGGCAGAGAAATCCATTCAAAAGGTGTGCATGCTAAATGACTTGCAGCGTGGAGAAGAATGGCGGCAATGGCCAAATGACATTTCTACAATTACTATCAAAGTCTGCATAACACTGAATAAAGAATGTAGAACGATGAATCCCAAGGTCGTAGAGGATAAGATTCAGGCCTTAATCAAAGAAAACGTAACGTCCGGCAATATTATTATCTGCACAGATGGTTCGGTTGTACGAAATAAACGATGTTCATGGGCATATACAGCGCAGGTGAAAGGGCAAATGGTGCATGAGGCTAGTGGTGCTTTTTCGCAAACAACGAGCAGCATGACAGTGGAGGTTTTAGCAGTCACTAAGGCAATGACATGGCTCGAAACTCAGTCTTTCGCAGGAGTATGTTTTCTCAGTGACTCCATGAGCATGCTTAAGAAGGTTGAGGCTGGGTGGAGGCGAAGAGAGTGGTTGAAGTCCCTGCAGCTGTCAACTTTAAAAGAAATCGTCTTCATCTACGTACCTGGCCACTCTGGAGTGCAAGGGAACGAACTAGCTGACAAGCTTGCTGAAAAGGCTAAAATTTCAGATGGCAACGCCATGGACAACGCAGACATTTTACACGCAATCCGCGAGGCGGGAAGAGTAGCAGACTTTCGAGACGACAAGGATTCAAACGCAATGGCGAGACTAAAGCATAGTCGCGTAAGGCTTGGCACAGCTAAGAGCGAACATTTTTCAGGACGCCAGAGGTGTATGGTTAACCAACTGCGAACCGGCACGATCAGCCGTCACACACTTGTGAATTTACTCGAAAGGAAATCGGAGCACTTATGGGTATGCCCCTTGTGCAAGGAGGATGATCTTTCGACTAACTAACTAAGTTGTTGTGAAAGTAATCATACATAGACTGCATGACTAGAGCACGCAGTGACGTCGTGGCGTTACTAACATATCTCCACGATGTCCACTCAGGTTGTCCAATTCGCTCACAACAAGTTGTTGTTATTGTGGATGACCACCACGCAGAGCATGCGTTGACCCCATGACTTTGGCCCGGCTGATAAATAAGTGGTCATCCAACTTCCAGGAGAGGTCATTGTCATGAGGTAACCATTATTTCACCAGGAAGGCGAAAACAAGATGTTTTTGTCAACCTGGGGAAGAGTTCAGGTGTTGGTCACAGAATAATGAGCAAGCCACAAACTCAGTCGACCATGAGAGTCTCGAGTGGTCAATTTGCGATGATCTTATTGGTCAATATCTTGAAGGTAGAAGAGAGTTGTTGAGTACTTAAAGTCCTGCACAATAGTTTAAGTTAAGTTAAGTTAGGACAAAGCGAACCAACAAGTTAAGTTAGACAGAGGAGAAGAAGTTTAAGTTAGCTAGTTAGAGTCAGAACAGTTAGAAGTGTAGTTAATAAGTTTTTATTGAGTTAGCAAGAACAGTTAGGAAGCTACAAGTTGCAGTCATAAGTCAGTGATAGATTATTAAGACACTGGAGAAGTTATCAGTAGAAGTTAATGAACATTAGTACTGTGCAAGTTGTTTTTACAAGTGTCCAAGAATTGTGTTTCCATTGTGCTTCATATATTCTACATGTCGTAAGTAGACTTACAAGTTCGTAAGTTGATGAATAATGTTGATGAATAATGTTTAATGATCAATAAACTGAATATATTGTGTAACAAGAGAGAGACTTCGTGTGCAAGTCTATTACAAAGGGTTCTAAAAATATGTGAGTAGGGGGAACACTGTCTAGGTTGCCTTGACTACACCACCACCAACAATATCTAACGCATATACGAGCCCACATATACATGTATATACACACACATGTAGATATGTCCTCCCCCACACCCCCACACCCCTTTTTGGAATATTTTTTGCTCCCTCCTAAATTACGCCTTCGAAACAGCCCATGAGACATTTACATTCGCACAAGATCAAATGGATCACTGTTCAACTTAGCACAACTAAGAGCAAAAAAAAAAAATTAAATGTTGCCCTACTTAAAGAACTTTTATTTGCTGACGATGCTGCCCTAGTCGCTCATAGTGAAGCCACTCTACAATATCTGACCAACAACCTGGACAAAGCATGCGACCTTTTCACTGTCAATTAGTGTTCAGTAGACAGTAATACCAAGTCAAGGCGACATCAAACCTCTATTAATCACTTTGAAAGATTTTCCACTAGAATCAGTTCAGAAATTTACGCATTTTGGATCCACAATTACGCAAAGCACTTCTCTTGATGATGAAATAAGCAGCCGAATTGGTAAGGCAGCTACGACTTTCGGCAAACTCACAGAAAGGGCCTGAAACAACACGAAACTAACACTAAATACCAAACTCTTAATATATCAAACGTGTGTGCTTAGCACGCTATTAAATGGATCTGAAACCTGGACAACATACTGAAATCACGAAAAAAAAAGAGTAAATGACTTCCACATGTGATGTCTACGCAGAATAATGCACATCAAATGGCAGGACAAAGTAACCAACTTAACTGTCTTGCAATGTGCTAAGACCCCAACAATCATGTCGATGATCTGATGTCGAAGACTAAGATGGCTGGGGCACGTCCAGCGAATGGATGAAAAACGCATCCCCAACAAACGCTATATGATGAACTAACACACGGAAAAAGACAAATCGGCAGACCTAAACTACGATATAGAGATATCTCTAAATCATCTCTGAAAGACTTCTCCATCTGTGAAAATGACTGGGAACACCTGGCAAGTGATCGCACATCATGGAGAGCATGTATAAGGAATGGTATAACATCTCTTGAGACTGTGCTAAAGCAACACTTAGAAGAGAAAAGACTAATGAAAAAGGATGGAAAACCCTGTGGATCAGTGGGCCTGACCTGTTTATTCTGTGGCCGTGTGTGTTTGTCAAACATTGGTAGAATTAGCCACGAGTGAAGCTGTTCGACAAAAACAAAACCTAAAAAACAAAAAAAAAATTATACATTACCCTCGACTAGATCGTCTGACAAAACGAAAAGGGCCATATGTTTATATATATATATATATATGTACCCACACCTGTATATATAGGCACATACATGCATATACACACATGCATATACACACACCAACATACATATACATCCACACACGCACATACATATATATATATATATATACGATCACCCATGTATATATATATCATCATGTGCCATACAGGTTGGCGTAGGTGATCATGTCCTTCCACAATCTTCTATCTACAGTGCATCGTATCAGTTCTGTTGTTGACTGTTTTCCATGCCATGACACCAATCTATCCAGTATTTTCTCTCTTTGTCGTCCGCGATCTCTCTTTCCTTTTATTTTGCCACTTGTAACCAAGTGTTCCAACTTTCCTCTTCTCATGATGTGCCCGAAAAAATATTGATTGTTTCTTTCTTATGTTTTTTAAGAGCTCCCTTTTAGTGTTGGCCTCTTTGAGAACTTCCTCATTTGTCTTTTTAGCTGTCCAGGGAACTTTCAACATTCTTCTGAGAAATCCCATCTCTGTGGCCTCTAATCGTCTTTTCATTTGTTTGTCTACTGTCCATGATTCGATTCCATAGATCAGAATTGGTTCTATATAGCACGATGAACTCTCTTTCTCATTTTTATTGACATAGATTTGTTGCATAAGATATTTCTCATTTTCTGAAATGCTATTTTGGCCTGAGCTATTCTGCTTTTTATTTCTGTGGTGCATCCCCCATCTGATGTTATTATTGTGCCCAAGTCATTGAAACGTTGCACTTGTTTCAGATTTGTCTCGTTTATTTTTATGCTGCATGATGGTGGTGATTATATATATATATATACATATATATATATATATATATATAGGCCCTACATACATATACGTA
Source organism: Megaustenia siamemsis (assembly GCA_032433765.1). Lineage (NCBI taxonomy): Eukaryota > Metazoa > Mollusca > Gastropoda > Stylommatophora > Ariophantidae > Megaustenia > Megaustenia siamemsis. The sequence continues at coordinate 79,071,407 of JAVIAB010000050.1, forward strand.
TACACATATATACATATAGGTACACATACAGCGAAACCATATATATGCAGAAATGTGCGTATAACGCCCACATAACCAGAAGAGTCCACACCGAGGTCTGTGTGCATACGCAGAGGAGAAAGAATAGAAAAGAAGAATGAAAGGTACTCGAAAGGAGGTAAGAGTGAGATGTCTGAGAGTGGCGTACGCTAAGAACATGTGAAAGGTAAGCAGCACAGACAAAAGAGGTATAGGAGAACACCGAAATATCGCAATGGGGTCTGTTGTAGAACTATGAATAGCATCGCATAGTGGATATACTAATGTTCCCAAACATGGGCAATAGAGAAGACTACGCAATAGGGAAGGAGCAACTAAAGGGAAACTATGTATACGAGTGTGATAAATTCATGCCTCGTGGGGTCAGCGAATCCATTTGGACTACAAGGCGATTCTCCAAGGCAAATCAGCTGCGGTCGCCAGAGTGGCAAAAGATAACACCTGTTATACGGATGTCGTCTGAGGAGTTGAAATGGGAAGCCACTGGAGTGCCAGTATTCTGATGAACATCTCGAAGGTGTTCACAAAATCTTTTACGCTAAACGTCTCCCAGACACGCCAATATAAGTCATGTGGCATCGTTGGCATATGATGGCATAAATGATGTTTCGGGACACACATGTGAAGCCATGCTTGATCTCGAACCGTCCGTTAGGCAATAAGACAGAGTCAGTGCGGAGCACATAGACACAGGTGATACAGTTACTACCACAAGGGGCCGAACCCAAGTGTTGATGGTCGGAGCGAGGGAGATGGCTCCTAACCAAAATATCTCCCAAATTCTTGTCGCGTTGGAAGGTTATCAGGGGGTGGATGACTGAAAAGTAGACGAGTAGTGGGATCAGAGAGGAGAATGGAACGATAACGGTTGAGTATCTTTAGAGCAGCCAGGTTGTGAGGATGATAGGTGAGGGTGAGTATTGTTCTCTCAGAAGGTGGGGGATGGGGGGGGGAGGGGGTTGGAAGAAGTGAGTGCCTCGGAACGAGAGATAATGAGGACCCGTTTGAAGGCAGATTGAAGGATCGAATCTGGATACAGCCGACGGCTGAAGAAACCTAACATAAGGTGAGCCTGTTGGTGGAAATCTTGGTCATCATGGCAGATGCGACGAAGATGCAATAACTGTGAGAATGGAATTGAATCACGACAAGAAGGTGAATGGGATGAAGTATAGAGAAGGTAACAATGGGCGTCTGTGGGTTTATAGAAAACTGAGGTGTGGAGGTCAGAAGTGCCCAAGGAAACAATAGAATCCAAGAAAGCAACAGAGGAAGTGGATATACAAGATGTGATCTTGATAGTTTTGTGATAGCCACCAATGTGGTCGACAAACTTATAGACGTTCTCATATAGATCTGTAAATCAGAAGCAGTCATCAATGTACTGGAGGTATATAATATGAAGGGGACTCTGATATGAATTCAGTAATTGAAGTTCAAGGTAACCCATAAATAGGCAAGCATAGCTAGGGCCCATCTTGGTGCCCATGGCTCTCCACTCACTTGGTCATAGAAGTTACCATCGAACTCAAAGGTGTTGAGGTTGAGTACAAGCTCAGTGAGGCAGAGAAGAGTGGCAGTATCAATAGAGGGGTGTTGCCTTTGGTCAAGAAAGAACCATAGAGTCAGGAGGTCGTCTGAGTGAGGGATAGAAGTGTAGAGAGAACAAACATCGAGAACAAAAGGTCGGTATGAGCGACCACGGGAGAGAGATTGAAGAGAAGACCCTGAAGGCATGGTCTGTGTCTTTGACATATGAGGGGAGACTAACCACCATGGGCTGGAAGACACTGTCTAGATAGTCGGATGATTATATTTTCTCCATGACCACGACACACTTTTGGGTAATTTGATCGGTATCACGCCAGGCCGCCTTTACATCCCACACAATTTTATGGTACACATTTTTATAGAATGGGTGAACCCCTGAGTATTTGTCGACAGGAAAAAAAATCCACAGGCGACCTCTCCCATGGTGGCTGCGTCCATCTCTCTTGCCTCCTGCGAGGGGCGCCCTGTTTCCTACGTCTGATTTTGCTAATGACGTCCTGGTCTGTGTTCTCATAGTGGAATTTGTGGAGCTTTCTTTTGTGGCTTCTTTTTCTGTTTTCTCAATTATGAGGACACATGGATAGTGATCACTTCCGTGGAACCCCAGTACATTCCACCTGCAAACCGGTGCGAAGGCAGAAGACACCAATGCCAGGTCTATGACACTATCAGAGTCTCCTGTTCGAGTGGCCATTCTGGTTGCCCTTCCATCATTCAAGCACACTAAATCGGCCGACACCAGTGCGTTCTCTAGGTCTTCTCCCTGCTTGTTGGTTATGACGTTGCCCCACTGGTTTCCTCTAGCATTAAAGTCTCCGCAGAAAATGACATTCTGTTCATCGAACTCGATGAGATTCTGCCATTGTTGTGTGTTCACCTTCCCATTACAGGCATACACATTAACAATCACGAAATGAACTGGGGTCTGCACCCTAACCGCATGAACCTGCAATTCTGCATTGTCCCACGCAGCCATATCAACCTCAGCTGCCACAATGTTGTTGCGCACAAGGATGGCCTGCCCAAGGTCGTCTATTGTAGAAACAGTGAAATCCAGGGGCACTAACTATCTTATCACCAAGAAGTGTTTCTTGCAAAAATCATGATATCAGCACCGCACAGTAGAATGGGTGGTCGTTGATTTCTGCACCGTTTCAATAAGTAACTCGTACATAGGCCTAGCTTCTCACGCTTCCATAGTTTCATGCCAGCACGTTTACCTTTTCCTGTTTTCCTTCTTCGATGTTGTCGTTTGACCTGCATCTGAGCACTTACTGTCATCATAGCTGATTTTGTCGCCGGAAGTCGATGCTGTCAATGATCTAGACTCACGTGCACTCACTCAGTCGCACGGTCCATGACCCGTTTCCACGTTATAGCCTGGCCGATCTGCTCTCCGGCACATGGATACACCGTGAGCATTTAACACATAAATGAATTAGGCGTCCTTGACAACGAACAACAATGAGCCTTCTATAAGCAGATAATGAGAAAACCATGAGCGCTCTATATGTATGTATAATAAGACACAGAGGGTTGGCCTATGCATGTCAAGCTATAGCCACTCAAGGTAAAAGACTTTATTGATAACATCCCTCACAGGTAGCACGAACTACTCACAGCTCAGTTCCGAGCCATGCACAAAGACTATACTACATACGTCACAGATTTGGCAAAGTGACCAAGATTAAATCCCAACTGAACAATCTCTCAGCCTAAGATTAAATCCCAACTGAACAATCTCCGGAAGGCTGAGAGATAAGACAATTCAACCAGCAGGATATTTTAGAAAAGCAATAATTGCGATGATGATCTTTGTCATGGATAGATCTAAAAGATATGACTCAATGTGGTGAAACTTGCTCTATTATAATATATGAAACGGGGCAATATTTACCATTGCGACAGGTGGTGCTACTGTACGCGGCGACAGCGTTGAGGAGTCCATTGAAGTTGTTGACGAAGACTTCACCAGGAGTTGACGCGATGGCCTGTAGTTCCTGTAGGTTTGGGTTTGAATACCCCACAGCGATGATGTGAACACCGGCATTCTTCAAAGCTGTCGCTGCTTGCAGAGTTCTCGCGTTGTCGGCGGATCTGCCGCTGGAAAACACAATGGCTAATTTGGGAGCCGCCGGTCGAGAGCCATTGCCCGCAGAGATGAAACTGAGAGCATTTTGTAACGCAAGGAAAGTATTGGTGGCTCCCCCTTGGTAACCTGCATGCATTATTGCCTGAAAGATTTAAGGTTAGGCAGAACATCATCACCTTTTCTAATTACTCAACAAAGAAATCTGAATAAAAGTGTTTGCTAACACAAATAATAGATAAATATGAATTGATTGCAGTTTGTGCAAAGTGATAAGAGTAGCTTTGCTTATTTTCTGGGGAACAATATCTCTATAGTCTTTAATTACACGCTTACTACTTGTCCATGTCTCACATCCATAAGTGAAACAGTTTTCTAGGTGGCGCTGAAGATCGACTTCTCTCTCACAAATTAACACAAAATAAACACCCTATGATTTACTCAGCAACATTTTATACTGGATCATTCTACAACTTATTTCTTGTCTCTCCTAATGTCAACATTTTCTGCAAACCTCAATATGTTCACTTTCTTGACTTGTGATCATCGAATCCAGTCTCATTTATCAAATGTTACTATTTCCCGCCAGCCCTTCTCTATAAATCTAGAAACGTACGTGATAACCTTGCATCTGCTACTACCAATAGTGTGTCATTTGATATAAATCAACATTTTTTTAACAAATATGAATAGATAGGGCCTGAACAAGGTTATCCTGGCTATCCCTGGTGTGGGAAAACATACATGCTAACCATTAGCATGATTGCCTCTCCATATAAAGCTTATGTAATGATCACTCATCTCAGATGGGAGTCAGGATAGCTCAGTGGTTAGAGAACTGGACTACAAAGGACAACACGTCGGGTTCGATTCTGATCGACAGCTTCCAGGTTCACCCAGCCTTAAATAGGTACCGGATATTTCTGGGAAAATAAAGCGGCACGGACGTAATACCGACCACATTGCCACAAAAATCATGTGCTGAAGGGCTGTACAAATTATGGTCAATAACACCATATTCCCTATACGTCACGTGGTCTGACAGAGCTCTTTACTTACTCTGTCTCAGAGAATCCTCTTCTACCAACACCTCGCCACCAGGCGTGACTACAGGCCCTCACTTGTTGATCCTCTGTTCATGAACACAGACTGTTGTAGTCTGTCTAGTTTATACTTGGAGTTACCGAGCAGGTGTTGGAAAGTTCTCATTCAGATTTTAACTTAGCACTTTGTCTTGTCTCTGATATTGCAATGTTGCACTTTGTCTTGTCTCTGGTACTGCAATGTTGCTCTTTGTCTTGTCTCTGATATTGCAATGTTGCACTTTGTCTTGTCTCTGATATTGCAATGTTGCACTTTGTCTTGTTTCTGATATTGCAATGTTGCACTTTGTCTTGTCTCTGATATTGCAATGTTGCACTTTGTCTTGTCTCTGATATTGCAATGTTGCACTTTGCTTTGACATGTTTTCATATATCGCGTTATATTACGTCGACACCAATCAACAAGTCAATCAACATTTTGTCATGGTCAACACAATCAATCAATCAATCAATATTTGCAATAATCAACATCAACAGTCAATCAACGTTTATCATGGTTAACACAAATAATACAACAATATTTGTCATAGTCAACATTATTAGTCATTCAATATTTAACATAGTAAACAACATTCATCAATCAACATGTATCATTGTCAACAAAAGCCATCAATCAACATTTGAATTTGACAACACCATCCATCAATCAACATTTGAATTTGACAACACCATCCATCAATCAACATTTGTCATAGTCAGCACTATCCATCAATCAACATTTGCCCTAGTCATCACCGTCCATCAATCAACATTTGCCCTAGTCAGCACCATCCATCAATCAATATTTGCCCTAGTCATCACCGTCCATCAATCAACATTTGCCCTAGTCATCACCGTCCATCAATCAACATTTGCCCTAGTCAACACCGTCCATCAATCAACATTTGCCCTAGTCATCACCGTCCATCAATCAACATTTGCCCTAGTCATCACCATCCATCAATCAACATTTGTCCTAGTCATCACCGTCCATCAATCTACATTTGCCCTAGTCAACACCGTCCATCAATCAACATTTGCCCTAGTCATCACCGTCCATCAATCAACATTTGCCCTAGTCATCACCGTCCATCAATCAATATTTGCCCTAGTCAACACCGTCCATCAATCAACATTTGCCCTAGTCAACACCGTCCATCAATCAACATTTGCCCTAGTCATCACCATACATCAATGAACATTTGACATTGTTAAAACTGTTAATCAACTAGAGATCGTGCACATTGTTAGCGTGGATGCCCATGTTCAGAGAGTCCCCTGTTTTGTTGATGCTTTACAACAGGACACTTCGGCCACTGATGTCTTGTCGTTACATTTCCATGGAAAGCAATGAAAATAAGCAACAAAGTAATTATAAGAAGAAGATTAAATAGGAGAAGAGAAATAAGAAAAGAGTAGAAAGAATAAAGAGGAGGAGAGTAGAAGAAAAAGTTAAAGAAAACGAGAGAGAAGCGGCACAAAGAGAAGCGAAAGAATATGCAAAAGAGAGTAACCAAGTCTAGTTTAAGGTAAGGACAAAATAAAAGAGTGGAGGAGAGAAGAAATGATGTAGCTTTGGGCAGAGAAAACAAATGTAGACACAATGAAGTAACCTCTTGAAGAGACTTGTAGTCCGTGAACTGGTTGAAGCTGAACAGGGCATAAGTAACTGGTCCAAACGTTAGGGCACCGAACTGTATACTGTCTGGACCAAGGTGAACGTTCTCTGCCAAGTTGGCGGCATCTCCAAGTTCCTGACGAAAGTCAGAACTGCTGACGCCGTTGGAAGAGTCCAAGATATACAGGATGTCCAGTAGTCCTTTGTTGCAAGGCTCTGTCAAGATACAGTTGATCTTTATGTGCACATTGTGTTCCAGTAATTTATACAGAAAACATTTACGTACAAATAACAAAGTCTGAACTCATTTTGTGTGTGCGGAGTTTCAATATATGATCTCTCTATAATTATTTTGTTTCATTTGTTTTTTGTTTTTAATTATGTTTTATAAAACTAGCAGACTAAATAGGGAAACAGTAGAGAAAACTGATGTCATTAAAATATGGATTTCAGAAAAAAAAATAGTAACTGGTTATATAGAAAGAAAACAATTCATGACGATTTTAAAATATATGGGAAAAAGAGAAAACAATATTGCACACAATTGAAACAAGAGAAATGCAATTTTGGAACGCATAAATACAGCAACCTAGTGGAAGTCACGCGGAGGGTTGGGGGAGGTGGGGTAAAAAGCAAAAAATGTGAGATAAGACAAAGGCTAAAATGGTCTGACAACAAGAGATGGACAGGACAACCTGTGACAGAGTGTACACCCCCACCCCCTCGAGATGTTGGCACACCCATGGCGACTAGCTTCAACTCCCACAGTTCATGCTCCTCTGATGATCGTAGCTGGCTTATTCTGGAGAATCACCTCATTGTATGTGTGGAATCTTATACCCGAGGTGAATAACTCTTTTAATATATTATTAACGACATCTTAATCCTTTTTTTTCTACTTTCTCTTTCGATTAATCATGTTACACATTTCACGTTCTATCAATTATTTGATTTCATTGAATTTAATTTCAGTTTATTTTTTGTCCATGTGTATGTAGTTAAAAAAAAAAAAAGTAAAGTATCCCTGTCACGCCAAGTGGCGTATAGGGAATATGGTGTTAGTGACCATAAATTTTACAGACCTTCGGCACATGATTTTTGGGGTAATGTGGTCGGTATTACGCCCGTGCCGCTTTACTTTCCCAGAAAAACAATCCGGTACCCATTAAAGGCTGGGTGAACCTGGAAGCCGTCGGTTGGGATCGATCCCTACCTCTTGTCCTTTGTAGTCCAGTTCACTAACCACTGAGCTATCGCGGCTCCCTATGTGTATGTAGACATCCCTGTATTATTTTTTCTAATCTTATTTTTTAATTTTAAATCGAGTTTTGCAGTTTTCTTCCAATTTTGTCTTCTATTTGACTTTTATTGATATAACCTGATATCTCTTCTCTCACGTGACCATCACCGGATAACAAAGTCAATGATTGATAACACTTTTGATGGGGGGAAACCAACAAAATGTGAAAACTTTGCTCAGCCCATGACCATTCATTCTCATCTTCCCAATTGGGTGACCTACTCTGCTGCAATGATCTTTGGAATACAGTTCTAGTGCTGGACCACTTTCAAAATCCGTCCCTAAACACAGCAGCTCTGTGATGGTTCTTGAGATTAATTGAGTATTTAGTCTTTCAGTATTCAGTCGTTGTTCTTTCATATGTTCTTCTAGTCTTTCAGTATTCAGTCGTTGTTCTTTAATATGTCCTTCTAGTCTTTCAGTCTTCAGCCGCAGTTCTTTCATATGTCCTTCTAGTCTTTCAGTATTCAGTCGTTGTTCTTTAATATGTCCTTCTAGTCTTTCAGTATTCAGTCGTTGTTCTTTAATATGTCCTTCTAGTCTTTCAGTATTCAGTCGTTGTTCTTTAATATGTCCTTCTAGTCTTTCAGTATTCAGTCGTTGTTCTTTAATATGTCCTTCTAGTCTTTTAGTCTTCAGCCGCTGCCCCATATGTATGTACGTCTAGTCTGTCAGTATTCAGTTTTTCCATTTAGGCATGTTCTTTTAGACCTTCTTGGGTAGTATACATGTATTTGCTGATTTAGAGATGTTATCCTCCTAAATAATGTATGTTGTTGTAAGGCCGCGGTTTGAATAGCCGAACATTCTGGTATCTCCCAATAGTTTCTATCAACCAAACGAAAGTAGTGGATTCTAGCTCAAGATGTTCAGTAACTGTCATTGTTTACTTTGTGCAGCCTTTGTTGGATGGTACTTTATGGTGTAGATATGTTGATGTTATTTACTGTGAATAATTTTAAGAAATATATTTTGTTTATGAGACTACTACCTCCAGTACACATATAGAGACTTAGATTGACAGAAGTTATCACATGGTTGGTTACAAGACCATCAACACGTGCGGTCATATTGACTGTCTCACAAGGCATACATCGCACAGTTGACAAGAACACAATCCGTAGGGAGTGAGGACACATACTCGACATGTTTCATGTCGACAGCAGTCTAATTTGAATATACTGTCTCGAACACGTTGGACTTCGTGACAATGAGATGAAGCTTACACATTGACATGTATGACATTTCGATGGCTTTAAAACGATCACCTGTCATGGGGCGGCCTCAAGGATTGAGGATAATCCATAAGAGAATAGCGGAACACGGCGTCACGAGGGGTGAAAGCAGGAAGAGCATCATCAGTGACAAAGAGGGCAACACGTTCAATCATAGCAGGATAGGAACAATCAGTAGATGAACACTTCAATCATAGCAGGACAGGAACAATCAGTTGATGAGCACTTCATAGCAGGACAGGAACAATCAGTTGATGAGCACTTCAATCATAGCAGGACAGGAACAATCAGTTGATGAGCACTTCAATCATAGCAGGACAGGAACAGTCAGTAGATGAACACTTCAATCATAGCAGGACAGGAACAGTCAGTTGATGAGCACTTCAATCATAGCAGGACAGGAACAGTCAGTAGATGAACACTTCAATCATAGCAGGACAGTAACAATCAGTTGATGAGCACTTCAATCATAGCAGGACAGGAACAGTCAGTAGATGAACACTTCAATCATAGCAGGACAGGAACAGTCAGTTGATGAGCACTTCAATCATAGCAGGACAGGAACAGTCAGTAGATGAACACTTCAATCATAGCAGGACAGGAACAGTCAGTTGATGAGCACTTCAATCATAGCAGGACAGGAACAGTCAGTAGATGAACACTTCAATCATAGGAGGACAGGAACAATCAGTAGATGAACACGTTCAATCAATACAGGACAGGAACAAGCATATGTGAACACCTCAATCAATACAGGACAGGAACAATCAGTAGATTAACACGTTCATTAAATACATGACAGGAACAATCAGCAGATGAACACTTCAATGGTTGCTGGAAAGTGCGGCAGAGTGGATACGGGAATGAATTGACTGCGATGACGGTAGTTAGAATGAAGGAGTAAAGAGCAACTTGCTGAAAGTTGTTTGTATCAGGGGAGATAACTTACTGGCTGTTGGTGGGTTGGTAATAACAATTGGAGGGAACGTTTGGTGGGAGAACGGTGGGTCACCGCAAAGATGTTGGACCAATCCAGGGTAGTTGCAGGTCTCTATGTCGGGATCGTAGACCATGTGATTAGTGCAGTTCATGATATCCGTCCTCAGAAAGGTGCATTGTATGAATTTGGTGCAGTCGAATGGGTGAGGATGAATGCCGTTCTCTATGAGATGTTGCCTGCAGTAATTGCTGACACCTGTGAACATATATATGTATGGTTGACAAGAGTGTATTCAGATAGGTGCATATATTGGGAAATAGGATAGACTTGAATTGTAAAAGTTTAACGTGGCATAGATTTGTCAAGACAGACCGGGAGATACAAACAGTGTGGATTTTTAAGTAGTCACATAAATATGGGTACACATCACACGGCTGACACGGACAGACTACAAGATATACACGTAAATGTCCAGATACACACATATATATATATATATATATATCATCATCAAGTACCAGGCCTACTGGTGTAGGTGATCATGTCTCTCCACAACTTTCGACCTCTGCAGTTATTTATTATTTCTGTTGTTGACCTTCTGCCAAGCCATTCTCTTAAGCTGTCTGGTATTTTTTCTCTTTGCTTCCCTTTATCTCTTCGTCCCTCAATTTTTCCAGTTGTTACAATATATTCCAGTTGTTCTCTTCTCATTACATGGCCAAAAAATGATGATTGTTTCTTTCTAATATTGGAAATTAGCTCTCTTTTTGCTTTGACCTTTCTCAGAACATCTTCATTACTCTTCTTAGCTGTCCATCGTACTCTCAACATTCTTCTGTAAAACCACATTTCTACAGACTCCAGTGATTTTCTTGTCTGTTGTCCTATTGTCCATGATTCGCATCCACATGTTAAGAATGGCCCTACATAACATTTAAGAACTCTTTTTCTTGTTTCCATGGTCAAAAATGCATTGCATAGTATCTTCCTTATTTTTTTGAAAGCTGTTTTGCCTGAGCCATACTGCATCTAACCGATTTTGTACATCTTCTGTCTGAGGTTAACAAAGTTCACAATGAATGTCTGAGGTTAACAATGTTGTTACCATTACCTCTGTCTTTTTGCTATTAAGGCTGAGTCCTTCATTTTTGCTTTCTTTCACAATAATGTCCAACATTTCTTGTAACTCATTTTCACTCTTTGCGATTAATACTGTATCGTCAGCATACCTTAGATTATTTCTTTTATGAGTTTCACAGACACAGCACACAATGACATACGAATACACAGACACAGCACACAATAACATACGAGTACACAGACACAGCACACAATGACATACGAGTACACAGACACAGCACACATTGATATACGAGTACACAAACAAAGCACACATTGACATACGAGTACACAGACACAGCACACAATGACATACGAATACACAGACACAGCACACAATAACATACGAGTACACAGACACAGCACACAATGACATACGAGTACACAGACACAGCATACAATGACATACGAGTACACAAACACAGCACACAATGATATACGATGACACAAACAAAGCACACATTGACATACGAGTACACAAACACAGAACACATTGACATACGAGTGCTTAAACACAGTACACATTGAGATACGAGTATATAAACACAGTACACAATGACATACGAGTACATAAACACTGTATACAATGACATACGAGTACATAAACATAGCACACATTGACATACGAGTACATAAACACAGTACACACTGGCATACGATTACATAAACACAGTACACATTGACATACGAGCAGTAAACCACAGCACACAATGACATAGGAGTACATAAACACATCACACATTAACATACGAGTACATAAGCACAGCACACATTGACATACGAGTACATAAACACAGTACACAATGACATACGAGTACATAAACACAGTACACATTAACATACGAGTACATAAACACAGCACACATTGACATACGAGAAGTAAACCACAGCACTCTATGTCATACGAGTACATAAACACAGCACACATTAACATACGAGTACATAAACATAGCACACATTGACATACGAGCAGTAAACCACAGCACACTATGTCGTACGAGTACATAAACACATCACACATTGACATACGAGTACATAAACACAGCACACAATGACATATAGTACATAAACACATCACACATTGACATAGAAGTACATAAACACAGAACACAATGACATACGAGTACATAAACACAGCACACATTGACATACGAGCAGTAAACCACAGCACACAATGCCATACGAGTACATAAACACAGCACACAATGTCATACGAGTACACAAACACATTACAATCTTGTTTACTTATCCAAGATTGTTCCTGGAACTGAAACGAGGTAGAAAGGAAATAATTAGTTCAACAGAGATGTTTTGTGAGGACTAATCAATGTAATATTATTTAGCTTCACTGTAGACAGTATAACATTAAATGGAAAGATAACGACTTTCTTATAACAATTGCTGTTTGGCAATGAAATGTGAATATTAATGATGCGGTGGGCTGATCCAACATTCTTAACTTAAATCTGGCGTGACATTTAAATGAAAATACTTTTTTGTAATTTCATTCAAAATGTAGACTCAAGATATGTCATAAGGGTTAGTACAAACACAGCAAACAATGACATGCGATGACACAAACAAAGCACACGATGACATACGAGTACACAGACACAGCACACAATGACATACGAGTACACAGACACAGCACACAATGACATACGAGTACACGGACACAGCACGCAATGAGATACGAGTACACAGACACAGCACACAATGACATACGAGTACACAGACACAGCACGCAATGACATACGAGTACACAGACACAGCACACAATGACATACGAGTACACAGACACAGCACGCAATGACATACGAGTACACAGACACAGCACACAATGACATACGAGTACACAGGCACAGCACACAATGACATACGAGTACACAGACACAGCACACAATGACATACGAGTACACAGACACAGCACACAATGACATACGAGTACACAGACACAGCACACAATGACATATGAGAACACAGACACAGCACACAATGACATACGAGTACACAGACACAGCACGCAATGACATACGAGTACACAGACACAGCACACAATGACATACGAGCACACAGACACAGCACACAATGACATACGAGTACACAGACACAGCACGCAATGACATACGAGTACACAGACACAGCACGCAATGACATACGAGTACACAGACACAGCACGCAATGACATACGAGTACACAGACACAGCACGCAATGACATACGAGTACACAGACACAGCACACAATGACATACGAGTACACAGACACAGCACACAATGACATACGAGTACACAGACACAGCACACAATGACATACGAGTACACAGACACAGCACGCAATAACATACGAGTACACAGACACAGCACACAATGACATACGAGTACACAGACACAGCACACAATGACATACGAGTACACAGACACAGCACGCAATGACATACGAGTACACAGACACAGCACACAATGACATACGAGTACACAGACACAGCACGCAATGACATACGAGTACACAGACACAGCACACAATGACATACGAGTAAACAGACACAGCACGCAATGACATACGAGTACACAAACACAGTACACAATGACATACGAGTACACAGACACAGCACGCAATGACATACGAGTACACAGACACAGCACACAATGACATACGAGTACACAGACACAGCACGCAATGACATACGAGTACACAGACACAGCACACAATGACATACGAGTACACAGACACAGCACGCAATGACATACGAGTAAACAGACACAGCACGCAATGACATACGAGTACACAAACACAGTACACAATGACATACGAGTACGCAGACACAGCACACAATGACATACGAGTACATAAACACAGCACACAATAACATACGAGTGTACAAACACACCACACAATGACATACGAGTACACAAACTCAACACACAATGACATACGAGTACACAAACACAGAACACATTGACATACGAGTACACAGATACAGCACAAAATGACACACGAGTACACAGACACAGCACACAATGACATACGAGTACATAAACACAGTACACATTAACATACGAGTACATAAACACAGCACACAATGTCATACGAGTACATAAACACAGTACACATTAACATACGAGTACATAAACAAAGCACACAATGTCATACGATTACACAAACACATAACAATCTTGTTTACTTACCCAACATTGTTCCTGGAACTGAAACGAGGTAGAAAGGAAATAATTAGTTCAACAGAGATGTTTTGTGAGGACTAATCAATGTAATATTATTTAGCTTCACTGTAGACAGTATAACATTAAATGGAAAGATAACGACTTTCTTATAACAATTGCTGTTTGGCAATGAAATGTGAATGATTTCATTTATGCCAGTTTCCTTCACCAACAACTTTCCGTTCCAGAGAATATCTATGATACCCGGAGGCCTCGGTAGCCGAGTTGGGAAAACCACCCGACTGGACTACCGACGTTCGGACAACCGTGTTCGATTCCCGCTGGGAGCAGTGTGAATTGTATTCATTGTTGGAAAAAAAAAATACCCTCACGGTCGACCCAGCCGTTGACAGAAATGGGTACCAGGGTGTTACCCTGGGAAGGTGAGGAATGTTGCATCGCATCGTGAGTTTCGATGCTTGAGGCGACACTATACAGAAATCTCCGAACATCACGAGCATCCCTGGGTGGAAACTCGCGTGCTAAGACGCCGGTTCAAGTTTCGTACTTTACCTTTATCTTTACCTTTACCTTATCGGGATACCCATTTTAAGTGCCTGGGTGGACCCCGGGAGCCTTATAGGGAGGACTAAACTAGCATTTGAACTGCGAACTCTCAGTTTGGCAGAAGAGTTTATTTCTTCTATTAGGTTTCCCCAGACTATCGTTGATGGTTGTTACACGTGACACACCTCGTGACGTAGGTAAGTGTTTACTGCTGGTTGGATCATTGTTACACGTGACACACCTCGTGACGTAGGTAAGTGTTTACTGCTGGTTGGATCATTGTTACACGTGACACACCTCGTGACGTAGGTAAGTGTTTACTGCTGGTTGGATCATTGTTACACGTGACACACCTCGTGACGTAGGTAAGTGTTTACTGCTGGTTGGATCATTGTTACACGTGACACACCTCGTGACGTAGGTAAGTGTTTACTGCTGGTTGGATCATTGTAAGAATCAGGCAGCTTCACTTTTAGATCACATGTGTTCAGCAAAGAAAGTGATACTCACGAGAACATTCCTGGATGGCTGTCAGTGTCTGGATGCGGTCAATGGCTACTTTCGGGTTGGCCAGGTTGGCTACTATGTCCAGGACTGGATGGTTGACCAGGTCTTTTAGTTCAGCAATGTTAGGGTTGGACACGCCTACAGTTACGATGTTGACACCTGTCAGTCTGAGTTGAGCAGCTGTCGCTTTGGCTGTCAATAAAAGATATTAGGAACATCATTTTTGTTAAAGAACACAATAAAGATATTAGGAACATCATTTTTGTTAAAGAACACAATAAAGATATTAGGAACATCATTGTTGGTAAAGAACACAATAAAGATATTAGGAACATCACTTTTGTTTAAGAACACAATAAAGATATTAGGAACATCATTGTTGGTAAAGAACACAATAAAGATATTAGGAACATCACTTTTGTTTAAGAACACAATAAAGATATTAGGAACATCACTTTTGATTAAGAACACAATAAAGATATTAGGAACATCACTTTTGTTTAAGAACACAATAAAGATATTAGGAACATCATTGTTGGTAAAGAACACAATAAAGATATTAGGAACATCATTGTTGGTAAAGAACACAATAAATATATTAGGAACATCATTGTTGGTAAAGAACACAATAAAGATATTAGGAACATCATTGTTGGTAAAGAACACAATAAAGATATTAGGAACATCATTGTTGGTAAAGAACACAATAAAGATATTAGGAACATCACTTTTGTTTAAGAACACAATAAAGATATTAGGAACATCATTGTTGGTAAAGAACACAATAAAGATATTAGGAACATCATTGTTGGTAAAGAACACAATAAAGATATTAGGAACATCACTTTTGTTTAAGAACACAATAAAGATATTAGGAACATCACTTTTGATTAAGAGCACAATAAAGATATTAGGAACATCACTTTTGATTAAGAAAACAATAAAGATATTAGGAACATCATTTTTGTTAAAGAACACAATTAAGATATTAGGAACATCACTTTTGATTAAGAACACAATAAAGATATTAGGAACATCATTTTTGTTAAAGAACATAATTAAGATATTAGGAACATCAAGTTTTGTTAAAGAGAACAATTAAGATATTAGGAACAACAATTTTTGTTTAAGACCACAATAAAAGAGTCTTGTCTGTTTGACCTCCTATTTATTTATGTTCTAAATCGCCGAGTAAAGCAGGTAATGAACATTATCATGGAGTACAAAACACAATATAATGTAGTTGTTGTTTTATGGTGTTGTTGATTATCTTCATGCTGGACTTTGATCTGCGACAAGTTTTAATTCCTTGAAGGTGTTATCTTCTAAGTTTGTATAATTTAACAAGTTCACTTCACATTGTTGATTTATTATTTTATTTCCATTTTGTCCTTCCCTTCACACTTTAATAAGTCCCGGAAGTATAAAACAACTGTCTCACTCTTTGTTAACTCAAAGTCAACTCTTTTATCAGCTTTTTGTTTGCAGTAAGTATTCAATAATGCGTTAGTTACAACACGTTACTAAACTATTTCTCTGGGTGTTCTATAATCTTCTAAAATTGATTACAATTGGTAGATGATAAAGAATAAGAGCCATTGATTTCTAAATACTTCAACACATAAACTAGGAGAGCCATTGATTTCTAAATACTTCAACACATAAACTAGGAGAGCCATTGATTTCTAAATACTTCAACACATAAACTAGGAGAGCCATTGATTTCTAAATACTTCAACACATAAACTAGGAGAGCCATTGATTTCTAAATACTTCAACACATAAACTAGGAGAGCCATTGATTTCTAAATACTTCAACACATAAACTAAGGAGAGACATTGATTTCTAAATACTTCAACACATAAACTAGGAGAGCCATTGATTTCTAAATACTTTAACACATAAACTAAGGAGAGCCATTGATTTCTAAATACTTCAACACATAAACTAAGGAGAGACATTGATTTCTAAATACTTCAACACATAAACTAAGGAGAGACATTGATTTCTAAATACTTTAACACATAAACTAAAGAGAGTCATTGATTTCTAAATACTTCAACACATAAACTAAGGAGAGACATTGATTTCTAAATACTTCAACACATAAACTAAGGAGAGACATTGATTTCTAAATGCTTCAACACATAAACTAAAGAATATAAGTGATATCAAATGGATGTTGATTATACCGTCATCATCATCATGTGCCATACCGGTTTGTGTAGATGATCATGTCCTTCCACAATTTTCTATCCACAGTGCATCGTATCAGTTCTGTTGTTCACTGTTTTCCATGCCATGACACCAAGCTATCTAGAGTTTTCTCTCTTTGTCGTCCGCGATTTCTCTTTCCTTTTATTTGCCAGTTGTAACCAAGTATCCCAACTTTTCTTTTCACATGATGTGCTCGAAAAATGTTGATTGTTTCTTTCTGATGTTGCCTAGGAGCTCCTTTTTTGTGCTGGCTTCTTTGAAAATTTCCTCGTTGATCTTTTCAGCTGTCCAGGGAATTTTCAATATTCCTCTGAGAAATCCAATCTTTGTGGAATCTAATCGTATTTTCATTTGTTTTTATTCTGTCCATAATTCGGCTTCAATAGGTCAAAAGTGGCTCGATATAACATCCATAAACTCACTTTCTCACGTCTACTGACATAATTTTGTTGCATAAGACATTTTTCATTTTCTGAAATGCTATTTTGGCCTGAGCTGTCCGGTGTTTTCCTTATGTGGCGCATTTAACATCTGGTGTTATTATTGTTATTATTATTAATAACTCAATTGTATTATTGTGGCCAAGTATTTGGCGCGTTGCACTTGTTTCGGATTACAGTCGATTCAAAATCGAGTCATTTTATTTTCCTTTATATTAACAGCTCTATCGTTACCACCTCGTGTGCATAGCATTCGATTATTCGAGCATTCGATTCTCTAGCCCAACAGAAACTCTGAAGGAATTGGATACTCACAGTAATTGTAACAGTATAGGTCAATGAAAGCAATGGTCAGGTAACTCAGCCGGTACCCATTTCTTAACAGCTTATAACAGTGGCATAGAATAGCGGTCATCAGTGTTAGTGGCAGAATAACAAGTTGTGCGACCGGAAAGTTCATAGCGGTTAGTGGACAAGCCACGGAGGATGGAGGGTAACAAGAGTGGGTGCATAATAGCACTCGGACATGCTTTACAGCAGCTTCGCATCTCTACGCATCTTGGTGCTTTTTGATGCCTTTAAATCCACTCGGACATAACAAGTTTCAGGAGAATGGAAATGTTATAGTTGTTATGAAAGTGTGAGTCAACACATGGCTTGACCCGTTAGAAAATTAAAGTTTAGGTAGTTCACAAACAACTTCCAGGATAGGTAAAAGTCATGAAATAGACATAATTATTTTGAAACTCAGGAGAGTTCAAGCTGACAAGAAGTTACTTCAGGTTCATAAACAGCTTGTTTTGACAATTCTGAGAGATAGGTCAAATGTGGTTCAGGATTTTGGACTCTGAATGGTAGGTGGGGTTGCAAGTTGTCACTTCGTGACAAAACCATTGGACGCTGATTGTCGCGGACGTACACCGCGGTACTTCAATATAAAAACGTAAGCGCGCAAGATAAGTCAAGCAGTTAGGAGGAAGACAGAGCTATCACGATTGTAGACAAAGTATGCTTAGTCAGGCTTCAGCCGAACTGCTGAAGGCAGACAGTTAGACAGTTAGACAGTTAGACAGTTAGACAGTTAGACAGTTAGACAGTTAGACAGTTAGTAGTTTCAGTTTTAAGCAGTTAGGACAGACAAGGAAGTCAGTTAGACAGTTAGTAGTTTCAGTTTTAAGCAGTTAGGACAGACAAGGCAGTCAGTTAGACAGTTAGTAGTTTCAGTTTTAAGCAGTTAGGACAGACAAGGAAGTCAGTTAGACAGTTAGTAGTTTCAGTTTTAAGCAGTTAGGACAGACAAGGCAGTCAGTTAGACAGTTAGTAGTTTCAGTTTTAAGCAGTTAGGACAGACAAGGAAGTCAGTTAGACAGTTAGTAGTTTCAGTTTTAAGCAGTTAGGACAGACAAGGCAGTCAGTTAGACAGTTAGTAGTTTCAGTTTTAAGCAGTTAGGACAGACAAGGCAGTCAGTTAGACAGTTAGTAGTTTCAGTTTTAAGCAGTTAGGACAGACAAGGCAGTCAGTTAGACAGTTAGTAGTTTCAGTTTTAAGCAGTTAGGACAGACAAGGCAGTCAGTTAGACAGTTAGTAGTTTCAGTTTTAAGCAGTTAGGACAGACAAGGCAGTCAGTTAGACAGTTAGTAGTTTCAGTTTTAAGCAGTTAGGACAGACAAGGCAGTCAGTTAGACAGTTAGTAGTTTCAGTTTTAAGCAGTTAGGACAGACAAGGAAGTCAGTTAGACAGTTAGTAGTTTCAGTTTTAAGCAGTTAGGACAGACAAGGAAGTCAGTTAGACAGTTAGTAGTTTCAGTTTTAAGCAGTTAGGACAGACAAGGGAGTCAGTTAGACAGTTAGTAGTTTCAGTTTTAAGCAGTTAGGACAGACAAGGGAGTCAGTTAGACAGTTAGTAGTTTCAGTTTTAAGCAGTTAGGACAGACAAGGGAGTCAGTTAGACAGTTAGTAGTTTCAGTTTTAAGCAGTTAGGACAGACAAGGGAGTCAGTTAGACAGTTAGTAGTTTCAGTTTTAAGCAGTTAGGACAGACAAGGGAGTCAGTTAGACAGTTAGTAGTTTCAGTTTTAAGCAGTTAGGACAGACAAGGGAGTCAGTTAGACAGTTAGTAGTTTCAGTTTTAAGCAGTTAGGACAGACAAGGGAGTCAGTTAGACAGTTAGTAGTTTCAGTTTTAAGCAGTTAGGACAGACAAGGGAGTCAGTTAGACAGTTAGTAGTTTCAGTTTTAAGCAGTTAGGACAGACAAGGAAGTCAGTTAGACAGTTAGTAGTTTCAGTTTTAAGCAGTTAGGACAGACAAGGAAGTCAGTTAGACAGTTAGTAGTTTCAGTTTTAAGCAGTTAGGACAGACAAGGCAGTCAGTTAGACAGTTAGTAGTTTCAGTTTTAAGCAGTTAGGACAGACAAGGAAGTCAGTTAGACAGTTAGTAGTTTCAGTTTTAAGCAGTTAGGACAGACAAGGAAGTCAGTTAGACAGTTAGTAGTTTCAGTTTTAAGCAGTTAGGACAGACAAGGAAGTCAGTTAGACAGTTAGTAGTTTCAGTTTTAAGCAGTTAGGACAGACAAGGCAGTCAGTTAGACAGTTAGTAGTTTCAGTTTTAAGCAGTTAGGACAGACAAGGAAGTCAGTTAGACAGTTAGTAGTTTCAGTTTTAAGCAGTTAGGACAGACAAGGAAGTCAGTTAGACAGTTAGTAGTTTCAGTTTTAAGCAGTTAGGACAGACAAGGAAGTCAGTTAGACAGTTAGTAGTTTCAGTTTTAAGCAGTTAGGACAGACAAGGCAGTCAGTTAGACAGTTAGTAGTTTCAGTTTTAAGCAGTTAGGACAGACAAGGCAGTCAGTTAGACAGTTAGTAGTTTCAGTTTTAAGCAGTTAGGACAGACAAGGCAGTCAGTTAGACAGTTAGTAGTTTCAGTTTTAAGCAGTTAGGACAGACAAGGCAGTCAGTTAGACAGTTAGTAGTTTCAGTTTTAAGCAGTTAGGACAGACAAGGGAGTCAGTTAGACAGTTAGTAGTTTCAGTTTTAAGCAGTTAGGACAGACAAGGGAGTCAGTTAGACAGTTAGTAGTTTCAGTTTTAAGCAGTTAGGACAGACAAGGGAGTCAGTTAGACAGTTAGTAGTTTCAGTTTTAAGCAGTTAGGACAGACAAGGGAGTCAGTTAGACAGTTAGTAGTTTCAGTTTTAAGCAGTTAGGACAGACAAGGGAGTCAGTTAGACAGTTAGTAGTTTCAGTTTTAAGCAGTTAGGACAGACAAGGGAGTCAGTTAGACAGTTAGTAGTTTCAGTTTTAAGCAGTTAGGACAGACAAGGGAGTCAGTTAGACAGTTAGTAGTTTCAGTTTTAAGCAGTTAGGACAAAAAAGGGAGTCAGTTAGACAGTTAGTAGTTTCAGTTTTAAGCAGTTAGGACAGACAAGGGAGTCAGTTAGACAGTTAGTAGTTTCAGTTTTAAGCAGTTAGGACAGACAAGGGAGTCAGTTAGACAGTTAGTAGTTTCAGTTTTAAGCAGTTAGGACAGACAAGGGAGTCAGTTAGACAGTTAGTAGTTTCAGTTTTAAGCAGTTAGGACAGACAAGGGAGTCAGTTAGACAGTTAGTAGTTTCAGTTTTAAGCAGTTAGGACAGACAAGGGAGTCAGTTAGACAGTTAGTAGTTTCAGTTTTAAGCAGTTAGGACAGACAAGGGAGTCAGTTAGACAGTTAGTAGTTTCAGTTTTAAGCTGTTAGGACAGACAAGGGAGTCAGTTAGACAGTTAGTAGTTTCAGTTTTAAGCAGTTAGGACAGACAAGGAAGTCAGTTAGACAGTTAGTAGTTTCAGTTTTAAGCAGTTAGGACAGACAAGGAAGTCAGTTAGACAGTTAGTAGTTTCAGTTTTAAGCAGTTAGGACAGACAAGGAAGTCAGTTAGACAGTTAGTAGTTTCAGTTTTAAGCAGTTAGGACAGACAAGGAAGTCAGTTAGACAGTTAGTAGTTTCAGTTTTAAGCAGTTAGGACAGACAAGGAAGTCAGTTAGACAGTTAGTAGTTTCAGTTTTAAGCAGTTAGGACAGACAAGGAAGTCAGTTAGACAGTTAGTAGTTTCAGTTTTAAGCAGTTAGGACAGACAAGGAAGTCAGTTAGACAGTTAGTAGTTTCAGTTTTAAGCAGTTAGGACAGACAAGGAAGTCAGTTAGACAGTTAGTAGTTTCAGTTTTAAGCAGTTAGGACAGACAAGGAAGTCAGTTAGACAGTTAGTAGTTTCAGTTTTAAGCAGTTAGGACAGACAAGGAAGTCAGTTAGACAGTTAGTAGTTTCAGTTTTAAGCAGTTAGGACAGACAAGGAAGTCAGTTAGACAGTTAGTAGTTTCAGTTTTAAGCAGTTAGGACAGACAAGGAAGTCAGTTAGACAGTTAGTAGTTTCAGTTTTAAGCATTTAGGACAGACAAGGAAGTCAGTTAGACAGTTAGTAGTTTCAGTTTTAAGCAGTTAGGACAGACAAGGAAGTCAGTTAGACAGTTAGTAGTTTCAGTTTTAAGCAGTTAGGACAGACAAGGAAGTCAGTTAGACAGTTAGTAGTTTCAGTTTTAAGCAGTTAGGACAGACAAGGAAGTCAGTTAGACAGTTAGTAGTTTCAGTTTTAAGCAGTTAGGACAGACAAGGAAGTCAGTTAGACAGTTAGTAGTTTCAGTTTTAAGCAGTTAGGACAGACAAGGAAGTCAGTTAGACAGTTAGTAGTTTCAGTTTTAAGCAGTTAGGACAGACAAGGAAGTCAGTTAGACAGTTAGTAGTTTCAGTTTTAAGCAGTTAGGACAGACAAGGAAGTCAGTTAGACAGTTAGTAGTTTCAGTTTTAAGCAGTTAGGACAGACAAGGAAGTCAGTTAGACAGTTAGTAGTTTCAGTTTTAAGCAGTTAGGACAGACAAGGAAGTCAGTTAGACAGTTAGTAGTTTCAGTTTTAAGCAGTTAGGACAGACAAGGAAGTCAGTTAGACAGTTAGTAGTTTCAGTTTTAAGCAGTTAGGACAGACAAGGAAGTCAGTTAGACAGTTAGTAGTTTCAGTTTTAAGCAGTTAGGACAGACAAGGAAGTCAGTTAGACAGTTAGTAGTTTCAGTTTTAAGCAGTTAGGACAGACAAGGAAGTCAGTTAGACAGTTAGTAGTTTCAGTTTTAAGCAGTTAGGACAGACAAGGAAGTCAGTTAGACAGTTAGTAGTTTCAGTTTTAAGCAGTTAGGACAGACAAGGAAGTCAGTTAGACAGTTAGTAGTTTCAGTTTTAAGCAGTTAGGACAGACAAGGAAGTCAGTTAGACAGTTAGTAGTTTCAGTTTTAAGCAGTTAGGACAGACAAGGAAGTCAGTTAGACAGATAGTAGTTTCAGTTTTAAGCAGTTAGGACAGACAAGGAAGTCAGTTAGACAGTTAGTAGTTTCAGTTTTAAGCAGTTAGGACAGACAAGGCAGTCAGTTAGACAGTTAGTAGTTTCAGTTTTAAGCAGTTAGGACAGACAAGGAAGTCAGTTAGACAGTTAGTAGTTTCAGTTTTAAGCAGTTAGCCCAGACAAGGAAGTCAGTTAGACAGTTAGTAGTTTCAGTTTTAAGCAGTTAGCCCAGACAAGGAAGTCAGTTAGACAGTTAGTAGTTTCAGTTTTAAGCAGTTAGCCCAGACAAGGAAGTCAGTTAGACAGTTAGTAGTTTCAGTTTTAAGCAGTTAGCCCAGACAAGGAAGTCAGTTAGACAGTTAGTAGTTTCAGTTTTAAGCAGTTAGCCCAGACAAGGAAGTCAGTTAGACAGTTAGTAGTTTCAGTTTTAAGCAGTTAGCCCAGACAAGGAAGTCAGTTAGACAGTTAGTAGTTTCAGTTTTAAGCAGTTAGCCCAGACAAGGAAGTCAGTTAGACAGTTAGTAGTTTCAGTTTTAAGCAGTTAGGACAGACAAGGAAGTCAGTTAGACAGTTAGTAGTTTCAGTTTTAAGCAGTTAGGACAGACAAGGAAGTCAGTTAGACAGTTAGTAGTTTCAGTTTTAAGCAGTTAGGACAGACAAGGAAGTCAGTTAGACAGTTAGTAGTTTCAGTTTTAAGCAGTTAGGACAGACAAGGAAGTCAGTTAGACAGTTAGTAGTTTCAGTTTTAAGCAGTTAGGACAGACAAGGAAGTCAGTTAGACAGTTAGTAGTTTCAGTTTTAAGCAGTTAGGACAGACAAGGAAGTCAGTTAGACAGTTAGTAGTTTCAGTTTTAAGCAGTTAGGACAGACAAGGAAGTCAGTTAGACAGTTAGTAGTTTCAGTTTTAAGCAGTTAGGACAGACAAGGAAGTCAGTTAGACAGTTAGTAGTTTCAGTTTTAAGCAGTTAGGACAGACAAGGAAGTCAGTTAGACAGTTAGTAGTTTCAGTTTTAAGCAGTTAGGACAGACAAGGAAGTCAGTTAGACAGTTAGTAGTTTCAGTTTTAAGCAGTTAGGACAGACAAGGAAGTCAGTTAGACAGTTAGTAGTTTCAGTTTTAAGCAGTTAGGACAGACAAGGAAGTCAGTTAGACAGTTAGTAGTTTCAGTTTTAAGCAGTTAGGACAGACAAGGAAGTCAGTTAGACAGTTAGTAGTTTCAGTTTTAAGCAGTTAGGACAGACAAGGAAGTCAGTTAGACAGTTAGTAGTTTCAGTTTTAAGCAGTTAGGACAGACAAGGAAGTCAGTTAGACAGTTAGTAGTTTCAGTTTTAAGCAGTTAGGACAGACAAGGAAGTCAGTTAGACAGTTAGTAGTTTCAGTTTTAAGCAGTTAGGACAGACAAGGAAGTCAGTTAGACAGTTAGTAGTTTCAGTTTTAAGCAGTTAGGACAGACAAGGCAGTCAGTTAGACAGTTAGTAGTTTCAGTTTTAAGCAGTTAGGACAGACAAGGCAGTCAGTTAGACAGTTAGTAGTTTCAGTTTTAAGCAGTTAGGACAGACAAGGCAGTCAGTTAGACAGTTAGTAGTTTCAGTTTTAAGCAGTTAGGACAGCCAAGGCAGTCAGTTAGACAGTTAGTAGTTTCAGTTTTAAGCAGTTAGGACAGACAAGGCAGTCAGTTAGACAGTTAGTAGTTTCAGTTTTAAGCAGTTAGGACAGACAAGGCAGTCAGTTAGACAGTTAGTAGTTTCAGTTTTAAGCAGTTAGGACAGACAAGGAAGTCAGTTAGACAGTTAGTAGTTTCAGTTTTAAGCAGTTAGGACAGACAAGGCAGTCAGTTAGACAGTTAGTAGTTTCAGTTTTAAGCAGTTAGGACAGACAAGGCAGTCAGTTAGACAGTTAGTAGTTTCAGTTTTAAGCAGTTAGGACAGACAAGGCAGTCAGTTAGACAGTTAGTAGTTTCAGTTTTAAGCAGTTAGGACAGACAAGGCAGTCAGTTAGACAGTTAGTAGTTTCAGTTTTAAGCAGTTAGGACAGACAAGGCAGTCAGTTAGACAGTTAGTAGTTTCAGTTTTAAGCAGTTAGGACAGACAAGGCAGTCAGTTAGACAGTTAGTAGTTTCAGTTTTAAGCAGTTAGGACAGACAAGGCAGTCAGTTAGACAGTTAGTAGTTTCAGTTTTAAGCAGTTAGGACAGACAAGGCAGTCAGTTAGACAGTTAGTAGTTTCAGTTTTAAGCAGTTAGGACAGACAAGGCAGTCAGTTAGACAGTTAGTAGTTTCAGTTTTAAGCAGTTAGGACAGACAAGGCAGTCAGTTAGACAGTTAGTAGTTTCAGTTTTAAGCAGTTAGGACAGACAAGGCAGTCAGTTAGACAGTTAGTAGTTTCAGTTTTAAGCAGTTAGGACAGACAAGGCAGTCAGTTAGACAGTTAGTAGTTTCAGTTTTAAGCAGTTAGGACAGACAAGGCAGTCAGTTAGACAGTTAGTAGTTTCAGTTTTAAGCAGTTAGGACAGACAAGGCAGTCAGTTAGACAGTTAGTAGTTTCAGTTTTAAGCAGTTAGGACAGACAAGGCAGTCAGTTAGACAGTTAGTAGTTTCAGTTTTAAGCAGTTAGGACAGACAAGGAAGTCAGTTAGACAGTTAGTAGTTTCAGTTTTAAGCAGTTAGGACAGACAAGGAAGTCAGTTAGACAGTTAGTAGTTTCAGTTTTAAGCAGTTAGGACAGACAAGGAAGTCAGTTAGACAGTTAGTAGTTTCAGTTTTAAGCAGTTAGGACAGACAAGGAAGTCAGTTAGACAGTTAGTAGTTTCAGTTTTAAGCAGTTAGGACAGACAAGGAAGTCAGTTAGACAGTTAGTAGTTTCAGTTTTAAGCAGTTAGGACAGACAAGGAAGTCAGTTAGACAGTTAGTAGTTTCAGTTTTAAGCAGTTAGGACAGACAAGGAAGTCAGTTAGACAGTTAGTAGTTTCAGTTTTAAGCAGTTAGGACAGACAAGGAAGTCAGTTAGACAGTTAGTAGTTTCAGTTTTAAGCAGTTAGGACAGACAAGGAAGTCAGTTAGACAGTTAGTAGTTTCAGTTTTAAGCAGTTAGGACAGACAAGGAAGTCAGTTAGACAGTTAGTAGTTTCAGTTTTAAGCAGTTAGGACAGACAAGGAAGTCAGTTAGACAGTTAGTAGTTTCAGTTTTAAGCAGTTAGGACAGACAAGGAAGTCAGTTAGACAGTTAGTAGTTTCAGTTTTAAGCAGTTAGGACAGACAAGGAAGTCAGTTAGGTACTAGAGTCAGTCAAGTTATTAAGGAGCAGATAAGAGAGTTAGGTACTGAGAAGTAGTAAGCTACAGAGTTAGTAGAGTAGTAACAATTAGTTGAGCAATAGACAGAACCAGAACAAGTGAATTAGAACATGGAGAACATTTAGATGTGAAAGTGTTTCAAGTTGTGCTTCAGAACACAAAGTCGTAAGTAAGTTGTGAGAGTGATGGAGTTATACATTTCTTAACTGACAATAAGCACTTGTGGACATGTCAATAATTATTCGGCGATAGCCTCCTGAATGTCCAGAATTAAAAACAATAATTCTAAGATAAGCACTTCAACTATTGTGTATCACGTGCCAAGTTAAAGATCAATAAATATGATTATGAATTATGACTGAACAGTCTTTCATGATTAACATTACTGACTATAAATGTGATGTGCTATTATGATTCTAAATAATATAAAAGCTAATATAAACAAGAAAGATAAATAACATCCAACTATTATAATAAAGATAATTCTATTATTTTGTGTTTATAAAAATATTAAGAAATACTATAGCAATAAGAATACGAACACACGTTAAAGACATATAGAAATATAATAGTTTAACACCCACAAAAATTTAAATTATTATATTAATCATTTACACAAAAATATATAGAAAAGTTTTAAGTATTATAGGATCATGACGGCAGCATTAATGTTGAAAAGCTTCACACACCTTCGTATTTTATGAAACTAGTGATGCGGACTACTACCTCCTATTTGTTGTTTCTGTACATAGCAATAGCCAACCCATCGGAGACAGAGGCGATCAACGAGCTTTTATTTGTTGTTTCTGTACATAGCAATAGCCAACCCATCGGAGACAGAAGCGATCAACGAGCTTTTATTTGCAGATGATCGGGCACTAATACATGGAAAATATAAGACCCACAAGAACACTTAAATAGACTCAACATCACAGGCACAAAATACAGCATGAAAATGAAAAAAAAAATTAAAAACAGAAATCACGAATATCGCAAAAGAGAAACAGAACATCAACATAAATATAGATGGCTCTACTAAAACAAGTAGAGGAAATTAAATATCTAGGAAGTCTAGCGATTCACAAACAGCAGAAAGAGACTCAAAATGCAACAAAGTTTGTCAAATCATCGGGCAGCTGTCACCACTATTGTCCAACACGGAAATAACTCTACAGGCAAAACAGACACTCTACAATACAATCTTTATCCCAACGTTGTGCTACCAATGCCAGTCCTGGACTACTGAGTGCTCTACCAAGATGAAATGTGTTAGACGAATGACATAAATACAGTCTGAGAGATACGATCAGAAATAAAGAACCGAGAAAAAAGTAGGAATAATCCGCTCCATAAAAGATATAAAAATACAATAGATCAAATGTTTTGGTCACGTGACACGGCAGAACGATTAAAAAAAAAAAAACAACACCAGGATCCTTCAATAAATGTTGCGAGAACACCTGATTCTAAGGTCGATCATGGAAAAGATGGATTGACAGAATATTATAAACGCTAGGAAACATAACAGCAACAGAGGCGAAGAGAAGAGAAAAAGATCGTAAATTATATCTCCCCTCGACGTTGAAAGGCAAATAAGTAAGGAAATAAAATGAAGAAGGTGACGTATGTAGCTGAGGATTGACACGTGTGTACAGGTCAGAAACGTGACAGAAAATTAAAGAAGCCGAAGGGCAGAAACACTTGCTCGACGCGATGGGAGTTGGGGAGAAGGGGCACTTCTGATGATCAGATTGCCCCCTGCTGAGATGGTCTGTATAAAGAGTCTACTATTACTGCAATCAAACATTATGTAGACATTTGATGGATGTGTACTTGATAAAAGCAGTGCTTAGATCTGAGGATATGTTCTTGTTTAGGATCGAACACAGACCCTCCATATTGGTTACCAATAACGATAACATCGTGTACTATGTACAACAGAGGTGAGATGTAGAATGGCTCAGGCAAAAACAGATTTCCCCAAAAAATGAGTTAATACTGTGCAATCCATTTTGACAATAGAAACAAGCAAAAGAGTTCTTAAATGTTATGTAAAGCCAGTCTTAACATATAGATGTGAATCACGGACAATGGGACAACAGACAAGAAAATCACCGGAGGCTGTAGAAATGTGGTTTTACAGAAGAATGTTGAGAATACCACGGGCAGCTAAGAGGAGTAATGAAAACGTTCTGAACGAGGGCAAAGAAAAACATAGGGAAGACATTTTTCTTTGTATTTCTCATTCTAGATTATTCTCTTTATTATATGACATCGTTAGTTAGCCATACAGGGCTAATTTTATTTACTTATATATCTGTGTGTGTGTGTGTGTGTGTCTGTGTGTGTGTTGTTCCTGCTGAGTTGAAACATCGTTCAACGTTTTCTCGTCCATTAATTACGTAAAGCTTTCACCACACCATTCTTTAAAGATTTTGTTTTATTTCTCCTTTACAATCAACTTGACTGCAGCTTCGTATTTTTATGCATTTCTTTGACTCTACCCCTTACTAGCAAAAAGAGAGCTAACTTTCAATATTAGGAAGCAACAATCATCATTTTTTGACCATGTAATGAGATGGGGACATCATTATCATCAGGTACCGGGCCTGCTGGCGTAGGTGATCATGTCCCTCCACAACTTTCGATCTCGAAAGTTATTTATCATTTCTGTTCTTGACCTTCTGCCAAGCCATTCTCTTAAACTGTCTGGCATTTTTTCTCTTTGCTTCCCTCTATCTCTTCGTCCCTCAATTTTTCCTTGTTACAATATATTCCAGTTGTTCTCTTCTCGTTACATGACCAAAAATGATGATTGTTTCTTCCTAATATTGGAAATTAGCTCTCTTTTTGCTTTGGCATCTTTTAGAACATTTTTATTACTCTTCTTAGCTGCCTATGGTATTCTCAACATTCTTCAGAAGGGAACAACTGGAATATATTGTAACAACTGGAATATATTGTAACAACTGGAATATATTGCAACAACTGGAATATATATTGTAACAACTGGAATATATTGTAACAACTGGAATATATTGTAACAACTGGAATATATTGTAACAACTGGAATATATTGTAACAACTGGAATATATTGTAACAACTGGGAAGATTGATGAGACGAATAGAGAGAGGGAAGCAAAGAGAAAAATACCAGACATCTGAAAAGAATGGCTTGGCAGAAGGTAATAACTGAAATGATAAATAACTGTCGAGATTGAAAGTTGTGGAGAGACATGATCACCTACGACAACAGGCATGGTACTTCACAACACTTAATGTAAAATGTAAATGAGGCACGAGACAATATCCGACCTTGAGCTGCACTAACTGACCTTCCGTCGGTCAGGATAAACAATATCTTGGAAGCATCTGGTCGCCCTCCTGAGGCAGTGTCAAAGAGGTTTTGGCTGATAACAGACTTGAGAGCAGAGTCGGTGTCCGTGACTCCGCCGAGATATAAAGCGCCCAGCAATTCCTGGAGAAATGTGACGACCCGTCAGTAAAGTCATATTTATGGGTGATAAATATCGTCGTTGTTTAATCATTAAATAGTCACTAATAGCGGGACCAATATTAACTGCTGTAATAATCAAGCCAGTGCTATGAATTATCATCATTAGCATTGAGTGTCGTCTCCGCATCGAAGGTTGGCTACCATGGAGCGCCATTCCGCTGTCACTTGCTTTGATGGTACAGGGTGTCATAGGCTGACTTGTCCATCTTTTGATGTTACTCATCCATGTTAGTCTTGTGCTGCCTCTTTTACCCTATATTTCCCCTATTACTTTTAGTAAGCTGCTGTTATGTCTTTTAACATGCCCCAATAATCTCGTTTGTTTGAGCTCGATCAGGGTTTTCACTACATCCGGGCAACTGAAATTATTTTCTGTTTCTTTGTTGATCCCAGCCGTATTGTCTTAGAAAACCATATACTAGTTCGTTAATGGATTCTTGATATTGTGGGTTACACAATGTTTGACTAATTTTGACTAATGAAACTATTTCTCATTAGTCTGTTTTCAGACTTAAATTCAGACTAATTATGTTTTTATGTATATGCTTTGCTCATTTTTTTTCATATTCCTTAAATGCCTATTGAAAGGGTAATTTACTTTCTATTTTGACTTCATTTCTGGGTTACTTTCTTGTCGCCATGCTTGAGCTGGTATGAGATACGTTATCTCAAAAATTATTACTACACCGAAAAGATGTAATTGAGCATTAATCAGATTTGTTTCCATCCCATTGAACATTACTTATTTTCAGATGCTGCCACATACATGAACAATATATGTGAACATTACTGGAACAAATAATAATAAATAAATATTATTATATAGGGAACTTCCGAGGCGATAATAGGGAATAATATAACGAAGAGGAATATGTGAACATTAGCAGGAACTATAATATTTCCCCAACAACCGGCAAGTATGTCACACTGTTGTGAGAAAGGCAGTTACTTGGCTGGTACATATCACATTTTATAGATAAACATGTCCGTGCCTGCTGGCGTTTGCGATCTTCTGTTTCTTTCCTCTATCTCTTTGTTTCCTTCAGGTTTCTCTTTTTGTGTAATATTTTCCTATTCACATTCCGCGACCAAAAACTGATGATCAGTTCTTCCTAAAGTTGAGAACATTTTCATTTATATTTTGCCCACTTTCAGAATATGCTCAAAGCTATATTTAGTTGTCCATGGTACTCCCAATGTAAATTCACATTTCTGTGACCTCAACAAGGTTGTTTGTCTGTTGTTTTATTGTACAGCATTCACTTCCTCAGTCAAAGCTGGCGCTACAGAACACGGAAGAGCTCATAACTTATTGCCAGTGCCACGTACAAGTTGCATCAATTCTTGAGAATACAGTCATAGCCTGGAGTATTTCACCTTTCTGTAATCATCAACCATCTGAGCTCAGTACAGTTATTGGTAACTAGTCACCAGTTGTTATGTCAAGTTTAGACCTTCGTGGGTAAATAGTCACTAGTTATGTCAAGTTTAGACCTTCGTGGGTAAATAGTCACTAGTTATGTCAAGTTTAGAAAGTCATAATTTGCTATGTCAATATTGGACAGTTGTGGGTAACTAGCCACCATTTATGTCAAGATTGGACAGTTGTGAGTAAATAGTCACCAATTATGTCAAGATTGGACAGTTGTGGGTAACTAGTCAGCAGTTATGTCAAGATTGGACAGTTGTGGGTAACTAGTCAACAGTTATGTCAAGATTGGACAGGTGTGGGTAACTAGCCACCATTTATGTCAAGATTGGACAGTTGTGGGTAACTAGTCAGCAGTTATGTCAAGATTGGACAGCTACGGGTAACTAGTCAGCAATTATGTCTAGATTGGACAGTTGTGGGTAACTAGTCAGCAGTTATGTCAAGATTGGACAGTTGTGAGTAAATAGTCACCAGTTATGTCACGATTGGACAGTTGTGAGTAAATAGTCACCAGTTATGTCAAGATTGGACAGTTGTGGGTAACTAGTCAGCAATAATGTCAAGATTGGACAGTTGTGGGTAACTAGTCAGCAGTTATGTCAGGATTGGACAGTTGTGGGTAATTAGTCACCAGTTATGTCAAGATTGGACAGTTATGGGTGACTAGTCACCAGTTATGTCAAGATTGAAAAGTTGTGGGTAACTAGTCACCAGTTATGTCCTACCGGGGAGAGCTGATACAGGGATGTGAATTGACCAAGATTAAACAGCTTCTGCAGGCCGTTGCCTCCAAATGTGGCCGCACCGACATGGACATCATTCAGGCTGAACTTGGAGCTGATGTTGAAAGCAAAGTTGAGCTCGTTCTTGAAGGCAGGTTGTGGGATCTGAGCTGAGGCGTCCAGAAGGAAGAATAGGTCGGCCTGGTTGCTGCATTTAAACTGCTGGACTTGAAGATAAACAGTTGAGATGAAGACAAGGTTTTAGAACAAATGGTAAAGCAATCACATGATGAAGATAAACAAAGTTGAAGTGAATGCTTATCTTTTGATACATTTTTAAAAAAATTTAACTATAGATGTTTATGTAGACAAAATCGAGTTTGAAGCGGTAGAGGTGTCTGATGAGAATTGTAGATTTTAATGGTCAGTGATGACATCTTGTGAGTAAAGGGAAATAATCGTGTATTAACAAGAAATGCAGCAGAAAATACATTCATTGTTTGTACATAACATAACTTCGACTTACTTTTCCTCAATTATTATTTGTTAATTAATAAAAGTAGAGACATTGCTGTGTAAGCAGTGGAGATAATTAACGACAATACCTATCGATGTTTTAAAGGTATATAACACAAATGATACGACGTCT
The DNA here is from genome assembly GCA_032433765.1 of Megaustenia siamemsis. Classification (NCBI taxonomy): domain Eukaryota; kingdom Metazoa; phylum Mollusca; class Gastropoda; order Stylommatophora; family Ariophantidae; genus Megaustenia; species Megaustenia siamemsis. The sequence goes on from JAVIAB010000050.1 coordinate 79,104,240, forward strand.
CAGAAGACAGCGTAGTATTTAACAACTCTCAGCTAGACTTGCTAACATAGGAAAGCCAGATATACAATTGCGTCTATAAATGTATTCCAGAATTGTTGTCGTCACCTCATGTTCTAGTCACAGGATAACACATCCATCAAAGGCATCGCAGATGATAGCTACATTTTTAGGTTGTTTAACCGGCTGTGTGCCACATGTCTCCAATTTCAAGGCGCTGTTTCGAAAAGTACGGGTTTGATTATATTTCGGAATGTCCATTGTTCTATGTGGTTTCTGTTTGTTTTGTCAATTTTTCTGAGTGCTGTAAAGAAGCAATCATCCCTATTTTATTTGTCTCTCGCCTCGAAAGTTTCTATTCGAAATATCATTAATTTTCTTTTTTTTTTTTTTACCTTTGAAATATGTTCTAGAGAATTGTGTTCAAATGAAATAGGGAATTGTGTTAAAATGAAATAGGGAATTGTGTTCAAAGTTTGAAATAGGGAATTGTGTTCAAATGAAATAGGGAATTGTGTTCAAAGTTTGAAATTGAGAATTGTGTTCAAAGTTTGAAATAGGGACCTGCTTTAGAGTTTGTAAAAGAGAATTGTCTTTAGAGTTTGAAATGGAAAAGTGTTTTTGAGTGTTTGAAATGGAGCAGTTGTACCTGTATGTACAAACCATATTTGACACAAGTGATGTATCCAACATCATCATTGTCATCAAGTACCGTGCCTGCTGGCGTAGGTGATTATGTCTCTCCACAACTTTCGATCTCGACAGTTATTTATCATTTGCGTTGTTGACCTTCTGCCAAGCCATTCTCTTAATTAAGCTGTCTCAATTTTCCCAGTTGTTACAAAATATTCCAGCTGTTCCCGTATCATTACAGGGCAAACAAAATGATTGTTTCTTCCCAATATTGAAAATCAGCTCTCTTTTTGCTTTGGCCTCTTTCAGAACGTTTTCATTTCTCTTCTTAGCTGTTATGGTATTCTCAACACTCTTCTGTAAAACCACATTTCTACAGCCTCCACTGATTTTCTTGTCTGTTGTCCTATTGTCCATGATTGACATCCATATATTAAGACGGGCTCTAAATAACATTTAAGAATTCTTTTTCTTGTTTCTATTGTCAAAAATGGATTGCACAGTATCTTCCTCATTTTTTGGAAAGCTGCTTTTGCCTGAGCTATTCTGCTTCTCACCTCTATTCTACATCTACCATCTGAGTGATGTATCCAGAAAGATGTCTATTAGAGAGTTAAGTTGAACAGATCGTCTGTTCTGGGTTATTTATACAAAGTTTTACAATCTCCATGTCACAGTGTCAACAATTGTAAATTTACTTCAATACTTGTGATAAATGGTGCTGCTTTATGATTGGTGTCCTTCGATTTGTGACAGAAACTAATCAAAGATCGATTCCACCAAAAATTTCAACTCCCCACCAACCACACAACATAATTAACCAGCTTGGCTGTTGTTTAAGATCAATGCTCTGGACCCATCAGCTTTGTCCCATCCACATCTAACTTCCATGACCTTACTTTGTCTCCTTCGGTGATGTCATCCTTCAGATCACGGTTCACTGTTTTAACACACAAACAAGATTTAAGCAATAAAGTAGTTTCAGTTCTAACTTTATAATTTCTATTTAAATTGAAACTCTGATATGTTGAAGATTACAAACCATGATATAACATACAGTGACGTTTTCTCCAACGTCCAAATATACGATCTGTATGTGTACAACATAACAAGTTGAGAACAACCAAGTTCAATTACCTGTTCGGCAGGCCAACTCACTGTAATCGTACACAATCGATACCAACTGGGAGTAATCGACCACTTCAAACACGTCATCAGGGTAGGTGGCGATCGTTTGCAGCTCCACTTTATTGACGCCTCGACCTACTCCTATTGAGAGAACCAGCACGTTGGAGTCCTTCAGCAAACCTGCCTCCACTGCCGTGTAGTTGGCATTGTTGGACTGACTGGCTGTGGACACAATAGCGATCTTGGGTACTCCTTTACGACTACCGTGAGCGGCGGTGAAAGCTTGTTCTCTGGCCAGTTTCAGAGCTGTGGCAGTGTCTGTGCCACCACCACCAGGGTATTTGATGTTCAGAATCGACTGGATGAGATTAGAATAGAAAAGATGTTTGTTTGTGGAACATAACTGTCATCAATTGTTTACAAAGTAATATAATGCAATGTCTGATGTGTGTATTTACAGTCTTTCACTTTGGTCAAAGAATTTCAGTTTCTTTACCATTCCAGTAACTAACTTTAATTACAAAACTAAATTCCAGCCATATACTTTTGAGCTTCGTACTTTGAACAATAAATTACTTTCATATGTTTCAGTGTCCGCACGTTCATTTCTGAAATTTGTATCCATATTTCGTACGACGCGTCTATGTTTGAACTAAAGAAAAATGTTGTTCATCAATGCTTTCTGTTGCACGTTCTTGCGCTACTCTCTTGTTCTATTTCCTGCTTTCAAAAGTAATAACTTAAATTAGAAGCTGCCAGATATTGAGCCTATGCAGGTGATATCGGAGGCTGCTGAGAACTCTTGGCATACGAGGGCAGCAACATTGTTTCTACAGAGGGTAAGTGCAAGGACACAACCACTGCTGAACTGGTAAGTGCAAGGACACAACCATGCTGAACTGGTAAGTGCAAGGACACAACCATGCTGAACTGGTAAGTGCAAGGACACAACCATGCTGAACTGCACTCTTGTCTTCAAAACATTGACATATGCTGGCATCAGATTGTACGGAGGCGTTTATTCCTTTATGAGATGATCAGTTTCAGCTACATGGTTGAGCATTCAACGGCCTCTAGGACTTTATAGAAATCTTGCTTATGTGTGTTCCTGGTGTTGACTAGATGTGACAGTTATATCGTTGGCTGACATTCCTGCTCTAAATCTAAACTGTGTCTCAGGGAGATAAACTCGGCCACTTTATTTAGGAACCTTAATTCAACTCTTGAAAATGTCTTTCTTGAGATTCTTTGAGAGATACCCCCTGAAATTGTTGCAGACACCTTCATGGTTTGCACTTCTCATGTCCCGGGTTATTATCCCAGTCATCTAGCGTTGGAAAAAAGTGTGAAGGTGTGGCAATAGTGTATATTGATTTCCTTGAGTCTCTCTGGGGCGATAGTATAATTTCCTTGAGTCTCTCTGGGGCGATAGTATAATTTCCTTGAGTCTCTCTGGAGCGATAGTATAATTTCCTTGACTCTCTCTGGGGCGATAGTATCATTTCCTTGACTCTCTCTGGGGCGATAGTATAATTTCCTTGAGTCTCTCTGGGGCGATAGTATAATTTCCTTGACTCTCTCTGGGGCGATAGTATCATTTCCTTGACTCTCTCTGGGGCGATAGTATAATTTCCTTGAGTCTCTCTGGGGCGATAGTATAATTTCCTTGACTCTCTCTGGGGCGATAGTATAATTTCCTTGACTCTCTCTGGGGCGATAGTATAATTTCCTTGAGTCTCTCTGGGGCGATAGTATAATTTCCTTGAGCTTGTCCTTTTGAGAGGGCTTTGATGACATCAGAGAGGTCTCTCTTAGTCGATTAATTATCTATCTAATTCATCCTCTAGTTCATTATTAACGATCTAATTCATCCTCTAGTTCATTATCTAATTCACCGTCTAGCACATCGTCAAGTTCAATCATCATAGAATGTGTTATTGTCAGGGAGCGAGCTTGCTGGTCTTTCATCACAGAAGAGCTCTGAGTAGTGATCAAGCTGTCACAAAAAGTGGAAATTCACCGCTCTGAGACTGAGATTTTAAAGTTGGTTTTTAAATCATTAAAAACTTATATTTCAGCTTTACGTAAAGAAATAACGACGCTTTGTCTGATTCTGGTATGTGAAATGAAAGTTCAATAATGAATAAATGAATAACTTCTACACTTGTATATTTAACAACCTTTTAGCACAAAGTCAGATGCTTTTGTTCTGCCTCATGTGTCTACACATTTCCATCTTCAAACTATAACTCACGTCTATTTAACAAGCTGTAACATCCACTTTGATAATAACTTTCTACAGAACTACCATTTTAAGAACAAGGTGAGCTACTCACATTTTTCATGGCAGAATTGCTTGTGTAGTCATCAAAATCGATGACAATGGAGGCAGTGCTGTCGAACCGCAGGACGCTGAACTGAGTGATTCCAACTTGAAAGTTGTTAATAAAAGTTGCCGCGAACTGGAGCTGTTTCTGGAACTCCGTAGATTCGATGCTGCCGGAAGAGTCCATGATGAAGAGGATGTCTGCCTTCTCATAGCAGATGTTTGCTGTAGTTATACATAAACAGATTATTGATGTCTTCTTAGCTGTGTTCAGCATAAAATGCATCTCAATGTTGTAATATTAATATTAAAATTAGACCTTAATTTCTAGAGCAATCAATAAGATAGATGTGGTCATCGGGATGAAGTGAGACATCTCTAGGGGTTAAATCACAAGTTACTTAAAAAAGAGACAAATAGGAATCATCTCTGCAGCAAAATATATAAAGAAACAACAAATTTAAATAGTTTGGTCACGTAACATTCCAAAATAATCAAACACAATCCATTCAGTTATCAACAAACGCTACAGTATCAACGGACCTGCAGTTATCAATAAATGATAAAGAAACAGCAGACCTACTGTTATGAACACAAAGTAAAAAAAAAGACAGATATCAACAAACGCTTCATAAACAAAAAAGATACAGAAGAAAAGATACACAAGAAAAGATAAACGAGGAAAGATACACAATAACAGAAAACGGAGAAAAGACAAATGAGAAAAGAAAAATGAGAAAAGGTAAGCGTAAAAATAAAGAGGTCCCGAATTCTTGAAAAATATTTTCTAGAAACTTCCAAAATGAAGCATGGCAGCGCAGAGGTGTCTGCAATATGATCAGTGAGCAATTATCTGTATTGGTTATAGAAGCTAGTCACTTGTGATCTGACATACTTGGAGCTGTTGGTCATGTCACACAAGTGACGGGATTCTGTGTGACATGGAAAGTAGGTCAATGTTTTCTCTGTGGCAATCGCTGGTTTGGGCATAGACTTGTTACTTGGTTGGAGTGAACAAAAGTCATGAAGCTTGTGAAACAAGAAACACTGGTGGCAATCCCATAGGTGTTGTGTCTATTGTTATGTTAAGCGTTGTTGTAGGGGTAATTCTCATTTCCATTTTTTCTTCTCCTACTGGAGAGTTAGATACAGTATAATTATAAACGTTTCGTCACAGGCCTTCGTCAGAATGACAGTACACGACACACATGTAAAATAATTACATAGATATCTACGAAGCTCCAGACAGAGCCTTGTTGAGACATCACCATGAGGTCCAGCTAGGAACTCCTGTCTAATAGATCAATTCTAATCACGTGACTACTCTGTCAAGGCAGGAGGGACAGCGGTTTACAATTAGGAGCAGAGGAATAAGGTAGAAAGGTGTAAATAAAGAGAAAAGGCAAAATCTAGAACCCTTACTAAAGAATTAACAAGGAAACGATTCGGTCATGAACAGAACTCTGTAACGAGCCCAGTAATTTGTGTTTGTACTACTAGAAAATTTGTGTTTGTACTACTAGAAAATTTGTGTTTGTACTAGTAGAAAGTCTGTGTTTGTACTAGTAGAAAGTATGTGTTTGTACTAGTAGAAAGTATGTGTTTGTACTAGTAGAAAGTCTGTGTTTGTACTAGTAGAAAGTCTGTGTTTGTACTAGTAGAAAGTCTGTGCCGTCCAGAATCTCAGTAGTTCTGTTGTAAAGATAACTTCTCTCTGCTCTATATTTCTCTGTCTGTAAATTGTCCACATGTACTTTGTGGACTCGTCAGTTATGTGTTTTTTTAGAAAAAGATGTATAAATCTAATATTGAAATTGGTATCGCTGTAACCAAGACGCACCCATTGGTGGAAGAACAATTTTAAAGTAGAACTGCCAGCAACAATGCTCTCTGTGGCGTCATCGATGATAATGACTATACAGTCAACTAGTCAATTACAGACGTCGAACATCGCTCAGTAAAAACTGGTTGGTGGAGACCCTGGTTATTTAGTAGCAAAGCCAGAACGCTAACTACGTCAATCTCCTTACAAATAAAAAAGTATAAGATGAAACCTCACAAAAAGAAGGTTACCTGAAAATGTTTACACGATTATCTTGAAGACTGACTTCCTTGAGACACGTCAACTGTGACAAATGTATGACCTCATATTTTGTTATCAACCAGGAAGGTCATGATCTAAGTGTATCTTATCTGGATTAGTATAATGCATCCTGTTGCACATTTTGACAAGATTCTCTAACTGATAACATGTATCTTTTATGATTTAACTGTTATAGTGTTGTGATGTTCTTTGTTCTTTATCTCGTATAGTGGCTAGTACTTCAATGATCACAGCACATCACAACATTGAGGTAACATGTAAGATCATGACAGAGTCTTTCTTTAACAATAATGATAATCAGTTTATTGATTTCGCCTGGTACACGTGATCTATAGTTCTGGATGCAATTATTAAATCAATGTTCATTAATTTAGGAATACTTCTGAGGCAAATCGCCGAGTAGTTATGAAGATATTCCAGCATCCTAATCATACAATTTATTCAGCATGGTCTACTTAAACTTGTGAGAATTTATGAACACACACAACTTGAATTAATCTTTCACTGTCTTTCAAGGTACTTCACACTATAATTATAACTTGTTGATTCTAAACTGACTTGGCTAACTCAAGGCTCCTACTCTTAACTTTCTCACTGTTCTGACTCTAACTGTTTCTAACTTCTAATCTGACTTTTGTCCTACTCATCCTGGACTGACGGAACTATCTACTACTTCATCTTGGACTATCTTTCTCTGCACTAATTGCTAACTGCTTTCAGCAGTCGGCCGAAGCCGTACTAACTGAACGAGCCTACATCCTAACTGCTCTTTTGGTCTTCCGAACTACTTGACTTTCTTCTTGTGCCGGAGATTAGGTACTTCAGCTCTCGCTCTCTCACTTGGTCTCCGCAGCCAATCAGCTGTTGCCAACTCTTGCGATCTCTTATGATCACGCGAGTTGGTCACTTGCAGGACTTGCTTATTTGGTGACTAACATCTGAATTCGCAACTTCTCATGACTCATTTGGAATAATCTTTGTCACAACAAGCTATTTGTGAACCATCTTCCCATGACCTAATGGGATAACGTTACTCCATGAGCTGACCTCTCCTGGTCATGATTCACTCATGCTAACACAATGAATAACCACTTTGTTGTTGTGAACATGATGGACACTCGTGGAGATCTGACAATAACACCACGAGGTCGTTGCATGTTACTAGTCATACCTGGTCCTTTCCAACAACTTTGCTCTTGTGAACACTGGCATGGACATCTAACTTAGTTTGGTGGGTGTCCTACCCCTACCCCTGCAGACACTGCGCTATCTTCTGTTGCATGGAAAATTCCATGGCTCTTAACTCTCATCGTGTCGTCCTCTATTCTACCTCTCTCCTTCCTCACTCTGACTAACTTGTTATTATTGAGAAGTGGTTAATTGCCCTAGTTAATACTTCCGTACCTGCTGGTCGCTATCTATATTATACTGCTATCGTCTATTTGAGAAGTGGTAGCTTCCACTAGCTTAACTGTTACATAACCATTAGCTGAAATGACTTTTACTTATTTACCTTCTGCAATTTTTACTTTCTCTCTCCCTTCCTCTCTCCGCCTCACTTCTCTAAAATTCTCACCTACTTCAATCTTTCATTTCCTCCCATCTTTTCTTTGTTATTCTCTCTTCATCAAATTACAGCAATAAGTTCCGACATCGAGAGATGATAAATCGTTGTGTCAAGGGGGGCGGGGGGGGGCGGGGCTACTGAAGAGCGAACACAACAAAATACAAGAACGGTAATTGCTAATTGTTATACAGCTCAAATTGTGACTGTAAAACATAACGGTAACTGCTAATTGTTGTCCAGTAAATTGTGACTGTAAAACATAACGGTAACTGCTAATTGTTGTCCAGTAAATTGTGACTGTAAAACATAACGGTAATTGCTAATTGTTGTCCAGCAAATTGTGACTGTAAAACATAACGGTAACTGCTAATTGTTGTCCAGCAAATTGTGACTGTAAAACATAACGGTAACTGCTAATTGTTGTCCACCAAATTGTGACTGTAAAACATAACGGTAATTGCTAATTGTTGTCCAGCAAATTGTGACTGTAAAACATAACGGTAACTGCTAATTGTTGTCCAGCAAATTGTGACTGTAAAACATAACGGTAACTGCTAATTGTTGTCCACCAAATTGTGACTGTAAAACATAACGGTAACTGCTAATTGTTGTCCACCAAATTGTGACTGTAAAACATAACGGTAATTGCTAATTGTTGTCCACCAAATTGTGACTGTAAAACATAACGGTAATTGCTAATTGTTGTCCACCAAATTGTGACTGTAAAACATAACGGTAATTGCTAATTGTTGTCCAGCAAATTGTGACTGTAAAACATAACGGTAATTGCTAATTGTTGTCCACCAAATTGTGACTGTAAAACATAACGGTAACTGCTAATTGTTGTCCACCAAATTGTGACTGTAAAACATAACGGTAACTGCTAATTGTTGTCCACCAAATTGTGACTGTAAAACATAACGGTAACTGCTAATTGTTGTCCAGCAAACGTTGATTTGTCCTTGACTGTAACGTGAAACCTCAGCCATACTTCTGATCCTATTAAAAAAATAAACTCGAGAATCCTCCGTCGATCAAGTCCTTGGACCTTCAGGTTCTTGATCCACTAAGGGGTATATGCCCACCTTCAATTTAATGTTATTCTAAGGGGTATATGCATATCTTCAACTTCATATTACTCTAGGGGGTATATGCCCACCAAAGTCTCCAACCTCTTGCTGTACACTTTTAGATCCTTGGTTAAGTGCTCTATTCTATTAACTGATTTTAACTTTTATACATCAAATAATGAATGTCTGCATTTCCAACAGACAGCAGTGATGACAGGGCAGACCTATTAATGGCGATATTCATGGTAGACATATTAATGACAACATTCAGGGCAGATATATATTTATTACATCATTCGGGGCAGATATATTAATGACAACATTCAGGGCAGACATATATTTATTACATCATTCGGGCAGATATATTAATGACAACATTCAGGGCAGACGTATATTAATGACGACATTCAGGGCAGACATATATTAATGACGACATTCAGGGCAGACGTATATTAATGACAACATTCAGGGCAGACGTATATTAATGACGACATTCAGGGCAGACATATATTAATGACGACATTCAGGGCAGACGTATATTAATGACAACATTCAGGGCAGACGTATATTAATGACGACATTCAGGGCAGACATATATTTATTACATCATTCGGGGCAGACATATTAATGACGACATTCAGGGCAGACATATATTTATTACAACATTCGGGACAGACATATATTAATGACAACATTCGGGAAGATATATTAGTGACCACATTTAGGGAAACCATTTCTTTCCCTCTGATGACCGTTTTAACTTTCAACTTCTCACTTCAAATTATTTTTGACAATGCCAACCACAACATTGCATTCTTGATTCTTGATTTTCTGACATTGACAATTGTCGAGCAGTGAATGTCTTGTACCATCAAAAACTCAAATAGAGATCTGAATGTCTTGAGTTTATTGACAACAGACCCAGTATGTAACTTGTCCTGACTGACCAATGTCAGTATCTTTAGTTAAGCCAAACACCACTCACGGACTTTATTTCAACTGCAATCTAACCTTTACATCGCCGCAATGACAATACCTTGTTGCCAGTTAATACTTGATCACTGACATAATTAACTATTGAGATATAATAAATAGCGGTCTTTGATCATTTGTCAAGCCTATCGCCATTTTGAGGACTGAACAAAACATATTTGCATATTGAAGCACACCTGTCGTCCATTGTTAGTTCACTGCATTGGTTGTAGGAAAGAGTGCGATCAAATTTGACTCCCGATATCACAAACGATCATGTCTTTCAATGGTCAATAAACATTCCACAATTTTCAACAGAAACATGTTTTCAAAACATTCTTGTCTAATGATAATTACAACAGACCGGTCATTGGACGTGGAATCATAAGTCAGATACACGATGTGCCTTGAACAGTGAATTAAGAAAACAACTTTCACTTTAAATATTCAGTATATTGGGTTATTAATAGCTAAAACATCGAGGTAGATTTCCCACTACAAAACTGCATTTTTTACTAAATTGTTATTTACCAAGTGAGTGTTATTTGTAAACCTGAACAAAAATGCTTAACAGCTCAAAACTCAAGCATGTCCATGACTGATATCAGTTAAAGAAATGCAAACAAGATCACTGCATTTTGAAATTTTGAAATAAAATCATACAAAAAAATATTTGGTATAACTTTAAGTATATCAGGTTTAAAAGTAAAAATTTTTTTTTAATACAGACTAGTTCACGGTCAAAGTATAAAGAACATAGACGTGAGTTTAGTACAGAAAGGAGGAGTTTTGTGTAAAATAAAAACCATACGAGCTAATTAAAACAGAAAGTTTGTGAGAGAAATCAAGGAAACAAAACTTACACTGAGAGCGAACACCTGACCACAAAATACAGGAGAAGATCGTTGCGGTCGTCAAAATGAGCGCCATCTTTCCGTCGCTGTGTCTCCAACTTTCCCCTGAACTGAATAACTCGAGCCCTTTTATAACTAGAGAGAAAAGTTTATCTCCCACAAGATGTCACTTTATTAAAGGAAGTCTCACCTCTGTCTGACGTCATCCTTGAGGTAATTCTCATTCTGATAACCATACTGTAAGCATCATATATTTTGCAGCATATTATTGTAGTTAACTATTACAATTAATGGGTTTACAGTAGTCCGAAATCGGAAATAGTTTCGTTGTCTGTGAGGAAATCAATTTGCGGTGAACAACAAGAACTACAAGGATGGAAATCACCGCAAGATAACTCTTTAACAATAGAGATAGAGATACGCGTTGATCAGAACCATTTACCACTATCACCTCATTACCCGCTCCGACTCCACTACCGTCTACTCTTCCATGACCCTCCATTAGGTGACTTTAAGCGTGATCGCTACCTCCGTGACGTGCTTGTCAGGAGCCGCATTCCTGTCCCCCCCCCCCCGCCCATAACCATCGGGGCACTATTCGTCGCAATCGCAGTCAATGTAAGACTTGCCACCACGCCCTCCATACAGATACGGTTCTCCTCCCTTTTGAGATCAGAGATTGAATCACTTGTACATAGAGCAACATTATCAATGTCATCACGTGTGAGCGATGGAGGATGACCTACATAGGCGAACCAGGTGCCGTCTCCTGAACAATTACTAGAAACATCTTTATGACATCACTCGCGATGCAAACACCCCAATAGCATCTCACATCAACTCCAAGGGCCTTCAGGGTAAGGCTGTAGTCCAAGTTACAGTCTTGTTGTTAAGTTCTTCTGACAGCCGCAGCCGATTTTCTTTAAAATGAATCGTCTGATCCTCGTATGGGTTGCCTCACCCCACAGGGCATCAATGTATCCCTTTCTCACGGGTAACCTAGTACCCCTCTCTCTACTCCACTTCCCCCACTTTCCTTCTTTCACTCCCATCTCCCTTTAATGTCCCTCGCCTCTCTCTTTTCCTCTCCTTTCTTCCCTCCCCTTCTCCTGTTTCTACCCCTTCCCACTGATGTGATCTCCCCTGGCGATTTTCAATCTATCTATCTATCTTTCGTTCGCCTGAAGCATTGTCTATATCTGCAATGTCGTTTCCTGTATAAATGTTACTGTCTTTTGTAATTCTTGCAGTGGCCCATATAGTTTTGTCTGTAGTGTTGTATCTATGGGCCAATGGATTTTCCTCAGTCTACTATATTCAGTGCAGTCTTGAAGTATGTGTTCAGCAGTCTGGGGCGCCTGTCCACATGTACAAGTAGTTGAGGTGCCGATCTTGAATTTTGTATACATGTGACTATGGAGTCGATTGTGTCCTGTTCTGAGACGTATAATGATAACTTGTTCATATCTATTCATATTATAAAAGGCATCCTGATTTGGGGCTTGTGGTCCTCTGATTGATTTGATTATCTGTTTCTTATGATGGTATGTAACAGGTGTATCTAGTTGTGTGCCTGTTGAACCTTCCTTTGCCAACTGATCTGCTTTCTCATTTCCTGGTATTCCACAGTGAGATGGGATCCACTGCAGGGCAACCCTGTGGTGCTTGCAGAGTTCAGTCAATAAGGTCTGCAAATGTGGTAATTTTCTGGATTGTAGTGCCTGGAGTACTGATCTTGCATCTGTCAAAAACACTACAGGCTGCGGGCTAAGATTAATGTTCAGCAGTTTTTCTATTGCTAACTTTATTGCTTGTATTTCTGCATCATAATTGTGACAATATTTCCCTGTTGCTATTTTATTCATATCCCTAGTGTTATTTGGGTATTCTATATATGCACCTGCTCCCCCATTTTTTACTGCATTCTGTGCTGATCCATCTGTATACACACGAATCCATAGGTCTTGTGGGTATTCTTCATCCAGGAAACTGAGAGTTATTGTTTTCGCTGTAGACTATTCTGTTCCTCTTTATCAACTATTCCTTTCACTTCTGTCCGTATTTGAACTGATAATCCTGATTCCTCTGTCCAGGGAGTCTGTTCTGGTATGGGCAGTAAGGGGTTAACAGCTCTTGGCATGTCTGGTGTTTGTCTACTAATACGCTTGGCTTGGTGGATAAAACTGCTTCTCTTAAGTCGTCCAATGCAAGATTTTGGAATCGGTCCTTCATTGGATGTCTCGGCATGCAAGCAAATTTTTCTGCCTGTATCAGCACCTTTGTGTCCCTCCGTTCTCTCAGTGCTGGTATCCTCCACAATTTCTCCATCTCTAATATTGGTGTTGATTTCATTGCTCCTGTGATGACCCTAAGTGCCTGGTTTTGTACTTTATCCAGTTCTTGAAGTGTGGTGTTTGATGCTGAACACCATGCAGATGATCCATATTCTAAATGTGGGCGTATACTCTGTTGGTAAACTTTACTGAGTATTTTCCCACTCGCACCCCACGTAGTTCCACACAGCTTTCTTAGAATAGCCAATTTTCTCCTTGCTTTTTGGTTTGCCTTATTTATCTGCTGTTTCCAAGATAGTTTGTTATCAAATGTAACTCCGAGATACGTAGCCTGTATGTCTTCTTTCACAGGCTCATTATTTATATAGATGGCTCCTGCTTTTTGTTTTGGGGAAAGAGTGAAAAGTGTAGTACTGCATTTGTCTGTATTGATGCTGATACACCATCTATTTGGCGATTTTCAATAATATCCCTATTAGTCCTCATTTATCGCCACGTCTTCTAGGTAACACTGGACGTTGTTTGCTTTTTTCCCTCCATATAGACACTTTCCTATCTCGAGTTATTACCTGTGTCACGTTTGACTGCTTCTCGTACGTGCTCTACTGCTTTGTTATCTTGTCCGACTTCTCGTATAAAAACCTGGATGATTTCAACCGCCCCCTTCCTTCTCCCCTCCTGCGTCCCATTTGACTCACAGTCATCCATCCACTCGCTGTGATATTAAAAAAAAAATCTTGCGTTAATTTAGACTCTTTTTTTTATATATAATTTAACTTACAAATTTCACATATTATCTATTGTTATCCTCCGATATGTAGCATGTCTCTCTTTCGTTTTATCATTTCATCTCTTATCCTCTTGTTTATTTCTCTTTGAATTACCTTTCCCGCTCTTCTTAGATGTAGTCAGCTTTATTTGTTGTTCTGTTGTGTTGTTCTCGTTTTCTGAGCAAGTCCACTAGTAGGCCGAAACGTCAGTAATTTGTTGTGTTCCGTTTTGTGAAGCTGTCACCATATCTTGTGAAGGTGTACGTTACCCCCACAACTTGCTTCTAACATAGAGATGATAGAAGTGGAAAAATGCGATGCATAGTTATTGTCACATCATTCGGGGAAGGCTCCACTCTATGACCTCAGTCCCACAGCATCCATTCAACCAAAATAATCTTCAGCAAAGTCAGAATTATAGAAGAAATATTGAGTGTAGTCACCAGAGTAAAGTCATGGTGATGGTTTACTGATTACAACAAATGGTCGGTTCGGACAGAACACAACTTCAAGTAACACATTCTCAGCTTCGAATTCTCACGTAAAAGTTATATCACGAAAGCTGGGGAGATAATCTACAAGATATTTACTGCCATCAAACTGGCGTTTAGCAACATTTAACATGCAGCACTACAGGGAACAGTGAAAAGAGTACAATCTTAAAATGTCTCTATTTCTTATATTACTTTTATGATCTCAGACCTACATGCCGCCTTCAACCCAAGAGGAAGTAACTGGTGTTTTGTACAGACCGATTAGTACGCCACCGCTACGAATGTTTGTCTTTTAGCCATAACAGTTTCAGAGTACTTAGATAACACAGACGATATATTTGATAACTCGATGACCCAACCAATGGAAAAGATAAAATTAAGTTGTTTGTGTACCACAAAATGTCGACCGTCTTATATCGCATATCACGTTTTGATATGAGTATTTTTTGTGTGTGTATTTTACCATAAGCTTTGTTAGCTATCCATATAGTTGAGTGAAGTATCAAGAAAAGAAGTCGAGCTGCATTTAGTCGATGTGATTCTTTGGTCTACACCAGGGATGGCCAATTTCTTTTAAATGGTGGGCCACTTTTTTATTATATTTTTATTGTGGCGGGCCACACACATAACAACATCAATACAAATAAACTTGGCATTTGTTTTAATATAATATTTTGTTATTTATCGGCATTATTTGCTTACATAAATCATTTTATTGCAACAGAGTTAAAAATGCCTAGTTGATTTATAAAAATGAATAAAAGTTGTTATTTATATTGTTTAACAAACATGTTTTAGTTAGGTCATTTTAAAGTTGACATGTAACAAACCTTTATAAGAACAACGTGGACGTTCATGTGCAGTAACAAGTTCATCAAAGTCAATGTGTAAAGATCATGATGATATTCGTAATAAATCCTGAAGGTGGCCATCAGTGAGTCGATTTCTTTGTGACGATTTAATCTCCTTCATTGTTGAAAAAGCGCATTCACATATACATGTGCTTCCGAACATAGAAGTAATTTTCAAACTGAAATCACTCAATGCGGGATATTTTTCTTGTGGCACAAGTTTCCAAAAATCAACTCCTATCTCCATCCTTGATTGGAAAAAGGGGTCACTTTGGAGGTTACATAACTCCAACTGAAAAGTGTCATGTTGTTGGAAAATGTCACAATTTATACGGTTGTCAAATAATGCCAGTTCTGGTCGTATACCAATGAAGTCAGAAAATCGTTCATTGAATTGTTCCAATAGTTTGTCTAACATTAATACAGAAAATTTGAAATCAGTGTCACTGCGTTCCTCAGTCAATTCTTTGCACGATGGAAAATGAATGAAGTTTTCTTTGGCCAGGGTAAATCTAAAAACGTTTAGTTGACTTATAAATCCATCTATGTGTCCTACCAAATCTGAGACTGTTTGGGAACGTCCCTGTAGCTTCACGTTGAGTTCATTCATGTGCTGGGTGATATCAGTTAAAAAGGCCAATACGATGTTAAATGTGGATCAGACATTTTTCTGATCAGTTCTTTGTTGGTATCATGTTTCTCTAAAAACTGCTTCATCTCGTTTCTCAAAGCAAAAAAACCGCCTCAAACAATTCCCTTTGCTTAGCCAGCGTACTTGTGTGTAGATCACTAAATCGTCATATTCCGCCTCAACTTCTGATAGAAAATTTATAAACAGTCGGTGTGTCAAAGCCCGATTCCCGTCTTTTATTAAATTCACACACTTTATTACAGTTTTCATAACATCCTCCACATCTAGAATCTTCCCACACAGCGCCTCCTGGTGTATAATGCAATGTAATGCTGGACAATGGATTCCAGCCTTCCTTAATAATCCAACTAAACCTGTTTGAGTACCATACATTGACTTAGTGCCATCTGTCACTATTGCTGAAAGTCTGTTTATGATACCGATACCGTTAACAACTTTCATAACTGAGTCATAAATGTCTTGATCTTTGGTCGTGTTATGCAATTAATCTAAAGCTAGTAGCTCTTCATTGATAATAAATTCTTTTGAAACAGTTCTTATGAAAATTAAAAGTTGTGCTGTGTCTGATATGTCAGTAGATTCACCCAAAGCCAGAGAAAAGTAAGCGGAAATTGTAACGACACTGTTTAATTTACTAGATATATGAGAGCTTATTTCCTCAACCCTTCTAGTGACTGTCTGTTTTGATAGTGGAACGCTCTCAAAGTGACTGGCAATTTTTTCTTCCCCAAATGCATGCGCCATGTTAAAAGAACAACGCTTTACGAAGTCACCGTCACATAATGATTTTTTTATTTCGCAATCTCTGCGCTTACCACAACGATGCTATTAATGAACTTGTTTGTTCTGTTGTTAATGTAGTAAAAACAGATTTCTGAGCACTAACCTTTTTCTTCAAATCGCACACAAGTGTAGAACGTATTATACCAATGTAGTCCTTGTATTTAGCGGCGTGGTGCTGTGTGTAATGCCGTTTAAGATTATACTCTTTATTTACAAACAACACTTGCAAATACACAAGGCACTGCGGTATGCTATCCTTATTGTTGATAAATAAATCATGTTCCCATTTCTCATGAAAAAATATGCTTTGTTTATTTAATTAAATTTTATTGCTCATATTATACCACGACCGAAGCAACAGACAATGAAAACACAGATTACAACAATAGCACTGTTTCCTGTTAAAAATGGAACTGTTCACCTTAACTCGTCAAAATCAGAATGATCAGATCGGACATATAATTTTGACTGATGACAAGAGGATACAATTTAATATTACATCAAACTGGGTGTTAAAGAATTGTGAACAAGGAAAAACAAATATGTTGTGATTATCAAACATGACAAGATGGCCCAGAGAAAGCGGTAGATCAGAGAGGAAGTTATAGAAGGCTGTAAGTGCAAGGTGTCACAATCTAGGCTTGGGTGTAGGTAACGCCGGGTACCTCAAGCTGGTCAAAGAGAGCTTCAAAGTAGCTGTCATTGGAGCCAAGCTGTGTCTGTGATTAGCTAGATGATGATGATAACAATGTCCTTCTATTCATTCTTTGGGCTTCATTCAGCCTTGATGTGGGTTCACTTGTTTCTCATTGTATAGGTTTGTTTTACAGTTGATTGATTTTTTTTACAGCTTATTGATTTATTTTACAGTTTATTGATTGGTTTATCAGTTTTTGGGTTTGTTTTACAGTTTATTGACTGGTTTCACAGCTGCTAGGTTTGTTTCACAGTTGATTGATTTGCTTCACTGTTCTGTATGTTCTGTTCGTTGTGTGATTCGTTTGATCATCAAAAGAGTGATTGTATCAATTATATTGATTCTCTGTATTGATTGAATGAATTATTTGATAGGTTGTTTCTTGCTTAGTTAATTGATTTTTTTGTTTTATTTTCTATTAGCTTTTTACATCACTTATTATATTTCTGTTTTGTTCTGACAGATGTTCTCTGTTTCTCTCTGTTTTGTTTTAGTGTACGCTTTGGGTCCCTGTTTTTTCCGGTACACGATCTGTGCCACTCTGTTTTGCTTTTGTAGATGTTTTCAGTCTCTGTTTTATTCCGGTTGACAACATCTGCCTCTATACTGTGTTTACGTGAGTAGTATACAAGGGTGTAACTTTGCCGTATTTAGGCGCTAAATTAACAAAGATATATAGTAGGCGCGCGGCGCGCCTAATGTACTGTAGGCGCAGGGGGAGTTAACCGTGACCGCTGGTCCCAGTGACCCGGAAGTGACCTGTTTATGTCTGGTGTATGATGACTTTGGAGTGCTTGGTGTACTTGAGCGATAGTGATAGGTTAGTAGATTATACAACATCAGGTTTCTCATAATAAGGTTTCTTCTGGGCGCCTAATGTACTGTAGGCGCAGGGGGAGTTAACTGTGACATTTCGTGTCGGGATGTTGACTGGGGGTGTCTGTCGGCGTGACCTCGGCGCTCCGTATTTTAAAAATTCCGAATTATTTTTTAACTGTGACATTTCGTGTCGGGATGTTGACTGGGGGTGTCTGTCGGCGTGACCTCGGCGCTCCGTATTTTAAAAATTCCGAATTATTTAAAAAAAACAGTCTCCATCTGATTTCGAACACGGGTCTACGGCGTGCCAGGCCAGACACTTACCACTATGCTACAGGCGATCACAGAATTAGAGGCTGAATGAGACAGGTGAATCGTGATGCTTTTGTTGGTACCTGACAGCTAGCTAGTAGTAGAGAAAGATTGACCCGCATTTAGGCGCTAAATTAACGAAGATATATAGGGCGGCGCCCCGCGCGCATAACGCGTGCGGCACAGGGGGAGTTAACCGTGATATTTCATGTCGGGATACCCGGTGACCTCTCGTTGACCTCTCAACCTCTCAGGTTGTCTCTGAGCTCTCGCAGTGGGGACCTGTTATGATCAAAGACCCTATTTCTCTGTGAAATTTCTCACTTGGGTAACTTAAGCTGGTCTAGCTGTCTAACAGAGAGACAGTAAATTAATGTACTTTTGATATTCTATTACTGTTGTGGTTTTTTTTTGTAGTGGTTGTAGTAATAGTAGTAGTAGTTAAAGTCGTTATTGAAGTTGTACAACTAGTGTGACTTGTATTTTGTAGAGTTATAACAGACAAGTGGGGGCTATGCCTTTTTTTTCATGTATAGTAGAGAGACGGTAGAGTCTTATAGTTATTTTTATGCATGACAACTTTAATGTATCTATAAAATTCATTTTGAAATTAATGGAAACATACAACTTACTCAGGCTTGGCCAACTAACAGCAACGGTCTTGCTAATATATTTAACCGTGGAAACATCAGCATCATGAGACTTATTAATGTCCAAATTGACCGCTTGTTCATAACACGGATACGACAGCGATGATGACTTTAACGGGTACACAATCAAAGATCCCGTGGGTTTTGTTTTAGTCGATGACAACTTTTGAAATAGTAGCTGACAACTTTTGTATTAGCAGGTGACAGCTTTCAATGACTGTTTACATGCTATGTCTGTTTACGTGTCTGTTACATTGACATGACTGTTACAATGACATGACATACGTGTCTACTACATCGACATGACTGATACAACGACATGTCTGTTACAATGACATATCATACGTGTCTGATAAAACGACATGACATACGTGTCTGTTACAACGAGATGACTATTACAACGAAATGACTGTTACATTGACATGACTGTTACAATGACATGACATACGTGTCTACTGCATCGACATGACTGATACAACGACATGTCTGTTACAATGACATATCATAAGTGTCTGATAAAACGACATGACATACATGTCTGTTACAACGAGATGACTATTACAACGAAATGACTGTTACATTGACATGACTGTTACAATGACATGACATAGGTGTCTACTACATCGACATGCCTGATACAACGACATGTCTGTTACAACGACATACCATACGTCTCTGATAAAACAACATGACATACGTGACTGTTACAACGAGATGACTATTACAACGAAATGACTGTTACATTGACATGACTGTTACATTGACATGACTGTTACAATGACATGCCATACGTGTCTACTACATCGACATGACTGATACAACGACATGTCTGTTACAAAGATATACCATACGTGTCTGATAAAACGACATGACATACGTGACTGTTACAACGAGATGACTATTACAACGAAATACCTGTTACATTGTCATGACTGTTACATTGACATGACTGTTACAATGACATGACATAGGTGTCTACTACATCGACATGCCTGATACAACGACATGTCTGTTACAACGACATACCATACGTGTCTGTTAGAACGACAGGACATACGTGTCTACTACATCGACATGACTGATGCAACGACATGTCTGTTACAACGACATACCATACGTCTCTTATAAACGACATGACATACGTGACTGTTACAACGAGGTGACTATTACAACGAAATGCCTGTTACATTGTCATGACTGTTACATTGACATGACTGTTACAATGACATGACATACGTGTCTACTACATCGACATTTCTGATACAACGACATGTCTGTTACAACGACATACCATACAACGACATGACATACGTGTCTACTACATCGACATGACTGATGCAACGACATGTCTGTTACAACAACAAACCATACGTCTCTGATAAAACGACATGACATACGTGACTGTTACAACGAGATGACTATTACAACGAAATGACTGTTACATTGACATGACTGTTACATTGACATGACTGTTACAATGACATGACATACGTGTCTACTACGTCGACATGACTGATACAACGACATGTCTGTTACAACGACATGCCATACGTGTCTGATAAAACGACATGACATACGTGTCTGTTACAAAGAGATGACTATTACAACGAAATGACTGTTACATTGACATGACTGTTACAATGACATGACATACGTGTCTACTACATCGACATGCCTGATACAACGACATGTCTGCTACAACGACATACCATACGTCTCTGATAAAACAACATGACATACGTGACTGTTACAACGAGATGACTATTACAACGAAATGACTGTTACATTGAAAATGACTGTTACATTGACATGACTGTTACATTGACATACCATACATGTCTACCACATCGACATGACTGATACAACGACATGTCTGTTACAACGATATACCATACGTGTCTGATAAAATGACATGACATACGTGACTGTTACAACGAGATGACTATTACAACGAAATGCCTGTTACATTGTCATGACTGTTACATTGACATGACTGTTACAATGACATGACATACGTGTCTACTACAACAACATGCCTGATACAACGACATGTCTGTTACAACGACATACCATACGTGTCTGCTACAACGACATGACATACGTGTCTACTACATCGACATGACTGATGCAACGACATGTCTGTTACAACGACATGCCATACGTCTCTGATAAAACGACATGACATACGTGACTGTTACAACGAGATGACTATTACAACGAAATGACTGTTACATTGACATGACTGTTACATTGACATGACTGTTACAATGACATGACATACGTGTCTACTACATCGACATGACTGATACAACGACATGTCTGTTACAACGACATGCCATACGTGTCTGATAAAACGACATGACATACGTGACTGTTACAACGAGATGACTATTACAACGAAATGCCTGTTACATTGACATGACTGTTACATTGACATGACTGTTACAATGACATGACATACGTGTCTACTACATCGACATGACTGATACAACAACATGTCTGTTACAACGCCATACCATACGTGTCTGATAAAACGACATGACATACGTGACTGTTACAACGAGATGCCTATTACAACGAAATGACTGTTACAACGACATACCATACGTCTCTGATAAAACGACATGACACACGTGACTGTTACAACGAGATGACTATTACAACGAAATGACTGTTACATTGACATGACTGTTACAATGACATGACTTACGTGTCTACTACCTCGACATGACATACATGACTGCTACAATGACATAGCATGTAAACAGTCATTGAAAGCTGTCACCTGCTAATACAAAAGTTGTCAGCTACTATTTCAAAAGTTGTCATCGACTAAAACAAAACCCACGGGATCTTTGATTGTGTACCCGTTAAAGTCATCATCGCTGTCGTATCCGTGTTATGAACAAGCGGTCAATTTGGACATTAATAAGTCTCATGATGCTGATGTTTCCACGGGTTAAATATATTAGCAAGACCGTTGCTGTTAGTTGGCCAAGCCCTGAGTAAGTTGTATGTTTCCATTAATTTCAAAATGAATTTTATAGATACATTAAAGTTGTCATGCATAAAAATAACTATAAGACTCTACCGTCTCTCTACTATACATGAAAAAAAGGCATAGCCCCCACTTGTCTGTTATAACTCTACAAAATACAAGTCACACTAGTTGTACAACTTCAATAACGACTTTAACTACTACTACTATTACTACAACCACTACAAAAAAAACCACAACAGTAATAGAATATCAAAAGTACATTAATTTACTGTCCCTCTGTTAGACAGCTAGACCAGCTTAAGTTACCCAAGTGAGAAATTTCACAGAGAAATAGGGTCTTTGATCATAACAGGTCCCCCACTGCGAGAGCTCAGAGACAACCTGAGAGGTTGAGAGGTCAACGAGAGGTCACCGGGTATCCCGACATGAGATATCACGGTTAACTCCCCCTGTGCCGCACGCGTTATGCGCGCGGGGCGCCGCCCTATATATCTTCGTTAATTTAGCGCCTAAATGCGGGTCAATCTTTCTCTACTACTAGCTAGCTGTCAGGTACCAACAAAAGCATCACGATTCACCTGTCTCATTCAGCCTCTAATTCTGTGATCGCCTGTAGCATAGTGGTAAGTGTCTGGCCTGGCACGCCGTAGACCCGTGTTCGAAATCAGATGGAGACTGTTTTTTAAAATAATTCGGAATTTTTAAAATACGGAGCGCCGAGGTCACGCCGACAGACACCCCCAGTCAACATCCCGACACGAAATGTCACAGTTAAAAAATAATTCGGAATTTTTAAAATACGGAGCGCCGAGGTCACGCCGACAGACACCCCCAGTCAACATCCCGACACGAAATGTCACAGTTAACTCCCCCTGAGCCTACAGTACATTAGGCGCCCAGAAGAAACCTTATTATGAGAAACCTGATGTTGTATAATCTACTAACCTATCACTATCGCTCAAGTACACCAAGCACTCCAAAGTCAGCATACACCAGACATAAACAGGTCACTTCCGGGGTCACTGGGACCAGCGGTCACGGTTAACTCCCCCTGCGCCTACAGTACATTAGGCGCGCCGCGCGTCTACTATATATCTTTGTTAATTTAGCGCCTAAATACGGCAAAGTTACACCCTTGTATACTACTTACGTGTACATTTGGTGTCTCTCTGTTTGTTTTGATGGACATTCTGCGACTTTATTATTTGTTTTTCTGGACTTTTCGTATTTCTCCGTTTTGTTTACATAGATGTTCTGTGTTTCCTTATTTTTTGTATGTGAAAGTTCTGTGTCTGTATTGTTTCGTGAACGCTCTGCATCTCTCGGTTATTTTTTTTTGTTGACACTTCTGGTATTTGCCTACTTATGTATTTCTAATTTTTTTGCAAGTTATGCCCCTTTTATTTTTTGGACGATTTATGTCCCTCTATTTGTTATCTAGACTTTAAGAAAAGAACACTTGGTGTGATAACAGCCTTACGTAATTGATGGAC
This sequence comes from Megaustenia siamemsis, assembly GCA_032433765.1. Lineage (NCBI taxonomy): Eukaryota > Metazoa > Mollusca > Gastropoda > Stylommatophora > Ariophantidae > Megaustenia > Megaustenia siamemsis. Next base: position 79,127,707 of record JAVIAB010000050.1, read on the forward strand.
TACACAAATTCGAACGACTTTTAAGGTCAATAGTCCTACAGCGAAAAACAAACAAACAACACACAAACACACAAACACATATGTAAGTAAATGAAACTAATCCTACAATATTAACAAGTAATGAACCATCCAAAACAAAATAATCGAAATTGGTTGAAGAAACGAACAATTTCTTCCCTGTGTCGTGGACCGTGGTCGGAATGAGACAGAAAGATTGACGGGTGTGCGCTGTAAATACCCTGCTAGTCCATATTGTCAAAAACGTGTAAAGGGTTCTAAAAATATGTGAGTGGGAGGAACACTGTCTAGGTTACCTCGAATACAAAGACACTGACAATGTCTATAAGTATCTAAGAGCAAACACACACATGTATATACAAGCACATAAACACAAATGTGCATATATATATATATATATATATATATATATATATATATATATATATATATATACAAATATAAATACATACATATACCTACACCCGTACTTAAGAACACATACATGCATATACACAACCATTAAGTAACACTCATATACAGGGTGTTTTTAAAGTTGCAGCGCAGTGAATATTTATAATATTCAGTAAATGACGTAATCATCATCTATGTACCTCAATTTTGTAAACCACATTTATGAACAAACCGCTGCTTCCTTTAAGGTTTTATTTACGTAAAGGACGGGCACTACGCTACTTTCACTGTCTCATTGCTTGAAGGAAATGGTGTTGACGATTGAAAACAGGGTATTTCTGGTTGAGCATGTCTTTCGTAATGGCGGTACATATACGGATGAGGTCATTAGACAATTCGTGAGGAAATTTCCAGACTCACAAGTCCCTCACCGAAATTCTGTTACAAAATGTATCAAAAAGTTTCGTGAAACCGGTAGTGTGGTAGATGCATACCGATCTGGAAGACCTTTAATTTCACAAGACCAAGTTATGGAACTCCAAGACAGAATTACAATGAGTCCAAATGCATCTTTAAACCACTTGTCTCAACAGGTGCAAATATCTAAGAGTTCTGTTCACAAGGTTTTAAGAAGTGAACTACACTATCGTCCATACAAATTAACTGAAGTGTCTCAACTCCAAGAAAGATATTATGAATCCCGTTTAAAACTACTGCATGTGGTTTCAGAATTTTATTTATGAACATGGCGCTGCCATCCTTGACGTCACTTTTTTCACTGATGAGGCCTGGTTTCATTTATCCGGTTATGTGAACAGTCAGAACAATCGGCTGTGGAGCAGTGAAAACCCCCATGAATTTCATCAAGTGCCGCTTTACGATCAAAAAGTCGGAGTGTGGTGCGCTATAAATCGTATGCGGATAATAGGACCTATATTTTTTAATGAAACAATAAATGCAGAACGTTACCGTACTTTAATTCTGGAACCGTTCATAGCACACCTTACAGAACGGGAAATTATGGAATCCTGGTTTCAGCAGGATGGGGCAACAGCACACACAGCCACAACAACACTCAATTATTTAGAAAGCATATTTGCAAATCGCATTAATTCACGTGGAATCTGGCCTGCTCGTTCACCAGATCTAACACCCCCAGATTATTATCTGTGGGGGACATTGAAGGGGAAAGTTTATGAAAATAATCCGCAGACAATTAATGACCTAAAGACTGAAATAGTAGACAAGATTAAACAAATATCACCAGACATTATTCTGAAGGTTTTCGCAAATATGGAAAGACGGATCACGACATGTCTTGAGGCCCGCGGTGGCCATTTTCAACATATGCTTTAGGCACAACTTTATTGTGTTAATACCAACATTACCCATTATAAGCTCGCCGATAGCAGTCAAGTATATTGAATAATACCATTTATTTTACAATTTGTGTGACGCATTAGTTAACCGCATTTCTGGTGACGTTTTTTCTTCCGAGAGTAAAAATTCACTGCACTGCAACTTTAAAAACACCCTGTATATGTAGAAATGTGCGCATAACGCCCACATAACCAGAAGAGTCCACACCGACTTATGTGTGCATACACAAATGAGAAAGAAAAGAACAAAAGAATAACATGTACTCGAAATGAGGAAAGAATGAGATGTCTGAGAGTGGCGTACACTGAAGAACATGTGAAAGATAAATCATCATCAACAAGTATCGGGCCTACTGGTGTAGGTGATCATGTCTCGCCACAACTTTCGATCTCGACAGTTATTTATCATTTCTGTTGTTGACCTTCTCTCATGCAATTCCTTTAAGTAGTCTGGTATCTTTTCTCTTTCCTTCCCTCTATCTCTTCGTTCCTCAATTTTCCCCGTTGTTACAATATATTCCAGCTGTTCTCTTCTCATTACATGGCCAAAATATGACGATTTTTCCTTCATAATATTAGAAATTAGCTCTCTTTTTGCTTTGGCCTCTTTCAGAATGTTTTCATTACTCTTCTTAGTTGTCCATGACATGGTATTCTCAACATTATTCTGTAAAACAACATTTCTACAGACTCTAGTGATTTTCTTGTCTGTTGTCCTATTGTCCATGATTCACATGCATATGTTAAGACTGGCTCTACATAACATTTAAGAACTCTTTTTTCTTGTTTCTACTGTCAAAAAATTGATTGCATAGTATTTTCCTCATTTTTTGGAAGGCTGCTTTTGACTGAGCCATTCTGCATCTCACCTCTGTTGTACATCTTCTGTCTGAGGTTAACAAAGTTCCAAATAGTTAAATTCATTAAACTGTTTAATATTGTTCTACTTGTATTTATTTTGCACTGAAGTGATGTGTTACCATTACTTCCGTCTTTTTGCTATTAAGACTGAGTCTTTTATTTTTGTTTTCTTTCACTATTTCTAACATTTCTTGTAACTCATTTTCACTCTTAGCGATTAAGACTATATCATTAGCATACTTAGATTATTTCTTGTATGAGTTTCGATTGTTATTTCAGGTATATCCCTTATGGATCTTAAAATAATATCACTATAAATATTAAACAAATCTGGTGACAGCACACAACCTTGCTAACACTCTGTTTTACTTGTGCAAACATTCCCAATTGATTTTCGGTGCTTATGGCCGCTGTTTGTTGCCAGTACATGTTCTTTATTATTCTTAGATCTTTGCTATCTATGTTTATGCTTTCTAAATTTATGATTATTTCTTGGTGTTTTACTTTGTCAAATGCCTTGGTGTAATCTATAAAACATAGGTATAGATCTGTTTTCACCTCTATAGCTCTTTCTACTAAAGATCTTATGATGTATATAACATTGCTCTTTCCTTTACCTGTAACAAAACCACACTGTTCATCGCTAATTTCTGGACTTATTTTGTTTCGCACTCTTTGCATGATGATTCTTAGTAATATCTTAGTCATGTGACTCGTAAGGCTTATTGTGCGATGATCATCACCTTCAATACACCCGATTTCTTTGGTAGGGCTATGAATATTGATTTGAGCATGTCGTCTGGTATATATCCACTGTTGTAGATATCATTCAATATTTTGTTATTATTTCTATTCTAAAATCACCCTTGACTTCAATCTCTTCTTTAGTTATATTTTGTGGTCCAGGAGCTTTCCGACTGTCATACTGTGCAAAGTCTATTCCACTTCTTCTTTTAGTTTTCTGGTCCTTCTCAATTATCCTTAATATTTACTTCGGTTCGCTCATCATTATAAATATCGTTAATGTATTCTGTCCATCGTTCCCTTATGCTTTCTTGTTCAATCAACAATTCTTCTTCCGTCGATTTTTAACACATCTAGTATTTTATTGCGTGCGATCAATCATGAAAAGACTAAAGTCATGAAAAGTTTAATTCCAACAGATAACAAAATATACATGGAAAACAAACCAGTAGAAGAGATCGATCACTTTATCTACCTTAGAAGTCACATTGATCGACAGGGGGATACAAGTAAAGTAATTAGAATCAGAATAGCTAAAGCAGCAATGTCTTTCAGAAGCCTTGAAAAGTTGCGGAAATCAAAACTCATCAGCACAAACACAAAACTTAGACTATTCAAATCAAATGTACTATCAACCCTTACGTATGCGTGTGAAAGCTGGAAAACAACAAAAGATATAGAAACAAAGTTGAACGCATTCGAAAATGAATGTCTAAGGAAAATACTTGGTATAGCATGGACGAATTCAAAACAAACGAGGAAATTAGAGAAATCGCAAATCAACCACTAATATCTTCAATAATAAAGAAAAGACGATGGTCATATGTTGGACATGTGATGAGAAGAGATAATAACCGAATAGCAAAGCAAGCCCTCATGTGGGAAACAACAGGTAAGAGAAGAAGGGGAAGACCCAGGGAGACTCTGAGAAGAACATTGATGAGAGAGGCAAGAGCAGCAGGATTCGGCTCCCTCAATGAGATAGAGCTGCTTGCACAGAACAGAGACAAATGGCGAGATTTGATAAATTATATTTAAAAGAAAACTGCTAGAACAAAAGTTCAGATAGGAGAAGGTTATCTTGGTCTACGCCCTATGGGCCGGCTACGGCTCGAAAGGTCAATAGATAGACAGATAGATTTTATTGCGTTTTTCTTCCTGATAATTCTTCAATTTGTTTGTATATAGCTTTGGCATCTACTTTTTTTCTTTTTTTTTTTGCATATCAATCTCTTTGCATCTCTGTTTTAGCTTTGCTTCTTTTGCCAAATTGTATTTTATTGCAATTTCTTTATTTAATCTCTTATGCTCATCTTTATTTTTCTTTTATTTCTTCTTCTTGTATCCATTAGCTGCAAAATGTCATCTGTCATCCATTTCTTTATTGAATTTGTCCTCACTGGTGGTATGAACTCTCTTGATGTTTGTTGCATTGATTCTTTTAGCATTTCCCACTGTTCATCATTGGGGAGCCGCGATAGCTCAGTGGTTAGTGAACTGGACTACAAAGGACAACAAGTAGGGTTCGATGGCCACCGGGTTCACCCAGCCTTAAATGGGTACCGGATTTTTTTCTGGGAAAGTGAAGCAGCTCGGGCGTAATAATGACCACATTACCCTAAAAATCATGTGCCGAAGGTCTGTAAAATGTATGGTCACTAACACCATATTCCCTATACGCCACTTGGCGTGACGGGGGTACTTTACTTTTACTTTTCTTTACTGTTCATCAATGCTTTGTATCATCTCTATTGCATTGTATTCAACTTTATGTTAACTAGTATCGTTTTGCTGCTTTAATTTCACTCTGAGCTTTCCCACAACTGGTACATGATCACTATTGCAATCTGCCCCTGGTCTAGTTTTCACACACACCAGACTGTTTCTAAATCTATTGCTTATCATTATATAATCAATTTGATTACGTGCGTCTCCTGGGCTTTTCCATGTCCACAGACGTCTTGGATGTTTCATAAAACCAGGTGTTTGCTATCATCATGTTGTTTGTTCTTGCCCATTCAATAAGTTTGTGACCTCTTTCATTCATCTCTCATCTCGCCTAAGCCATAATTACCTCCTACTGTAAATAACTTCCTCAACTCTTTCCTTTCCTACTTTTGCGTTGAGATCTCATAGAACTATGGTGTTTTCGTGTGGTTTGCATTCACGAAGTTATGTAACTCGCCATAAAATTTATAAACTGTTTCCTCTAGACTGTCTGCTGTTGGTGCATAAACTTGTATAAGATTTATATCTAATGGCTTTCCATTCAATTTCACTAAAAGGACTGTCAGATATTTGGTAAAAGCCTTTCACTATTCTTGCTCTTTCTGCATCCAAGACAATACCTACTCCGATTTGGTGTTCAGTACTTCCAGAATATATTATTTTATGTTTATCAGAATATATCTCCCCTGATCCAGTGTATCTCGTTTCGCAAAGCCCCAATAAATATAAACCCATTCTTTTCAGTTCCTGTTTGAAATTTCCAGTTTCTCCTTCTGCCTGAGTGTTCTCACATTTCAAGGATCTCTCTTTAGAGTTGATTTATCTTTATTTTGCTTACAGTAGCTTGATGACGATCGGGTATCACCTATAACACATGATGTCCCCTACCGTTTTCAATTGTAATCTCCCTTATCGTTGTTGTCGTAATTTATGTTTTTGTGGATATTCATGATTGTACAAAGAAATTACGACGGTGAATTTCTGTTGCCTTCCGTTAGTTTGTTTACTGTTGGCTCCGCTAGTCTTTTACTAAAAAGTCTCACCCACAAAGCAGTAGGGTTGTTTTACTTCAGGGTACCCTCCCTTAGTCTTTTACTCTCCCGAGTATACCTGCAAAGCAGGAGGGCAGCCGCCTGATAGGTAAATAGCAAAGACAGAAGATGGTATAGGAGACCACCGAAGTATCGCAGTGGGGTCTAGTCAAGGAGTGCTATGAATAGCATAGCATAGTGGATTTACTAATGTTCCTAAACATGGGCACTAGATAAGACTATGCAATAGGGAAGGAACAACTAAAGGGAAATTATGTGTACGTGTGATATACATTCATGCTTCTTGGGGTCAACGAACTAAATTGGGCTATACGCGATTCTCCAAAGTAAATCGGCTACGGTCGCCAGAGTAGCAAAGGACAATGCCAGTGATACGGATATCGTCTTTGCCTTGTGGTCTGAGGAATTGAAATGGGAAAACACTCTATTTGTTTTCTCTGTTGAACATATATCTCGAAGATGTTCACAAAATCTGCTCGCTAAACGTTCTCCAGACTCACCAATATAAGTCATGTAGCATCGTTGGCATATGATAGCATAAACAACGTTTCGGGACACATGTGAAGCCATGCTTAATCTCGAACTGTCCGTTATGGAATAAAACAGTCAGTGAGGAGCACATAGGCGCAGGTGATACAGTTCCGACCACAAGGAGCCGTACCGAAGTGTTGATGGTCGAAGAGTGGGAAATAGCTTATTTAGGCGATCATCGGGGGATCACTAAAAAGTAGACGAGCAGTGGGATCAGAGAGGAGAATGGAACGTTAGCGGTTGAGTATCTTCACAGCAGCCAGGTTGTGAGGATGATAGGTGAGGGTGATAGGTGAGTGTGAGTATAGTTCTCTCAGAGTTGGGGGGGGGGCGGTTGGAAGGAGTGAGTGCCTCTGGACGAGAGATAAGGAAGACCCTTACGAAGGAAGATTGAAGGATCGAATCTGAATAAAGCGGCGGCTAAAGAACCTAACATAAGGTGAGCATGTTGGGAGAAATCTTTGGTTATTGGTTTAATTAAAAATGCCAACGTTATGGAAGAGTAAGAAAATAGCATACTTTTATTGCAACAAATGCATTCACAAGAAACAAGTTTAGCTGCACTCTTTCATTGACACAAGCAACAACAACAAAATAAACGTCATCAAATGGATTATTAAAGTTAATAGACATGACAAATGTACAACAGAGAAATCGTCGTGTCTGTGAAAAAAGAAAATACAAGGAACCAAACATGTTATTAAATAATGAGGTCGCAATCTGTCTTTTACAAAACACGTTCCAATTCGCCATCTGAATCATGACTCTGTCTTGCGTCAACGGGAGACTCAGATCATGAAAGACTGTCTGGAATTTCATTGACGCTCAATTCTAGTATTTGATGATTTTATTTTTGGAATTTCAATAGAATTGTTTGTGTTATAAAATATATACATGACATTGGTAAAGAAATTCTACAGAAATTATTTCTATTTGTTCTTTCATTTTTATGTTTATGATGTGTGCTGGTCTCTTCCAGATACACAAAACACATATTTACTGTCATCTTGGTTATCATCTGTACATCTGTCAGTCAACACTCATTTAATTACATGAGATCTACACCGCCTCGCTGTTTTGTAAACCCGAGATGGGTCGTCTCACGAATAAGCAGAAGAAGCAATAGTCGAACACAAGAGATAACATTAACGAACATCTAAAGTCAAGCTAGGCTGGCGAGTCCTGGAGTGGGAAACAATTATCTGGAGTAGAAATCATCTACCTCGTCCAATCTTCCTTTATTTGATGTTAGTTCACACCTTGTTTCCTTCTCACTTTACTTTTCTATGTTAGTTCACACCTTGTTTCCTTCTCACTTTACTTTTCTATGTTAGTTCACACCTTGTTTCCTTCTCACTTTACTTTTCTATGTTAGTTCACACCTTGTTTCCTTCTCACTTTACTTTTCTATGTTAGTTCACGTCTTGTTTCCTTCTCACTTTACTTTTCTATGTTAGTTCACAGCTTCTTTCCTTCTCACTTTACTTTTCTATGTTAGTTAACACCTTGTTTCCTTCTCACTTACTTTTCTATGTTATTTCACGTCTTGTTTCCTTCTCACTTTACTTTCTATGTTAGTTCACACCTTGTTTCCTTCTCACTTTACTTTTCGATGTTAGTTCACACCTTGTTTCCTTCTCACTTACTTTTCTATGTTAGTTCACATCTTGTTTCCTTCTCACTTTACTTTTCTATGTTAGTTCACACCTTGTTTCCTTCTCACTTTACTTTTCTATGTTAGTTCACACCTTGTTTCCTTCTCACTTTACTTTTCTATGTTAGTTCACACCTTGTTTCCTTCTCACTTTACTTTTCTATGTTAGTTCACACCTTGTTTCCTTCTCACTTTACTTTTCTATGTTAGTTCACGTCTTGTTTCCTTCTCACTTACTTTTCTATGTTAGTTCACAGCTTGTTTCCTTCTCACTTTACTTTTCGATGTTAGTTCACACCTTGTTTCCTTCTCACTTTACTTTTCTATGTTAGTTCACATCTTGTTTCCTTCTCACTTTACTTTTCTATGTTAGTTCACACCTTGTTTCCTTCTCACTTTACTTTTCTATGTTAGTTCACACCTTGTTTCCTTCTCACTTTACTTTTCTATGTTAGTTCACATCTTGTTTCCTTCTCACTTTACTTTTCGATGTTAGTTCACACCTTGTTTCCTTCTCACTTTACTTTTCTATGTTAGTTCACATCTTGTTTCCTTCTCACTTTACTTTTCGATGTTAGTTCACACCTTGTTTCCTTCTCACTTTACTTTTCTATGTTAGTTCACACCTTGTTTCCTTCTCACTTTACTTTTCTATGTTAGTTCACACCTTGTTTCCTTCTCACTTTACTTTTCTATGTTAGTTAACACCTTGTTTCTTTCTCACTTTACTTTTCTATGTTAGTTCACGTCTTGTTTCCTTCTCACTTTACTTTTCTATGTTAGTTCACAGCTTGTTTCCTTCTCACTTTACTTTTCGATGTTAGTTCACACCTTGTTTCCTTCTCACTTTACTTTTCTATGTTAGTTCACATCTTGTTTCCTTCTCACTTTACTTTTCTATGTTAGTTCACACCTTGTTTCCTTCTCACTTTACTTTTCTATGTTAGTTCACACCTTGTTTCCTTCTCACTTTACTTTTCTATGTTAGTTCACATCTTGTTTCCTTCTCACTTTACTTTTCTATGTTAGTTCACACCTTGTTTCCTTCTCACTTTACTTTTCTATGTTAGTTCACGTCTTGTTTCCTTCTCACTTTACTTTTCTATGTTAGTTCACACCTTGTTTCCTTCTCACTTTACTTTCGATGTTAGTTCACACCTTGTTTCCTTCTTACTTTACTTTTCTATGTTAGTTCACATCTTGTTTCCTTCTTACTTTACTTTTCTATGTTAGTTCACATCTTGTTTCCTGCTCACTTTACTTTTCTATGTTAGTTCACGTCTTGTTTCCTTCTCACTTTACTTAACCTATCACAGTATGAAAGAATTGCCCCACCCTCTTATAATGAACAATATAGCCGTGTGTTTACTTATCAACACTTAAGATTTGGAGTCACGAACATGAAATATGACTCGCTGACTCCACAAAACTTGGTTCACTATTAACGTAACTTTGTCATGAACAAAAACAAGAAAACGCAAACAAAATATGTAATTTTGAGTTTGGAATTCCCAAACTGGGATCTTAAAGGTGGTCGAAGAAGTGGTAGTTGACCTGGCAGTCCACGATGTGGACGTCGTCACAAACTCCGTTGAGCGTGTTGAAGTTGAGACCCTCAGGACACTTCTGGCTACTGGCAATTTGGGCGGTACACTCCACAAAACTGTTGCACAACCTGGGATCTGGGTAGATGCCGTCAGCTAGGCTGTGGACCTGGCACAAGCTGGTGATGTCTGTGGGCGAGACATTGTCAGGAATATCATCAAAGAGATCACAACAAACAAATTGTGTTTAGTCTTTATGTTGTTATATGTTGATGTAGCTGATGTCTAGCTCTGCTATACTCGTAGTTTGAATAAATATATTTTGTTTGAGTTGTAAGTGGCACTGTGGTTCAGTTGAAGACTTTTACATTTGTATTGGGAATATTTCCATTTTGTTTACACTGTAAACTCTCGGATCTCGGATCAAAGCCTTGTCATAATTATTGCTATCTTCAACAATTATCAATGCGTATGTCGTAGAAAATACGACGCCTGTATTTCTCAGACCGAAGTTGCTATCGACAGTACAAGTGATGACCGGTGGTGTCTAATTAAAACTTGCAGTCACTCTCAATGTTGACATATCTTGTATGTGAGTATATGGCCTTGCTTCTGGACAGAACATTTCATAAATATTTGAGACATACTCTGATGTAATTGTTCATACATCATCATCATCATGTGCCATACCGGTGGTGTAGGCGACCATGTCCTTCCATAATCTTCTATCTACAGTGCATTGTATCAGTTCTGTTGTTGACTGTTTTCCATGCCATGACACCAAGCTATCCAGTATTTTCTCTCTTTGTCGTCCGTGCTATCTTTTCCTTTTATTTTGCCAGTTGTAACCAAGTATTCCAACTTTCCTCTTTTCATGATATACGTGAAAAATGTTGATTGTTTCTTTTGTAACAGTAAACTAGTGAAAGCATGGGGGCAGGTAACTTAGTTGTTACCCGCTTCTCAATAGACTACAGCAGTGACAAATAGTCACCAGCAGTAATTTAAGTATGGTAATTTTCCAGATACAATAAGTTAGGAGCATAAGTTCATGTAGGGGTAGCACACAGAAGTGGGGAGGAAGGTAAGGTAGAATTACTGGACGACACGATGAGAATTAGGTCCATGGAGATTTCCATGCGGGTTTTCACAACAACAGTTTGTTGTGAAAGTGACCATTACACAAATAGCACGCGTTGACCCCATGACTTTGGCCCGTCTGATAAACAAGGTGTTTTCATCAAACCAGAAGAGGTCAGAGTCGTACGAAAATAAGCTGTTATTGTCAAAGTCTTCGTCAGTTGAGACACAAGATTTCAGATCTCGGACACGAATTTGCAGGTGACCAGAAGAGCGTAAGTGGCACTTGGCAGCAATTTATTGGCTGCTGAGTCTCAGGTGAAAGAGAGTAGTTGAGTATTTAAACTCCTACACAATAGGTTTAGGCGGTGCAGGAAAGTTCAATTAAGTTCAGAATGTAGACTAAGTAAGCTTAGTCCGGCTTTGGCCGAACTGCCGAAGGCAGTTAGTTAGAAGTTAAGTAGAACTAGAAGTGTTAGAATAAGAAGCTAGCAAGTTAGATCACAAGTAATTAATTTTAATAAGTTTTCTTGATGTAGCAAAGTCAGTTAGGAATCTTCAAGTTGTAGTTGTTAGTCAGTTGAGAGATTATTAAAACAGTTGAGAAGTTATTGGTAGAAGTTGATGAGAATATGAACTTTTGGCTGTAAAAGTGTTTGAAAGATTCCCAGAATTGTGTTTCACATTTCATCAAGTAAGTTGAATAATGTTGTATTAAAATTTGCACTTGTAACGGACCATAGTCACCGGCGGTAGCCTCGGGAAGTTCCGAATTAATGAACATTAATTTAGGATAAGTGCATTCACCACTACAGGTCATTCATTGAGCCGAAAGAAATCAATAAACTGATTATTATTAATTATGTATTAAAGAGAGACTCTATCATGAATTTACCTGTTGTGTTGGTCAACTAAAAGTCAATGTGATGTGTTGTCAAGAAGTACAAAGATAAATACAACAAGAGTCAGTGTGAGTCTATAACACGTTCTGATGTTTTTAGGAGCTGTCTGTTTCATATATACTAAAGGCATAATCTTATGTAATTATTTCATAGATATTTAAGACGTAAGGTAAGGTAAAGTAACCTTATTTAAGACGTAAGGTAAGGTAAAGTAACCTTATTTAAGACGTAATCCGATGTATATCACACAATCTTGGACACAATAATAACATTAAATGGAAGATGAACCAGAAAATAAAAAGTAGAATAACTAAGACCAAAATAGCATTTCAGGAAAAAAAAATCTTATTCAACTAAAATATGTCAATAAAACTTTGAAAGAGAGTTCATCGGTGTTATATAGGACCAATTGTGAGCTACGGAAGCGAATCATGGACAGTAAACAAAGAAATGAAAAGACGATTAGAGTCCACAGTGATGGGATTTCTCTGAATAATGTTGAAAGTTCTCTGGACAGATAAAACGACCAACGAGGAAATTCTCAAAGAGGCCAACACAAAAAAAGAGCACATAAGAAACATCAGAAAGAAACAATTAACATTTTTTGGGCACATCACGAGAAAACGGAATTTTGTAATACTAGGTTATAACTGGCAAAATATAGGTAAAGGGAGATAGCGGACGACAAAGAGAGAAAATACTAGATAGCTTTGTGTCATTGCATGGAAAATGGTCAACAACATAATTGATACGATGCACTGTTTCGATTGTGATACGATTGTTGAAGGACTTGATCACCTACACCAACCGCTATAGAACATGATGAGAAATCTGATGTAGTTATTTCATAGACATTGAAAATATACCTCCATGTAGTTATTTCTTAGACATTGAAAATATACCTCCATGTAATTATTTCATAGATATGAAAATATACCTCCATGTAGTTATTTCATAGACATTGAAAATATACCTCCATGTAGTTATTTCATAGACATTGAAAATATACCTCCATGTAGTTATTTCATAGACATTGAAAATATACCTCCATGTAGTTATTCATAGACATTGAAAATATACCTCCATGTTGTTATTTCATACACATTGAAAATATACCTCCATGTAATTATTTCATAGACATTGAAAATATACCTCCATGTAGTTATTTCATAGACATTGAAAATATACCTCCATGTAGTTATTTCATAGACATTGAAAATATACCTCCATGTAATTATTTCATAGACATTGAAAATATACCTCCATGTAGTTATTTCATAGACATTGAAAATATACCTCCATGTAGTTATTTCATAGACATTGAAAATATACCTCCATGTAGTTATTTCATAGACATTGAAAATATACCTCCATGTAGTTATTTCATAGATATTTTGAGACGTAACCTAATATAGTTATTTGATAGATATTTTGAGACATATTCTAGTGTAGTTATTTCGTATAAATTTTAGACATAATCTAATGTAGTTATTTCATATTAATTTTAGACATAATTTGATGTAGTTATTTCAGAAATGCTAGAGACATAATTTAATGTAAAAAATATTTGAAACATGATCTATGCATTAATTATTTAATATTATTCAGAGTTTGATGTAGTTATTGAAGACAAGATTGAAACATAATCTGATGTAGTTATTGAAGACAAGATTGAAACATAATCTGATGTAGTTATTGAAGACAAGATTGAAACATAATCTGATGTAACTAATTCCAAACAGGTTGAGTAAAATTTGCCATTTTTTAATTATTTACATTGACGGTGATTATGAGAGTAACCTACTACAGACAGTGAGTTATATGAGAATGAGTTATATGAGATTGAGTTATATAAGATTGAGTTATATGAGACTGAGTTATATGAGACTGAGTTATATGAGATTGAGTTATATGAGATTGAGTTATATGAGACTGAGTTATATGAGATTGAGTTATATGAGATTGAGTTATATGAGACTGAGTTACATGAGATGAGTTATATGAGATTGAGTTATATGAGATTGAGTTATATACGACTGAGTTATATGAGACTAAATAAAGCAATGAGATTGAGTTATATGAGACTGAGTTATATGAGATTGAGTTATATGAGATTGAGTTATATGAGACTGAGTTATATGAGATTGAGTTATATGAGATTGAGTTATATGAGATTGAGTTATATACGACTGAGTTATATGAGACTAAATAAAGCAATTTCATGCCAGCAGAAATAGAAGTAGAAGAAAACGTCGTTTAACTTTTCCTCAAAGTATTTCATTCTGTCACTCTGTTTACTGTTCTGTACATTTAACATGCGACCTTGTAACATTTCGTAACATTCGATCTGGTGTTAGTAACATATTTCTCAACACTGTTCCCATCTATATATGTATGCCTGTAATTCAGTGATGTCGTCTCATCATTTTAACAAATCGGTCATCAATCAAATACCTGGATCATAAAACAATCTATAGACTTGAAGTTTTTCCTTGGATAATTAATTGCCGAATCTGAGACTTGTCTGAGTTTGTGCTACATTTGGACTCTAAGACGTAAAATAGAGTGTGAAGAAATGTTTGTGAACTCACCGATAATGACTGGACCACCAGTGGATGCCTCAATGATGGGTGGATTTGTTACCACCGGGCCGAAGTAGTTTGGATCGCTACATGGGTGGGCTGTTGATTTGTCAACGCACTTTTGTTGGACTGGATCGTAAGCCTCGCCATTGCCGCAGGATACAACGGTGGTCACAAACGACTGACATATGACATATCTAGAACAGTCAGTGGGAATTGGATGCTTCCCGTCCGCCCACGAGTGATCTGAACACAGGCTTGCATACTGTGGAACTGATATTGACAAAGAAAAAACATAAACATTTGCAAAGAGAATGTCGAAAATTAAATTTCAATTAAAAAAATTTTCCTATACCGATGTTTGACAAAATGTGCACTATACCAATAACTGAAATACTGACAACCACAGGATTTCATAAACTTCTCACTGCGTGTAGGTCAGATCAAAGCTGCAGACGCCAGAAAGGAGCGCTGTAAGGGAAGACACAGAAAATCAACACAGAACTGGAGTAATGAGTCTCCACACAATAAGGGAGACAAACCGAGGAAGGGGTCTGATCACGTATGGACGTGTCCGACGTGCAGTGTGGAGTATCCATCAACTAAACTAAACTATATGTTGTCATAAAGAACAGACACAAAAGACAAGACAACAACGTAAAAGTTCAACAGTTTGCTAATACTGCTTTAAAGGAAAGAGAAATAGATTTGGAAACGAGACAGCTAAATTACGTCATCTTTGTTTGTTAGTGTAATGGGTTTAACAGACTGATGCATGTTGTCTATTTTTTGTTGTCCTGTTGGTATCGTTGTTGGAACGGCCAGCGATGCTATCTAATTTAGAACATTCAACAGTCTCACAACAGAATTAGAATACAGAGGTCTTGAAAAGAAAATAGGTGTTCCAGGTATGATAAATAAAGGCCACCATCGAGTATCTGTGGACATTGTCGATGCAGCAATAAGCAGAATGTGTAATTACATATTGGTTCTTTGGTTATGGAAGGCCCCGGTATCACTGCAAACGAATTAAAATCCATAATTGCTCAACCGCCAGTGTCAGTGGAATCATCCGAATTACTAACTCATATACCAAACAAAGAAAGATAGCTGTAGTTCCCATCATAGCAGTCTTAGCACACGCCAAAAGACATAACGCGAAACCGCACAGAAAGTGAACACAGCCAACTGTTCCCCGTCATATGATAACATCATTATACAATTGGAATATCGAAACAACATAAAAATAATGAAACACACAGCTCACGGTGTGCACAGAGCACCTAACTCAGTAGCTCCTGCAAACAAGCCGGACTTGGAATATGAGGAAACTGCAACAAGGAACACTTTTCAGACATAGCCTTTAATGGTTCCTGCCGCCTATCCAACATATTGACCAGAAGTTCACGTTCTCCTGAAAATGATGATCGTCATATTTTTAAAATGTATAGCCTTGATGATGTTAGGACATCGCTTTTGACTCCAATTCCGAATATATAAAACACAGTTAGTCGTCAGATTATCCACGTCGCACATCAAACAGACCGTAAGATTAGCGTATGGCCGGTTTAGGGTTATACGATGAGCCATTATGATGACGTAGCATACACAACATTGGCACAGAACGAGCAAGGTGTACCCGCGGTACCCGGCCTTGTCTCCTTCCTCTTGCACCGTTTGTCTTCTGAATTTGACATCAAAAGTTGCTGCGCCATTTTTTTATGTTTGCTCTCCATGTGCTGCAATCCGCAGCCATGTTTTCCCAGTTCTTTTTACTTATAGAAATTCCCCCAAGGAAGCCTGCAAACCTCCTTATATCTCAGCACTGGTCTGCCCTTTGGTCTCTTCCGTCCTTAAGTTCGCTATACAACATTTGTTTGGGAATACGATATTTTGTTATTATATAATGATTATAATAAATAGGTGGGGGATAGGCTCACACTCTCACAGCAACAGTGAGACAGCAAGAGGCGATCTGTCTGGAACATTCGACATAAACTAGGCATTTTAGGCTCCATGTAAGGAGAGTTTTATCAGCACCATCTCTCTCTCTCTCTCTCTCTCTCTCTCTATATATATATATATATATATATATATATATATATATATATGCACATATATATTTCGTTCACACGCACATACACACACACTCAAAGTCACAGAAATACACTAAATTTCCTTGAATAAAAACATGTACACAAACACTCACACAAATGCATTAGATCTGACAGAACAAAGTCTTCTATAAATCAAACACATAAACAAATGTACACACACAAACTTACTTACACACAAAATATATTTCTTTGCACGCAAATCTTTACATTCACACATATTAGATTTCAATAAACACAAATCTTTACATTCACACATATTAGACTTCAACAAACGAAAATCTTCACACACACAAACATTTATTTCAATAAACTGCAAATTTTACACACAGCTACAAATTCTGCACGCAGATACAAACTTTACACACAGATACATGCTTTACACACAGATACATGCTTTACACACAGATACATGCTTTACACACAGATACATGCTTTACACACAGACACAAACTTTACACACAGATACATGCTTTACACACAGACACAAACTTTACACACAGATACATGCTTTACACACAGATACATGCTTTACACACAGATACAAACTTTACACACAGATACAAACTTTACACACAGATACAAACTTTACACACAGATACAAACTTTACACACAGATACAAACTTACACACAGATACAAACTTTACACACAGATACAAACTTTACACACAGATACAAACTTTACACACAGATACATGCTTTACACACAGATACAAACTTTACACACAGATACAAACTTTACACACAGATACATGCTTTACACACAGACACAAATTTTACACACAGATACATGCTTTACACACAGACACAAACTTTACACACAGACACATGCTTTACACACAGACACAAACTTTACACACAGATACAAACTTTACACACAGATACAAACTTTACACACAGATACATGCTTTACACACAGACACAAACTTTACACACAGATACATGCTTTACACACAGACACAAACTTTACACACAGATACATGCTTTACACACAGATACAAACTTTACACACAGACACATGCTTTACACACAGACACAAACTTTACACACAGATACAAACTTTACACACAGATACAAACTTTACACA
Source organism: Megaustenia siamemsis (assembly GCA_032433765.1). Classification (NCBI taxonomy): domain Eukaryota; kingdom Metazoa; phylum Mollusca; class Gastropoda; order Stylommatophora; family Ariophantidae; genus Megaustenia; species Megaustenia siamemsis. The sequence goes on from JAVIAB010000050.1 coordinate 79,145,377, forward strand.
CAGATACATGCTTTACACACAGACACAAACTTTACACACAGATACATGCTTTACACACAGACACAAACTTTACACACAGATACATGCTTTACACACAGATACATGCTTTACACACAGATACAAACTTTACACACAGATACAAACTTTACACACAGATACAAACTTTACACACAGATACAAACTTTACACACAGATACAAACTTTACACACAGATACAAACTTTACACACAGATACAAACTTTACACACAGATACAAACTTTACACACAGATACATGCTTTACACACAGATACAAACTTTACACACAGATACAAACTTTACACACAGATACATGCTTTACACACAGACACAAACTTTACACACAGATACATGCTTTACACACAGACACAAACTTTACACACAGACACATGCTTTACACACAGACACAAACTTTACACACACACACAAACTTTACACACAGATACATGCTTTACACACAGATACATGCTTTTCACACAGACACAAACTTACACACAGATACATGCTTTACACACAGATACAAACTTTAGACACAAAAAACAAACTTTACACACAGATACAAACTTTACACACAGACACAAACTTTAGACACAAAAACAAACTTTACACACAGATACAAACTTTACACATAGACACAAACTTTACACACAGATACAAACTTTACACATAGACACAAACTTTACACATAGACACAAACTTTACACACAGATACAAACTTTACACACAGATACAAACTTTACACACAGATACAAACTTTACACATAGACACAAACTTTACACACAGACACAAACTTTACACACAGATACAAACTTTACTCATAGACACAAACTTTACACACAGATACAAACTTTACACATAGACACAAACTTTACACACAGATACAAACTTTACACACAGATACAAACTTTACACACAGATACAAACTTTACACACAGATACAAACTTTACACACAGATACAAACTTTACACACAGACACAAACTTTACACACAGATACAAACTTTACACATAGACACAAACTTTACACACAGATACAAACTTTACACATAGACACAAACTTTACACATAGACACAAACTTTACACACAGATACAAACTTTACACATAGACACAAACTTTACACACAGACACAAACTTTACACACAGATACAAACTTTACACATAGACACAAACTTACACACAGATACAAACTTTACACATAGATACAAACTTTACACACAGATACAAACTTTACACACAGATACAAACTTTACACACAGATACAAACTTTACACACAGATACAAACTTTACACACAGATACAAACTTTACACACAGATACAAACTTTACACACAGATACAAACTTTACACATAGACACAAACTTTACACACAGACACAATCTTTACACACAGATACAAACTTTACACACAGATACAAACTTTACACACAGACACAATCTTTACACACAGACACAAACTTTACACACAGATACAAACTTTACACATAGACACAAACTTTACACACAGATACAAACTTTACACACAGATACAAACTTTACACACAGATACAAACTTTACACACAGATACAAACTTTACACACAGATACAAACTTTACACACAGATACAAACTTTACACACAGATACAAACTTTACACACAGATACAAACTTTACACACAGACACAATCTTTACACACAGATACAAACGTACGTCATTTGAAGCAACTTACCGTTCACATCATCCCTGGTTGCTGGGAAAGAAATAAAAAAAAAATAATTTGAGTGTTTGTAATGAGAGGAATGTAACATGTCAGCACATGCTCCAGCTTCACTGCTAGCTCATGTATAATGATGGAAACAATGAAACCCCTAGGTATGTAACAAGTTGATAATCGTTGATATCTACAATATTTCATTGAAATAACAAACCAGTACTCTCTTATCAAAATGTGTATCGTGATAGTCAATGTCTAGCATGTCGATTTATGAATTAAGTTTGTACAAATCGCTGACTTTAATTTTGTTGTTGTTGTTGATCTGTGGTTGCTGTAACCGTGGTAGTGTTAACAATCAACTTATTTTACTGATATTTCTTCTTATTTTTGTTGCTACAGAGCCGTCTACACAAGTTTCTATCCTTAACTCTACACCCGACGATTCAAAAAGCTACAGGTTAAAGTTGTATTATGTCTCATTAACCCAAGCTTTCTCTGCCCCATGATCTGACCATCATTTCTCTTCAACAAGCTCTCATTAATCTGGAATAGACATTGCTACTTTTGTAAATGGGAGCAGACATGACACAAAAGTTTGAGCTTCGTGCTGTTCTGATGTTCACTTTGTCAACTGCAACAACTGCGGAGTGGAGGACTTGACACTGGCCCCCGTATCTCCAACCATACACAGACATGCAACTACTTGAGTCTACAAAGATCGTAACTAAAACAAATTACTTGACAGGGTGTAAACGTTAGGCACACTTTTCTTCCGTGCAGACATAACCAAAACTAAGGAAACACAAATGTAAGAATTAAAAAAAAACGCTAACGAAAAAGCTCGTGGATAATGATAGCGATATGATGGGTTGTCGATAAGGAAAATAATGATAACAATTGATGTAAGATATCATTTAAATTTTACGCTAGAAAGTGACAACTCAGGACAACCCCAAACATTTCGTCTTCAGACATTTTACAGCAAAACATTAACGACATTGCATAAAGTACAACATGTAAAGCGGTTCGGATATTGAACTTTTAATTAATTTGTACAACACCAAACTCTGTCTAAGCCACGTGACTAGGGCTTTAACGGAAATATCGGAAGCCAACATTTGAGGTGAAAACTAAGTCTCATGAAGAAAAGATGGAAATAACAGAATAGATGAGGAATAAGTAAGGTCTCCCAAGGAAGGGAGGTTAAAGAAACGAGTGAGGTTGATTAATGCCATATGGAGAAACTACACCCAAGTGGGCTATCAGGTGATGTGATGACTACTGTCGTAGAGGAAAAAACATAAATAATTCCTACTAGAGAAATCTCATGACGTCAGCGGCCACTGACAGGTCTTGTAGACTGAGCACCTGCAAGGTCCGTATCACGATAAACCTGATAAGTTATGACGTTTTCCTCTATAATGGGATGGGTTCTGTAAGTTCCAACAACGTTTTAGTGTCACTTGAAGGACCTTATGTTTGTTCTGTGGTAGTATTTACATACACCTTTAGCATTGTGTTCTTTAGGCAGTATTTCCATACAACCTTAGCGTTGTGTGCAGTAGGTAGTATTTACATACACCTTTAGCGTTGTGTTCTTTAGGCAGTATTTCCATACAACCTTAGCGTTGTGTGCAGTACGTAGTATTTACATACACCTTTAGCGTTGTGTTCTTTAGGCAGTATTTCCATACAACCTTAGCGTTGTGTGCAGTAGGTAGTATTTACATACACCTTTAGCGTTGTGTTCTTTAGGCAGTATTTCCATACAACCTTAGCGTTGTGTGCAGTAGGTAGTATTTACATACACCTTTAGTGTTGTGTTCTTTAGGCAGTATTTCCATACAACCTTAACGTTGTGTTCTTTAGACAGTATTTACATACAACCTTAGCGTTGTGTTGTTTAGGTAGTATTTTCATACACCTTAGCGTTATGTGCTTTAAGTAGTATTTACATACACCTTTAGCATTGTGTTTTTTTAGACAGTATTTACATACAACCTTAGCGTTTTATGCAGTAGGTAGTATTTACATACAGCCATGGTATGGTGTGCATTATGTAGTATTTACTTATACCCATAGCGTTGTGTGATGTACACATTTCATAATATTCTCTTTTTAGGAATTGGGAAAAATATCACCAGCAATAGCTGTCGAATTTGTCACACTTATTCAATTTCTCTTCGAGTTTGCTGATGGTGAACAAATATTGCTGAGACAAATATTGTTGGAGTTGAGCTAAGATTGTGGGGACAGTTGTTGGTGCTGAACTAAGGATGTTGGAAAGTTGTTGGTGTTGAACTGAGATTGCGGGGACATTTGTTGGAGTTGAACTAAGATTGTGGAGACAGTTGTTGGTGTTGAACTAAGATTGTTGGAAAGTTGTTGGTGTTTTAACTAAGATTGTGGGGACAGTTGTTGGAGTTGAGCTAAATTTATGGGGACATTGTTGGAGTTGAACAAAAATTGTGAGGACATTTGTTGGAGTTGAACTAAGATTGTGGAGACAATTGTTGGAGGTGAACTAAAATTGTGGGGACATTTGTTAGAGTTGAACTAAGATTGTGGAGACAATTGTTGGAGGTGAACTAAAATTGTGAGGACATTTGTTGGAGTTGAACTAAGATTGTGGAGACAATTGTTGGAGGTGAACTAAAATTGTGGGGACATTTGTTGGAGTTGAAATAACAATGTGGAAACAGTTGTTTGAAGGTGAACTAAGAATGTGGAGACAGTTGCTGGAGTTGAAATAACAATGTGGAAACAGTTGTTTGAAGGTGAACTAAGAATGTGGAGACAGTTGCTGGAGTTGAAATAACAATGTGGAAACAGATGTTTGGAGTTGAACTAAGTTTGTGGAGACAGTTGTTGGAGTTGAAATAAGAATGTGGGGGGCAGTTGTTGGAGTTGAAATAAGAATGTGGGGGGCAGTTGAACTAAGAATGTGGAGACAGTTGTTGGAGTTGAAATAAGAATGTGGGGACAGTTGTTGGAGTTGAACTAAGAATGTGGGGGCAGTTGAACTAAGAATGTGGAGACAGTTGTTGGAGTTGAACTAAGAATGTGGGGACAGTTGTAGGAGTTGAACTAAGAATGGGGGGGCAGTTGAACTAAGAATGTGGAGACAGTTGTTGGAGTTGAACTAAGAATGTGGGGACAGTTGTTGGAGTTGAACTAAGAATGTGGGGACAGTTGTTGGAGTTGAACTAAGAATGTGGGGACAGTTGTTGGAGTTGAACTAAGAATGTGGGGACAGTTGTTGGAGTTGAACTAAGAATGTGGGGACAGTTGTTGGAGTTGAACTAAGAATGTGGGGACAGTTGTTGGAGTTGAACTAAGAATGTGGGGGCAGTTGAACTAAGAATGTGGAGACAGTTGTTGGAGTTGAACTAAGAATGTGGGGACAGTTGTTGGAGTTGAACTAAGAATGTGGGGGGCAGTTGAACTAACAATGTGGAGACAGTTGTTGGAGTTGAACTAAGAATGTGGGGACAGTTGTTCGAGTTGAACTAAGAATGTGGGGGCAGTTGAACTAGGAATGTGGGGACAGTTGTTGGAGTTGAAATAAGAATGGGGGGGGCAGTTGAACTAAGAATGTGGAGACAGTTGTTGGAGTTGAACTAAGAATGTGGGGACAGTTGTTGGAGTTGAACTAAGAATGTGGGGGCATTTGTTGGAGTTGAACTAAGAATGTGGAGAAAGTTGTTGGATTTGAACTAAGAATGTGAAGACAGTTCTTGGAGTTGAACTAAGAATGTGGAGACAGTTGTTGGAGTTGAACTAGAATGTGGAGACAGTTGTTAGAGTTGAACTAAGAATGTGGAGACAGTTATTGGAGTTGAACTAAGAATGTGGAGACAGTTGTTGGAGTTGAACTAAGAATGTGGAGACAGTTGTTGGAGTTGAACTAAGAATGTGGAGACAGTTGTTAGAGTTGAACTAAGAATGTGGAGACAGTTATTGGAGTTGAACTAAGAATGTGGAGACAGTTGTTGGAGTTGAACTAAGAATGTGGGGACAGTTGTTGGATTTGAACTAAGAATGTGGAGACAGTTGTTGGAGTTGAACTAAGAATGTGGAGACAGTTGTTGGAGTTGAACTAAGAATGTGGGGACAGTTGTTGGAGTTGAACTAAGAATGTGGGGACAGTTGTTGGAGTTGAACTAAGAATGTGGGGACAGTTTTTGGAGTTGAACTAAGAATGTGGGGACAGTTTTTGGAGTTGAACTAAGAATGTGGGGACAGTTGTTGGAGTTGAACTAAGAATGTGGGGGGCAGTTGAACTAAGAATGTGGAGACAGTTGTTGGAGTTGAACTAAGAATGTGGGGACAGTTGTTGGAGTTGGACTAAGAATGTGGGGGGCAGTTGAACTAAGAATGTGGAGACAGTTGTTGGAGTTGAACTAAGAATATGGGGACAGTTGTTGGAGTTGAACTAAGAATGTGGGGGGCAGTTGAACTAAGAATGTGGGGACAGTTGTTGGAGTTGAAATAAGAATGTGGGGGGCAGTTGAACTAAGAATGTGGAGACAGTTGTTGGAGTTGAACTAAGAATGTGGAGACAGTTGTTGGAGTTGAACTAAGAATGTGGAGACAGTTGTTAGAGTTGAACTAAGAATGTGGAGACAGTTATTGGAGTTGAACTAAGAATGTGGAGACAGTTGTTGGAGTTGAACTAAGAATGTGGGGACAGTTGTTGGAGTGGAACTAAGAATGTGGGGACAGTTCTTGGAGTTGAACTGAGAATGTGGGGACATTTGTTGGAGTTGAACTAAGAATGTGGAGACAGTTGTTGGATTTGAACTAAGAATGTGGAGACAGTTGTTGGAGTTGAACTAAGAATGTGGAGACAGTTGTTGGAGTTGAACTAAGAATGTGGAGACAGTTGTTAGAGTTGAACTAAGAATGTGGAGATAGTTGTTTGGAGGTGAACTAAGAATGTGGAGACAGTTATTGGAGTGAACTAAGAATGTGAAGACAGTTGTTAGAGTTGAACTAAGAATGTGGAGACAGTGTTAGAGTTGAACTAAGAATGTGGAGATAGTTGTTTGGAGGTGAACTAAGAATGTGGAGACAGTTGTTGGAGTTGAACTAAGAATGTGGAGACAGTTGTTAGAGTTGAACTAAGAATGTGGAGATAGTTGTTTGGAGGTGAACTAAGAATGTGGAGACAGTTGTTGGAGTTGAACTAAGAATTTGGAGACATTTGTTAGAGTTGAACTAAGAATGTGGAGACAGTTGTTGGAGTTGAACTAAGAATGTGGGGACAGTTGTTGGAGTGGAACTAAGAATGTGGGGACAGTTGTTGGAGAGGAACTAAGAATGTGGGGACAGTTGTTGGAGTTGAACTAAAAATGTGGGACAGTTGTTGGAGTTGAATTAAGAATGTGGAAATAGTTGTTGGAGTGGAACTAAGAATGTGGAGACAGTTGTTGGAGTGGAACTAAGAATGTGGGGACAGTTGTTGGAGTTGAACTAAAAATGTAGGGACAGTTGTTGGAGTTGAACTAAAAATGTGGGGACAGTTGTTGGAGTTGAACTAAAAATGTTGGGGACAGTTGTTGGAGTTGAACTAAGAATGTGGGGACAGTTGTTGGAGTTGAACTAAAAATGTGGGGACAGTTGTTGGAGTTGAACTAAAAATGTGGGGACAGTTGTTGGAGTTGAACTAAAAATGTGGGGACAGTTGTTGGAGTTGAACTAAAAATGTGGGGACAGTTGTTGGAGTTGAACTAAAAATGTGGGGACAGTTATTGGAGTTGAACTAAAAATGTGGGGACAGTTGTTGGAGTTGAACTAAGAATGTGGGGACAGTTGTTGGAGTTGAACTAAAAATGTGGGGACAGTTGTTGGAGTTGAACTAAAAAATGTGGGGACAGTTGTTGGAGTTGTACTAAAAATGTGGGGACAGTTGTTTGGAGTTGCACTAAGAATGTGGAGACAGTTGTTTGGAGGTGAACTAAGAATGTGGAGACAGTTGTTTGGAGGTGAACTAAGAATGTGGAGACAGTTGTTTGGAGGTGAACTAAGAATGTGGAGACAGTTGTTTTGGAGGTGAACTAAGAATGTGGAGACAGTTGTTTGGAGGTGAACTAAGAATGTGGAGACAGTTGTTTGGAGGTGAACTCAGAATGTGGAGACAGTTGTTTGGAGGTGAACTAAGAATGTGGAGACAGTTGTTTGGAGGTGAACTAAGAATGTGGAGACAGTTGTTTGGAGGTGAACTAAGAATGTGGAGACAGTTGTTGGATTTGAAATAACAAGGTGGAGAGAGTTTGCTGGAAATTAAAAAAGATTGTGGGGGCAGCTGAGACAGATAATAAAAAATTGAAGAGACTGTTTTAAGTTTCCAAGAACTCTAAACCGAAAGTTGAGGCCCGAGTGGGGATTGAGCGAGGCTGTAGAGTGTTCAACTCAGAGGTAGATTAGACTTCATGGGGAAATGTCTGGAGGCGACTTTACTTCCGGACAAGGGAAATAACAAAATGTCACTTGTTCTATGTCAGTCACACTACTTGAAGCTTTCTCCTTGAATGTGCAATGTTTTAGCATCAAGCAGTACAGATTTTAACTTCTTAATCAGATTTAACATAAGTATCATTGACATTAATTAATGAAAACTAAACATCTTCGAGGTCGCTGATCCAGTCGAACCAATGACCAAGTGTCTGCGGGTATGAGTTCATAGCTCTACAGCTTTACTTGAATGAGCTTTTTTTTCGGCAACTCAAGTTTAACCATTTTTTTTAGACTTAAGATTTAATTAATGATTGGAAGATCACAACGTACAGTAACAAACGTGTCTCGTCACAGTGTCATTTAGTTGTTTGAGAGCATCGAATCCAGGAACAAAGAACACGCTCTGTGTGTCACTGGCCAGCTGTTGGAGCTCCTCATCATAGACCAAATTCCCGATTCCCACAGCAATGAACTTGACCCCGGTAGCCTTTAGTCTCCGAGCTGCATTAAGAGCTGTAGATAACAACCACAATAAAATAGTAGTATCATTCAATAATATATAGGAAACAGACAGAAATAATAAATTCAACAAATCTCACGGAAATAATACATTTTTACGAGTGAAAGTGTGTAATAACTACATCAAAGTGCCACATAATGTGATATGTAATTACCCTGAATGAGAATGTAATGTAGTTACTGATTATACGAATTGTAGCGATAACGGTGCCAAATAGACAATATAAGATGTGCATTAAATAATTTGATTAGAGCCTGGCAGTGCGGCGAAATCCACTGTTTCGCTGGCTGAAAAGCTGGTGTACAATATTTGAATCGGCGGTAGACAGAAATGATCTTTTTTTCTATCGGGGGTGAAATAACAATTCTGAGTCTTCACCGTGACTGCTTTGACCAAGCGTTATCCCTATGGTCACTGTCGTAAGCCCACCGACATACACCAGCAATGGTAGTATGTGTAGTAAAGATATATATATTTTTTAAAATTATTATTAAATAATACAATTTGTATATTGAGAAAGCTACTAACTTTCAAGTTTACGTTGCGTGAAGCAGAAATACATACATCTGTACGTGTACACATAATTCTTCTTTCGTTTTCTGACATAACAAAATCTGACAAAAGTAGACAATGGAATAATCAAATGTCCGCAGGCACTATTCAGTTTGTTGTCGATATATTTAACACATTTTATGTTTGACTCCTGGCCAGTCACAAAAGCTGAGTGTCAGGAGGGCGTTGTCACATGAAGATAAATCTGTCTCCCCATTTGTGTGCTTGAGATGTAGGTGGGCGGTATCACGATAAGAATCATGGATAAAAGGACAACAGACAAGAAAATCACTGGAGTCTGTAGAAATGTGGTTTTACAGAAGAATGTTGAGAGTACCATGGACGGCTAGGAGGAGTAATGAAAACGTTCTGAAAGAGGTCAAAGCAGAAAGAGAACTAATTCCCAATATTAGGAAGAGACAATCATTATTTTTTGGCCATGTAATGAGAAGAGAACAACTGGAATATATTGAGGGACAAAGATACAGAGTGAAGCAAAGAGGAAAAATAACAGACAGCTTAAGAGAATGGCTTGGCAGAAGGTCAACAACAGAAATGATAAATAGCTGCCGAGATCGAAAATTGTGGAGACACATGATCACCTACGCCAGTAGGCACGGTACTTGATGATGATGAATATAAGATGTTGGCGGGCGTTATCACAAAAACTGTTGTCACTTTTATTTACGTTAATATAAGATGTAGATGGGCGGTATCACAAATTGTTGTGACATTTGCTAACGTTAATATAAGATGTAGGTGAGCTGTATCACAAATGTTGTGACATTTACTTACGTTAATATAAGATGTAGGTAAGCGGTATCACAAATTGTTGTGACATTTACTTACGTTAATATAAGATGTAGGTAAGCGGTATCACAAATTGTTGTGACATTTACTTACGTTAACATAAGATGTAGTTGGGCGGTACCACAAACTGTTGAGACTTCTACAGTAACATAAGATGTAGGTGGGCGGTATCACAAACTGTTGAGACTTCTACAGTAACATAGATGTAGGTGGGCGGTATCACAAACTGTTGAGACTTCTACAGAAACATAAGATGTAGGTGGGCGGTATCACAAACTGTTGAGACTTCTACAGTAACATAAGATGTAGGTGGGCGGTATCACAAACTGTTGAGACTTCTACAGTAACATAAGATGTAGGTGGGCGTTATCACAAACTGTTGAGACTTCTACAGTAACATAAGATGTAGGTGGGCGGTATCACAAACTGTTGACACTTCTACAGTAACATAAGATGTAGGTGGGCGGTATCACAAACTGTTTAGACTTCTACAGTAACATAAGATGTAGGTGGGCGGTATCTCAAACTGTTGAGACTTCTACAGTAACATAAGATGTAGGTGGGCGGTATCACAAACTGTTGAGACTTCTACAGTAACATAAGATGTAGGTGGGCGGTATCACAAACTGTTTAGACTTCTACAGTAACATAAGATGTAGGTGGCGGTATCTCAAACTGTTGAGACTTCTACAGTAACATAAGATGTAGGTGGGCGGTATCTCAAACTGTTGAGACTTCTACAGTAACATAAGATGTAGGTGGGCGGTATCACACACTGTTTAGACTTCTACAGTAACATAAGATGTAGGTGGGCGGTATCACAAACTGTTTAGACTTCTACAGTAACATAAGATGTAGTTGGGCGGTATCACAAACTGTTGAGACTTCTACAGTAACATAAGATGTAGGTGGGCGGTATCACAAACTGTTGAGACTTCTACAGTAACATAAGATGATACATTGACCCCACCTGAGTACTTTTTCTGATAGACATGTACGTCCTTTTCTCGTCTGAACAAAAATTTTATTTTAAAATCCAACGTTGGCTTTGGCCAAGTGGTGGTGGTGATGTCCCTCTAGAGTTTCGTCTGTTTTGTCCATCAGGTCTGTCTCCTCGTTACCAGGAATCTAACAACATGCTGGTAGCCATTGAACTATTTCATGAAGCAGACATTAACACAAGCGATGTGGTCAAAGTCTTTCTTTTATTTTACTCCACTACTACTTTCATTTGCTGCTGTTGCTTTTCTATTTCGAGGGAGAATCAACTTTATGTTTCATCAAAGACACGGAGACTGCGTGGATGAACGTTTGTCAGACCGAGTGTGGCTCTAGACAAGTGCTTCTCTAGCTTTATCGTTTGGATGGTCTTTTTGACATCGCCTACTCCAGAATCATGAAGCACTTAAACTTAAGCATGTTGATGATTTCCACTAAAGCACTGACAAATCTGAGCCGCGATAGCTCAGTGGTTAGTGAACTGGACTACCACGGACAAGGGGTAGGGTTCGATCCCAACCGGCGGCTTCCGGGTTCACCCAGCCTTAATGGGTACCGGATTTTTTCTGGGAAAGTAAAGCAGCACGGGCGTAATACTGACCACATTACCCCAAAAATCATGTGCCGAAGGTCTGTAAAAATATAGGGTCACTAACACCATATTTCCCTATACGCCACTTGGCGTGACGGGGGTACTTTACTTTTACTTTACTGACAAATCTGACTGCAGCATTAAACCTTGACAAGGTAGAATTATGTAATCAAATGATGGTGACTCAGTAAACATGATCATCAGATATATATTGATGAGATTAGGTTAAAGAGTAAAATGTGTGCGTATGTCGTCGTTTAGGGACGTACACACGTGTCGACTTCTGCATGGGATCGCAATGTAACAAGTAATCACAACCTAGATGAATAGAGGTTTGTAGTTAGAAAGTGAATTACTGAATGGAGGTTTGTAGTTAGAAAGTGAATTACTAAATGGACGATTCTTCCTTCGAATGTCGGCATCGAATAACTTACCAGGTTAACATTTAGTTGGTATTTAATAGATGAAAGGTGTTATATTATTTATATAAAAAGACATCTGACAAATTGATAGTTAACTGAATAGTATTAAAATAGATGAATTAATTCAGCTACCTGAGAACGAAAGGACGGAAAATATACATTTATATACTCAGGAAACACAGCAGAACATCAAATAGATGTAGGAATAGTAATAAAAGAAAGCTACACAATATATAACTACTCACTGGACATACAATGATATGAATATACTACTCAAAATTAAAGCAAAACCATTCGACAAAGTAATAATACAGACATACGCACATACTCAAGACTATACAGATGAGCAAACTGAGAAATGCTATGAAGATTTAAATAAAGTTATGAAGCAAGTGAAATCTTCGAACACCTTGATAGTAATGGGTGATATGAATGCTAAAGTAGGAAAGGTAGATATAAGACCATTATAGGAAATCATGGTTTATGAAAATGAAAAGAGGAGAAATATTAATATATGAGACCTACTTTGAGCAAAAGCAAAAGAAAAGGAAACCATACACCTGGAAAAGACCTGGAGAGAAGAAAAGGAAACAAATAGATTATATAATGATGAAAGATAGGTTCCGTAACAGCGTCAAGAAAGACAAAACCTATACAGGAGCAGATATTAACTCAGATCACAATCCTGTAATGATTAAGATAAAAATCAAACTGAAGAAAAACAAACAAAAGACTAATTCATCAACAATAACACTAGATATAACAGCTTTAAATTAAAAGGATGTTAAAGATACTTATACACTACAAATAAAGAACAAATCAGAAGCTGCTAGGCGAACAGACTGAGCAGTAGAGAAGAAAAAATCCTGATGAAAAAGTTACAACCAAATGGCAATGCATAAGGAAAAGCAAACAAGAAACCTGTGACACCATACCCAAAAAAGAAAATAAAAAACAAAAATGGACAACTAACACTATCTTAGAAAAAAATTGGAAGAAAGAAGACAAACAAGAATACTGCCCCAAAAATACAAGAAAGTAGATATTGAAATACGCAGAATGTGCAAAAGGTAAAGGAAGACTGGCTCCAGCAAAAATGTACAGAAATCGAAAGTATGGAAAATAAACAAGATTTAAGAGGAACGCTCACAGAAATAAAGAGAATGACTAATAAAAATAAACAAGATTTAAGAGGAACGCTCACAGAAATAAAGAGAATGACTAATAAAAATAAACAAGATTTAAGAGGAACGCTCACAGAAATAAAGAGAATGACTAATAAAAATAAACAAGATTTAAGAGGAACGCTCACAGAAATAAAGAGAATGACTAATAAAAATAAACAAGATTTAAGAGGAACGCTCACAGAAATAAAGAGAATGACTAATAAAAATAAACAAGATTTAAGAGGAACGCTCACAGAAATAAAGAGAATGACTAATACAAATAAACAAGCCACAGAAGGAGGATGCATTGCAGACAAAAATGAAAAATGCTAATAGACAATAAAAATATAATAGATAAATGGCAGGAATATAAAACAGATCAATTTCATGATGAAAGGAACAAGAAACCAATTCTAAAATGTACATCAGGCTATAAAATCTTAAATCTGAAGTGGAAAAAGCTATACCAACAATAGAAGGTGAAATTCAGCAGGACCTGTCAACATACAGATAGAGATGATAATGGCACTACAAGATTTTGGCAGTAAAAGTAAAGAGCCCCCGTCACGCCAAGTGGCGTATAAGGAATATGGTGTTAGTGACCATAAATTTTACAGACCTTCGGCACATGATTTTTGGGGTAACGTGGTCAGTATTACGTCCGTGCCGCTTTACTTTCCCAGAAAAAAAATCCGGTATCCATTAAAAGTTGGGTGAACCTGGAAGCCGTCGGTTGGGATCGTACTTGGCATTGAAGTGATCACAGACATATATGCAACGACATAAAACAAACAGGATACATACCAAATAAAATAAAAACATCAACATTCATTGTATTGCCTGAAAGGAATGATGCAGTTGAATACAGTGACTTTAGAACGATAAGCCTAATGAGCCATGTTACAAAAATCTTGCTAAAAGTTCTACAAGGAATGATTCAGAATAAAATTAATATTGAATTAGATGAGTAGCAATTTGGATATAGGAAAAAAAGTGGGACAAAAAAAGCCATATTTTGCATGAGAACATTAATCGAAAATTACACAGAAGTAAACAAACCAATATATGCCTGCTTCATAGACTACATCAAAGCTGTTGATAGAATACAACATAAACAACTTATAGAATGCCTAAAAGATATACGTCTAGATGACACGGACATATGACAAATATGTCATATATACTGGGAGCAAACAGCAATAATAAGATATAACAGGGAAAACTCTACACCCATGGACATAAAAAGAGGAGTAAGACAGGGATGCATCCTATCATCAATCTTATTCAATCTATTCACTGAGCATATCTTTAAAACATCTCAGTCATGCCAGGCCTAAATATTAATGGAAAGATAATCAATAACCTAAGATATGCTGACGATACTGTACTACTAGCAGAAATCCTATAGATCTATAACAATTACTTAATGAAATAAACATGGCAAGCAAAAGATATGAATTAGATATGAATATCAGAAAGACTAAAACTATGATCATAAACAAAGAAAATACTCAAAACCCACAAGTGGATATCAAAATTGAAGAAATAGACCTGGAGACAGTTCAGAACTACATCTAACCTGGACATACTATAACCAATGATGGAAAATGTACAACTGAAATAAACAAAAGAATATGAATGGCAAATGTAATTTTAATGCCATGAAATATATACTTACATCAAAATAATAACACAAGGGTTAAAACTAGGAATAGCAAAATGTTATATGTTCTTAACATTCCTGTATGGTGCAGAAACATGACATTAGACAAGAAAACAGAACATAAATTTGAAGCCTTTGAAATGTGGATATATAGAAGAATAGGTAGAATTGGATGGAAAGAAAGGAAAAAAACGATGAAGACTTGAAATTACTAAAAATGAAAAGAGAAATACTATACACAAGACAAATGAGACTTTTGGAGCAGGTTAACAACACAGCAACCTACTAAAAGTAATCTTGGAGGGTAAAATACAAGGTAAAAGAGACAGAGGCAGACCACGACTAACGTGGACGAGTAACATCAAAAGATGGACAATTCAACCTATGACAATCTGCACCATCAAAGCAAGAGACAGAACGGAATGGCGACCCATGGTAGCCAACCTTTAATGCGGAGACGGCACTCAACGATGAAGCTGGGAACGATGTAAACTGTAGATGGTCGAGTACAACAGAGACGAGGTACAGAATAGCTCAGGGGAAGAGATCGTTCTGAAAATGACAAAAATGTGCTACAAATTTTTGTCAAAGAAATTAAGAAAAAGATGTATTTATTGTTTTGTGGAGCCAATCTTGGACAATCGAACAACAGACTAGAAATCGTTGGAGGTCACAGGATTAAAGCTGTGCAGAAAAATGTTGGAAGTACAAAAAACAGCTCAAGAGAGTAATGAGGACATTCTAAAGTAGGCTATGGCAAGAATCATCATCATTATTAAGTACCGTGACTACTGGCGTAGGTGAGCATGTTTCTCCACAATTTTCTTTCTCGGCAGCTATTTATCATTTCTGTTGTTGACCTTCTGCCAAGCCATTCTCTAAAGCTGTCTGTTATTTTTTCTCTCTGCTTCCCTCTATCTCTTCGTCCCTCAATTTTCTCCAGTTGTTACAATATATCCCAGTTCTCTTCTCATTACATGGCCAAAAATTATGATTGTCTCTTCCTAATATTGGAAATTAGCTCTCTTTTTGCTTTGACCTCTCTCATAACATTTTCATTACTCTTCTTAGCTGTCCACGGTACTCTCAACATTCTTCTGTAAAACCACATTTCTACAGACTCCAGTGATTTTCTTGTTTGTTATCCTATTGTCCATGATTCGTATCCATATGTCAAGGCTGGCTCTACATAACATTTAAGAACTCTTTTTCTTGTTTCTATTGTCAAAACTGGATTGCATAGTATCTTCCTCATTTTTTATAAAGCTGCTTTTGCCAGAGCTTTTCTGCATCTCACCTCTCTTGTACATCTTCCGTCTGAGGTTAACAAATTTCCCAAATATTTAAATTCATTTACCTGTTTTAATATTGTTCCACTTGTCTTTATTTTGCACTGAGGTGATGTCTTTTTCTTTGTTGTTACCATTACCTCTGTCTTTTTGCTATTAAGGCTGAGTCCTTTCTTTTTGCTTTCTTTCACTATAATGTCCAACATTTCTTGTAACTCATTTTCACTCTTAGCGATTAAGACTGTATCATCAGCATACCTTAGATATTGTTGTGGCGATTCATGATTGTACAAAGAAACTACGACGGCGGTTATCTGTTGCCTTCCGTCGGTTTGTTTACGGTTGGCTCCGCTAGCCTTCGACTAAAAAGTCTCACCCACAAGGCAGTGGGGTTGCTTTATTTCGGGGTACCCTCCCTTCCCCTTTTACTCTCCCGAGCTTACCTGCAAGGCAGCAGGGCAGCCACAGGTTGTACTGTTTACTGCATACAGTAGCAGGTAAAATTACCTGACCTGACTAAAAGATGAATGAAAAGATGAATGGCAAGAATGAAAAGATGAATGGCAAGAATGAAAAATCTTATTTCCAACATCAAGAGGAAAGTATAATAATTTGTTACCATGAGAAATGAACAATTAAAATATAATATGACAACAGGAAAATTTCAGGAAAAGAAATAGAAGAAAATAGAGGAAATAATACAAGATAGTTTATGAAATGATTTGGCTGGCCTTCCACACACACAAAAAAAAATAATAAACAGCAAAGACAGAACGTTTTGGAGAGATATGATCATCTACGTCAGCAAGTATTTGATATTCATGAAAATTCATACTTATATCTTTGTTGTTAAGTTTAGTTCTGTCATGTGTAACCTTGTTTGTTCTAATAATCTACGGGCTGCATTCATTAAAACGTCACAATTATGAAATGTATAGCTGCTATTGATTTTTTATTTATGCTGTGTTCTGTCACCGGATGTGTTTTCACTTTACAGCGAATATATTATGAGATCAATAGTAGATAAAAAAGGAATTGAAGTCAACGGTCACAACATAAATAATTTGCGTTATGCGGATGACACAGTCTTAATAGCAGAGAGAGAGAACGAACTACAAGAAATGATAGACATAATAGTAAAAGAAAGCAACAAGAAAGGTCTCAGTCTGAATAGTAAGAAAACAGAAGTAATGGTTATATCAAAGAAACAATCAACACCATCATGCAGCATAAAAATAAACGAGACAAATCTGAAACAAGTGCAACGTTTCAAATACTTGGGCACAATAATAACATCAGATGGGAGATGCACCACAGAAATAAAAAGCAGAATAGCTCAGGCCAAAATAGCATTTCAGAAAATGAAAAATATCTTATGCAACAAATCTATGTCAATAAAAATGAGAAAGAGAGTTCATCGGTGCTATATAGAACCAATTCTGACCTATGGAAGCGAATCATGGACAGTAGACAAACAAATGAAAAGACGATTAGAGGCCACAGAGATGGGATTTCTCAGAAGAATGTTGAAAGTTCCCTGGACAGATAAAAAGACCAATGAGGAAGTTCTCAAAGAGGCCAACACAAAAAGGGAGCTCTTAAAAATATCAGAAAGAAGCAATCAACATTTTTCGGGCACATCATAAGAAGAGAAAAGTTGGAATACTTGGTTACAACTGGCAAAATAGAAGGAAAGAGAGATCGCGGACGACAAGGAGAGAAAATACTGGATAGCTTGGTGTCATGGCATGGAAAACAGTCAACAACAGAACTGATACGATGCACTGTGGATAGAAGATTGTGGAGGGACATGATCGCCTACGCCAACCGGCAGGGTACATGATGATGATGATGATAGCTACTATTTCACTTCCCAAATAAATTGATGCAGATGTAGTTTGAATAAGGTAGCTATTGAATTAAATAATTGTACAATTTCTAAACGAAATGCTCACTCTCGTTGATATAGTTTGTGTAAAGTAGCTAATGAATTAAATAATTGTACAATTTCTAAACGAAATGCTCACTCTCGTTGATATAGTTTGTGTAAAGTAGCTAATGAATTAAATAATTGTACAATTTCTAAACGAAATGCTCACTCTCGTTGATATAGTTTGTGTAAAGTAGCTAATGAATTAAATAATTGTACAATTTCTAAACGAAATGCTCACTCTCGTTGATATAGTTTGTGTAAAGTAGCTAATGAATTAAATAATTGTACAATTTCTAAACGAAATGCTCACTCTCGTTGATATAGTTTGTGTAAAGTAGCTATTGAATTAAATAATTGTACAATTTCAGTACGAAATGCTCACTGTCGTTGATATAGTTTGTGTAAAGTAGCTAATGAATTAAATAATTGTACAATTTCAGTACGAAATGCTCACTGTCGTTGATATAGTTTGTGTAAAGTAGCTAATGAATTAAATAATTGTACAATTTCTAAACGAAATGCTCACTCTCGTTGATATAGTTTGTGTAAAGTAGCTAATGAATTAAATAATTGTACAATTTCTAAACGAAATGCTCACTATCGTTCATGGAGTTTGATCTTCCGTCTGTCAGGATAATCACAATTTTGGTCGCGTTATCTCGCCCCCCGTTGGCTTGAGAAAACATCTGCTGCTCTCTCACAAAGTTAATGGCCTTGGCCGTGTCTGTACCACCGTTTAGAAATGATGCTGACAGTATTGACTGTAAGTGAACACAACAAATATGTACGTGAACACAAGACTTGTGTACATGGATAAACAAGTATGTAAGTAAACACAAGAAATATGTAAGTTAACACGCAAAAAATGTATATGACCATAAGAAATATGTATGTGATCAGAAGAAATATGTATGTGAACACAAGAAATATGTACGTGAATACAAGACATATGTACATGAATAAACAAATATGTAAGTAAACACAAGTATGGTTTTGTTAGAGATAAAGGAACAAGCAATACCATATACATCACACGATCTTTAATAGAAAGAGCAATAGATGTGAAAACAGATCTATACCTCTGTTTCATAGATTATACCAAAGCATTTGACAAAGTACAGCACCAAGAAATAATGAAAATTTTAGAAAGCATAAACTTAGACAGCAAAGATCTAAGAATAATACAGAACATATACTGGCAAAAAACAGTGGCCATAAGAACTGGAAACCAATTGGAGATGTTTCAACAAATAAAACAGTGTGTTAGACAAGGTTGTATGCTGCCACCAGATTTGTTTAATATGTATCATCATCATCATCAAGTACCGGGCCTAGTGGCGTAGGTGATCATGTCTCTCCACAACTTTCGATCTCGGCAGCTATTTATCATTTCTGTTGTTGACATTCAGCCAAGCCATTCTCTTAAGCTGTCTGTTATTTTTTCTCTTTACTTCCCTCTATCTCTTCGTCGCTCAATTTTTCCAGTTGTTACAATATATTCAAGTTGTTCTCTTCTCATTACATGGCCAAAAAATGATGATTGTCTCTTCCTAACATTGGAAATTAGCTCTCTTTTTGCTTTGACCTCTTTCAGAACCTCTTCATTACTCTTCTTAGCTGTCCATAGTATTCTCAACATTCTTCTGTAAAATCACATTTCTACAGACTCTAGTGATTTTCTTGTCTGTTGTCCTATTGTCCATGACTCGCATCCGTATGTTAAGACTGGCTCTACGCAACATTTAAGAACTCTTTTTCTTGTTTCTATTGTCAAAAATGGATTGCATAGTATTTTCCTCATTTTTTGGAAAGCTGCTTTTGCCTGAGCCATTCTACATCTCACCTCTTTTGTACATCTTCCGTCTGAGGTTAACAAAGTTTCCAAATATTTAAATTTAATATGTATAGTGAGATTATTTTAAGATCCATAATGGGCATGCCTGGTATAATAATCGGAGGTCATAATATAAATAATCTAAGGTATGCTGATGATACAGTCTTAATCACTAAGAGTAAAAATGAGTTACAAGAAATGTTGGACATTATAGTGAAAGAAAGCAAAAATAAAAGACTCAGCCTTAATAGCAAAAAGATAGAAGTAATGGTAACAACAAAGAAATAGACAGTACAAAATATAGACAAGTGGAACAATATTAAAACAGGTAACTGAACTTAACTATTTGTAAACTTTGTTAATGTCGGACGGAAGATGTTCAAAAGAAGTAAGATGCAGAATGGCTCAGGCAAAAGCAGCTTTAAAAAAACATGAGGAAGAGTCAATGCAATCAATTTAATTCTTAAATTTAAATGTTATGTAGAGCCAGTTTTAAAATATGGATGTGAATCATGGACAATAGGACAACAGACAAGAAAGTCACTGAGGTGTGTAGAAATGTGGTTTTACAGATGAACGTTGAGAATACCATGGACATCTAAGAAGAGTAATGAAAACGCTCTGAAAGAGGCCAAAGCAAAAGGAGAGCTAATTTCCAATGTTAGGAAGAAAAAATTATAATTTTTTGGCCATGTAATGAGAAGAGAACAACTGGAATATATTGTAACAACTGGGAAAATTGAGGGATGAAGAGATAGAGGTAAGTAAAGAGAAAATATATCAGACAGCTTAAAAGAATGGCTTGGCAGGCGGTCAACAACAGAAATTATAAATAACTGTCGTGATCGAAAGTTGTGGAGAGACATGATCACCTACTCCAGCAGGCTTGGTACTTGATGATGATGATGATGATGATGAAGTAAACACGAGAAATATTGTATGAACAAGAAACATGTACACGAAGAATTGTGTATATGAACACAAGAAATATGTACATGTGCACTAGAAACATGCACATGCGCACAATAAACATGTACATGAGCACAGGAAATGTGTACATGTACACAAGAAATGTGTACATTACATGAAACAATAGTGTAGACATTGAATAGGACCATAAAAGATGAGACTAAAAACACGCGAAGACAATTACACACAGCACATCTCACAACTATTGTCAGACACTTTCAATATAACAATAAAATATGATATTTACATTATTGAGTATATTTGCCTATGTAAGATTAGGTAAATGTTGAATATAGCAATGGTTATAATGCGGTGTTTACTAATGGAGAGAGGGACACACATAATGCAATAATGAGGGGTGAGAGGGTGTGATATGTAAAATGCTGAAATTACCTAATTTACTGGAAGGAAACAACTATTGGCAATATATATATATATATATATATATATATATATATATATATATATATATATATATATATATATATGGCCCTTTTCGTCTTGTCAGACGGTCTAGTGGAGGCTATTGCGTATTTTTTTGAGGTATTGTTTTTGCCGAACAGCTTCTCTCGTGGCTAATTCTACCAATGTTTGACAAACACACGCGGTCACATAATGAACAGGTCAGGCTCGCTGGTCCACAGGGTTTACCATCCTTTTTCATGAGTCTCTTCTCTTCTAAGTCCTGTCTTAGCACAGTCTCAAATATTGTTATACCGTTCCTTATACATGCTCTCCATGATGTGCGATCACCATCGGGACAAGTGTCACTACAGGTGTAGCCAGGACGTTTACATTGTAGATCCACACCTCCACATCTCCGTTTTCTATAAACCCACAGACGCCCACTGTTATCTTCTCTATACTTCATCCCATTCACCTTCTTGACGCAACTCTATTCCATTCTCACAGTTATTGCGTCTCCGTCGCATCTGCCATGATGACAAAGATTTCCTCCGACAGGCTCACCTCATGTTAGGTTTCTTCAGCCGCCGGCTTTATCCAGACTCGATCCTCCAGTCTGCCCTCCAGCGGGTCCTCCTTATCTCCCGCCCCGAGGCACTCACTCCTTCCAACTGCCCCCCCCCCCCGCTGAGAGAACTATACTCACCCTCACGTATCGACCTCACAACTTAGCTGCTGTGAAGATACTCTACCGCTACCGTTCCATTCTCCTCTCTGATCCCACTACCCGTCTACTATTTAGTGATCCCCCGATGATCGCTTTCAAGCGCGACAGCAATTTGGGAGACATTCTGGTTAGGAGCCATCTCACTCGCTCCTACCCTCAACACTTCGGTACGGCCCCTTGTGGTCGGAACTGTACCACCTGTGCCTTTGTGCTCCCCACTGACTCGGTCTTATTCCCTAATGGACGGTTCGAGATCAAGCATGGCTTCACATGTGTGTCCCGCAACATCATTTATGCCATCATATGCCAACGATGTCACATGACCTATATTGGCGAGTCTGGGTGAAGATTAGCGGAAAGATTTTGTAAACATCTACGAGATGTCCAACAGAATACTGGCACTACAGTGTCTTCCCATTTCAACTCCCCAGATCACAAGGGCAAAGTCGACATCCGTGTCACTGGTATTGTCCTTTGTCACTCTGGCGACCGCAGCCGATATACTTTGGAAAATCGCCTCATATTCCAGTATGGTTCGCTGACCCCACGAGGCATGAATGTATCACACTCATACACATAGTATCCTTTCGGTTACTCCTTCCCTTTTGCATAGCCTTCTCTACTGCTCATGTTTGGGTTCTTTGGCCCCTCTACTATGCCATGCTATTCATAGTTCTCCTCCACTAGTCCCCATAGAGACACTTCGGTGTTCTCCTATATACCTTTTTTTCTGAGCTACTTACCCCTCATATGTTTTTATTGCATCCCACTCTCAGACTTCTCACTCTTTCCGCCTTTTGAGTACCTGTTATTCCACTGTTCTATTCTTTCTCCTTTGTGTTTGCACACTGACCCCGGTGTGCACTAATCTGGTTCTGTGTGCATTATGCGCACTATTCTGCTCACACATGTTTATCTCCGTATAGATGTGCACATGCATGTATTTGTTCATATGTGTGGACATTGGTATATATATATGTGTGTGTGTGTGTGCTTGTTGGTGTGCATATATATGTATGTGTATGTAGGCATGCGTGGGTGATATGTATAGGTATGTGCATGTCCGTTTGTACGTGTACATATGTATACACGCATCTGGGAGTGTGTAGACATGTGTTTATGGCCCTTATATAATTTCAGACATTATCAGTGTCTTTGCGGTCGAGTTAACATAGACAGCGTTCCCCTCACTCGTGCATTTTTAGAACCCTTCACCTGACCAGAGTTTAGTACAATTACAGCCACACTCGAATTACCATTTCTTTTTCACTTTGACCTCGGTCCAAGAAACACAGGACACACAGGGAAGCCATTTTTATTTTCTTTGACATATTTCGATTATTTTTGTTTTGGATGTTTCGTTACAGGTTAGCTATGTAGGATTAGTTTTACTTACATATCCGTGAATGTGTGTGTGTTTTTTGTTTGTTCCTGCTGAAGGCCTATTGGGCCGAAACGTCGTTCGAATCTGTGTCGTCTACTAATCACGTAAAGCTTCTAACATACAATTTTTTTTTTTTTTTTTCAATTTTCCTCGCATTCAGCGTTTCTGCAGCTTCGCATTTTTATGCATTCATTTGCATTTCTTTGCCTTAACCGTTTACATTGTATGCATTTTCCGGGTTTTTCCTCTTATAAAGGACAGACACTAAGACAAGACCCGGAGCAGTCGTGTCCATAGATCCCATGTGAAAGTTGCCGTGACACGTACCGATGATGACGTTGTAGCCTTTGCAGCACCCACCACACACTGCACAAAATGACCCAGATTGCCCTTCCGGACAATAGGTGTCTGTAAATGTTTGCACCTCACTCTTCACCGTCAGTGCACTGTCGGCCTGCGAAATGGTCGGTGAGAACTCAATCTTAATGTGTGCCATTGTCGCTTGTGTGGTGACTACAGTTGTGTTCACAGGAATGTTTGGGTATGATATATCATTATACTGGAGCACTACACCGCCACTGTCAGAGAAAGCCCTTAGAGTGGCATTCTTTACCCGAATCATAGTGCTAGCGCGATGATAAATTCGAATGGTGTGAGTCTTCTGGGACGTGGCAAAGTTCAGATACCAGTAAACAGAATTGGTTCCACTTCTCAATTGTGTGTGTATGCAGTCATTGTCATAGAGATTGGTCTTTGTTTTGCCATTAACTGCGGCCTCCCGTCCGTCTCCTGTATAACAAGCATTAAATGTGTCGGTCTGGTTTATGTTTTTTTTGAGAGCCACATCCCGACCCTTGCCAATGTAGATGGAGCAGATATTTGCAACTATCGCCCCTTCAATCCGTAACTTGTTGATCAGACCAGCTCCAGAGCAAAAGACATCAATCTCGTGCGAACTAACTGCAAACAGTAATTCATTGGTACATGAGGCAGAACCATTTAGTTTTACCGTGAAACTGTTCGGATGTGTTAAGTCATTCACATAAATCCTAAACCAGGAGAACGGCAAAGATTGATTGAGAGTTGCCTCAACTGATGTAGAATCTGTGTCCGGATTACATGTGGTGTCGATGTTATCAAACATGAAAGTAGGTCCAGATTTTTGGGCGTATTTGTAAACGAGATCCAAGTACTGGCACTGGGGTCCGAAATATTCGTGCTGACAACTGTCATTGTTTTGGCATGTCCCTGTAGTTTTGTCACAAAATGAATCATTATAGCAGTGACATTGTAACGTACAATTCGCCCCAAACAACCGGCTGCACAAATTAGGTCATTAACTTCCAAGGTCGCGAACGAAGCCAGCAGAATAAAGACTTGATCTAATGCGGTGGTTAACGAACTGTGTACAAACATTTATTATCAAACCCGTGGTTACATTTCTAAAAATCCGCCAACTCGCTGTGATAACAGATAGCGTGATGTTCGAAGTCAACATTGTTTACACCTCGGCTCGGAAGCAAACAAGCTTCCATCTTGGTGCGTCCCATGACGTCATATCCCCAATATCCTATGACAGTTTAAAAGGTCATGTTGAGCAAATGTCAAGAGCTTGTTTCTATATTTATAATCTTCTATATAAGCATGGGTTGTTGCTCGGGGAATTACGTGGAAACAAATACACGGAGATGTGGGTGTGGGGAATGTAGCAATCGTGGAAACAAATACACGGAGATGTGGGTGTGGGGAATGTAGCAATTGTGGAAACAAATACACGGAGATGTGGGTGTGGGGAATGTAGCAATCGTGGAAACAAATACACGGAGATGTGGGTGTGGGAATGTAGCAATCGTGGAAACAAATACACGGAGATGTGGGTGTGGGGAATGTAGCAATCGTGGAAACAAATACACGGAGATGTGGGTGTGGGGAATGTAGCAATCGTGGAAACAAATACACGGAGGTGTGGGTGTGGGGAATGTAGCAATCGTGGAAACAAATACACGGAGGTGTGGGTGTGGGGAATGTAGCAATCGTGGAAACAAATACACGGAGGTGTGGGTGTGGGGAATGTAGCAATCGTGGAAACAAATACACGGAGGTGTGGGTGTGGGGAATGTAGCAATCGTGGAAACAAATACACGGAGATGTGGGTGTGGGGAATGTAGCAATTGTGGAAACAAATACACGGAGATGTGGGTGTGGGGAATGTAGCAATCGTGGAAACAAATACACGGAGATGTGGGTGTGGGGAATGCAGCAATCGTGGAAACAAATACACGGAGATGTGGGTGTGGGGAATGCAGCAATCGTGGAAACAAATACACGGAGATGTGGGTGTGGGGAATGCAGCAATCGTGGAAACAAATACACGGAGATGTGGGTGTGGGGAATGTAGCAATCGTGGAAACAAATACACGGAGATGTGGGTGTGGGTAATGTAGCAATCGTGGAAACAAATACACGGAGATGTGGGTGTGGGGAATGTAGCAATCGTGGAAACAAATACACGGAGATGTGGTGTGGGGAATGTAGCAATCGTGGAAACAAATACACGGAGATGTGGGTGTGGGGAATGTAGCAATCGTGGAAACAAATACACGGAGATGTGGGTGTGGGGAATGTAGCAATCGTGGAAACAAATACACGGAGATGTGGGTGTGGGGAATGTAGCAATCGTGGAAACAAATACACGGAGATGTGGGTGTGGGGAATGTAGCAATCGTGGAAACAAATACACGGAGATGTGGGTGTGGGGAATGTAGCAATCGTGGAAACAAATACACGGAGATGTGGGTGTGGGGAATGTAGCAATCGTGGAAACAAATACACGGAGATGTGGGTGTGGGGAATGTAACAATCGTGGAAACAAATACACGGAGATGTGGGTGTGGGGAATGTAGCAATCGTGGAAACAAATACACGGAGATGTGGGTGTGGGGAATGTAGCAATCGTGGAAACAAATACACGGAGATGTGGGTGTGGGGAATGTAGCAATCGTGGAAACAAATACACGGAGATGTGGATGTGGGGAATGTAGCAATCGTGGAAACAAATACACGGAGATGTGGGTGTGGGGAATGTAGCAATCGTGGAAACAAATACACGGAGATGTGGGTGTGGGGAATGTAGCAATCGTGGAAACAAATACACGGAGATGTGGGTGTGGGGAATGTAGCAATCGTGGAAACAAATACACGGAGATGTGGGTGTGGGGAATGTAGCAATCGTGGAAACAAATACACGGAGATGTGGGTGTGGGGAATGTAGCAATCGTGGAAACAAATACACGGAGATGTGGGTGTGGGGAATGTAGCAATCGTGGAAACAAATACACGGAGATGTGGGTGTGGGGAATGTAGCAATCGTGGAAACAAATACACGGAGATGTGGGTGTGGGGAATGTAGCAATCGTGGAAATAGTATCTACTTCTTTAGTAGCAACTAAATATCTAGGAAACCATTAGTTCTAGGTGGGGGGGGGGGGGGAGATACATCCAGGGGTAAACACACAGAAATGTGACGCTACAGTAAAGCTGACGATATGGCGGAATAGCTGTACATGTAGTTAAATGTGATATTGTAACAGCTTTACATACGTGGAGGAAGCGGTATTGTAACAGCTTTACATACGTGGAGGAAGCGGTATTGTAACAGGTTTATGTAAAGGTAAAGGTAACGTGCAAATTTTTAACCGGCATCTTAGCACGCGA
This sequence comes from Megaustenia siamemsis, assembly GCA_032433765.1. Lineage (NCBI taxonomy): Eukaryota > Metazoa > Mollusca > Gastropoda > Stylommatophora > Ariophantidae > Megaustenia > Megaustenia siamemsis. The sequence continues at coordinate 79,172,524 of JAVIAB010000050.1, forward strand.
TTTTCCACCCATATGTGCTCGGCTGCCTATCTAGAAGTGGCCGGACACTTCTGGATAATTTGCTTTCAACCAAGGAAACTCACGATAGCAATACTTAAAAAAAAAGGAAGAAAAAGTGGTATGGTGACAGCTTTATGTGGCAATGGACGAAAAAAAAATCGACGTTTCGGCCAAGTAGTCCTTCATCTGGACGAACAAAAAACACAAAAGTTATATATAACGATATATTAACAAATCTAACTACATGGCGATAATATGCTAGATACTAAAGAGAGGAAAAATAAAAAAAATGGTCACTTCCCTGTGTTCCTGAGCTGGGTCAGTCTCCAAATGGACAAATTGATACGGCAGGATGACCGACTATAAATCTCTCTGACCAGGAAGTCAGGTGAGAAGACGGAAAGGAAGGGTTCTAAAAATATGGGGAGGTGGGTACAGGATATGTGTAAACTATGCTAATCTAACTCTGTGTGTGCACCCCGAACCGATGTTTAAACATAAGCATGTGTATGTAACAATGTATGCGTCCAAGCATAAATCAGCACATATATTGCCACAAGGCCCACAAAAGAAAAACCCAAAGGAGCCCAAATGTGCCAATACATGTGCAGACAAATATATCCACATGTATAGGTTAAGTAGCGCATGAAATATGTAGTGGGTGTCCTATGAGTATGAGAGTGATATGTTCATTCCTTGGGGGGGGGGGGGGGGGACAGCGCACCCAACTGGGCAATAAGGCGATTGTCAAGGGCGAACCTGCTGCGATTGCTAGAGTGACATAAGACAATGCCAGTAACTTGCATGTCGAGATTACCACTATGTCCAGGGGAGTTGAAATGGGCAGACACCGGGCTGCCAGTATTTTGCTCAACATCACAAAGATGCTCACAAAATCCGTCGTCCACTTTCACCCACATACGTCATCTGGCAGTGCTTGCATATTATGGTGTAGATGATATTACGCGACACACAAGTGAACTCCTCCTTGACGTCGAATCGCTTATTAGGGAACAAGACCGAAACGGTGCAAAGTACGTAGTCACAAGTTCTGCAAACCCGACGTCCACAAGGAACAGTACCTAGGTGTTTGTGGTTTGAGCGGGGGAGGCGGCTCGTGACACGAATGTCTCTCAGACTCCTTTCACGTTTGTAGGCGACCAAAGGAGGATCACTGAAAAGTAGGCGGGTAGTAGGAACTCACGATACAAGGCGGCATTCCTCACCTTCACAGAGTGCTACCCTGGTACCTATTTATGCCATCGGCTGGGTTGACCGCGATGGTAATTTTTGTTTTCCAACCAAGAGTACAACTCACACTGCTTCCAGCGGGATTCGAACACGGGTTTTCCGAATGTTGGTAGCTCGGTCGGGTGTTTTCCCAACAATGCTATTGAGGCTCCCGGAAGCGGTATTTTAACAGCTTTTCGTACGTGGTAGAAGCGTTATTGTAACAGCTCAGCGTACGTAGAGGAAGCGTTATTGTAACAGCTCAGCGTACGTAGAGGAAGCGTTATTGTAACAGCTCAACGTACGTAGAGGAAGCGGTATTGTAACAGCATTTCACATGTAAGGTATAACGCGAAATGAAAACGACGTTGTGGCTCGGAAGACCTTCTGCTAACTAATCTTCCTACCTCTTCATATCTCTCTCTTATATATCTATTATTCCCTTCTATCTTATGGCACGGATACGACCGTGCCTTCGTCGTAGTGACAGAAGTAGAAATCTGAAAAGCATTGCAAGAGCTTGAACAGAGAGTAAGAACGGTAATCTTCCATGTCCCACACTTGAATCTCTTCGCTTGATTTGGAAATATATCCTTAGATTTATTTTTATATCGGAGCGGTGATCCACGCCGCCGGTATGTTACATTGAGAACCAATGTTCAGTGGCCTGTGTAAATAAAAAATTTATATTCTTATGTTAAAAGACTTGTATGAAGTCAATTTTATATAGACAGGTGTGTGACGTTTCCCACCCAACAGACGAACCAGAACACAACGCGAAGTACCAAGTTTACACCTAGCGATGGAGCACATTTAAGAAATGGGTTCAGTGATCACACTTGTCATGATGACAGAAGTAGAAATCTGAAAAGCATTGCAAGAGCTTGAACAGAGAGTAAGAACGGTAATCTTCCGTATCCCACACTTGAATCTCTTTACGCCTGATTTGGCATGAGTCTGTCTGTTTTTATTTTTTACACCTGTTATCTTCTATTTTTTTACTTTACTAAATATTTCTCTGTTATCAAGACTAACAAACACATTAAAAGACTTTGTTTATCGCTAGTAAAAGTGGGACACATCACTTTCTTACACTGCTCAGCTGTGTCTGAGAGTTAAAGTCCTTCAGGTCAAACAGCTTGACCGTGTCTGTACTGAAGGTCACTGCGCCAAAGCGGATATCGTCGGGACCAATAGTAAACTTGCTGGTGCTGTCAGCCACGAACGTAAGTAGAGCCTGATAGTCCTTGCTGGAAATGCTGGCGGAGGAATCCAGAACGAAGATGACGTCAGAGAACTGGATGCCTCTACAGATCCAGACTGTAAAGTAAACAGAGAAGATTACAGTGATAATTCCTTAGTCATTACTTCCCAAATGGCCATGCAAGATAATAACAAGTGTAATGTTATATTGATGTTGATTTGATCAATCAAAATTTGGAGTGGAAGAAGATTTTGACTTTAAGTTTGAAACAAAAATACCATAATTTACACAATTGTAAACTATTATTAATGCTGAAATATTGAGAGATAGCAACCTACACTTTACATACGACATAAGACACGATGGGACAGACATATTGACATTTTTGGTGTAAGAAACGACTGAAAACAACTTGAGATTGTTGAAATAAGTCTTCTTCCTCTTTCCTTCCTCATCTGCCTTTAAGCGTCGAGGGGAGATATAATTTGCGGTCTTTTGCTCTTTTGTTCGCGTCTGCTGCTCGTATGTTTAATGGTGCTTCTTATTTATATTCCGTCAATTCATCTTTTTCGTGGTCGACCATTGGGTCTGGTATTCTCACAACGTTTATTGAGGGCTTGTGTTGTGTTTTGATCACTCTGCCCTGTCACGTGGCCAAACCATTTTATCTGTTCTTTTTATATATTTTATGCCGGGGGTTATTCCTGGCATTTTTTCTTAGTTCTTCATTTCTGATCTTATCTCACAAGCTGTTTCCTGTTATTCGTCTAACACACTTCGTTACAGCAGAGGTTATTTTTCTTGTTGTTTTTGCATCTAGGGTCTAGGACTGGCATTAGTAGCACAATGTTGGGATGAAGATTGTATTGTACAGTGCCAATTTTCCCTCTAAAGTTTATTTCCTTGTTGGACAATAATGTTGAAAGCTGTCCAATGATTTGACGAAGCTTTGTTCATCTTGATTCTGTTTCTGGTGTTTGTGAATTGTCGTCTGTCACTAGACCTCCTAGGTATTTGAATTCCTATACTTGTTTTAGTTGTCTGCCTTCTATAGTTATGTTGATGTTCTGTTTTAGTTGTCTGCCTTCTATAGTTATGTTGATGTTCTGTTTTAGTTGTCTGCCTTCTATAGTTATGTTGATGTTCTCTTTTAGTTATCTGCCTTCTATAGTTATGTTGATGTTCTGTTTTAGTTGTCTGCCGTCTATAGTTATGTTGATGTTCTGTTTTCGTTGTCTGCCTTCTATAGTTATGTTGATGTTCTGTTTTAGTTGTCTGCCGTCTATAATTATGTTGATGTTCTGTTTTAGTTGTCTGCCTTCTATAGTTATATTGATGTTCTGTTTTAGTTGTCTGCCGTCTATAGTTATGTTGATGTTCTGTTTCTTTTTTTTTTGCGATATTGATAACTTATATTTGTTGATGTTGATTTTCATGTTGTGTTTTGTGCCTGAGCTGTTGAGTTTGTTTAAGTGTTCTTGTAGGTCTTCTATTGTTTCATATATTAGTGCCTGATCGTCTACAAATAGAAGCTCGTTGATCTCCTCTGTCTCTGATGGGTTGGCTAGCTTGCATATATGGTCCATGTATGTAATAAACATTAGAGGGGATAGTCCGCACCCCTGTCTTACGCCTGATCTAACTTCGAAGTGGTCTGTGTAGCCTGCTACTGTTCTGACTGTGCAGCTGCTGTTGATGTAGAGACATTTAATAAGGTTGGTTAGATGTTGGCTTACTCTGTATGTTGTTAGTATCTCCCACAGTTGTTCTCTATTTACTCCGTCGAATGCCTTTTTCTGGTCAATGAAAGCTATCTATACATTTTGATTGTGTTCCGTCATTTTTTTTCTGCAAACTGTTTTGTGATGACTAGAGAGTCTGTACATCCTCTATTTTTTCGGAACCCTATTTGAGAATCGTTTAACTGTAGTTCTATTATTGGTCATTTTTTTTCTACAATTTTTGCGTATAGCTTTCCTACATGGCTGAGAAGAGATATACCTCTATATCGATTGCAATCTCATTTGTTACCTTTCTTTTTCTATACTGGTACGATAAATGCCTGTTGTCAGTCCTCTGGGGGTTTATTGTTGGTGCCATGCTGTATTGAATATTCTGTGTAGCCACGTCACTCCTGTTTCTTCTGCTGCTGCTATTATTTCTATAGGAATTTTATCTATACCCGGTGCTTTATTTGTTGGTGCATATTTTATTATTTTTTCTTCCTCTTTCATGATGTTGGGTTCAGTATTTGTGCATTCTTGCATAGTTTTTGTTACCTTATTGGTAGTTGTTGTCATGTTTAATAGTTTTTCAAAATATTCTCTCCATCTCTGTTGCATATGTTGGTTATTTAATATTGGATGTCCGTCTTTGTCATTTATCAGCTCAGTAGGACCGTGTTTTTTTCCCTCGCTCTTGTTGCTTTTACTGCTTTGTAGAAAACTTTTGTAACTGTCTTGAAGTCAATGCTCATATTTTGTCCGAATTCTATCCATTTATTTTGCTTAGCTTCTTTTATCAAAATGTTTAACTCTTTTCCTAACTAAGGCATATTTTTCATATTTTTCTTTATTCTTATTCTCCATCGAATTTTTAAACAGTTTCTTCTTTTCCTTAAATGCTTCTCTGATTGTTTCGTTCCACCACGGGGTGCTCTTTTTTCTCTTCTTTTTGTCCTTAGTTTCGCTCCACAAACTGTTTTAGAGATGTTGGTTACTGTTTCCTTAAATTGTTTCCACTCTTCTTCTACTGTGCATACTTCGTTAGGGAGTTTCTTGAATTCCTCTGTTAGTTTTTCTTCTAGGGTTTTCCTTGATTCTTGATCTTTTAATTATTTTATTTTTATTGTCTGTTCTTTTTGCTTCTTTTGTTTGTTTTCATATCTTCTTGTTGTTTTTTGGCTGTCTGAGTGTAACCATAACCATTTTATGGTCCTTGTCGTCTGTAATATACCGGGATAGCTGTGCTGTCGGTTACTCTTTTCTTGTTCTGTTTTCTTGTTATAGCTTGTTTCATAACTCGTGCCCAACTTTAAAAATCGATAGCTTTTTAACCACTTATTGTAAGATATTCAAAATTTGCATGTAAAGTTATAATGATTAGAACCCAACAGGGAATTAATTTCATTTAAAAAAACATTTGGTTATTATTGTTGCTTATTTGATTTATATAAATTTATAACGACCCATTGATGTAGTCAAAACTTAATGTTTACAGTATTTTAAACTAAAAATAGCGAGTACAAATCCATACACGGTAGAATTGACGTATTTGCACGCTTTCCCCGTGGTTTTTTTTTTGACACAATTAGACACTTGAGAAATTGTGTGTTCCATTTCCATTCATTCATAGGTGTAGACGTGGAACAATAACATTTATCATGAGTCTTAAAATGAAATTCTGCAGTTTACAAAACATCGCAATAAAAATGTATGACTATTTTTGCAAAGAGGCTAAACGAGGAAGATTATTTCATTCTTTAGAAAACTCTGAGAATAGGACAAGACACATTTTGGATTTATCTAAACGGTCATTTAATCGCTGGATTCAAGCACGTGACCGTCAATGTTCAAAATATACAAAATCACAAGGAAAAGCAAAAATGTTGGATAATTTCGACAGTGAACTTATTAGAAGTGAAATTCGCAAAATGTTGGGTATGAATGAAACTGTTACAACAAGAAAATTAAAAATTTCGCTGAAAAAGAACAACAGTATTGAAATATCAAAGTCTACATTATGGAGGAATGTGAGAGCTGCAGGCTTTACATTCAGAAAGTATTCCAATGGACGAAACATCATCTGCGAGAAGCCACATATAGTAGTCATGAGAAGCAAGTACTTACGTGAAGTAAAAGAGGTGCGCAAGCAAGGTTATGATATTGTGTACTTGAATGAAACATGGATCAATGCTCACCACACTAACCACAGAGAATGGCAGTCATCAGATGGAAAGATTAAGAGATTAATACCTAGCAGCAAAGGACAGCGCTTGATAATTGCTCATGCAGGTAGTCGACAACATGGACTAATACAGAATGCAGAGCTCATTTTTCTTTCAAAATCCATAGACAATCGGGATTATCACTCTGAGATGAATGGTCACATATTTAGACATTGGATTGAAAATTCTGTTCTCCCATCACTAGATCGACCATCTTGCCTAATAATGGACAATGCAGCGTACCACAACATTGTTGCACTTGAAGATAAAGTCCAGACGTCATCCAGTACAAAAGATGCTATTAAGATATGGCTCACAAAGGAGCACATACAATTTAATAACATGTACTTAAAACCTGAATTACTATCTCTAGTAAAGCAAAAACAAAGGACAAAGATTTTTCAAATAGATAAGATTATCCAAGAGCACGGTCATATAAGTTTGAGGCTGCCACCTTACCATGCTCATTTAAATCCAATAGAACTAATCTGGGCAAAATTAAAAGGACAAGTGGCAGATGAAAATACAAGATTCAAAATATGCGATGTAAAGACTCTTGCTAATCTCGCTTTATTAAATATAGACAAAGATTATTGAGCTAAATGTGAAGACCACGTCTTAAAACAGGAAGAGGAATATTGGAAAAATGATGGTTTGTGGAATATTCAACCCCAAACAGTCATTAATCTTTTAGACTCGTCTGATTCAGAATGAAAGTATATAGTCCCCACAATGTTGGCCCCTATATTACCTTAAATTAGTTCAACAAGCGGTCCTTTTCAGGACCACACAACTATGAAAATTGGACATACAGGTATACCTTGATATTATCGTCCGTCCTCGAACTGAGAAGACAATAATTCTCCTGGTGTTTTTCCTTATTCATTTATTTCCCCATTACGGCCACGCCTTTACCTAGTGAAAATTAATCATAGACCAGCAACTACGGTAATTTCTATTCTTTAGGGGTTCACAATTTACAATTTTGACAAACATCAAAGAAATTCGCCGCTTTAAGAAAACTGCAGCTGCAAGATATTTGTTAAATATACATTTAAAGGGTCTTTTGCATTCTAATAAAATTTGGAAAATTTCAACAGTATTTAACAAACGGTTTCTGAGCAATAGCGGTTTGAAGTTGGGCAAGTGATTTGAAACGAGCTATAGTATAAAATCTATCTGGCTTCCGCATGTTGTGTCATTCCATTTGTACCAGGTGTTTAATTGCGACTCGCTGTATTTGAAGAATGTGTTGGTGATAAATAAATCATTTTGATTGCATATTTCTAGCAGTCTGCTTCCATTTTCGTTTTTAATCAACTTTCTTATCACCAAAAGCTTCCAAGACATCTCTGTTCTCTCTGTTGCGTTTCCCGAACCTTTCATTCAAATCTCCCATCACTAACATGTCGTCGCTCTCATTAACCTTGTTGACAATTTCATTTAGTGTCTCATAGAATTTGTTGCTGTCTTTTTCCTTGTTGTTACATGGTGCATACATCTGAATGTAAGTTGTTTTTATGTCGTCTTCTAGTAGTCTGGTTGTGATCATTCTTTCTGAATGATATTTTATTTCTAGAATGTTATTTGCGTGTTCTGTCCCGATGATAAAGCCTTCTCTGTGTGTTGCTCTTTCTGTGTTGTCGATTCCTGATATTATTATCGTGTAGTTCATGTGTGTTTTCTTTATCTATTGTCCTTTTACTCTGGTGTCAGTTAATTCCAGTATATTAATTTTTAACTAAATTATTAGAAAACCATGAGCCTTCTACAATTATGTAATATAAGACACAAAGGTTTGACCGCTGAATCTCAAGCTATAGACACAAAAGGGCAAAGACTTTATTAATATAATCCCTCACAGGCTGCATGGACTACTCACAGCTCAGTTCCGAGACAAGCACAAAGACTCAGCTACATAAGCAACCGATTTTAAATCTGACGAGACAATATTTACCATCGCTACAGGTAGTGTTACTGTAAACGGTGACAGCGTTGAGGAGTCCATTGAAGTTGTTGACGAAGACTTCACCAGGAGTTGACGCGATGGCCTGTAGTTCCTGTAGGTTTGGGTTTGAATACCCCACAGCGATGATGTGAACACCGGCATTCTTCAAAGCTGTCGCTGCTTGCAGAGTTCTCGCGTTGTCGGCGGATCTGCCGCTGGAAAACACAATGGCTAATTTGGGAGCCGCCGGTCGAGAGCCATTGCCAGCAGAGATGAACCTGAGAGCATTTTCTAGTGCTACGAAAGTATTGGTGGCTCCCCCTTGGTAACCTGCATTCAATATTCTCTGAAAGATGTACGGTAAAGTCGAACATCATCACCTGTTGTAATTACTCAACAAGCAAATCTTAATAAATGTGTTTCGTAACTAATAATTGGAAGATAAAAATATATGAATTGATTTTTTGCAAACAGATAAGTATAGCTCTCCTTATTTTCTGGAAACAATATCTCTATAGTCTTCAATTACACGCTTACTACTGTGTCCATGTCTCACATCCATAAGTGAAACAGTTTTCTAGATGGCGCTGAAGATCGACTTCTCTCTCACAAATTGACACAAAATAAACACCCTATGATTTACTCAGCAACATTTTATCGTGGATCATTCTACAACTTATTTCTTGTCTCTCCTAATGTTAACATTTTCTGCAAACCTCAATATGTTCACTTTCTTGACTTGTGATCATCGAATCCAGTCTCATTTATCAAATGTTACTATTTCCCGCCAGCCCTTCTCTATAAATCTAGAAACGTACGTTATAACCATTGCATCTGCTACTACCAATAATCTTTCACTGAATGTAAAGATATATATGTATACCCAGACATGAATAGGTATGGCCTTAACAAGGTTATCTTGGTTAATGCGGAGAGTGTGGGAAAACGACATGTTAACCATCAACATGAATGTCTCCCCATATAAAACTTATTGTATTGATCGATCTATCTCATATGGGAGGTCATAGCTCAGTGGTTAGAGAACTGGACTACAAAGGACAACACTTCGGCTTCGATCCTGATAAACAGCTTCCGGGTTCACCCAGCTTTAAATGGGTACCGTTTTTTTTTCTTGGAAAGTGCCTTTTTCATGTGCTGAAGGTCATACAAATTATGGTCACTAACACCATATTCCGTATACGTCACGTGGTGTGATAGAGCTCTTTACTTACTCTGTCTCAGAGAATCCTCTTCTACCAACACCTCGCCACAAGGCGTGACTACAGGCCCTCACTTGTTGATCCTCTGTTCATGAACACAGACTGTTGTAGTCTGTCTAGTTTATACTTGGAGTTACCGAGCAGATGTTGGAAAGTTCTCATTCAGATTTTAACTTTGCTCTTTGTCTTGTCTCGGATACTGCAATGTTGCACTTTGTCTTGTCTCTGATATTGCAATGTTGCACTTTGTCTTGTCTCTGATATTGCAATTTTTGCACTCTGTCTTGTCTCTGATATTGCAATGTTGCACTTTGTCTTGTCTCTGATATTGCAATGTTGTACTTTGTCCAGTCTCTGATATTGCAATGTTGCACTTTGTCTTGTCTCTGATATTGCAATGTTGCCCTTTGTCTTGTCTCTGATATTGCAATGTTGAACTTTGTCTTGTCTCTGATATTGCAATGTTGCACTTTGTCTTGTCTCTGATATTGCAATGTTGTACTTTGTCTTGTCTCTGATATTACAATGTGGCGCTTTGTCTTGTCTCTGATATTGCAATGTTGCACTTTGTCTTGTCTCTGATATTGCAATGTTGTACTTTGTCCAGTCTCTGATATTGCAATGTTGCACTTTGTCTTGTCTCTGATATTGCAATGTTGCCCTTTGTCTTGTCTCTGATATTGCAATGTTGAACTGTGTCTTGTCTCTGATATTGCAATGTTGCACTTTGTCTTGTCTCTGATATTGCAATGTTGCACTTTGTCTTGTCTCTGATATTGCAATGTTGCACTTTGTCTTGTCTCTGATATTGCAATGTTGCACTTTGTCTTGTCTCTGATATTGCAATGTTGTACTTTGTCTTGTCTCTGATATTGCAATGTTGCACTTTGTCTTGTCTCTGATATTGCAATGTTGCACTTTGTCTTGCCTCTGATATTGCAATGTTGTACTTTGTCGTGTCTCTGATATTGCAATGTTGCACTTTGTCTTGTCTCTGATATTGCAATGTTGCACTTTGTCTTGTCTCTGATATTGCATTTTTGCACTTTGTCTTGTCTCTGATATTGCAATGTTGCACTTTGCTTTGACATGTTTTCATATATCGCGTTATATTACGTCGATACCAATCAACAAGTCAATCAACATTTTGTCATGGTCAACACAATCAATCAATCAATCAATCAATCAATCAAACAATATTTGTCACATTCACCACCGCCAATCAATCAACATTTGACATAGTCAACATCAACAGTCAATCAACATTTGTCATAATCAACACCATCTGTCAATCAATATCCCTCATAGTCAACACATTCAGCCAAACAACACTGGTCATAATAAACACCATCATTCAATCAATATGCCATAATAAACACCATCACTCAATCAATATGCCATAATAAACACCATCATTCAATCAATATGCCATAATAAACACCATCATTCAATCAATATGCCATAATCAACACCATCATTCAATCAATATGCCATAATCAACACCATCGTTCAATCAATATGCCATAATAAACACCATCATTCAATCAATATGCCATAATCAACACCATCATTCAATCCATATGCCATAATCAACACCATCATTCAATCAATATACCACAATCAACACCATCATTCAATCAATATGTCACAATCAACATCATCGTTCAATCAATATGCCATAATCAACACCATCATTCAATCAATATGCCATAATCAACACCATCATTCAATCAATATGCCATAATCAACACCATCATCCAATCAATATACCACAATCAACACCATCATTCAATCAATATGCGATAATCAATACCATCATTCAATCAATATGCCATAATCAACACTATCACTCAATCAATTTGCCACAATCAACACCATCATTCAATCAATATGCCATAATCAACACTATCACTCAATCAATTTGCCACAATCAACACCATCATTCAATCAATATGTCACAATCAACACATCAATCGACCAGAAATCGTGCGCATTCTTAGCGTGGGTGGATGACTGTGGCCAGTGAGTCACCAGGTTTGTTGATTCTTTACAACAGGGACGTTGGTCACTGATGTCTTGTCGTTACATTTCCATGGAAAGCGATGAAAAGAAGAGGTAAAGTAATTATTAGAAGACGATTAAATAGGAGAAGAGAAATAAGAAAAGAGTAGAAAGAATAAAGAGGAGGAGAGTAGAAGAAAAATTTAAATAAAACGAGAGAGAAGCGGCACAAAGAGAAGCGGAAGAAGATGCAATAAGAGAGTAACCAAATCTAGTTTAAAGTAAAGACAAAATAAAAGAATGGAGGAGAGAAGCAATGATGTAGCTTTGGGCAGAGAAAACAAATGGTAGCCACACAATGAAGAAACCTCTTGAAGAGACTTGTAGTCCGTGAACTGGTTGAAGCTGAACAGGTCATAAGTAACTGGTCCAAACGTTAGGGCACCGAACTGTATACTGTCTGGACCAAGGTGAAAGTTCTCTGCCAAGTTGGCGGCATCTCCAAGTTCCTGTCTGAAGCTAGAACTGCTGACGCCGTTGGAGGAGTCCAAGATATACAGGATGTCCAGTAGTCCTTTGATGCAAGGCTCTGCAAAGATTCATTTCATTCTTAGTGTGTGCATTGTGTTCCAGTAATTGATACAGACAAGTTGTAAACACAAATGGCAAAGTCTGAACTCATTTTGTGTGTGCGGAGTTTCAATATATGATCTCACTATAATTATTTTGTTTCATTTGTTTTTGTTTTAAATTATGTTTTATAAAACTGGCAGACTAAATAGGGAAACAGTAGAGAAAACGGATGCCATAAAAATTTGGATTTCACAAGAATTAAAACTGGGTGGAGAGAGTAAAACACAATTAATGAAGATTGGCAAAAAAAATTGAAAGAAATATTTGACACAATTGAAACAAGAGAAATGTAATTTTAGAACGCATAAATAGGGACAGCAACAATAGGTGAGTCATCCTTGGGAGGACATTATCAGGCAGGAACAAGTCGATAAGACAATAGCTAAAGTGGCCTGACAACATCAAGAGATGGACAGGAGAGGCTGTGACAGCGTGTACACCCTGAGAGATGTTGGCACACCCGTGTCGACTCGCTTCAACTCCCTCGTTTCATGTTACTCACAGCCATCTGTTCTCCATCATACGATATCATGTTACTCGCAGCCATCTGTTCTCCATCATACGATATCATGTTACTCACAGCCATCTGTTCTCCATCATACGATATCATGTTACTCGCAGCCATCTGTTCTCCATCATACGATATCATGTTACTCACAGCCATCTGTTCTCCATCATACGATATCATGTTACTCACAGCCATCTGTTCTCCATCATACGATATCATGTTACTCACAGCCATCTGTTCTCCATCATACGATATCCTGTTACTCACAGCCATCTGTTCTCCATCATACGATATCATGTTTCATCGTAAACAATCGGAATATCGAACCAACATCAAAACGCGATCGATAAAAACACATCAAACGCACAGCTCACAATGTGCACAGAGCACTTAACTCAGTAGCTGATGCAACAATCCGGACTTTGAATATGAGGAAACTGCAACAAGGAACACTTTTCAAACAGAGCCTTTAATGGTTCCTGCCGCCTATTCACCATATTGACCCGGAAGTTAACGTTCTCCTGAAAATGGTGATCGTCATTTTTTTTTTTTAATGTATAGCGCTTGAGATGTTAGGACATCGTTTTTTACTCCAAATCCGAACACATGAAACACAGTTAGTCTGACTATCCCCTTCGCACTTAAAACAACAGACTGTAAGATCTCCCTGCAATGTGAATTTGTGAAATTATGAATCCCTCCTGACTAACATGAACCTCCGGGAGTGACCCCGGTGCTGCAAAGTCATATATGAAACTCCATTCCGCCTTTCACTATTAGCGTACAGCCGTTTCAGGGATATACAATCAGCCATTGTGATGACGTAGCACACACAACAATGGCTGTGCCCATAAAACCCCAATTACTCTAATAAATGCAGCCAACAACGCACGAAAAGGTGATGCACAATCTTTAAAGTTAAAACGGTGATTGACTTGGCAGAGCAGTCCAAATTAAAGAGTTGTAACATGTGAATACTTGGCATCAAACAATTCCAACGATGGCCTTGGAACAGCACTCAATGTGTTGACGTAAACCGCATATCAACTCTAGACAGGGGAAGGTTGCATTCACAAACTTAGACTTGACAAAGAGGAACATTAAGGTGTGTACGACTCTGCTTCATCAACGAAATTTGTTAAGTGGATCATCAGATTGACTTTAACGCAGAACATTGCATTGAAGAGCCGAAACTAATCAGTCCACAAATGCAATTTCTGCAGCTGTCCAGAGAACATGAACATCATTCCACCATGTAGGAAACGGAAGTCCCCTATCTAATGTATTACGCTGTGATGCCCCGGCTTGAATAACTGAACATTCTGGTATCTACCAGTAGTTTCTATCAACCAAACGAAAGTAGTGTATTCTAATTCAGTATGTTCAGTAACTGCCATTGTTTACTTACTGTGGATCGCTTTAAGAAGTGTAACTTGCTGAAAGTTGTTTTTGTCAGGGGAAATAACTATAACTTACTGGCTGTTGTTGGTGGGTTGGTGATAACAATTGGAGGGAACGTTTGGTGGGCGTTGGTTAAGCCATGGCAAGGATTTTTGACAAATCCAGGGTAGTTGCAGGTCTCTATGTCCGGATCGTAGACCATGTGATTAGTGCAGTTCATGATGTCCGTCCTCAGGAAGGTGCATTGTATGAATTTGGTGCAGTCGAATGGGTGAGGATGAATGCCGTTCTCTAGGAGATGTTGCCTGCAGTAATCGCTGACATCTGTGAACATATATATGTATGGTTGACAAGAGTGTGTCCAGATATGTGCATATATTGGGAAATAGGATAGTCTAGAGTAGAATAAGTTTAACGTCAATTAGATTTACTAAGACAGACCGGGTGATACAAACAATGTGGATTTTTAATCAAAGATGGATACACACCACAGAGCTGACATCGACAGATTACAAGATTGACTTGAAGATGCCCACCCACATATACGTACACACACACACTAAAAGGTACACACACTAACACACACAAGGTGCACACAATGGAATACCTCATTGTTTTGCATACAAAGTATTTATAGGAAAATCTAAAATAACTACTATTGTCCTGTTAAGCATAGACACCTACCCCAAACCTCTCAAGTTCAGTGCCCTACACCAACGCTTTAGAAACGAGTAAATTTGGAAAAGAATTCTTTCGGAGACTGCCCACCTTGTCGTCGTCCAGTAACTTAGCTCCACTTAGTGCATCTATCGGAGACTGCCCACCTTGTCGTCGTCCAGTAACTTAGCTCCACTTAGTGCATCTATCGGAGACTGTCCACCTTGTCGTCGCCCAGTAACTTAGCTACACTTAGTGCATCTATCGGAGACTGTCCACCTTGTCGTCGCCCAGTAACTTAGCTCCACTCAGTGCATCTATCGGAGACTGCCCACCTTGTCGTCGTCCAGTAACTTAGCTCCACTTAGTGCATCTATCGGAGACTGCCCACCTTGTCGTCGTCCAGTAACTTAGCTCCACTTAGTGCATCTATCGGAGACTGCCCACCTTGTCGTCGTCCAGTAACTTAGCTCCACTTAGTGCATCTATCGGAGACTGCCCACCTTGTCGTCGCCCAGTAACTTAGCTCCACTTAGTGCATCTATCGGAGACTGCCCACCTTGTCGTCGCCCAGTAACTTAGCTCCACTTAGTGCATCTATCGGAGACTGCCCACCTTGTCGTCGCCCAGTAACTTAGCTCCACTTAGTGCATCTATCGGAGACTGCCCACCTTGTCCGTCGTCCAGTAACTTAGCTCCACTTAGTGCATCTATCGGAAACTGCCCACCTTGTCGTCGTCCAGTAACTTAGCTCCACTTAGTGCATCTATCGGAGACTGCCCACCTTGTCGTCGCCCAGTAACTTAGCTCCACTTAGTGCATCTATCGGAGACTGCCCACCTTGTCGTCGTCCAGTAACTTAGCTCCACTTAGTGCATCTATCGGAGACTGTCCACCTTGTCGTCGCCCAGTAACTTAGCTCCACTTAGTGCATCTATTGGAGACCGCCCACCTTGTCGTCGTCCAGTAACTTAGCTCCACTTAGTGCATCTATCGGAGACTGCCCACCTTGTCGTCGTCCAGTAACTTAGCTCCACTTAGTGCATCTATCGGAGACTGTCCACCTTGTCGTCGCCCAGTAACTTAGCTCCACTTAGTGCATCTATTGGAGACTGTCCACCTTGTCGTCGCCCAGTAACTTAGCTCCACTTAGTGCATCTATCGGAGACTATCCACCTTGTCGTCGCCCAGTAACTTAGCTCCACTCAGTGCATCTATCGGAGTCTGTCCAACTTGTCCGTCGTCCAGTAACTTAGCTCCACTTAGTGCATCTATCGGAGACTGTCCACCTTGTCCGTCGTCCAGTAACTTAGCTCCACTCAGTGCATCTATCGGAGACTGCCCACCTTGTCCGTCGTCCAGTAACTTAGCTCCACTCAGTGCATCTATCGGAGACTGCCCACCTTGTCCGTCGTCCAGTAACTTAGCTCCACTTAGTGCATCTATCGGAGACTGTCCACCTTGTCCGTCGTCCAGTAACTTAGCTCCACTTAGTGCATCTGTCGGAGACTGTCCACCTTGTCGTCGCCCAGTAACTTAGCTCCACTTAGTGCATCTATCGGAGACTGTCCACCTTGTCGTCGCCCAGTAACTTAGCTCCACTCAGTGCATCTATCGGAGACCGCCCACCTTGTCGTCGTCCAGTAACTTAGCTCCACTTAGTGCATCTATCGGAGACTGCCCACCTTGTCGTCGCCAGTAACTTAGCTCCACTTAGTGCATCTATCGGAGACTGCCCACCTTGTCGTCGCCCAGTAACTTAGCTCCACTTAGTGCATCTATCGGAGACTGTCCACCTTGTCGTCGCCCAGTAACTTAGCTCCACTTAGTGCATCTATCGGAGACTGTCCACCTTGTCGTCGCCCAGTAACTTAGCTCCACTTAGTGCATCTATCGGAGACTGCCCACCTTGTCGTCGCCCAGTAACTTAGCTCCACTTAGTGCATCTATCGGAGACTGTCCACCTTGTCGTCGCCCAGTAACTTAGCTCCACTTAGTGCATCTATCGGAGACTGCCCACCTTGTCGTCGCCCAGTAACTTAGCTCCACTTAGTGCATCTATCGGAGACTGCCCACCTTGTCGTCGCCCAGTAACTTAGCTCCACTTAGTGCATCTATCGGAGACTGTCCACCTTGTCGTCGCCCAGTAACTTAGCTCCACTCAGTGCATCTATCGGAGACTGTCCACCTTGTCGTCGCCCAGTAACTTAGCTCCACTCAGTGCATCTATCGGAGACTGTCCACCTTGTCGTCGCCCAGTAACTTAACTCCATTAAGTGCATCTATCGGAGACTGCCCACCTTGTCGTCGTCCAGTAACTTATCTCCATTCAGGACATCTATCGGAGACTGCACACCTTGTCGTCGTCCAGTAACTTATCTCCATTCAGGACATCTATCGGAGACTGCCCACCTTGTCGTCGTCCAGTAACTTAGCTCCACTCAGTGCATCTATCGGAGACCGCCCACCTTGTAGTCGTCCAGTAACTTAGCTCCACTCAGTGCATCTATCGGAGACCGCCTACCTTGTCGTCGTCCAGTAAATTAGCTCCACTCAGTGCATCTATCGGAGACCGCCCACCTTGTCGTCGTCCAGTAACTTAGCTCCACTCAGTGCATCTATCGGAGACCGCCCACCTTGTCGTCGTCCAGTAACTTAGCTCCACTCAGTGCATCTATCGGAGACCGCCCACCTTGTCGTCGTCCAGTAACTTAGCTCCACTCAGTGCATCTATCGGAGACCGCCTACCTTGTCGTCGTCCAGTAACTTAGCTCCACTCAGTGCATCTATCGGAGACCGCCCACCTTGTCGTCGTCCAGTAACTTAGCTCCACTCAGTGCATCTATCGGAGACCGCCACCTTGTCGTCGTCCAGTAACTTAGCTCCACTCAGTGCATCTATCGGAGACCGCCACCTTGTCGTCGTCCAGTAACTTAGCTCCACTCAGTGCATCTATCGGAGACCGCCCACCTTGTCGTCGTCCAGTAACTTAGCTCCACTCAGTGCATCTATCGGAGACCGCCCACCTTGTCGTCGTCCAGTAACTTAGCTCCACTCAGTGCATCTATCGGAGACCGCCCACCTTGTCGTCGTCCAGTAACTTAGCTCCACTCAGTGCATCTATCGGAGACCGCCCACCTTGTCGTCGTCCAGTAACTTAGCTCCACTCAGTGCATCTATCGGAGACCGCCTACCTTGTCGTCGTCCAGTAACTTAGCTCCACTCAGTGCATCTATCGGAGACCGCCCACCTTGTCGTCGTCCAGTAACTTAGCTCCACTCAGTGCATCTATCGGAGACCGCCCACCTTGTCGTCGTCCAGTAACTTAGCTCCACTCAGTGCATCTATCGGAGACCGCCACCTTGTCGTCGTCCAGTAACTTAGCTCCACTCAGTGCATCTATCGGAGACCGCCACCTTGTCGTCGTCCAGTAACTTAGCTCCACTCAGTGCATCTATCGGAGACCGCCCACCTTGTCGTCGTCCAGTAACTTAGCTCCACTCAGTGCATCTATCGGAGACCGCCACCTTGTCGTCGTCCAGTAACTTAGCTCCACTCAGTGCATCTATCGGAGACCGCCCACCTTGTCGTCGCCCAGTAACTTAGCTCCACTCAGTGCATCTATCGGAGACCGCCCACCTTGTCGTCGTCCAGTAACTTAGCTACACTCAGTGCATCTATCGGAGACCGCCCACCTTGTCGTCGTCCAGTAACTTAGCTCCACTCAGTGCATCTATCGGAGACCGCCCACCTTGTCGTCGCCCAGTAACTTAGCTCCACTCAGTGCATCTATCGGAGACCGCCCACCTTGTCGTCGTCCAGTAACTTAGCTACACTCAGTGCATCTATCGGAGACCGCCCACCTTGTCGTCGTCCAGTAACTTAGCTCCACTCAGTGCATCTATCGGAGACCGCCCACCTTGTCGTCGTCCAGTAACTTAGCTCCACTCAGTGCATCTATCGGAGACCGCCTACCTTGTCGTCGTCCAGTAACTTAGCTCCACTCAGTGCATCTATCGGAGACCGCCTACCTTGTCGTCGTCCAGTAACTTAGCTCCACTCAGTGCATCTATCGGAGACCGCCTACCTTGTCGTCGTCCAGTAACTTAGCTCCACTCAGTGCATCTATCGGAGACCGCCCACCTTGTCGTCGTCCAGTAACTTAGCTACACTCAGTGCATCTATCGGAGACCGCCACCTTGTCGTCGTCCAGTAACTTAGCTCCACTCAGTGCATCTATCGGAGACCGCCTACCTTGTCGTCGTCCAGTAACTTAGCTCCACTCAGTGCATCTATCGGAGACCGCCCACCTTGTCGTCGTCCAGTACCTTAGCTCCACTCAGTGCATTTTTCAGTGGATACGAAGACGAAGAAGCCCGAGAGATCAAGGAAATGTTGAGGGTGTTGGATGCTTTCAGGTTGTAGCTTCTGAATAGTCAGTTTGTTGCTGTGACTATATGTGGGCTCGCATTGTCTGGGAGACACATTTGAGCTGTCTGCAGTCAGCGATGTTTCTGCCAAAATGCTTGAGTCAGATTTTCCCACATAAAGTTTGATTTGGTGGCACTGGTGACAGAGGCATCCTTTGGACAAATAATGCTTTAGGTTCGGTCACCTGTAACACCGGGAGAAGGTCAACATGACTTTTCCTGCAGATTTTCCTGCCACCGCAGCTTCCTCGGTTTTGAGGACAAAGTGTGGTACCGCCTCATGCCTTCTGATAGGTTCTCTAGACCTGATTTATTGACGTCACGTTGCAGATATTGCTTCATCATCAGTGTCATCCCGACCGACGTAGAAGCTGTTGGCGGTCATCGACGCGTTTCTCTTTCATTTCATGTGCCAATGGGTTGGGAGACCATCACTCTCTTAACTTCTGTTCGTTATTAATGTTATGATGACCTGATCCAAAATTCCTAACTTCAGCTTGTTATTAATGATATGATGACCTGATCCAACATTTTTAACTTATAGTAAAAGTAAAGTACCCCGTTACGCCAAGTAGCGTATAGGGAAATATGGTGTTAGTGACCCTATATTTTACAGACCTTCAGCACATGCTTTTTGGGGTAATGTGGTCGGTATTACGCACGTGCTGCTTTACTTACTCAGAAAAAAATCCTGTACCCATTTAAGGCTGGGTGAACCGGAAGCCGTCGGTTGGGATCGAACCCTACCCCTTGTTCTTTGTAGTCCAGTTCACTAACCACTGAGCTATCGCGGCTCGTTTTTAACTTATGCTCATTGTTAACGTTGTGATGACCTGATCCAACATTTTTAACTTCTGCTCATTGTTAACTTTGTGATGACATGATCCAACATTAATGTCCATCAATAATATACAACAGAAAGATCTGAATTTAAAAGTGGACGTATTTATTTGTTAGCAAATTACACGGTATGTGCACAGCTATATATTCTATGTGAGTCCCTTTAATGTTTCGTTTTCAGGTACTCTGACGGATCTCAATTAAAATCTCACTTGACATTTAAATGAAAATACTTTGTTGTATGTTAATTCAAGATGTAGCTTCAAGACACACCATACGAGCAAGTACATATACACAGCACACAGAACAAACGAGCACACAAACGTAACACACAATGACATACGAATACACAAACACATCACCCAAGGACACACGAGCACACAGACATAGCACATAATGACATACGAGTGAGTACACATTCATAGCACACATAGACATATGCGTACACAAACACAGCACACAATGACACACACAATGACACACACACACACAAATACAGCACACAAACACAGCACACAAACACAGCACACAAACACAGCACACAAACACAGCACACAAACACAGCACACAAACACAGCACACAAACACAGCACACAATGACACACACACACAAATACAGCACACAAACACAGCACACAAACACAGCACACAAACACAGCACACAAACACAACACACAATGACACACACACACAAATACAGCACACAAACACAGCACACAAACACAGCACACAAACACAGCACACAATGACACACACAATGACACACACACACACAAATACAGCACACAAACACAGCACACAAACACAGCACACAAACACAGCACACAAACACAGCACACAAACACAGCACACAAACACAGCACACAATGACACACACACACACAAATACAGCACACAAACACAGCACACAAACACAGCACACAAACACAGCACACAAACACAGCACACAAACACAGCACACAAACACAGCACACACGTGTTGACTTACTTCTGATTGCTGTAGTTGGCACTGAAACAATGTGGGAAGTAAATCATTTTATTTATGTCTGCGAGTAGATCAGAGTTGTCTTGTGAGGACAAATCAATGTAGCACTATTTAGTGAATGCTGAATTATATGTATGTACTCGTATATGAATGTATTTGTATTTTGTTCTGGTATGTACACATATTATATGTGCTACAGTGGCATGTATGTTTGTGATCTGCATTTGAATATGATTTATGTTGGGGTATTGTCGAATAAATTGTTTACTTGAGCGGTCATCTATTAAGGCAGTCAGGATAAGAAAACTCTAACATGAAATGTAAAATAGAAGGAAAACAAAATGTAATGGTAGAACTAGTACTGACCAATAATGATAAATAATAGTAGAACTAGTAATTACTAATAATGATAAATAACAGTAGAACTAGTAATGACCAATAATGATAAATAACAGTAAAACTAGTAATGACCAATAATGATAAATAACAGTAGAACTAGTAATGACCAATAATGATGAATAACAGTAAAACTAGTAATTACTAATACTGATAAATAACAGTAGAACTAGTAATGACCAATAATGATAAATAACAGTAGAACAAGTAATGACCAATAATGATGAATAACAGTAAAACTAGTAATGACTAATCATGATAAATAACAGTAGAACTAGTAATGACCAATAATGATAATAACAGTAAAACTAGTAATGACCAATAATGATAAATAACAGTAGAACAAGTAATGACCAATAATGATGAATAACAGTAAAACTAGTAATGACAAATAATGATAAATAACAGTAAATCTAGTAATGACTAATAATGATGAATAACAGTAAAACTAGTAATGACTAATAATGATGAATAACAGTAAAACTAATAATGACGAATAATGATATATAACAGTAGTATTTGTAATGATCAATAATGATAAATAATAGTAGAACTAGTAACGACCAATAATGATAAATAACAGTAGAATAAACATTTTCTGTGCTGGTCCTACAGCAAATGCAAAAAAAAAATGAACAGCCTTCTGCTTAAACTCATCCACCCACCATCAAAGTGTCACTATCAGACAGCCCTCTACTTAAACTCATCCACCCACCATCAAAGTGTCACTATCAGACAGCCCTCTACTTAAACTCATCCACCCACCATCAAAGTGTCACTATCAGACAGCCCTCTACTTAAACTCATCCACCCACCATCAAAGTGTCACTATCAGACAGCCCTCTACTTAAACTCATCCACCCACCATCAAAGTGTCACTATCAGACAGCCCTCTACTTAAACTCATCCACCCAACATCAAAGTGTCACTATCAGACAGCCCTTTACTTAAACTCATCCACCCACCATCAAAGTGTCACTATCAGACAGCCCTTTACTTAAACTCATCCACCCACCATCAAAGTGTCACTATCAGACAGCCCTTTACTTAAACTCATCCACCCACCATCAAAGTGTCACTATCAGACAGCCCTTTACTTAAACTCATCCACCCACCATCAAAGTGTCACTATCAGACAGCCCTTTACTTAAACTCATCCACCCACCATCAAAGTGTCACTATCAGACAGCCCTCTACTTAACTCATCCACCCAACATCAAAGTGTCACTATCAGACAGCCCTTTACTTAAACTCATCCACCCACCATCAAAGTGTCACTATCAGACAGCCCTCTGCTTAAACTCATCCACCCATCATCAAAGTGTCACTATCAGACAGCCCTCTGCTTAAACTCATCCACCCATCATCAAAGTGTCACTATCAGACAGCCCTCAGCTTAAACTCATCCACCCATCATCAAAGTGTCACTATCAGACAGCCCTCTACTTAAACTCCTCCACCCATCATCAAAGTGTCACTATCAGACAGCCCTCTGCTTAAACTCATCCACCCATCATCAAAGTGTCACTATCAGACAGCCCTCTGCTTAAACTCATCCACCCATCATCAAAGTGTCACTATCAGACAGCCCTCTGCTTAAACTCATCCACCCACCATCAAAGTGTCACTATCAGACAGCCCTATACTTAAACTCATCCACCCACCATCAAAGTGTCACTATCAGACAGCCCTCTACTTAAACTCATCCACCCACCATCAAAGTGTCACTATCAGACAGCCCTCTGCTTAAACTCATCCACCCACCATCAAAGTGTCACTATCAGACAGCCCTCTACTTAAACTCATCCACCCATCATCAAAGTGTCACTATCAGACAGCCCTCTGCTTAAACTCATCCACCCATCATCAAAGTGTCACTATCAGACAGCCCTCTGCTTAAACTCATCCACCCATCATCAAAGTGTCACTATCAGACAGCCCTCTGCTTAAACTCATCCACCCATCATCAAAGTGTCACTATCAGACAGCCCTCTACTTAAACTCATCCACCCATCATCAAAGTGTCACTATCAGACAGCCCTCTGCTTAAACTCATCCACCCATCATCAAAGTGTCACTATCAGACAGCCCTCTACTTAAACTCATCCACCCATCATCAAAGTGTCACTATCAGACAGCCCTCTGCTTATACTCATCCACCCATCATCAAAGTGTCACTATCAGACAGCCCTCTGCTTAAACTCATCCACCCATCATCAAAGTGTCACTATCAGACAGCCCTCTACTTAAACTCATCCACCCATCATCAAAGTGTCACTATCAGACAGCCCTCTGCTTAAACTCATCCACCCACCATCAAAGTGTCACTATCAGACAGCCCTCTACTTAAACTCATCCACCCACCATCAAAGTGTCACTATCAGACAGCCCTTTACTTAAACTCATCCACCCACCATTAAAGTGTCACTATCAGACAGCCCTTTACTTAAACTCATCCACCCACCATTAAAGTGTCACTATCAGACAGCCCTTTACTTAAACACATCCACCACCATTAAAGTGTCACTATCAGACAGCCCTATACTTAAACTCATCCACCCACCATCAAAGTGTCACTATCAGACAGCCCTTTACTTAAACTCATCCACCCACCATCAAAGTGTCACTATCAGAACTTTTTGCATTTATCTTTTATTTTTATTTATAATGCATTTTCACTTCTTCCCCCCCCCCACCCTTCCGCCCCAATTTCATAGTGATGTTTCAAACTGCTCTGCAAGTCCTGACCTGTGTTTTTCTTTACCTCCAGATACGAGATCAGGACCCTTCGAACTGCCCGGTCCTTTATATGCGGCTAAACTATCTTCTGTTTTCTAACCTTACGACTGAAGGTGTTTTGCTTGATAACATTAAATGGAAAGATAAAGGTAGTCTTTTAGCAATTGCTGTTTGGCACTGAAATGCGAATGATTTCATTGTACTCTGCTTCATGAGTGAGGGGCGGGTGGTGGACAGTTCCCTTACGGGGTAGCTTGCCATTTCATCCCAGAGAATATCTCTTGTACTCATTAACAGTGGCTGGATGAACCCCGGGAGCCTTATAGGGAGGATTAAACTAGCATTTGAACTGCGAACTCTCAGTTTGGCAGAAGAGTTTATTTCTTCTATTAGGTTTCCCCAGACTATCGTTGATGGTTGTTACACGTGACACACCTCGTGACGTAGGTAAATGTTTACTGCTGGTTGGATCATTGTTACACGTGACACACCTCGTGACGTAGGTAAGTGTTTACTGCTGGTTGGATCATTGTTACACGTGACACACCTCGTGACGTAGGTAAGTGTTTACTGCTGGTTGGATCATTGTTACACGTGACGTAGGTAAGTGTTTACTGCTGGTTGGATCATTGTTACACGTGACACACCTCGTGATGTAGGTAAGTGTTTACTGCTGGTTGGATCATTGTTACACGTGACACACCTCGTGACGTAGGTAAGTGTTTACTGCTGGTTGGATCATTGTTACACGTGACACACCTCGTGACGTAGGTAAGTGTTTACTGCTGGTTGGATCATTGTAAGAATCAGGCAGGGAAACCTTCACTTTTAGATCACATGTGTTCAGCAAAGAAAGTGATACTCACGAGAACATTCCTGGATGGCTGTCAGTGTCTGGATGCGGTCAATGGCTACTTTCGGGTTGGCCAGGTTGGCTACTATGTCCAGGACTGGATGGTTGATTAGGTCTTTTAGTTCAGCGATGTTAGGGTTGGACACGCCTACAGTTACGATGTTGACACCTGTCAGTCTGAGTTGAGCAGCTGTCGCTTTGGCTGTCAATAAAGATATTATGAACATCACTTTTGATTAAGAACACAATAAAGTTATTATGAACATCACTTTTGATTAAGAACACAATAAAGATATTATGAACATCACTTTTGTTTAAGAACACAATAAAGATAATAGGAACAACAAATTTTTGTAAGGAATCACCTATTTTAATATATGTCTTATATTGTAAGCCATAAATTTAAGAAGCAGTGATCTCTGCTATATGTGCCATTTTGGCACGCAAGGTTTCTGTTTTTGAGATTGTGGTTCTGCCCAATGTGCCGTCTTCGGCTCTAAAGGACAATAGAATAGAATATATTGTAAGGAATCACCTATTTTAATATATGTCTTATATCGTAGGGAATCACCTATTTTAATATATGTTTTTATATTGTAAGATATCACCTATTTTAATATGTTTTATATTGTAAGATATCACCTATTTTAATATGTTTTATATTGTAAGATATCACCTATTTTAATATGTTTTATATTGTAAGATATCACCTATTTTAATATGTTTTATATTGTAAGATATCACCTATTTTAATATATGTCTTATATTGTAAGGAATCACTTATTTTAAACTATGTCTTGTATTGTAAGGAATCACCTATTTTAATATATGTCTTATATTGTAAGGAATCACCTATTTTAATATGTATCTTATATTGTAAGGAATCGCATGGCACCCTTTCTAGATGGGCAAACCTGTTTATTTGTTGTTTCAATATGGAGCTTATGATTCACATGTATGTAGGTCTGAACGTGTGTGACAGAGAAGGACTTTAATAAAATACTATATAGACATTTTGTTTGTTCTACATACAAGCAGTGTTTAGATCTGTGTATATTTTCTTGTTTCGAAGACATACTTTCCAGCAGAAACGAGAACCTTAGTGGGCGTATACGAAGACTTATCAACCAAAGCAGAACTGGATTTGCCAGTCGTTGCACACTGCAGGACTTGCTGTTACCTCTAATGACATAACTCCAGGGTAGTTCCGATAGTTCAAATGTTCAAAGAAGACATAACTTTTTTTTTTTAAATGCTTTGAAAGAAAAGAAAACGTCTTCTTCTTCTTCTACCTTTCAGCTCCCAGTGGAGCATAGGTCGTCAACAAACACTTTCCAAGCCGTTCTGTTTCTTGAAATTCTTTTAAGATCATTCAATGTCTTTCCAATCATCTTCATCTCTGCTTTCATCTGTCTTCTCCAAGAATTCCTTCGTCCACTGACTTAGCATTGGAGTTGAACATTTTTATTTTAGTATTTAACCTAATTTCTTTGGACTTCCATATGTTTCCAGAGCAATAAATGCTCCTCTTGCTTTTGAAACCCTTATTTAATTATCATTTTCTGTTCCTCCCACTATATGTATTTTACTGCCGAGATATATGTAAGATTTTACGTCTAGTAGAGGTATTTCTCCAAATTTTATTTGATTATTACCAACTGCATTAATTCTCAGAATGTTGGTCTTATCTCTATTTTCACTTCCAACTGTTGTGATCTCTCATCAAGTATGCTCATTTTATCTAGCATCTGTGTGATTGGAGAGCTATGTCATCAGCAAAGTCTAAATCATCAAGTTGCTTGGTCAGTGATCACTGGATTCCATTTCTCTTGTTTTGAATTATTTTCATAATCAAAAGAAAACATGCTGATTTGAAAATGAAAAATAAAGTTAGTGCAAAATATAACAACACTAAAATGTTACCGTGACACATAATATGTCAATAAGGCACGTGACAATATCTGACCTTGAGCTGCACTAACTGACCTTCCGTCGGTCAGGATAAACAATATCTTGGCAGCATTTGGTCGCCCTCCTGAGGCAGTGTCAAAGAGGTTTTGGCTGATAACAGACTTGAGAGCAGAGTCGGTGTCCGTGACTCCGCCGAGATATAAAGCGCCCAGCAATACCTGGAAAAACGTGACGACCCGTCAGTAAAGTCATATTTATGGGTGATAAATATCGTCGTTGTTTAATCATTAAATCTTGCTCTAATAACAATAATAGACATGCATGGATGGGTGTAAAACACTAGCCAGTGCCATGAAATATGGATGGATGTAAAACACTTGCCAGTGCCATGAAATATGGATGGGTGTAAAACACTAGCCAGTGCCATGAAATATGGATGGATGTAAAACACTTGCCAGTGCCATGAAATATGGATGGGTGTAAAACACTAGTCAGTGCATGAAATATGGATGGGTACAAAACACTTGCCAGTGCCATGAAATATGGATGGGTGTAAAACACTTGCCAGTACCATGAAATATGGATAGGTGTAAAACACTTGCCAGTACCATGAAATATGGATGGGTGCAAAACACTTGCCAGTGCTATAAAAACAAAAAATATTTCTCTTCTTATCACAAATCTGGTGTTAGTTTCAAATGTTTCGAAAATCAGCTCATTTGTGTTGTCACCATTGTGACGATTTGCAACAATACCGCCATTCTTTCCATGAGAAATTGTTTCATGCCCAATTTAAGGCTGGTGTAATTGTAGTTCCCATTGTTCTTCTGCAAAAACACATTTCTGTGACTTCAACAAGGATGTTTGTCTGTTGTTTGATTGT
Source organism: Megaustenia siamemsis (assembly GCA_032433765.1). NCBI lineage: Eukaryota > Metazoa > Mollusca > Gastropoda > Stylommatophora > Ariophantidae > Megaustenia > Megaustenia siamemsis. The sequence goes on from JAVIAB010000050.1 coordinate 79,200,309, forward strand.
ACTCACTTCCTCTGTCAAAGCTGAAGGAATACAGGAATGTTTTCATGGCTCATGTTGGAGGTAGAACTGTGAAGGAATACAGTGATGTTTTCATGGCTCATGTTGGAGGTAGAACTGTGAAGGAAGATAGTGATGTTTTCATGGCTCATGTTGGAGGTTGAACTGTAAAGGAAGACAGTGATGTTTTCATGGCTCATGTTGGAGGTAGAACAGTGATGGCGCTACAGAACACGGAAGAGCACCATCTTGTTGTCACTGCCAAGCACAGGTTGCTTCAACTCTTTAGAATACAGCCATAGCCTGGAGCACTTCACTTTTCTCTAATCACCATAAGTCAATACTGTTGTCATATTTTTTTAATTCACTGGATGTATCAATATTGATTCGTTTACTTTCGACTTGTGAATTTGTGTCCATATGTTTGTGACCAATACTGGTAACCATTGCTAGCGGTCCCGTAACATTCTCTAAACATCTTTTCGGGTCTTTTCTATCTACTTCTGCATCCTGTTTTCTTCTCCGAGTATATTTTAGTCTTCCTCGTTCCTTCCGCGAAGATTCCAGGATAGAATATGTTCTATCCTCGATAACAAAAACGACACAGACATAGATAGATAGATAGATAGATTGATAGACACACAGACAGACAGACAGACAGACAGACAGACAGACAGACAGACAGACGGACAGACAAACGGACGGACGGACGGACGGATGGATGGATGAATGGATGGATGGATGGATGGATGGATGGATGGATGGATGGATGGATGGATGGATGGATGGACGGACAGAGAAAGAAAGAAAAGGTACTTATTTATCCTGAGTGTCTGAATTACATTTTCTTCCTGTCTTTGACTTGTCCATGTCTGTTTCTGTATGTGATGTTTTTGAGGCTCATTGTTTGTAGGGAAGCCAGACCCCCATCCTAGTGGGGCCATCACTGTCATGACAATTATTTTTTGTCATTCATGTTTATTCCTGTGATTATGGACTAGTTCCACCATTTATTATCTTAAGTTTGGACAATTGCAGGTAACATAACCATTTGAGGTCAAGTTTGGACAGTTGTTGGTAACTAGTCACCAGTTATGTCAAGATTGACAGTTGTGGCTAAGTAGTCACCTGTTATGTGAAGATTGGACAGTTGTGGGTAATTAGTCACCAGTTTGAGCAGACGGACCAAAGAAATGAGGCTGTAAGATTGAGGATACGGGGATCGCTGTCAAAATTGTGTAAGGATGTAGGGCTGGAAGAAGATCTCACAATCACAACCGATACCATTCGCACGACACTTAAAAGGTCACACAACACTGCTCCTGGTCCAGATGGTGTTCGGTACGATGACATAGGCGATTTAGCTGACGACGACTTGACAAAACTGGCCAATGAGTTTAATGCCAGTATTCGGAGTGGCAGATTAAGGAGGAATGGCTACACAGCTACTTACTACCCGCTACCGAAGCCAAACAAGACCATTCTCAGATCAGTGCCTACAGAATCATCACAATGCAGAACACTGCGGGCAAGCTGCTGGAGAAAATAGTTGCCCGTGTCCTCACCTGTCACATTGAACAGAAACGCATATTCCCACCCACACTTGGAGGTTATAGATATAACAAAGAGACATGGCTCAATGCGGCAGTCTTTCCCTATGACGTCTTCGAAGGCTTCTACAGACGAGAGGAGACATGTGCTGCTGCTATAGATCTGGAGGATGCATACAACAGGTACCATTTGAATATCTCATGCATATTCTTCTCAAACTGGCGGTGCACCCCTTCCTCATTAGATGGATCGCCGCGGCATTGTTTCAGAGGAAGGTGATACTCAGATGTGGAAGTTGGTCTTCCGAGCCAACATCCATTTGCCCAGGGCTGCCACAAGGCTCACCATTGTCACTAGTTCTATTTAACGTGTACACAATAACGATCACGGAACAACAGCTGGATGGGAGGGAAAGAACTATGACTTTTGCTGATGATATTCTGGTATATCGACAGGGAAGAGACAGACGGGGAATCGCTTCCACAATGCAAGACGAACTCGATCGCATTTCTTCCTGGTGTGGGGTATCAGGTGCCGTGGTTAATCCTAATAAAGGATCAGTTTCATGGTTCTCCCTTAACAATCATATCGTTCATACGACCACACCGGTAGTACAAATGGGAGCTGATGAGGTGACCAGGGACAAGTTGATGACATACCTCGGAGTTAAGTATGATCGCAGCCTGTGTTTTCGGGACCACGTCGACCATGTGATAACAAAATCCCGCAAAGGATTAGCCGCCTTGAAGGTCATGGCAGCTGCCAACATCGAGCAGAGGCTACTTACTCTTCTGTTCCAGGGATTAGTCCTCGCACCTATCGAACATATCCTGGCAATTCTTACTGTCTGTACGACTCAAATTGATAGGCTGGAGAAAATACAAAATGAAGCCATGCGCATTATCCTGGGATGTACAAGGGACGCTCCCTGTGTAGCAATGAGGTATCTTCTTGACTTTCCAACCATGGATGACAGAATCAAGATCTGGAGAACACGAGCGTACCTGAAGATAAGTACAGATACAGAGCATCCACTGCACCACGCGCTCAACACAGAGAAAGGTGCCGGCTAAAAGAGGCAAATCATGGTGGGCCGAGCAGAAGATGTCATTAAACAGGTATGTGGGCTTACCAATATCAGCGTTGGTGAGGAGTGGATACCGGTGCCTACGTCATTCAAGGGGACTTTCTGGTGTATTGTCACACTCGACAGGAAAAGTAGGGAACAGAACCCGGTCGTGGTTAATGCTGAGGTCAACGGTCTCATCTGCGATAACACCGATGAGAAAGATGCAGTCATCTATACAGACGGATCTGTAAGACGACACCAAAGAAGTGCATGAGCATTTACAGCACGCTCGGGAGGCAGAATAGTCTACGAAGACAGTGGTGCATACGTCATGACCACGAGTAGCATGACAATGGAGGCGATGGCAGTGACCAAGGAATTCAAATGGTTAGAGTCACAAGACTACACCCACGCATGTATACTGAGTGATTCGATAAGCATGATTAAAAAAGTGAAGGCGGGCTCTGTACGCATGCAATGGGTAGAGTCGTTGCAGAAATCCAAATACGTAATACGTACATTTGTCTATGTCCCTGGACATGCGGGAGTACGGGGAAATGAAAGAGCTGGCAGGTTAGCTAGCTGCGCTGTCGTTGAGGACGGGCAACCGATGGATCGGGCGGACATCATCAATGCCCTCCGAGATGTGGGAAGAGCACAGGACTTCGGCAAACACAGATCCACGTCACTTCTTCGGATGATGGAAATGGGAGTTAAGTTGGGCACAGCCAGAAATGAGACACTTAGTGGCCGTGTAAGAAGACTTATCAACCAACATAGAACTGGAGTCGTCAGTCGCTGGACACTGAGGGAATTGCTGAGGAGGGGATCTGAGCACCTATGGACATGTTCGGAGTGCAATGATGATGACCCGCAAATAACTCAATAATTCAATAGTCACCAGTTCTGTCAAGATTGGACAGTTGTGTGTAACTAGTCACCAGTTATGTCAAGATTTGACAGTTGTGGGTAACTAGTCACCAGTTATGTCAAGATTGGACAGTTGTGGGTAACTAGTCACCAGTTATGTCCTACCTGGAGAGCTGATACAGGGCTGTGTATTGGCCAAGGTTAAACATCTTCTGCAGGCCGTTGCCTCCAAATGTGGCCGCACCGACATGGACGTCGTTCAGGCTGAACTTGGAGCTGATGTTGAGAGCAAAGTTGAGCTCGTTCTTGAAGGCAGGTTCTGGGATCTGACCTGAGGCGTCCAGAAGGAAGAATAGGTCGGCCTGGTTGCTGCATTTAAACTGCTGGACTGGAAGATAAATATTTGAGATGAAGACAAGGTTTTAGAACAAATGGTAAAGCAATCACATGATGAAGATAAACAAAGTTGAAGTGAATGCTTATCTTTTGATACAGTTTTTTTTTTTTTTTTAATTAACTAGAGATGTTTGTGTAGATAAAATCTGTTTGAAGCGGTAGAGGTGTCTGATGAGAACTGTAGACTTTAATGTGGTCAGTGATGACGTGACGCCTTGTGAGTAAAGGAAATAATTGTGTATTAACAAGAATTCAGCAGGAAATACACTCATTGTTTGTACATACATAACTTCGACTTTCCTTACTGGAATTGTTTTTTATTTAAAAAAAGGAGAGACATCGCTGGGTTAGATGTGGAGATGATTAACGACAATACCTAACGATGTTTTAAAGGTATGTAACACAAATGATAAGTGTCGCAGAAGACAGCCCTATTTTGTTTACATGAGAATTTTTCCAGGACCCCGACAATGCACGGGCGTACTATTTAACGACCCATAGGTCATCATCATCATTATCATCATTTTGAATGTCGTCTCTGCATCGAAATGGTGGCTACCATGGAGCGCCATACCGTTGTGTCTCTTGCTTTTATGGTGCAGTTTGACATAGACTGGCTTGTCCATCTTTTGATTTTACTCAAACCATGTTAGTCTTTGTCTGCCTCTTTTACCTGCATTAATAGAAGCAGTTCTTGCCAGTATTGATGCATTCTTTGAGTGATCGCTTTGTGGCTACAGGGAACGGTGAGATAAGAAAAGAATAGAGCCACTGTTACCTGCCATGCATGTCGAAAGAGGCGGTTAAGAATGTTTGGAATCGTCGCCTGTGTCCGAGTAGGACATGCACGGAGCGACCTTGTCAACAGAATTTACTGAAACATTTTGGGAAATGCAGTGACAAATGGTGGAGCGGATATGAGGACATTTTTAGTGTAATGAAACTAGTTCTGTGAATAGAACAGAATAGATTCGCTGAGTGAATTCTTAACTGTGCGTTATATTTGATCAAACTTTACGTGTTGTTAAATACTTCCACTTCGGTTCACAACTTATATGTTCAATCAAAACTATACGGGAAGTGACGTGACGTTCATTGTTGCAAACACTGGTGCAGAAAAAAAACACATCTATAAAGATTTAAATAATAAATTAGTTTCAGTTCAAACTTAATCCGTAAGGGCATGCCTGGAATAACAATTGGAGGTCATAATATAAATAATCTAAGGTACGCTGATGATACGGGAGCCGCGATAGCTCAGTGGTTAGTGAATTGGACTACCACGGACAAGGGTAGGGTTCGATCCCAACCGACGGCTTCCGGTTCACCCAGCCTTAAATGGGTACCGGATTTTTTCTGGGAAAGTAAAGCAGCACGGGCGTAATACTGACCACATTACCCCAAAAATCATGTGCTGAAAGTCTGTAAAATATACGGTCACTAACACCATATTTCCCTATACGCCACTTGGCGTGACGGGGTACTTTACTATTTTTTACTTACGCTGATGATACAGTATTAATCGCTAAGAGTGAACATGAGTTACAAGAAATGTTGGACATTATAGTGAAAGAAAGCAAAATAAAGGACTCAGCCTTAATAGCAAAAACACAGATATATGGTAACAACAAAGAAAAAGACATTACCTCAGTGCAAAATAAAGACAAGTGGAACAATATTAAAACAGGTAAATGAATTTAAATATTTGGGAACTTTGTTAACATCAGACGGAAGATGTACAAAAGAGGTGAGATGCAGAATGGCTCAGGCAAAAGCAGCTTTCCAAAAAATGAGGAAAATACTATGCAATCCATTTTTGACAATAGAAACAAGAAAAGATTTCTTAAATATTACGTAGAGCAGTCTTAACATATGGATGCGAGTAATGGACAATAGGACAACAGACAAGAAAATCACTGGAGTCTGTATAAATGTGGTTTTACAGAAGAATGTTGAGAATACCATGGACAGCTAAGAAGAGTAATGAAGAGGTTCTGTGAGAGGTCAAAGCAAAAAGAGAGCTAATTTCCAATGTTAGGAAGAGACAATCATCATTTTTGGCCATGTAATGAGAAGAGAACAACTGGAATATATTGTAACAACTGGAAAAATTGAGTGACGAAGAGATAGAGGGAAGCAAAGAGAAAAATAACAGACAGCTTAAGAGAAGGGTTTGGCAGAAGGTCAACAACAGAAATGATAAATAGCTGCCGAGATCGAAAGTTGTGGAGAGACATGATCACCTACGCCACTAGGCCCGGCACATGATGATGATGTGTACAAGATAACAAGTTGAGGACAACAAAGTTCAATTACCTATTTCGCAGATCACCTCACTGTAATCGTACACAATCGATACCAACTGGGAGTAATCGACCACTTCAAACACGTCATCAGGGTAGGTGGCGATCGTTTGCAGCTCCACTTTATTGACGCCTCGACCTACTCCTATTGAGAGAACCAGCACGTTGGAGTCCTTCAGCAAACCTGCCTCCACTGCCGTAGTTGGCATTGCCGGACTGACCGTCTGTGGACACAATGGCGATCTTGGGCACTCCTTTACGGCCACCGCGAGCGGCGGTGAAAGCTTGTTCTCTGGCCAGTTTCAGAGCTGCATCAGTTTGTGTGCCACCACCAGGATATTTGATGTTCAGAATCGCCTGCATGAGATGAGTATATTTATCATGTTTGTTATAAGCAGGTTTTTATTTATAAATAATTGTTTACAAAGCAAGGAAGCGCAGTGTGTGATGTACATATTTGTAGTCTCTCTCTTTGGTGGGATAACACACAATTTCTTTACCGCCCAGTAACTAACTAGTTAAGTACACCACTAAATCTTAGCCATATACATTTGAGTCTCGTACTTCGAACGACCATTACTTTCCTATGCTCCAGTTTGCTAACGTTCATTTGTGAGACTTTGCATCCATAATTCTACGCACGCACTATAGAAAAGTGTCATTCATCAATGTATTTGACAAAATAAAGCATGTGAAAATAATCAATATGCTGGAGAAATAAAGCATTGATGGCAAGGGTCTTCGAATCATAAAAAAACATGTACTGCAACAAATAGCCGCGATAGCTCAGTGGTTAGTGACTGGACTACATAGGACAAGAGGTAGGGTTCGATTCCAACCGACGGCTGCCGTTTCACCCAGCCTTTAGTGGTACCGAATTTTTTTCTGGGAAAGTAAAGCGGCGCGGACGTAATGCCGACCACATTACCTTGAAAATCACGTGTAGAAAGTATATATTCCGTAACCCTATATATTCTGTAAAAAAAGAAGTAATGGTCCTATTGAAGAAACAATCATCCCCACCATGCAGCATAAAAATAAACGAGACAAATCTGAAACAAGTGCAACGTTTCAAATACTTGGGCACAATAATAACATCAGATGGAAGATGCACCGCAGAAATAAAAAGCAGAATATCGGAGCCAAAATAGCATTTCAGAAAAAGAAAAAGTATCTTATACAACAAATCTATGTCAATAGAAGTGAGAAAGAGAATTAATCGGTGCTATATAGGTGCTTCTGACCTATGGAAGCGTATCATGGACAGTAAAACAAACAAATGAAAAGACGATTAGAGGCCACAGAGATGTGATTTCTCAGAAGAATCTTGAAAGTCCAATGGACAGCTAAAAAGACGAACGAGGAATTTCGCAAAGAGGCTAAAACACAAAAAGGGGGCTCCTAAGAAACATCAGAAAGAAACAATCAACATTTTTCGGGCACATCATGAGAAGGGGAAAGTTGGAATACTTGGTTACAACTGGTAAAATTCAGAGAAAGAGAGATCACGGACGACAAAGAAAATGCTGGATAGCTTGGTGTCAAGACATGGAAAACAGTCAACAACTGAAATGATACGATGCACATTAGATAGAAGATTTGGAAGGACATGATCACCTACGCCAACCGGTATGACACACGATGATCAATGTACGAGTATTTAATTGTGCTTTGTTGCGTTATTCTCGCCTGTTTTCAGTTCTGTTGTCCCGTTACTTTTTGTGGTTTTTCCTATGTATACCATTATCTGTTGATTCTAACATTCGAGAAGATTGTGGAAGCAAGGAAATCTGAAAGGAAGATTGCAGTATTAATGATTGAAGTGTCCAAGGAACTTGCTGTAAAGAATTAAAGTAGTACACATGTGGCGGATCGATAGCTCAGTGGTTAGTGAACTGGGCTACAATGGGCAAGAGGTCGAGTTCGATTCTTATCGCCGTTTTCCAGGTTTCACCAGGCATAAATGGGTACCGGATTTTTTTCTGCGAGAGTAAAGCGGCACGGGCGTAATGCCGACCACATAACCTTGAAATCACGTGTAGAAAGTATATATAAATGATAGTCACTAACACCATAATTCCTATACGCCACTTGGCGTGACCGGGCACTTGACGTGACCAGGCACTTGACGTGACCGGGCACTTGGCGTGACCGGGCACTTGACTTTTTTTAGATTTATACGTGGGGGATCTACAAAAGTATGAATGTTAACCAAATCCTGCAAGCAATCATGCTAGGAGACAGAGGAGAGAGAGACAAGGCGAGAGAGAGGGGAAGGGACAGAAAGAGAGAGGGGGGGACAGCACCAGATGTACAGTTATTTGTTTCATTTACGTAGCTGGTGTAGCAGTGCAGAAGAAAGAAAATTGTATTGCACTGGACTTAGAAATGTTACAGCAAAATAGGTCACGGGTTGAAGACAAGACAGTGTGGGCGGATAGATGTAGACAGGGTGAGCGAGGAGTGTCGACCGGAAAGTGTAGGCGTAGAGAAAATAAATTGTAAGGTATTGTGTCAGCAGGTGGGTGGCTAAGGAGTGGTCATTACATAATAGACGGAGTTAACAGAGAGGCAGACCAGACACAGATCGAGAGAGGGATTCCATCATGAAGGCTGCGTAGGAGGAAAACAGGAGATGTCAACAACGAGTGTAGATAGATCAAATGTAGAGAGAGAGCTTTAAAAATTATCATTGTAACTAGAGTAGACATTAGCAAGAGAGCTAGTGTCATGTGTTCATATTTCCAGGAGTAAAATATTCAGTGGCCATCTCGACCATCAGGTAGTATTGACTGATAGTAGAGTGCTAATCCTATAATTATGCAATTGTTTTCATGTGAATTGTGACAACAGTGCTGTAAAATAGTACATTAATAAAGATATTCTGGTGTTTCTAAACCCCTCAGACGCATGTCTATTATCAGCACGACAGACTAGGTTTATAAGAAAGGGTGCCCAGGAATATGTCAATGAAAGAACGAGACAGCCCAGGAATATGTCAATGAAAGAACGAGACAGCCCAGGAATGTATCAATGAAAGAACGAGACGGCCCAGGAATGTATCAATGAAAGAACGAGACGGCCCAGGAATGTATCAATGAAAGAACGAGACGGCCCAGGAATGTATCAATGAAAGAACGAGACGGCCCAGGAATGTATCAATGAAAGAACGAGACGGCCCAGGAATGTATCAATGAAAGAACGAGACGGCCCAGGAATGTGTCAATGAAAGAACGAGACGGCCCAGGAATGTATCAATGAAAGAACGAGACGGCCCAGGAATGTATCAATGAAAGAACGAGACGGCCTAGGAATGTATCAATGAAAGAACGAGACGGCCCAGGAATGTGTCAGTGAAAGAGCGAGACGGCCCAGGAATGTATCAATGAAAGAACGAGACGGCCCAGGAATTAATGAAAGAACGAGACGGCCTATGAAAGTACGAGAGATATATAATAACAGTGATAAAAGAAAAGAGAGGTAATAAAACTACAAGAAAACAACAATGAAGCAGAATTTAAGATATAACAAAGGCGGCATGACGTTTTAGTTACAGCGGGAATGGGACACCTTTTCCAAACAGTAACCTTTCTCTTCCTCTCCACCAACCACACAATCATCAAACTCCTGTAAGTTACAGTAAATGACATTTTCATTTTATTAAAGGCCTATAGCAGTTACATATTTTATTGTGTTTATGTTTCAATGTATTAGTTCTGTTTTTTTTCTGTTATTGTTTCTAATGGGAACATTTGATCTTTGAAGAAGTTCGAACGACCTCCAGGATAATGGCAATCCAAGCATGAGGCTCAACAGTACTTGCATGCAGCCCTGACCTGAAAAAAAGGCTGACTCCAAACTGCAAACATTGAAACTAAACACTGTTATTTATTCTATCTATCTTCCTTTCGAGCTGAAGACGGCACATAGGGCAGAACCACAATCTCGAAAACAGAAACCTTGCGTGCCAAAATGGCACATATTGCAGAGATCACTGCTTCTAAAATATATGGTTCTGTTTCCATAACAATGCTTTTTACAATGACAGCTTGTCAAGCCATCGATCAACCTCCTTAGCCGCCTCTTACAACATGCCTGGAAGGTCACAGTGTCACTATTCTTTACATCCCACATGAGGCCCGGGTAACACACGGGAGTGTTGTTTATTACGCCCTAACATATAACAAACAATTATTACTCTATAACATATAACAAACAATTATTACTCTATAACTTATAACAAACATTTACTACTTTATAACTTATAACAAACATTTATTACTCTATAACTTATAACAAACAATGATTACTCTATAACTTATAACAAACATTTACTACTCTATAACTTATAACAAACATTTATTACTCTATAACTTATAACAAACAATTATTACTCTATATATAACTTATAACAAACATTTATTACTCTATAACTTATAACATCAATTATTACTCTATAACATATAACAATCAATTATTACTCTATAACTTATTAGAAACAGCGATGAGGAGTATGATACATTGCTCATGTAAAGCTTCAACTATTGTATACAAGAGTATTTGTCAACCAACACCGAACTGGCACTATTAATCACTGTGTGCTGTTGAACATTTGAGAAGAAGATCGGAGCACCTATAGGTCTGTCAGGAGTGCTGTGATGATGGTCCTAATTTAACATAACTTATCATAGCATAAAGCTTGACAATTTGAGCGTTGATTGTTCTGGACCATAAATCTTGTGTTTATCTTAATAACGTCAACCAACACAGTTTGTTATTATTTCCCTTTGAAAGCAACTGTTCTCTATAGCGGTGTTTCCATTACATTCACGTTACCGGAACGATAACTTGGCAATATCCTGTAAAGTTGTATTATTACTTCAACGTGTTTTATTTCCGTACACACACATCAGATTAATATACACATATCTGATTAATGTACGCACACATCTGATTATTGTACACACATATCACATTAATGTACACACATCCGATTAATGTACACACAAACATTGGGCTAATGTACACAAACATCCGATTAATGTGCCAACTCACATCGGGTTAATGTACACACATAAGATTAGTGTGCAAACATCAGATTAATGTACACACATATAAGATTAATGTACACATACATCAGGTACACATACATCAGATTAATGAGAACAATAGATTAATCACTGCCATCGCACACATAGAAGCAAAGCACAACTGTTCTGCCGAGTCTCAAATAGTTTGTCAAAAAAAGGCACTTACTTCTAGTGAGGCGATACTAAAAACATGTTAACAGAATTCAAATCTCGCGGAACAGCATTTTTGAAGATGGTGAGAATGATTACAAAAATTAACATACGACATGAAAAGGGAAATCAAATGTTGGGACAGCTAACCCCTACAAAATACTTGGTATAGCGTGAAACAAATTCAAAACAAGCGAAATTAGAGAAATCGACAATCAACCACTAATGTCTTCAGTGGTTAAGAAAAAATGATGGTCATATGTTGGACATGTAATGAGAAAAAATAAACAGTATAGCAAAGCAAGCCCTCGTGTGGGAAACAACAGGCAAGAGGAAAAGAGGAATACCCAGAGAGAGAATGAGAAGAACATTGATGAGAGAGGCAAGAGCAGCAGAAATCAGGTACCTCAATGAGATAGAGCTGCTTGCACAGAACAGAGACAAGTGGAGAGATTTGATAAAAGATATTGACAAGGATTGAAAACTGCTAGAATAAACATTTCGATAAGAGAAAGAGTATCTGGTTATACGCCATATGGGTCTGCTACGGCTCCAAAAGTAGATAGATAGATAGATAGATAGATAGATAGATAGATAGATAGATAGATAGATAGATAGATAGATAGATAGATAGATAGATAGATAGATAGATAGATAGATAGATAGATAGATAGATAGATAGATAGATAGATAGATAGATAGATAGATAGATAGATAGATAGATAGATAGATAGATAGATAGATAGATAGATAGATAGATAGATAGATAGATAGACAGATAGACAGATAGATTAGACAGACAGACAGACAGACAGACAGACAGACAGACAGACAGACAGACAGACAGACAGACAGACAGACAGACAGACAGACAGACAGACAGACAGACAGACAGACAGACAGACAGACAGACAGACAGACAGACAGACAGACAGACAGACAGACAGACAGACAGACAGACAGACAGACAGACAGACAGACAGACAGACAGACAGACAGACAGACAGACAGACAGACAGACAGACAGACAGACAGACAGACAGACAGACAGACAGACAGATAGATAGATAACCCCTATAGTTCATCACAAGAGAGGACCTATCATAACAAAGAAATATTTTACACCAAGAATATTCATTCCCACCTTGTGCTGTCAGTGCCAAACTTTGTCGTTCACAAATAAACATCAAAGGAAACTTGTCATCATAGAGATGAGGTGTCTGAGAAAAGCGCTCGAAGTGACCAGAAGAGACAGAATTAGAAATGATGACGTAAGAGAGGGAGATTGCATATTCAATCACATTAATCGATATTCTAAACCACATTCTAAACCACACTCTACACTACATTCTAAACCACATACTTAAGCACATACTAAACCACATTCTAAACCACATTCTAAACCACACACTAAACCACACACTAAACCACACACTAAACCACATACTAAACCACATACAGAGACAACAAACTTTAGAGACTTTACACCACACAAAACATATTAAACGAGGATATGAAATAAGAGTCCGTGGCAGACCCAGAGTAAGATGTACTGATACCATCCAAGAAAAGCTACAAGATCATCAATTTGCAGCGGTGTAGTCTGCGATTGCTAGTTTAATTTCTTGTGTGGATGATATACAAATATATATCAGCTTTACATAAAGATACACAAACCTGTTGTCTAATCCTGGCATGTGTAATGTAGATTCTAAAATAAATAAACCAGAAACTTGTACTTGTATATTTGAGTTATTGAGTTATTTGCGGGTCATCATCATTGCACTCCGAACATGTCCATAGGTGCTCAGATCCCCTCCTCAGCAATTCCCTCAGTGTCCAGCGACTGACGACTTCAGTTCTATATTGGTTGATAAGTCTTCTTACACGACTTGTATATTTAAGAACTTGGACATGTGTGAACTTAAAGTAGGATAATATGATCTGTCTTTTTTGTCTACCAAATTCTGTTTTGAAACCATCACTCACGTCTATTTAACAAGCTGTAACATCCACTTTGATAATAACTTTCTACAGAACTACAATTTTAAAACAAGGTGAGCTACTCACATTTTTCAGGGCAGAATTGCTTGTGTAGTCATCAAAATCGATGACAATGGAGGCAGTGCTGTCGAACCGCAGGACGCTGAACTGAGTGATTCCAACTTGAAAGTTGTTAATAAAAGTTGCCGCAAACTGGAGCTGTTTCTGGAACTCCGTAGATCCGATGCTGCCGGAAGAGTCCATGATGAAGAGGATGTCTGCCTTCTCATAGCAGATGTTTGCTGTAGTTACACATAAACAGATTATTGATGTCTTCTTAGCTGTGTTCAGCATAAAATGCATCTCTATGTTGCGATATCAATGTTAAGATTAGACCTTAATTTCTAGAGCAATCAATAAGATAGATGTGGTCATCGGGATGAAGTGAGACATCTCTAGGGGTTAAATCACAAGTTAGGGTGTTGAGAGTGATGCAGTCACTTAGGGTGTTGAGAGTGATGCAGTCACTTAGGGTGTTGAGAGTGATGCAGTCACTTAGGGTGTTGAGAGTGATGCAGTCACTTAGGGTGTTGAGAGTGATGCAGTCACTTAGGGTGTTGAGAGTGATGCAGTCACTTAGGGTGTTGAGAGTGATGCAGTCACTAAGGGCAGTATGAGTGATGCAGTCACTTAGTGTGTTGGGAGTAGTGCAGTCACTTAGTGTGTTGAGAGTGATGCAGTCACTTAGGGCGTTGAGAGTCATACTGTCACTTAGTGTGTTGAGAGTAATGTAGTCACTTAGGGTGTTGATAGTGGTGCAGTCACTTAGTGTGTTGGAAGTGGTGCAGTCAATTAGTGTGTTTAGAGTGTTGCAGTCCTGTAGTGTATGCTTTAGAGTTTGGTTGCCCCACATTTACATGTAAAGTCACTGAGTCCTGTCTTGTGTAGGTGTGTTCTGAGGTCACAATGACCTGCTATAAGTCTGAATATCTTGGTCTGCTCATGTCTGCTGAGTTTGATTAGGCTGTCATGTTTTGGCTCATATTTTCCATGTAACTCTCTAACTTCTGTTTTCCTATCTCGTTTCAGGATTGTCTTTGCTTCTTTGAGGCTCTGGAATGGTTGGAGTGTTGAAGGCTACCGCCTACTTTTGCGAATTCATCTTTCTCATGTCCACGGCTGCCACAATGTGTTGGTAGCACTGCATGACTAGTTCTGTCTTTCTGACAGCTAACACATGTTGTGGGAGCCGCGATAGCTCAGTGGTTAGTGAACTGGACTACTAAGGACAAAAGGTGGTGTTCGATCCTAATCGACGGCTTCCAGGTACACCCAGCCTTAATGGGTACCGGATTGTTTCTGGGGAAGTAAAGCGACACGGTCGTAATACCGACCACATTACCCCAAATATCAGGTGCCGAAGGTGTATATAAATTATGATCACTAACACCATATTCCCTATACGCTACTTGACGTGACGGGGGTACTTTACTTTATTGAGCTAACATTTATTGTTCCTTTTTGCTTGAATGAGTCTATCCAGTACTGGCTTGACATCGCTTGTATGTCTGACTTTGCACTCATTGAGGATGATCATTTTCCAACTTGGGGTATTGGGACCTCTTGTGTGTTGAGCGTTTGCAGCAACAAATGATATTCCTTGCTGTCCGTGCCTTTCCCAGCGACTTAGGGCGCTACTTGTTGCATTGCGTCTTTTAAGGAGAGGGTTCAGTGAGTGCCAGGTCGGTGGAAACCCTTGGTGGAAACCCTTGTTATTTAGTAGCAAAGATAAAATGCTTAATACGTCAATCTCCTTACAAATAAAAAAGTGCAAAATGAAAGCACACAAGAGGAAGGTTATCTGATAATGTTTACACGATGATCAAGAACATTGGCTTCCTGAAAGCACTTAAACTGTGACAAATGTGTGACTTGGTACTTTGTTATCAACCAGGAAGACCAGGATCTGGGTGTTTCTTATCAAGATCAACAGAATGCATCCTGTCCCACATTTGATACGATTTTCTAACTCTAACTGATAACATTGATATTTTTTGCTTTAATAATATCTTCAGTAGAAGTGACTTTTATTCCTTTTTTACACTCGCATGTATTTACTCTTTCTCTCTCTCTTTCTCTCTCTCTCTCTCTCTCTCTCTCTCTCTCTCTCTCTCTCTTCGCTAAAAATTATCACCTATATCGATCTTTCATTTTCTCTCACCTTCTCATTATGAATCCCTGTTTAATAATAATTGCATGTGTTTTGACCTCAAAGGATGAATCGTTGTGGCAAGGGAGGTTACACAAGAACAAATACAGCAAAACACAATAAACAAACCTAAGACAAGGTGCACGATGTTTTGATGCTAGTAGTAGTAGCCTCCGTCAGTCATAGTTGACTATAGTAGCCTCCGTCAGTCATACTCGACTATAGTAGCCTCCGTCAGTCATAGTTGACTATAGTAGCCTCCGTCAGTCATACTCGATTATAGTAGCCTCCGTCAGTCATACTCGACTATAGTAGCCTCCGTCAGTCATACTCGACTATAGTAGCCTCCGTCAGTCATACTCGACTATTGTAGCCTCAGTTAGGTATAGTTGACTATAGTAGCCTCCGTCAGTCATACTCGACTATAGTAGCCTCCATCAGTTATACTTGACTATGGTAGCCTCAGTTAGGTATAGTTGACTATAGTAGCCTCCGTTAGTTATAGTTGACTATAGTAGCCTCCGTCAGTCATACTTGACTATAGTAGCCTCAGTTAGGTATAGTTGATTATAGTAGCCTCCGTCAGTCATACTCGACTATAGTAGCCTCCGTCAGTCATACTCGACTATAGTAGCCTCCGTCAGTCATACTCGACTATAGTAGCCTCCGTCAGTCATACTCGACTATAGTAGCCTCCGTCAGTCATACTCGACTATAGTAGCCTCCGTCAGTCATACTCGACTATAGTAGCCTCCGTCAGTCATACTTGACTATAGTAGTCTCCGTCAGTCATACTCGACTATAGTAGCCTCCGTCAGTCATACTTGACTATAGTAGCCTCAGTTAGGCATACTCGACTATAGTAGCCTCCGTCAGTCATACTCGACTATAGTAGCCTCCGTCAGTCATACTCGACTATGAATTATTCATCGCCCCTAGAAATGTTTTTTTTTTCTTTTCTTTCTCCGTGTATTCTCTTTTTCTATGAATCTCTCTGCTTCTTGCTTGAGTTGCAGCTCTAGAGTGTGTTTCCAAAGATTTCGGTCTGCAGCTATGTCTTCCCTAGCTGCAGGGTTTATGTTCAGAGTCTCCATGTCGCGTTTACACACGTCTACAAATCGATCTTTTTTTCCATCTGCTAGTTGTCCATAGAGTATATCTTTTGGTATGCAGCAATCTTTCATATGGTGTACCTGGGCTAGCCAGCGTATGAGCATAAATTTCATGAAATGGGAGTTAAGATGGACCCAGCCAGAAATGAGAAACTTAGTGGCCGTGTAAGAAGACTTATCAACCATCATAGAACTGGAGTCGTCAGTCGCTGGACACTGAGGGAATTGCTGAGGAGGGGTCTGAGCACCTATGGACATGTTCGGAGTGCAATGATGATGACCCGTAAATAACTCAATAACTCAATAGCCAACGTAATCTACGTTGTTTGAGCAGTGTGTAGATGTTCGGGAAGCCTGTGCGAGTGATCTCCATTTTGGTTTGTCACTTTAGCTTGCCAGGTGATACCAACAATACGGCGCAGACATCGCAAATGGAATGCATTTATCCTTCTTTCCTGCTTTGCTTAAGTTGTCCATGATTCACTGCCATACAGATGGATACTAATGATAACTTCATTGTAAACTTTAGTCTTTGTTTTAGTTGGTAGTTTGTTATTTTGCCAAATACGCCTAAAAAGACGTGCGAAGGTGGTAGCAGATTTACCAATGCGGGTGTCAATTTCTGTATCTAGAGATAGTTTGTCGTTGATGATGGTACACTGCTCAACCTTTAGTTGTCGATATAGATGGCAAGTGTTAGTGTGCTACTGTCCAACTTATTGGTAACACGACTAAACGTATATTAGTTAGTTGGTTAGTTAGTCAGTCAGTTAGTTCGTCAAATAGTTCGTCAGTTAGTTAGTCAGTTCGTTAATTAGTTAATTAATTAGTTAGTGAATTAGTCAGTTAGTCAGTCAGTTAGTTAGTTAGTTAGTTAGTTAGTTAGCTAGTTAGTTAGTCAGTCAGTCTGTTAGTTAGTTAGTTAGTTATTTAATCAGTTAGTTAGTTAGTTAGTTAGTTAGTTAGTTAGTTAGTTAGTTAGTTAGTTAGTTAGTTAGTTAGTTAGTTAGTTAGTTAGTTAGTTAGTTAGTTAGTTAGTTAGTTAGTTAGTTAGTTAGTTAGTTAGTTAGTTAGTCAGTCAGTCAGTTAGTTAATGTTGAGAATACCATGGACAGCTAAGAAGAGTAATTAAAACGTTGTGTTTTCCAATGACAGTTCTGGACCCTAGACGCAAGAACAATAAGAAAATAACCTCTACAGATATTAAATTTGCTAGACTAATGACAGGAAACAGTCTGAGAGATAAGATCAGAAATGAAAAACTGAGAAAGAAAGCTAGGAATAGCCCCAGTCATAGAATATATAAAGAAACAACAGATAAACTGATGGGTCACGTGACAAGGCAGAGTAATCAAAACACAACACAACGAGCCCTCATTAAAAGTTGCGAGAATACCAGACTCAACGGCGACTACGAAAAAGATGGATCGATGGAATATTAGAAGCACTAGGAAACATAACAGCAGCAGAGGCGAACAGAAGAGCAAAAGACCGCAAATTATATCTCCCCTCGACGCTGAAAGGCAAATGAGGAAAGAAAGAAGAAAAGATTCAAGGGTAAACTATTTTCAAAAATGTACCACGGAAAACTGTTTTCAAAACTAAATTGTTTAATAATAATCACCCTACGATGGTCTTTTTTTACAATAAAACTTTGGTCCTGGTCACTTCCTCTTGCGATCATTCGCAACTACATGGAGTCGACCGCTTCACATCGCTCTATTGAGATGAATATTTGCTGACCTTTTGTGTGTTTTTGTATTAATACTTGTTGTTCTGTACCCGTTGCAGCTGTTTGTCGAATCGTTGCATTTTGTCTCGTCTTCAGTTTTTCTGCTTAAGATTATTTTATTTATATTCCGTAGCTCAACTCGCGACCTCGCATGATGTTTATGTTGTATTATATATAATATATCTGTGGCTGTCTATTGTACAATTGAGAGCAATTTAAGACACCTTTTTTGTCAAGTGAGACTCGTCTTGGACAGCTATTTTATATTTAATGAGAGTCATACTACATAGACCATTGATGGAATCCATATGTGAACTGAAACTCGGGGCACTTTTTGGTCCTCAGTACAGATAGTTGCTCATCATCATCATCATTGGGTGCCGTCTCTGCATCAAAGTTTGGCTACCATGGAGCGCCATTCCACTCTGTCTCTTGCTTTAATTGTCACTCTGTCTCTTACTTTAATGGTACATATTGTCATAGGCTGACTTGTCCATTTGTTTATGTTACTCGTCCATGTTAGTCTGGTCTGCCTCTATTACCTTGTATTTTTCTTTCCAATATTACTTTTAGTAGGTTGTGTTTTTTAGACTGTTGTGTCTTTTAACATGCCCCAAAAATGTCATTTGTCTTGTTCTAATTGTGATTAGTAGTTCTCTTTTCATTTTTAGTTGTCATCATCATAGATAGTTGCTACCTCGATCGAAATAATATTAAAGTAGCGGAGTTGGCAAGAAACTAGTGACAGACAAAGACTTACAACCTGTGACACTGGCGAGTATGATCCTAAAATGGTTGCGATTTTTCTTTTTGATTAGCAAAAACGATTATCCACCCCTTTGATACAAAAATAAACCGAACCAACATATCAACATTGAGTGTAGCATTGTTTCAGGGTACCTTGACATTTCATTCATCTACAATGAACAAATCAATATAGGGTATATGTTATCTTTCAGTCATAAATAAAAGAACTAGCATAAATTTCATGCACGAAGATATATTTAGTAAATTTTCATGACTCATCCATTTTAGAAGCAACTATAATGGTTCTCTTAATTTCTTGCAAACGTGAGATACATGTAATGTCTTGAATCATAAGTCAGATACGTGTTATGTCTTGAATCATAAGTCAGATACATGTAGTGACTTGAATCATAAGTGAGATACATGTAATGTCTTGAATCATAAGTCAGATACATGTAATGTCTTGAATCATAAGTGAGATACGTGTTATGTCTTGAATCATAAGTCAGATACATGTAGTGTCTTGAATCATAAGTCAGATACATGTAGTGTCTTCAATCAAAAGTCAGATACATGTAGTGTCTTGAATCATAAGTCAGATACATGTAGTGTCTTGATCATAAGTGAGATACGTGTTATGTATTGAATCATAAGTCAGATACATGTAGTGTCTTGAATCATAAGTCAGATACATGTAGTGTCTTGAATCATAAGTCAGATACATGTAGTGTCTTGAATCATAAGTGAGATACATGTAGTGTCTTGAATCATAAGTCAGATACATGTAATTTCTTGAATCGTAAGTGAGATACATGTAATGTCTTGAATCATAAGTGAGATGCATGTAATGTCTTGAATCATAAGTCAGATACATGTAATGTCTTGAATCATAAGTCAGATACATGTAATGTCTTGAATCGTAAGTGAGATACATGTAATGTCTTGAATCATAAGTGAGATGCATGTAATGTCTTGAATCATAAGTCAGATACATGTAATGTCTTGAATCGTAAGTGAGATACATGTAATGTCTTGAATCATAAGTGAGATGCATGTAATGTCTTGAATCATAAGTGAGATGCATGTAATGTCTTGAATCATAAGTCAGATACATGTAATGTCTTGAATCATAAGTCAGATACATGTAATGTCTTGAATCATAAATCAGATACATGTAGTGTCTTGAATCATAAGCCAGATACATGTAGTGTCTTGAATCATAAGTCAGATACATGTAGTGTCTTCAATCATAAGTCAGATACATGTAGTGTCCTGAATCATAAGTCAGATACATGTAGGGCCTTGAATCATAAGTCAGATACATGTAATGTCTTGACTCATAAGTCAGATACATGTAGTGTCTTGAATCATAAGTCAGATACATGTAGTGTCTTGAATCATAAGTCAGATACATGTAGTGTCTTGAATCATAAGTCAGATACATGTAGTGTCTTCAATCATAAGTCAGATACATGTAGTGTCCTGAATCATAAGTCAGATACATGTAGTGTCTTGAATCATAAGTCAGATACATGTAGTGTCTTCAATCATAAGTCAGATACATGTAGTGTCTTGAAGAACGAACTTAGAAAACAACCTTCACTTTAAAAGTTGCCAGGCGCAGGTAACGTACGCTCATACAATGTTCTCAAAGTAGATACAAAACTTTACGTCAGCTCCCACCACCTGCCCCTTGCTCCCAGCTCTACCGCAGCACTGCAATCATTTGTCTGATTCCTAAAATGTTGCTGTTTATTGTGCATTAATAGCTGAATCATTTCAGTAGATTTCCCACTTCAAGTTTTCTTCTAACTAAATTTTTATTTGTTAAAAGTGTGACGTTTTATTTGAAAATGTGAAAGAAAACGTAACAAATTGACAGTTCAAAACTGCAGCATGTCCAAGACTAACGTTACTAAAGAAGTGCAACGCCAATATTATATTGTTAGATTTTGAAACAAAACAACAACAAAATTATTGGGTGCAACTTGAGGAATAGCGCAGGTATAATGCACAATAAAAAATAACAGAATAGATTAAGGCGAAGAGTTGGCAGAGAGAACAGAGACAGTTTTGAACAAAAAGGAGGGGTTTTGTGTAAAATAAAAACCATACGAGCTAATTAAAACAGAAAGTTTGTGAGAGAAATCAAGGAAACAAAACTTACACTGAGAGCGAACACCTGACCACAAAATACAGGAGAAGATCGCTGCGGTCGTCAAAATGAGCGCCATCTTTCCGTCGCTGTGTCTCCAACTTTCCCCTGAACTGAATAACTCGAGCCCTTTTATCACCAGAGAGAAAAGTTTATCTCCCACAAGATGTCACTTTATTAAAGTAAGTCTGACCTCTATCTGACATCATCGATTGAGATAACTCTCATTCTGTTAATCATACTGTAAGCATCATATTTTTGCAACACATTATTTTATTGTAGTTAACTAATACATTTTCAGGGTCTACAGTCAATTGAAGAAGGTGATAGTTTCGTTATATGTGAGAAAATCAAATAGCCGTAGAAGGAATCGAACTAAAACGTTGAAAATTTGCACAAGATGACAACTTACCAATAAGGTTAGTACAAGCGTCAGGTGGAGATACATAGATTTGGTCACATCAGTCAGGGAAGGCTCCACTCGATGACCTCAGTCCCACATCATCAGTTTAACTAAAATTATAATCTGGAAGAATAGCAATATTTAATAGAAGAAATATTGCTGCACCAATGACAGACCTCATCAACCTTGAACCCAACAACCCTGGAGATCATTGCTGAACCACTGACAGATTTCATCAACCTTTGACACTACAACCTTGGAGGTCATTGCTGCACCACTGACAGGCCTCATCAACCTTGAACCCTACAACCCTGGAGATCATTGCTGCACCAATGACAGACTTCATCAACCTTGAACCCTACAATCCTGAAGGTCATTGCTGCATCACTGACAGACCTCATCAACCTTTGACCCTACAACCCTGGAGATCATTGCTGCACCACTGACAGACCTCATCAACCTTTGACCCTACAACCCTACAACCCTGGAGATCATTACTGCACTGACAGACCTCATCAACCTTTGACCCAACAACCTTGGATGTCATTGCTGCACCACTGACAGACCTCATCAACCTTTGACCCTACAACCTTGGAGGTTATTGCTGCACCATTGACAGATCTCATCAACCTTTGACTCTACAACCTTGAAGGTCATTGCTGCACCACTGACAGATCTCATCAACCTTTGACCCTACAACCCTGGAGATCATTGCTGCACCAATGACAGACTTCATCAACCTTTGAACCTACAACCTTGGAGGTCATTGCTGCACCACTGACAGACCTCATCAACCTTTGACCCTACAACCCTGAAGATTATTGCTGCACCACTGACAGGCCTCATCAACCTTTGACCCTACAACCTTGGAAGTCATTGCTGCACCACTGACAGACCTCATCAACCTTTGACCCTACAGCCCTGGAGATCATTGCTGCACCACTGACAGACCTCATCAACCTTTGACCCTACAACCCTACAACCCTCGAGATCCTTACTGCACCACTGACAGACCTCATCAACCTTTGACCCTACAACCCTGGAGATCATTGCTGCAACACTGACAGACCTCATCAACCTTTGACCCTACAACCCTGGAGATCATTGCTGCACCACTGACAGAACTCATCAACCTTTGACCCTACCACCCTGGAGGTCATTGCTGCACCACTGACAAACCTCATCAACCTTTGAACCTACAACCCTGGAGATCATTGCTGCACCACTGACAGACCTCATCAACCTTTGACCCTACAACCCTGGAGATCATTGCTGCACCACTGACAGCCCTCATCAACCTTTGACCCAACAACCCTGGAGATCATTGCTGCACCACTGACAGACCTCATCAACCTTTGACCCTACAACCCTGGAGGTCATTGCTGCACCACTGACAGACCTCATCAACCTTTGACCCTATAACACTGGAGGTCATTGCTGCACCACTGACAGACCTCATCAACCTTTGACCCTTCAACCCTGGAGGTCATTGCTGCACCACTGACAGACCTCATCAACCTTTGACCCTACAACCTTGGAGGTCATTGCTGCACCACTGACAGGCCTCATCAACATTTGACCCTACAACCTTGGAGGTCATTGCTGCACCACTGACAGACCTCATCAACCTTTGACCCTACAACCCTGGAGGTCATTGCTGCACCACTGACAGACCTCATCAACCTTTGACCCTACAACCCTTGAGGTCATTGCTGCACCACTGACAGACCTCATCAACCTTTGACCCTACAACCCTGGAGGTCATTGCTGCACCACTGACAGATCTCATCAACCTTTGACCCTACAACCCTGGAGGTCATTATTGCTGCACCAATGACAGACTTCATCAACCTTTGCTATTTATCTTTATCTACAATTATCTTTTGGGACTGCGAAGACGAGGGTGCTATATTCTTTTATATCATCTTCCCATCATTCTATTTTGTTACCTCATCTTCTGTCAGAGGTCCTTGCAGAATGGTCTTTGCTAGGTCAGACAGTCCAGATATGTGGTCAAACAATTTCATTGCACGCTTCTTCACAAGACTAAAGCAATGTTTATGTGTTCCATTTGCCTGCTGGATCCATTGCCAATTTGTTGATTAGTGAGTCGATATCATTAAGAGATGCCCTAAACCTGATAACAATATATTATCTCTTTTAGCTTGTATTTTCTTCCGTAGCTGTGTTGTAAGGGTCCATACCGCTGATAACTATTATTGATAAAAATATGATTGTCCTATATATGAGTTTTGAACTGGACTACAAAGGACAAGAGGTAGGGTTCGATCCTAACCGACGGCTACCGGGTTCACCCAGCCTTATTGGGTACATGATTTTTTTTCAGGGAAAGTGAAGTGGCACGGACATAATACCGACCACATTACCCCAAAAATCATGTGCTGAAGGTCTGTAAAATGTATGGTCACTAACACCATATTCCCTATGCGCCACTTGTCGTGACGGGGGTACTTTACTTTACTACTTTTATATATGAGTTTGTATCATCTCCAGACATATGGCAGAAGCTTCAGAATATCTTAAAATTCAACAAGCTTACACTTTTTAAACATGACATGGATTGAAAACACATATGACATGTCATCAACCATATTCTTTACCTTTTTGAGTACATAACGATCGATACAATAACAAACACATACAGTTAACGGCGTGTCCACTATTTCCTGCAGCTAGGGCATCAAGTTTTACATTATTTAAGCGGAGACAATCACACTGAGCCAGAATGGTGGAATAGTGATTGTTTCTACGCTGAGCAAATGGTAGACGGGGTTCAACTTTATTTTTAAGCTAAAAAAAAAAACAATAAGACATAACAATGAATAGCCAGACATGTAACGTTACGATCTCTGCCCTACGTGCCGCCTTCGACCCGAACTAAATGCTGTTTAGTACAGACCGATTAATACGCCACTACTACGGATATTGGTTTTCGTTCCCTGTAGCGATAACAGTTTCTGGGTACTTAGATAACACAGGCGATATATTTGATAACCCTATGACCCAACCAATTGAAAAGATCAAATTAAATTGTTTGTGTACCACAAAGAGTCGACCATCTTACATCGCAATCACATTTTCTCATGAGTGATTTTCTGTGTATTTTACTGTAAGTTTTCAAAAGTTAGCTGCTTGGTTGGGTAGTTGATCTGCTGTGTGTTTAGGTTTTTAGCTAATCATATAGTTAGATGAAGTAGCAAGAAGAGAAGTCGAAATGGCTGTATTTAGTCGATGTGTTTCTTTGCTCTACACAAAGAAAGAACTGTAAGATTTTAATGAAGTAACAGCATCCAATAAAATGCACATAAACCATCCTAAATAGCTTCCGTCAGTCATTGTTGATTGTTGATTGTTGATTGTTGATTGTTGATTTTGTAGCGCCGCTAGAAATGCTATTTTTGTCCCTGTTTTACGCGGTGTATTCTCTTTTTATATGAATCTGTCTGTTTCTGATAATGAGTTGAAGCTTTAGAGTTTGTTTCCAAAGGTTGTGGTCTGCAGCTATTTCTTCCCAGCTTGCAGAGTTTATATCCAGAGTCTTCATGTCACATTTACTTTACACATCGAAAGTTTGGGCGCCCCCTAGTTCTTTAAACAGCTGCTAGTTGTCCATAAAGTATATCATCTGATAACCGGCCCTCTTTTATACGGTTTACGTGGCCAAGCTAGGATAAGCTACGTTGTCTGCGCAGCGTGTAGATATTTGGGAGGCCTGTGCGTGTCATGACGCCAAGGGCGGCTTCCGACCGGGGGAGAAGTCTATCGACTTAATTGGATAGTTGCTGCCCACTTAAAGCTGGACAGAACAGAGCCACTAAGGTGCTATCTCGTCACGGCTTTCCCCTGGGTGTTTGGGAATTAGCGAAAACCCGACAACCAAACTGTAACCTACGATTTGGTCGCTGGATCCGCCACACCATTCAAGCGGGCCTATGTGATAATTTCCTCGACATAAACGACACTAACAACACTCAGAGACATAAAATGTGTGTATACTGATATTGTGATTATACTTCTCATGTTCACATGTGTGTATACTGATATTGTGATAATACTTCTCATGTTCACATGTGTCCATAGAGCGTCGATGGGAGCTGCTATTTTTCACACTAGGAGAAATGTAATGCTCTGTCAGTTGTAAAATCATATTATTGCACGATAGCAAAATGGATATTATTACACGATAGAAAGGGGATAATATTGCACGAAAGTGGACGGATATTATTGCACGATAGTAAAGGGACAATATTGAATGATAGTAAATGGATATTATTGCATGATAGTAAACGATTTTTATTTGCTGACGATGCTGCCCTAGTCGCTCATAGTAAAGCCACCCTACAATCCCTGACCAACAACCTGGACAAAGCATGCGACATTTTTTCACTGTCAATTAATGTTCAGAAAACAGTAATACTAAGTCAAGGCGACATCAAACCTCTATTTATTACTCTAAAAGACTGTCCACTAGAATCAGTACAGAGATTTATATATCTTGGATCCACAATTACGCAAAACCATCTCTCATGATGAAGAAATAAACATTCGAATTGGTAAGGCAGCTACGACCTTCGGCAAACTCACTGAAAGGGCCTGGAACAACACAAAACTAACACTGAAGACTAAACTCTTAATATATCAAACGTGTGTGCTTAGCACACTATTATATGGATCTGAAGCCTGGACAACATACTCAAACCAGGAAAAAGACTAAATGTCTTCCACATGCGATGTCTCCTCAAAATAATGCACATCAAATGGCAGGACAAAACAACCAACTTAACTGTCCTGCAACGTGCTAAGACACCAACAATCATGTCGAAGACTAAGATGGCTGGGGCATGTCCAACGAATGGAAGAAAAACGCATTCCTAAGCAGGTGCTATATGGTGAACTAATACACGGAAAAAGACAAATCAGCAGACATAAACTACGATATAGAGATATCTGTAAATCATCTCTGAAAGACTTCTCTATATGCGAAAATGACTGGGAACAGCTGGCTAGTTAGTAATCGCACATCATGGAGAACTTGTATAAGGAACCGTACAACATCTTTTGAGACTGTGCAAAGGCAAAACTTAGAAGAGAAAAGACTCATGAAAAAGGGGTTAAGGCCTATTGGGCCGAAACATCGTTTAATCTGTGTCGTCCACTTATCACGTAAAGCTTCTAACATACCATTTTTTTTTTAATTTTTTTATTTGTCCTCATGAAAAAGGATGGAGAAACCTGTGGACCAGCGAGCCTGACTTGTTCATTCTGTGACCACGTGTGTTTGTCAAACATTGGTAGAATCAGCCACGAGAGAAACTGTTCGGCAAAAACAAAACCTCAAAAAATACACAATAGCCTCCACTAGACCGTCTGACAAGACGGAAAGGGCCATATATATAGTAAACGGATATTATTGCACGATAAGTAAAGTAAAAAAGTAAAGTACCCCCGTCACGCCAAGTGGCGTATAGGGAATATGGTGTTAGTGACCCGTCACGCCAAGTGGCGTATAGGGAATATGGTGTTAGTGACCCGTCACGCCAAGTGGCGTATAGGGAATATGGTGTTAGTGACCCGTCACGCCAAGTGGCGTATAGGGAATATGGTGTTAGTGACCCGTCACGCCAAGTGGCGTATAGGGAATATGGTGTTAGTGACCATAAATTTTACAGACCTTCAGCACATGATATTTGGGGTAATGTGGTCGGTATTACGCCCATGCCGCTTCACTTTCCCAGAAAAATATTCGGTACCCATTTAAGGCTGGGTGAACCCAGAAGCCGTCGACTGGGATTGAACCCTACCCCTTGTCCTTTGTCGTCCAGTTCAGTAACCATTGAGCTATCGCGGCTCCTATTATTGCACAATCATCATCATCAAGTACCGGGCCTAGTGGCATAGGTGATCATGTCTCTCCACAACTTTCGATCTCGGCAGCTATTTATCATTTCTGTTGTTGACCTTCTGCCAAGCCATTCTATTAAGCTGTCTGTTATTTTTTCTCTTTGATTCCCTCTATCTCTTCGTCCCTCATTTTTTCCAGTTGTTACAATATATTCAAGTTGTTCTCTTCTCATTACATGGCCAAAAAATGATGATTGTTTCTTCCTAATATTGGAAATTAGCTCTCTTTTTGCTTTGACCTCTCTCAGAACATCTTCATTACTCTTCTTAGCTGTCCATGGTACTCTCAACATTCTTCTGTAAAACCACATTTCTACAGACTCCAGTGATTTTCTTGTCTGTTGCCCTATTGTCCATGATTCGCATCCATATGTTAAGACTGGCTCTAAGTAACATTTAAGAACTCTTTTTCTTGTTTCTATTGTCAAAAATGGATTGGATTGTATGTTTCCTCGATAGTAATATTGCACAATAGTAAAGGGATATTATTGTACGAAAGTAAAGTAATAGTATTGAACGATAATAAAGGGATAATAGTGAACAATTGTAAAGGGATATTATTGTACGAAAGTAAAGTAACAGTATTGAACGATAATAAAGGGATAATAGTGAACAATAGTAAAGGGATATTATTGCATGACAGTAAAGGGATATTATTGCATGACAGTAAAGGAATGTTATTGCACCAAAGTAAACGGATATTATTGCACGATAACAAAAGGATATTATTTTACGATGTTAAACGGATATTATTGCACTATAGTAAACGAATAAGATTACACGATAGTAAGCGAATTGAAGACAATTGAAACAAGAGAAATGAGATTTTGGGGCTGTGTTAAAAGACACAACAGCCTACTAAAAGTAATCCTGGAGGGGAAAATACAAGGTAAATGAGGCAGAGGAAGACCAAGACTAACATGGACGAGTCACATCAAAAGATGGACAAATCAGCCTATGACAACCTGCACCATCAAATCACGAGACAAAGCAGAATGGCGCTCCATGGTAGCCAATCTTTGTTGCAGAGATGGCACTAGATGATGATGATGATAGTAAACGGATATTTTGGCACGATAGTAAAGGGACAATATTGAATGATAGTAAAGGGATATATTATTGCACGATAGTAAACAGATATTATTGCATGCTAGTAATTAGATTATTATTGCACGATAGTAAAGGTATATTATTACACAATAGTAAACATATATTATTGCATGATAGTAATCGGATATTATTGCCTGATAGTAAACGGATATTTTTACATGATAGTAAACATATATTATTGCATGATAGTAAATGGATAATATTGAATGCAGCAAATCACTTTGCAGACTCCTTTGCAAATGACAACAATATTGAAATTACCCTAGAGAAACGACAAGAGACCCGTTTAAAACAACAAAATGCAAGACAAGAAGAGACCACACATGAAGTCATGGAAATACCCATTACACAAAGAGAGCTAGAGTTGGCAATATCCAAATTAAAAATGAATAAGTCACCAGGTAGTGATAGAGTGTACAATGAAATGATTAAGAACTTGGGAACTGCAGCTAAAGCAAAACTACTGCAGATCTACAACATTTGCTGGATCACTGGTAGAGTGCCACAGGCATGGAGAGACGCAATTATGATACCATTACTAAAGCCAGGAAAAGTTGGTTCAACGACATCCAGCTATAGACCAACCAGCCTTACAAGCTGTTTGTGTAAAACAATGGAACGTATAATCAATCTCAGACTGCTGTGGTACCTAGAAAGTGAAAATCTCCTTGTCCCACAACAAGCAGGCTTTAGACAGTGTTACTCTACTGAAGATCAGGCAACCTATCTTTCCCAGGAAATTGAGGATGCGTTTCAAGAAAAGAAACTGGTTATAGCAGCATGGATAGACCTAAAGAAAGCATTTGGTAAGGTATGGAAGGAAGGGCTTTTGAAGAAACTGAGAAATTATGGAGTAAATGGCAGGATGCACAAATGGGTCAAAGCATACCTGCATTACAGGAGAGCCAGAGTGCAACTGGATGGTCTTAAGAGTAAGAAGGTCTTATTGCGCCAGGGCGTTCCACAAGGAGGGGTACTATCTCCAACACTTTTTCTGATCTACATCAATGACCTAGTTACTGAACTACCACATGGCATCAAAGTGGCAATGTATGCAGATGACTTGGTAATGTGGTGCACAGAGGAGTATGCAACAGTGGCCTCCAAATTGCTACAAAGAGCTGTGAATGCACTGAATTCATGGACAAATAGATGGTGTATCAGCATCAATACAGACAAATGCAGTACTACACTTTTCACTCTCTCCCCAAAACAAAAGCAGGAGCCATCTACATAAACAATGAGCCTGTGAAAGAAGACATACAAGCTACATATCTCGGAGTTACATTTGATAACAAACTATCTTGGAAACAGCAGATAAATAAGGCAACCCAAAAAGCAAGGGGAAAGTTGGCTATTCTAAGAAAGCTGGAACTATGTGGGGTGTGAGTGGGAAAATACTCAGTAAAGTTTACCAACAGAGTATACGCCCACATTTAGAATATGGATCATCTGCATGGTGCTCAGCATCAAACACCACATTGCAAGAACTGGACAAAGTACAAAACTAGGCACTTAGGGTCATCACAGGAGCAATGAAATCAACACCAATATTGGAGATGGAGAAATTGTGGAGGATACCAGCACTGAGAGAACAGAGGGACACAAAGGTACTGATACAGGCAGCAAAATTTGCTTGTATGCCGAGACATCCAATGAAGGACCGATTCCAAAATCTTGCATTGGGACGACTTAAGAGAAGCAGTTTTATTCACCAAGCCAAGCGTTTTAGTAGACAAACACCAGACATGCCAAGAGTTGTTAACCCCCTACTGCCCATACCATAACAGATCCCTGGACAGAGGAATCAGGATTATCAGTTCAAATACGGACAGAAGTGAAAGGGATAGTTGACAAAGAGGAACAGAATAGTCTACAGCGAAAAACAATAACTCTCAGTTTCCTGGACGAAGAATACCCACAAGACCTATGGATTCGTGTGTACACAGATGGATCAGCACAGAATGCAGTAAAGAATGGGGGAGCAGGTGCATATATAGAGTACCCAAATAACACTAGGGATATGAATAAAATAGCAACAGGGAAATATTGTCACAATTATGATGCAGAAATACAAGCAATAAAGTTGGCAATAGAAAAACTGCTGAACAGTAATCTTAGCCCGCAGCCTATAGTGTTTTTGACAGATGCAAGATCAGTACTCCAGGCACTACAATCCAGCAAATTACCACATCTGCAGAACTTATTGACTGAACTCTGCAAGCACCACAGGCTTGCCCTGCAGTGGATCCCATCTCACTGTGGAATACCAGGAAATGAGAAAGCAGATCAGTTGGCAAAGGAAGTTCAACAGGCACACAACTAGATACACCGGTTACATACTATCATAAGAAACAGATAATCAAATCAATCAGAGGACCACAGGCCCCAAATCAGGATGCCTTTCATAATATGAATAGATATGAACAAGTTATCATTATACGCCTCAGAACAGGACACAATCGACTCCATAGTCACATGTATACAAAATTCAAGATCGGCACCTCAATTACTTGTACATGTGGACAGGCGCCCCAGACTGCTGAACACATACTTCAAGACTGCACTGAATATAGTAAACTGAGGAAAATCCATTGGCCCATAGATACAACACTGCAAACAAAACTATATGGGCCACTGCAAGAATTACAAAAGACAGTAACATTTATACAGGAAACGACATTGCAGATATAGACAATACTTCAGGCGAACGAAAGATAGATAGATATATATTGAATGATAGTAAGCGGATATTGTTGCAAGATAGTAAACGGCAATATTGAATAACAGTAAAGGGATATTATTGCATGATATTCTTCCTCTTCTTTCCTTCCTCATCTACCTTTCAGCGTCGAGGGGAGATACAATTTGCGGTCTTTTGCTCTTCTGTTCGCCTCTGCTGTTATGTTTCCTAGTGCTTCTAATATTCCATCGATCCATCTTTTTCGTGGTCGACCCTTGGGTCTGGTGTTCTCACAACGTTTGTTGAATGCTCGTTGTGTTGTGTTTTGTTCTTTCTGCCTTGTCACGTGGCCAAACCATTTTATCTTTTGTTTCCTTATGTATTCTATGGTGGGGGCTATTCCTAGTTTTTTCTCAGTTCTTCATTTGTGATCTTATCTCTCAGACTGTTTTCTGTCATTTGTCTAACACATTTCATCTCTATAGAGGTTATTTTTTCTTATTGTTCTTGCATCTAGGGTCCAGATCTGGCATTGGTAGCACAACGTTGGGATGAAGATTGTATTGTATAGTGCCCGTTTTGCCTCTAGAGTTATTTCCTTGTTGGACAATAGTGGTGATAACTGTCCGATGATTTGGCAAGCATTGTTACATCTTGATTCTATCTCCCTATATATTTAAATATTATTGCACGATAGAAAAGTTATATTATTGCACGATAGTAAAGGGATATTATTGTACGATGTTAAACGGATATTATTACACAATAGTAAACGGTTATTATTGCACGATAGTAAAGGTACACTTTGAATGTTAGTAAAAGGATATTATTGCACGATAGTAAACTGATATTATTGCAGGATAGTATTGGAAGACAGTAAAGGGATATTATTGCATGATACTAAAGGGATATTATTGCACGATAGTAATAAGATATTATTGCATGATAGTAAACTGATATTATTGCACGATATAAATATATATTTTTGTATGATTTTAATTGGATATTACTGCACGATATTAAACGGATATTATTTTATGATAGTGAAGGAATATTATTGCACTATAATAAATGGATATTATTGCACATTAGTAAACGTATATTATTTCACGATAGTAAAGGAATAGTCATGAACGATATTAAACGGATGTTACTGTACCATAGTAAACGGATAACATTCAACTTTAGTAAACAAATATTTTCTCAACTGTATCACCCTCCCACTCACTAAACTCGTGTCGACATTCTGACCGGAAGTCATACATTACCGAAGATACAATCAATTGACGATGTAGCATTCACCCAAAATAAATGACATTGAGAAATTGATAAACCCAGTTCAAAGAAATAGTTCTCCTGCAAACAAAAAAATTGAGAAATTGATAAACCCAGTTCAAAGAAATAGTTCTCCTGCAAACAAAAAAACATTGAGAAATTGATAAACCCAGTTCAAAGAAATAGTTCTCCTGCAAACAAAAAAACATTGAGAAATTGATAAACCCAGTTCAAAGAAATAGTTCTCCTGCAAACAAAAAAACATTGAGAAATTGATAAACCCAGTTCAAAGAAATAGTTCTCCTGCAAACAAAAAACATGTATCTCAATGATACAAAGAATAACATTTTGCAATAATTGAAACCGAGGAAATAAATGATTTTTGTATCATTGGACATAGCTTGGAAAGAGTTAATGGTTCACTTTTTCTTTCTGTCTACACTTCCTCTTGTACCCATTCGCGTGTCGTGGTCAGTACACGGTTCTGGTTCTCGTCCTTTTGTCGGCTTCAGTCATTGTCAGTTCATGTTGTGACGTGTCATTGTCAGTTCATGTTGTGACGTTTCATTGTCAGTTCATGTTGTGACGTGTCATTGTCAGTTCATGTTGTGACGTTTCATTGTCAGTTCATGTTGTGACGTGTCATTGTCAGTTCATGTTGTGACGTGTCATTGTCAGTTCATGTTGTGACGTGTCATTGTCAGTTCATGTTGTGACGTTTCATTGATGTTGTCTGCTTATATACCCTGCGTCTGCCACCAGCTCTTCTCCCTTCTCTTGTAATATTTGTTTTGAATGGTAAGGATTCGCATTCTCTCTAGATGGACAACCCGTTTATTTGTTGTTTCTGGGTGTAGCTTAGTATTGGCTCAATCAATACTCTTTCTCTCATAATATCATTTCTGATTCTATCTTTCTTGGTCACTCCAAGCACTTTTCTCACACATCTCATCTCTAGTGACAAGCTTTCTTTTACGCTTAGACGTAAGTAACCATGTTTGGTATTGGCAGCGCAATGTTGCAATGAATACACTCTGTATAAGATGTTTCTTGGTGGTAATGGAAATAGCATGTGTTAAAGCATATGGGAAAGCTGTCCCAATATTTGGTTTGTCTTGTTACATCGGATATCTGGTTTTTTTATCGATGTTATCATCATCAGAGAATGTAATTCCCAGGTATTTAAAGTTTGTTACTTGTCTTCTTCTTTCCTTCCTCATCTACCTTTCAGCGTCGAAGGGAGATATCATTTGCGGTCTTTTGCTCTTCTGTTCGCTTCTGCTGCTGTTATGTTTCCTAGTGTTTCTAATGTTCCATCGACCCATCTTTTTCGTGGTCGACCCTTGGGTCTGGTGTTCTCCAACGTTTGTTGAAGGCTCGTTGTGTTGTGTTTTGTTCTTTCTGCCTTGTCACGTGGCCGAACCATTTTATCTGTTGTTTCCTTATATATTCTATGGCTGGGGCTATTCCTAGATTTTTTCTCAGTTCTTCATTTCTGATCTTATCTCTCAGACTGTTTCCTGTCATTCGTCTAACACATTTCATCTCTGTAGAGGTTATTTGTCTTATTGTTCTTGCATCTAGAGTCCAGGTCTGGCATTGGTAGCACAACGTTGGAATGAAGATTGTATTGTATAGTGCTCGTTTTGCCTCCAGAGTTATTTCCTTGTTGGACAATAGTGGTGATAACTGTCCGATGATTTGACAAGCTTTGTTGCATCTTGATTCTATCTCTGCTGTTTGAGAATTATCGTTTGTCATTAGAATTCCCAGGTATTTGAATTCCTCTACTTGTTTTAGTTGTCTGCCTTCTATAGTTATGTTGATGTTCTGTTTATTTTTGGCGACATTCATGACTTCTGTTTTGTTGATGTTGATTTTCATGTTGTATTTTGTGCCGGAGATGTTGAGTTTGTTTAAGTGTTCTTGTAGGTCTTCTATTGTAAAGAGTTTGTATTGTTACCTGTAAATGGTTTTAATATCTTGAATTTGTTTGCTAAAGAAAACAACGGGACGACTTCAAAGTAGATTACAAGAATGATAAAAAAAAAAATAATAACAGCTACTACATAGCTGTAGAGGAAACAGAATTACATAACATAGAGCAAAGAGCTGATAGAGCAAGACAACTTAGAGTCATAGGAGCCTATGATGATCTCAAAGAAATATATGGGTGTCAACTACCGATAGATCTGATTTAAAATGCATGTGTTGTATAATTTTTTAAAAATAAATATAAAAAAAACTATCTTTACGACACATAGTACCATTGCTGGTGTATGTCGGGGGGCAACGATAGAACCAGAGGGATAAAGGCCGCTTGGTCAAGCAGTCTCCTCGACGTGTGAGACTCAGGATTTTTATTTCACCCCCGATAGAAAAAATCCTTTCTGTCTACCGTGGGCTTCGAACATCGTACGTCAGCTTTTCAGCCAGCGGAACAGTGGTTTTAGCCGCACGGCCACGCGCACAAGGAACATGTCCACCTTGTAACAATTTAATATTACATCAAACTAAGATGAATTGTGAACAAGGAAAAACAAATATGGTGTGATCATCAAACATGACAAGATGGCCCAGTGAAAGCGGTAGATCAGAGAGGCAGTTATAGACGGCTGTAAGTGCAAGGTGACACAATCTAGGCTTGGGTGTAGGCAACGCCGGGTACCTCAAGCTGGACAAAGAAAGCTTCAAAGTAACTGTCATTGGAGCCAAGTTGTGCCTGTGATTAGCTAGATGATGATGATGATAACAATGTCCTTCTATTCAATCTTTGGGCTTCCTTGAGCCTTGATGTGGGTTCATTTGTTTCACAAATTATATGTTTGTTTCAATTTTATTGGTTGATTTCGGAGTCAATATGTTTGTTTCAATTTTATTGGTTGATTTCGGAGTCAATAGGTTTGTTTCAAGTTTATTGATTGGTTTCATAGGTTATTGATTGGTCTCACAGTTTATTCATTGGTTTCACATTAGAGTGATTGGTTTCACAGTTTATTGGTTTGTTTAAAGTTTATTGATTGATTTCACAGTTTATTGGTTTGTTTAAAGTTTATTGATTGATTTCACAGTTTATTGATTAATTTTACAGTTTATTGATTGGTTTCATAGTTTACTGATTGCCTTCACAGTACAATGATTGATTTAACAGTTTATTGATTGATTTTACAGTTTATTGATTGGTTTCACAGTTGATTGTTTTTTTTTTTCAAATTTATTTATTTATTGATTTGATAGTGATTGGTTTGTGTCACTGTTTATTGGCTTTTTCATAGTTTATTGATTTGTTTCACAGTTTATTGATTGGTTACACAGTTTATTGATTGGTAACACATTTTTAAAAATTGGTTTCACAACTTGCAGCTTTCTTTCTAACTTTTTTAAAAAGTTGTTTCACAGCTTGTAGTTGTTTATTTTGTAGAATGTTTATTTCACAATTGTTTAATTTGTTTCACGGTGTTCATTTTCTTCTGTTCGTTTTTGTTTGATTAATTAAACGATTGAATGATTAGTACATTGATTGAATGAATTATTGTACATGTTCCTTGCTAAGTTGATTGATTGTTTATTTTTTTAATTGGATTTTTACACTTGTTAGTATATTTCTGAACATGTTGGATACTTGATTTACATTTGTTTTATTAACATTTATAATAGTTGGTGCTTTTGTTTAATTGATTTATTACTTGAATAGTGTGTTGTGTTTCCATGATAGATGATTAGAAAGGGAAAAAATGTAATCTATTTTGTGTTCGGTTTTTAATGGTTGGTCTATTTTTATTTAGTCGTTTGTTTGGTTGCTTTTGTTATTGAGCCAGTGGTAGTTTGTGCTAAACACTCCGTTTAGCACACCCCACCACTGGCTCTTTGCTACCAGCTTTACCCCAGCATTGCAATTATTTGCCTGTTACCTGCTTTTGTTATTCATTGACTTGGAATCCGGAATTTGAATATGTCAAAGGTAACACCAGTTATCCATCGTTAACTTTCCACTTGTATTCTTGTGTGTGTGTTGACCCTTGACAAACAGAAATCAGTCCTGTGTACTCTGTGTAGTGTTACCAACAAACCGGTTGCTTACGGTAATAAAACACAAAGACATGCCTTATCTAAAACTGTTGATATCGTCCAAAGTTCAACTTTCTTTTAACAAAGTGACAGTTTATTGAACAATATATTAATTCTGTTAGTTTTTTTTTCTTTTCTGAACTAATAAATAAGAAAAAGATTCTTGAAGAACTCAGAAACATTGACTTCTCCAAGTCTGAGAAGATGGCGCTAACACTGACCAGAACAGCGATTGTTTTCTCTATTTTATTATCAGTGGTTCACTCTCAGTGTAAGTTGTTTGTGTGTAATCTCAATGTAAGCGATGTTTTGTATAACTTGACATCTCCGAGATCTGTTCACATTAAATGTAAATTGTGTTCTGCGAACTTCAGTTACGTGAGATCTGTTCACATCGAATGTAAAGTGAAAAATTAAGTAAGTTCAAATCTGTAAGATCAGTTCACTTTTACTATAACTTGTGATGTATGTGACATAAAAATTCTGTGAAGACTTTTGTATATTCAATATTTTTCAAACCCATGCATCAATCACTGTTATATTAAGTTTCCTGGCCTTCTTATTTCTTATTTTGCATAACTTCGAAAAGCTGCCCTCTCAAATGTCTCTTTACTCTATTTTTCATAGTTCTCTTGTTGATTCTATCTCTCACTGTTCTCTTGTTCATTCGTTCTTCCCACTGATCTCTTCTTTTTTCCCACTGGTCTCTTCTTTACTTTAGTTCTCATTGTTCTCTTTTCTACTCTAGTTCTCATTGTTTTCTTGTTTATTCTATTTATGGCTGTTCTCTTGTAGCATTTTACTATCTGCCTTTGCATTACTATTTATGACGTCAGTGAGTCATGTTTGATGACTGGTGGTAAGCTGAAGCGTCATAACGGCGTCGGGTGTAAAGAGGATGGTCGATGTACACATTTACAAGCTGTGAACGGTTGTTCAAAGGGTCAGTTAATGAGATAATGCAGTCTAGAGACTATACGAAGTTTGTAAACAGCATTCATCACATAGGAATCACAACATATACATTCAAGCTTGGTGAAAGAAGCAAATTAACCCATAAGTCATTGCAGGGTTCGCTATCTACTGTGAGATACTGGGCAACCGAACCAATCAGTTATTGCAGGGTTCGCTATCTTCTATAAGATACTGGGCAACTGAACCCATCAGTTATTGCGGGGTTCGCTATCTTCAGTAAGATACTGGGCAACAGAATCCATCAATTATTGCAGGGTTCGCTATCTTCTGTAAGATACTGGGTAACTGAACCCATCAGTTATTGCAGGGTTGGCTGTCTTCTGTCAAATACTGGGCAAATGAACCCATCAGTCATTGCAGGGTTCGCTGTCTTCTGTAAAATACTGGGCAACGGAACCCATCAGTCATTGCAGGGTTCGCTGTCTTCTGTAAAATACTGGGCAACGGAACCCATCAGTCATTGCAGGGTTCGCTGTCTTCTGTAAAATACTGGGCAACGGAACCCATCAGTCATTGCAGGGTTCGCTGTCTTCTGTAAAATACTGGGCAACGGAACCCATCAGTCATTGCAGGGTTCGCTGTCTTCTGTAAAATACTGGGCAACGGAACCCATCAGTTATTGCAGGGTTCGCTGTCTTCTGTAAAATACTGGGCAACGGAACCCATCAGTCATTGCAGGGTTCGCTGTCTTCTGTAAAATACTGGGCAACGGAACCCATCAGTCATTGCAGGGTTCGCTGTCTTCTGTAAAATACTGGGCAACTGAACCCATCAGTCATTGCAGGGTTGGCTGTCTTCTGTAAGATTATGGGCTTATGTTGTTGCTTCTAGAGTTGTTTTTGTTATCTCCAGTAAAAATAATATTTCTGGTCGAACTTACGAACAAAAGGCAAATTGTTTGGAACAAAAGAAACTTTGTCTGGAAGAGCTTCCACTATAACTCAACAACTGTTATCGTTTTTTTTTATGTTTTTCTTGTCTCTTGCATGTATGTTGCTTCTTACCATATGTAAAAAAAAAAAAAAAAAAAAAAGTGAAGAGCTCTGTCAAGGATAGGTGGCGTATAGGGAATATGGTGTTAGCGACCATAATTTATATAGACCTTCGACACGTGATTTTGGGGGTTATGTGGTCGGTATTACGCCCGTGCATCGTTACTTTCCCATAACAAAATCCTTGGTGAACCCGGGACGCGGCGAGCAGGATCGAACCTTAACTCTTGCTCACTAACCACTCTTATTCCAAGCGGGCACGAGTTAGTGAAGTTATTTGCAGGAAGTGCTTGGCAATTGGTACCGATGTTTGTTAGTCGTCCGATTTTCCTCTTCGCACATCGAAGATAAGCGTTCAAATATTCTCCCCAGTAAACTGATCAACTGTTTCACAAGTTCTCCCTTGTTTTCCTCGAGTCCTCCTGAATGTAAACAACATACCCTACCTAACACAAACATCTGTGAGTGGCTCCTGCAGATTCACCAGCAGCATCGACATTTTCATCATCTCGCATTTCTTTTCTATCGTACGGACGGGTCCCGGATCCAGATGCACGAACACAGTAGTGCAAGCGCAAAATCGCTGTCCATAGTGGCAAAGTGGAGCTTTCGGCCGCCTTGATATAGCGATCTACACTACGGAGCTGTAATTAATCGGCGTTTAACAAAACGAATAACGGTTATTGAACTCTCAATATTGTTGTAACGAAATACACACATTGATTTCACAACGAGAATGGTTACATTCACACTATCTCATCATCATCATGTACCATACCGGTTGGCGAAAGCGCTCATGTCCTTCCACAAAATTATATCCACAGTGGATCGTATCAATTCTGTTGACTGTTTTCCATGCATAACACCAAGTTACCTAGTATTATCTCTTTTTGTTGGCCGCGACCTCTCTTTCCCTGTATTTTGCTAGTTGTAACCAAGCATTAAAAACGTTCAACTGTTCATGATGTGCCCGAAAAATGTTGATTTTTTTTTCCTGATGTATTTTAGGAGCTCCCTTTTTGTGTTGGCCTCATTCAGAATGTGCTCGTTGGTCTTTTTTAGCTGTCCAGTGAACTTTAAATAAACATTCTTCTGAGAATCCCTCTCCCTGAGGGTTATAATCGTCTTTTCATTGTCTGTCCACTGTCCATGATTCGCTTCCATAGGTCATAATTGGCTCTCTATAGCACCGATGAACTTTATTTCTTACTTCTATTGACATAGACCTGTTGCATAAAACGATTTTCATTTTCTGAAATGTTATTTTTATCTGAGCTATTCTGCATGTTTTAACTTCTGTGGTGCATCTCCCATCTGATGTTATTATTGTGCTCAAGTATTTGAAGCGTTGGACTTGTTTCAGATTTGTCCTGTTTATTTTTATGCTGCATGATGGTGATGATAGTTTCTTTGATATGACCGTTACCTCTATTTTCTTACTATTCAAACTGAGACCATTCTCGTTGCTTTCTTTAACTATTATGTCTATTATTTCTTGTAGTTAATTTTCTGTCTTTGCTATTAAGACTGTATCATTCACATATCACACTGTCTAATTCGCCAAAAAGGGCCACTGCCAAGTGCGCGAACTTCATTGCTCCATTGAGAATCAGATAGTGGAACATTCGTTTTATTTTAGCGCAGCGATCTACATTCATCATCATTGTCGAGTGCCATCTTCGCAGCTAAGGTTGGCTACCATGGAGCGCCATTCTGCTCTGTCTCTTGCTTTGATGGTGCAGGTTGTTATAGGCTGGTTTGTCCATCTTTTGATGTTACTCGTCAATGTTAGTCTTGGCCTGCCTCTGCCACTTGTATTTTCCCCTCCAGGATTACTTTTAGTAGGCTGTTGTGTCTGTTAACATGGGCCAGAAATCACATTTGTCTTGTTTGAATTGTGTCCAGTAGTTCTCTTTTTATTTTTAGTTGTTTTAAGACTTCATCGTTTGTTTTCATTTCCCTCCATCCAATTCTAACTAATTTTTCTATATATCCACATTTCAAAGGCTTAAATTCTCTGTTCTGTTTTCTTGTCTAATGTCCATGTTTCTGCACCATATAGGAATGTTGAGAAGACATAACATTTTGCTATTCTTAGTATAAGCACTGGTGTTATTTGTTATGATGTTAGTTCATGATGTTCTTCATGACATTAAAATTACTTTTTGCCATTTCTATTCTTTTGTTTATTTTAGTTTTACATTTTCCATCACTGGTTATAGTATGTCCAAGGTAGTTGTAGCTCTGAACTGTCTCCAGGTCTATTCAATCAATTTTGATATCCACTTGTGGGTTTTGAGTATTTTCTTTGTTTATGATCATAGTTTTAGTCTTTTTGATATTCATATCTAGTCCATATTTTTTGGTTATCATGTTTATTTCATTAAGTAATTGTTGTAGATCGTTAGGATTTTCTGCTAGTAGTACAGTATCGTCAGCATATCTTAGGTTATTGATTATCTTCCCATAATTATGAAATTAATCAGTTTCAAAATGCAAATCCATTATAAAATCAATTATATTTTCCATAAAATGTTACATCTTCTCAAAATTCCTGTATAGTGCAGAAACATGGACATTAGACCAGAAAACAGAACAAAAAATTGAGGCCTTTGAAATGTGGATTTATAGAAGAATAAGTAGAATTGGATGGAAAGAAAAGAAAATAAACGAGGAAGTTTTAAAACAACTAAAAATGAAGAAAGAACTACTAAAGACAATTAAAGCAAGACAAATGAAATTTTTTGGTCATGTTAAAAGACATAACAGCCTACTAAAAGTAATCCTGGAGGGGAAAATACAAGGTAAAAGAGGCAGAGGCAGACCAAGACTAACATGGACGAGTAACATCAAAAGATGGACAAGTCAGCCTATGGCAATCTGCACCATCAAAGCAAGAGACAGAGTGGAATGGCGCTCCTTGGTAGCGAACCTTCGATGCGGAGACGGCACTCAATGATGATAATATTTTCCATCCTTAATTCTGCACGCGGGAGCTAGAAAGCAACTAAAGAAAGAGAAAATAATTTGGACGGATTTGAAAACAAATGCCTGAGGACAATAGTTCCTATACCATGGGACGAATGTAAGACTAGTGCAGAAATAAGAGAAATGACAAAGCATCCACAAATCAATTACGATCAAAAGAAGAAGGTAGTTATACGTTGAACGTTGATCATGTGACGAGAACAGACAAGAAGAGAACATCAAAGCAAGTCCTCACACGGGAACCAGATGGTAAAGTTTGTACTTGACCACCCAGAGTAAAAAGGAGCCCTGTAGTTGGGGCGACAACAGCAGACATGAGCTACTTACCAAACATTAAAGAACCCCCTCAGAACAGAAACGTGTGGCGAGATACAATGCAGGTTTTGTGCAAGGTCTCATAAGAAAGGTCACAGAGAGTCTAGAGTTTCTCCCCTTGTGCCGTCCTCAACTCGACAGGACAATCGATGGATACAAACGCAAAAAGAAAAAGACCTGTAGCGGTCGATGGATGATCGATAGAACACAAACTCTATTCCACATTTTTAAAACCAAAAGTCTCGTTATTACCGATGATTGATAGCATGATGAACAGCCTGAGAGACGAGATCAGAAAGGAAGAACTGAGAAAAAAGCTAGGAATAACTCGCGCCATAGAGTATATATAAAGAAACAACAAATAGTTTGGCCATGTGGAAAGGCAGAAAGATCAAAACATAACTTTGCTAGATCACAACACCCAAGGGCCGATTTACGAAAAACGATGGATTTACGGTATTAGAAACATGAGGAAACAACAGCAGCAGAGGCGAACAGAAAAGCAAAAGATTGCAAATTATATCTCTCCTCGACGCTGAAAATCGGATGAGGAAGGAAAGCAGAAGAAGATTAATAGGAACTTACTTCCAACTGTGTGTGAAGTCCTTGCAAATAATTTAGCAAGGGGAACATATATAAGTAAAGTAAAGTAAAGTACCCCCGTCACGCCAAGTGGCGTATAGGGAAATATGGTGTTAATGACCCTATATTTTACAGACCTTCAGCACATGATTTTTGGGGTAATGTGGTCAGAATTACGCCCGTGCTGCTTTACTTTCCCAAAAAAAAATCCGGTACCCATTTAAGGCTGGGTGAACCCGGAAGCCGTCGGTTGGTATCGAACCCTACTCCTTGTCCGTGGTAGTCCAGTTCACTAACCACTGAGCTATCGCGGCTCGGGAACAGATATAAAGAGTATATATATATGTAAGAAGGACATGTAAAGTGATTGTATCGTGACTTCCGTTTCCCAAGATGGTGGATCTATGTCACGTTCTCTCGATCGCTGCAGAAAGTGCATTCGGGGTCTGATTATTTTCGGTTCTCCATTGCACTTTTCTGCGTTAAAGTAAAAATGATGATCTACTTATTACATCTGCGCCGCTAAAGCGAAGTCGTAATCCGGCAACAGTCCTTTTTTGACAAATCAAGTGTTGTGAATGCGACCTTCCACCTTCTAGACTTGATCTGCGCTTTACGTCACATTGGTGCTGTTCATGACCGTTGTTGGAATTCCTTGACGCAAGTTATTTACATGTTACTCATTAATGTAAACTGTTTCGTCAGCCACAGTTGTATCTCTTTAGGGAATTTGCACCGTGTTTTGTTCGCCGTAGGCTACTTTCACTAGAGTAATCAGGAATCTAAAGAGAGCGAAATTGTGTTGTGCGACATTGCTGTGTGCTACGTCATCATAATGATTCGTCGTATACCCTAGACCGGCCGTACGCTAATCTTACGGACTGTTGTTTGATGTGCGATGGGGATAATCTGACGACTAACTGTGTGTCTATATGTTCGGAATTGGAGTCAATAACGATGGCCTAACATCTTCAAGCGCTATACATTAAAAAAAAAATATGACGATCATCATTTTCAAGAGGACGTGAACTTCCGGTATATGGTGGATAGGCGGCGGGAACAATTGAAGGCTATGTCTGAAAAGTGTTCCTTGTTGCAGTTTCCTCATATTCCAAGTCCGGCTTGTTGCAGAAGCTACTGAGTTAAGTGCTCTGTGCACACCGTGAGCTGTGTCTCATTCGTTTTGATCATGTTTCGATATTCCAATTGTTTACGATGAATGACGATATCGTATGACAGGGAACAGTTGGCTGTGTTCACTTTCTGCGCGATTTCGGCTTATGTCTTTTGGCTTGTGCTGAGACTGCTACGATGGGGACTACAGTTACCTTTCTTAGTTTGGGAGATGCGATATTAATTCGGATGATTACGCTGGCACGGGCGGTTGAGCAATTATGGATTTTAATTCGTTTTCAGTGATACCGGGACCTTCCATAAACAAATAACCAAATAGATTGTATCGTTCCTCGGTATTGTGTGCGTGTGTGAACGAGAGAGTAAAGTAAGAAAGCATTTTTACCGACATAAACATGTTTGATCAGTTATCAGTGGTGAAGTGTTTCTGGAAAAATCGAGACAGGACACACTCTGATGGGCCTGATAAAGACATCGAGATCCTGGTCTCCATGCTGATAATAAACTACCTAGGCCAGACATATGTCAAATATCAAGTGCTTCTAGAAGGTCACTGTTTTTGATAACATCGCAATAAACAGTCACATATCATCTTCCTTGTGAGGCCCTTATTTTTCTTGTAGACAGTTAAAGTGATGGCTGCTTTACAAAGTGAATATATGAATTTACATAAGTTGATTAGCACTTTTTTTAACAATTGTAATTTCCACTCTCTTATTTACATTTTCTAGTGTTTTCTTTTACACCAATTATGTTGTCTGATTCTTTATGTTACATTGTCTCACTTGTAGAGGCAACACTGTCTCACATACATAGGCAACAGTGTCTCACTTACAGAGGCCACACTGTCTCATTTGACATATAAGTCATAGTTGACAATAGTAGCCTCCGTCAGTCATAGTTGACTATAGTAGCCTCCGTCAGTCATATAAGAATATAGTAGCCTTTGTAAGTCACAGTTGACTATAGTAGCCTCCGTCAGTCATAGTAGAATATAGTAGCCCCCGTCAGCCATAGTTGATTTCAGTAGCCT
The DNA here is from genome assembly GCA_032433765.1 of Megaustenia siamemsis. Taxonomy (NCBI): domain Eukaryota; kingdom Metazoa; phylum Mollusca; class Gastropoda; order Stylommatophora; family Ariophantidae; genus Megaustenia; species Megaustenia siamemsis. The sequence continues at coordinate 79,245,153 of JAVIAB010000050.1, forward strand.
CCGTCAGTCATTGTTGACTATAGTAGCCTTCATCAGTCATAGTTGACAATAGTAGCCTCCGTCAGTCATAGTTGATTATAGTAGCCTCTGTCAGTCATAGCAGAATATAGTAGCCTTCATCAGTCATAGTTGACAATAGTAGCCTCCGTCAGTCATAATTGCTTATAGCAGCCTCCGTCAGTCATATTTGAATATAGTCAAATCCGTCAGTCATATTTGAATATAGTAGCCACCATCAGTCATAGTTGAATATAGAAGTCTCCGTCAGTCATAGTTGACTCTAGTATCCTTCGTCAGTCATAGATGACAACAGTAGCCTGCGTCAGTCATAGTTGACTATAGTAGACTCCGCCAGTCATAGTTGACAATAGCAGCTTCCGTCAGTATAGTTGACTACAGTAGCCTCCGCCAGTCATAGTTAACTATAGTAACCTCCGTCTGTCATAGTTGACTATAGTAGCCTACGTCAGTCATAGTTGACTATAGTAGCCTCCGCCAGTCATAGTTAACTATAGTAACCTCCGTCTGTCATAGTTGACTATAGTAGCCTACGTCAGTCATTGTTGACTATAGCTGCCTCCGTCAGTCATAGTTAACTATAGTAACCTCCGTCTGTCATAGTTGACTATAGTAGCCTACGTCAGTCATAGTTGACTATAGTAGCCTCCGTCAGTCCTAGTTGACTATAGTAGCCTACGTCAGTCATAGTTGACTATAGTAGTCTCCGTCAGTCCTAGTTGACTATAGTAGCCTCCGTCAGTCATAGTAGAATATAGTAGCCTTCATCAGTCATAGTTGACAATAGTAGCCTCCGTCAGTCATAATTGATTATAGCAGTCTCCGTCAGTCATATTTGAATATAGTCACCTCCGTCAGTCATATTTGAATATAGTAGCCACCATCAGTCATAGTTGAATATATAAGTCTCCGTCAGCCATAGTTGACTCTAGTATCCTTCGTCAGTCATAGTTGACAACAGTAGCCTGCGTCAGTCATAGTTGACTATAGTAGACTCCGCCAGTCATAGTTGACAATAGCAGCTTCCGTCAGTCATAGTTGACAATAGTATTCTGCGTCGGTCATAGCTGACTATAGTAGCCTCCGTCACTCATAGTTGATTTGTCAGCGCCTCTAGAAATGTAACTTCTTTTTGTTTTTACGCTGTGTGTTCTCTTGTTCTATGAATGTGTCTGCTTCTTGCTTGAGTTGGAGCGTTAGAGTGTGTTTCCAAAGAACGCAGTCTACAATATCTCTTCCCACGACTGACTTGATTTGCGGTCATACATCTTGAAAACCTATTGTGTCGGAGCTTAAATACCCAAACATAACTTTGCGTGTGGAATATCTGCAGCAAATGAAATTGTCGCAATTGTCGCGAAGTCACAATTTGCAACCCCACCTACCATTTAAAGTCCACAATCCTGAGCCACATTTGACCCAGAGCTGACCAATGCCTCAGACTTTACAATAACAAGCTGTTTTTGTGACTCCAATATAACCTCTGGGCAGTTTTACCTCTCCTGAGTTTCAAAATAATGTTTACTTCATGACTTTTACCTGTCCTAGAAGTTGTTTGTCAACTAATTTACCCGACGGTCAATCAATGTGTTATCCACACTTCCACAACAACTGCTTGGAAAATTTCCGTTCTCCCGAAACTTGTTATATTTGAGTACTATTGTGTACCCTTCCTTCATCCCCACTTTAGTCCTCGGCTTTGTCACTACCCGCTATGAACTTACCATTGCCTTCGTTGGACTTGTTATTCTGTCACTAACACTGATGACGTATTCTATGCCACTGTTATAGTCTGTTAAGTAATGGGTACTGTCTGAATTACCTGCCCCATGTTTCCTATACTGTTACAGTTGTTACAATCAATAATTTCACATAAACGTGGATAAACTGTTGTAATCTCTCCCACTGTGTGCCATGTATAGATAATGTAATCTGAACTCACCAAATACTAATTCTCTCTCATTGTTTTCCATGTATAGATAATGTAATCTGAACTCACCAAATACTAAATCTCTCTCACTGTGTGCCATGTATAGATAAAGTAATCTGAACTCACCAAATACTAATTCTCTCTCATTGTTTTCCATGTATAGATAATGTAATCTCAACTCACCAAAACTAATTCTCTCTCATTGTTTTCCATGTACAGATAATGTAGTCTGAACTCACCAAATACTAAATCTCTTTCATTGTTTGCCTTATATAGATAATGTAATCTGAACTTATCACTATCATTGTTACTGTTTCCCAACAGACGACATCTGCTATGAGAAGGCGGATATTATCTTCATCATGGACGCCTCCGGCAGTGTCGGATCCTCGGACTTCCAGAAACAGCTCCAGTTCGCCGCAACTTTCATTAACAACTTCCAGGTTGGAGTCACCCAGTTCAGCGTGCTGCGGTTCGAAAGCACCCCGTCAATTGTCATCGATTTTGATGATTACAGTGACAACACCGCCCTGAAAAATGTAGGCAGCTTATTTCTTTCTTTTTTTTAAATTTGGAATTTATTTTCAAACAGGAAAGCTGGTACAAGATGTAAAATATTTGGTAGAATTGATGAACAGCTGGTACAAGATGTAAATTATATGTTAGAATTGATGGACAATTGGTACAAGATGTAAAATATTTGGTAGAATTGATGGACAGTTAGTACATGTACATGTAAAATATTTGGTAGAATTGATGGACAGTTAGTACATGTAAAATATTTGGCAGAATTTATGGAAAATTAGTACAATATGTAAAATATTTGGTAGAATTGATGAACAGCTGGTACAAGATGTAAAATATTTGGTAGAATTGATGGACAATTGGTACAAGACGTAAAATATTTGGTAGAATTGATGGACAGTTAGTACATGTAAAATATTTGGTAGAATTGTTGGGTAGTTGGTACAGCATGTAAAATATTTGTCCACTTCATTTCTGACATTTCCTTTATTTTGTTTCAGTTTAGTTTAGTCGACGGGTCATTCTTATTACACATGGACAAGTCCAAAAGTGATCAGATCTTTTCCGAAATATCCGCAATCAACATAGGCCAAACTTTCTAGTCTGTTAGCACGTTTTTTTTTTGTCTCTTACGCCCACGTACACTGGCACAAAATAAAGTCGCTTTTTGATAGGCTAGACATCCCCAGATACCACCATCGTCGAGACCAGGTAGTTGCCATCTGCTGAGAATACTCATTGAATCAGTGGGGAAACACACGTGTATATAAAGATGTGTCTCAAACCATGCTAGCTGTGTCTCAAATCATGCTAGCTGTGTCTCAAACCATGCTAGCTGTGTCTCAAACCATGCTAGCTGTGTCTCAAACCATGCTAGCTGTGTCTCAAATCATGCTAGCTGTGTCTCAAACCATGCTAGCTAGCTGTATATCAAACCATGCTAGATGTGTCTCAAACCATGCTAGCTGTGTCTCAAATCATGCTAGCTGTGTCTCAAACCATGCTAGATGTGTCTCAAATCATGCTAGCTGTATATCAAACCATGCTAGATGTGTCTCAAATCATGCTAGCTGTGTCTCAAATCATGCTAGCTGTGTCTCAAACCATGCTAGCTAGCTGTATATCAAACCATGCTAGATGTGTCTCAAACCATGCTAGTTATGTCTCAAACCATGCTAGCTGTGTCTCAAACAATGCTAGTTGTGTCTCAAACCATGCTAGTTGTGTCTCAAACCATGCTAGTTGTGTCTCAAACCATGCTAGTTGTGTCTCAAACCATGCTAGTTATGTCTCAAACCATGCTAGCTGTGTCTCAAACCATGCTAGATGTGTCTCAAACCATGCTAGCTGTGTCTCAAACCATGCTAGATGTGTCTCAAACCATGCTAGCTGTGTCTCAAACCATGCTAGCTGTGTCTCAAACCATGCTAGATGTGTCTCAAACCATGCTAGTTGTGTCTCAAACCATGCTAGTTATGTCTCAAACCATGCTAGCTGTGTCTCAAACCATGCTAGATGTGTCTCAAACCATGCTAGATGTGTCTCAAACCATGCTAGCTGTGTCTCAAACCATGCTAGCTGTGTCTCAAACCATGCTAGATGTGTCTCAAACCATGCTAGTTGTGTCTCAAACCATGCTAGTTATGTCTCAAACCATGCTAGCTGTGTCTCAAACCATGCTAGCTGTGTCTCAAACCATGCTAGCTGTGTCTCAAACCATGCTAGATGTGTCTCAAACCATGCTAGCTGTGTCTCAAACCATGCTAGATGTGTCTCAAACCATGCTAGCTGTGTCTCAAACCATGCTAGATGTGTCTCAAACCATGCTAGCTGTGTCTCAAACCATGCTAGCTGTGTCTCAAACCATGCTAGATGTGTCTCAAACCATGCTAGATGTGTCTCAAAGCATGCACGTTGTGCCACATGCTAATTCTTCTCTGACAGCCACAATTTTCAGGTGTCAGACATAGTTGGTACAATATGTTTTATGATTAGAACATTTGAGGAACATTTGAGTTGGTACAACATATTAGGTGGTCGGAACACTTGAGCGATAGTTGGTACAACATGTTAGGTGGTCGGAACATTTGAGGAACAGTTGGTACAACATGTTAGGTGGTTGGAACATTTTTGGACAGTTGGTACAACATATTAGGTTGTCGGAACATTTGAGGGACAGTTGGTACAATATATTAGGTGGTTGGAACATTTGAGGCACAGGTGGTACAACATATTAGGTGGCTGGAACATTTGAGGGACAGTTGGTACAATACATTAGGTGGTTGGAACATTTGAGGCACAGTTGGTACAACATATTAGGTGGCTGGAACATTTGAGGGACAGTTGGTACAATATATTAGGTGGTTGGGACATTTCAGGGACAGTTGGTACAACATATTAGGTTGTCGTAACATTTGAGGGACAGTTGGTACAACATATTAGGTGGTTGGAACATTTGAGGCACAGTTGGTACAACATATTAGGTGGTTGGAACATTTGAGGGACAGTTGGTACAACATATTAGGTGGTTGGAACATTTGAGGGACAGTTGGTACAACATATTAGGTGGTTGGAACATTTGAGGGACAGTTGGTACACATATTAGGTGGTTGGAACATTTTGAGGGACAGTTGGTACAACATATTAGGTTGTCGGAACATTTGAGGGACAGTTGGTACAACATATTAGGTGGTTGGAACATTTCAGGGACAGTTGGTACAACATATTAAGTTGTTGGAACATTTGAGAGACAGTTGGTACAACATATTAGGTGGTTGGAACATTTGAGGGACAGTTGGTACAACATATTAGGTGGTTGGAACATTTGAGGGACAGTTGGTACAACATATTAGGTGGTTGGAACATTTGAGGGACAGTTGGTACAACATATTAGGTGGTTGGAACATTTGAGGGACAGTTGGTACAACATATTAGGTGGTTGGAACATTTGAGGGACAGTTGGTACAACATATTAGGTGGTTGGAACATTTGAGGGACAGTTCTACGACAAGTTAAATTGTTAGAACATTTGAAAAGCAAGTGCTGTGTAGTCTCTACATTCACCAATCACCACTGTTGTAAGACACAAACAAGGCTAGAACAATAACTGTGTCCTTTTATTTAAATTTGTCTAAAAATGATTTATTTCAGTTATTTTTCCTTTACAACTATGTTGGTTATATTTAACTTCTGCAGGCAATTCTGAACATCAAATACCCTGGCGGAGGCACAGACACTGCCGCAGCTCTGAAACTGGCCAGAGAACAGGCTTTCACCGCAGCTAGAGGCAGTCGGAAAGGAGTACCCAAGATCGCTATTGTGTCCACAGACGGTCAGTCTAACAATCAAAACTACACGGCAGTGGAGGCTGTGAAACTGAAGAACTCTAACGTTCTGGTTCTCTCCATTGGAGTGGGCAGGTCTGCGTACAGGCCGGAACTGCAAGCGATCGCCACCTACCCGGAGGATGTCTTCGAAGTGGTCGATTACAATCAATTGGTATCGATTGTACATGATTACAGTGAAATGGTTTGCCGAGAGGGTAATTATAGATTATTAATCTCCTCTAACAGGGTCTAGCAGAACATGTCTTCGGCCATTAATCTCTTCTAACAGGGTCTAGCAGAACATGACTTCGGTCATTAATCTCTTCTAACACGGTCTAGCAGAACATGTCTTCGGCCATTAATCTCTTCTAACAGGGTCTAGCAGAACATGTCTTCGGCCATTACTCTCTTCTAACAGGGTCTAGCAGAACATGTCTTCGGCCATTAATCTCTTCTAACAGGGTCTAGCAGAACATGTCTTCGGCCATTACTCTCTTCTAACAGGGTCTAGCAGAACATGTCTTCGCCATTAATCTCTTCTAACAGGGTCTAGCAGAACATGACTTCGGCCATTAATCTCTTCTAACAGGGTCTAGCAGAACATGACTTCGGTCATTAATCTCTTCTAACACGGTCTAGCAGAACATGTCTTCGGCCATTACTCTCTTCTAACAGGGTCTAGCAGAACATGTCTTCGGCCATTAATCTCTTCTAACTGGGTCTAGCAGAACATGTCTTCGGCCATTAATCTCTTCTAACTGGGTCTAGCATAACGGGTCATCGGTCATTAATCTCCTCATGATGGGGTTGGAAGATCAGGTCTATGGTCTTTAATATTAATTAGCACGGTCTAACAGGTTAGGTCTTTGTCGTTAATCTCATCTAGCAGGCTTTGGTATTGGATTGATTTCGTCACAGTTAAATCGTCTTCAATTCTATTGACATTATTTAGGGTACCCAGAGAGATAACACATTCTCGATCTGGCTCTTCTCACATCAGCTGATGTCGTTTGATGATGTTGTAGTCTCAGTGATGTTGTAGTCTCAGTGATGTTGTAGTCCAGTGATGTTGTAGTCTCAATGATGTTGTAATCTCAATGATGTTGTAGTCTCAGTGATGTTGTAATCTCAATGATGTTGTAGTCTCAATGATGTTGTAGTCTCAATGATGTTGTAGTCTCAGTGATGTTGTAATCTCAATGATGTTGTAGTCTCAGTGATGTTGTAATCTCAATGATGTTGTAGTCTCAATGATGTTGTAATCTCAATGATGTTGTAGTCTTAGTGATGTTGTAATCTCAATGATGTTGTAGTCTCAGTGATGTTGTAGTCTCAATGATGTTGTAGTCTCAGTGATGTTGTAGTCTCAGTGATGTTGTAGTTTCAGTGATGTTGTAGTCTCAATGATGTTGTAGTCTCAGTGATGTTGTAGTCTCAATGATGTTGTAGTCTCAATGATGTTGTAGTCTCAGTGATGTTGTAGTCCAGTGATGTTGTAGTCTAAGTGTTGTTGTAATCTCAATGATGTTGTAATCTCAGTGATGTTGTAGTCTCAGTGATGTTGTAATCTCAATGATGTTGTAGTCTCAGTGATGTTTTAGTCTCAGTGATCTTTTAGTCTCAGTGATGTTGTAGTCTCAATGATGTTGTAGTCTCTGTGATGTTTTAGTCTCAGTGATCTTTTAGTCTCAGTGATGTTGTAGTCTCAGTGATGTTGTAGTCTAGTGATGTTTTAGTCTCAGTGATCTTTTAGTCTCAGTGATGTTGTAGTCTCAGTGATGTTGTAGTCTAGTGATGTTTTAGTCTCAGTGATGTTGTAGTCCAGTGATGTTTTAGTCTCAGTGATGTTGTAGTCCAGCGATGTTTTAGTCTCAGTGATGTTGTAGTCCAGTGATGTTGTAGTCTCAGTGATGTTGTAGTCCAGTGATGTTGTAGTCTCAGTGATGTTGTAGTCCAGTGATGTTTTAGTCTCAGTGATGTTGTAGTCCAGTGATGTTTTAGTCTCAGTGATGTTGTAGTCTCAGTGATGTTGTAGTCCAGTGATGTTTTAGTCTCAGTGATGTTGTAGTCCAGTGATGTTTTAGTCTCAGGGATGTTTTAGTCTCAGTGATATTGTAGTCCAGTGATGTTTTAGTCTCAGTGATGTTGTAGTCCAGTGATGTTGTAGTCTCAGTGATGTTGTAGTCCAGTGTTATTTTAGTCTCAATGATGTTGTAGTCTGAGTGATGTTGTAGTCTCAGTGATGTTGTAGTCCAGTGATGTTTTAGTCTCAATGATGTTGTACAGTAGTGCAGATGTACATTCACGAAATATTAATGTAGGTTAGAGTAATAGGCGCTGGATCTGTCTAGCTCTGTGAGTGACAAGTGGTGCATCGTTCTGGCTCGGTAGAACATTAAACACTGGATCTTCCTGGCTCGGTAGAGCATTTGGTGGTGGATCTTTCTGGCTCACTAATCACGTGATTCCTACACACTTACATGCATATTTTCCTTATGACTACTCACGTCCTACTACTCTTTCTTATTCACATTATCATTTAGGTTTCGTCCCTTGTCTTAATATATCCTTAAATAGTCGTATCGATTCTAACTTTGTTACGTGTTTTAAGACAAAATAAATAATCTGAAAAAAACTACTATTGTTACCTAATGTAAGAAGAAATTATAGGAAACAAAATTAATAATTACATGTATGTTTTATCACTTGTATAAATATTGCTTCTTTATTAAACAAGATTGCCGTTTTTCGCTAACAACAATCCATTCACTAGAAAACACATCTAAACTAACCAACGCTGTGGATCCCAGATAATGCTACGGAGTTTGTGCACTTGAACCTGGATTCTCATCAGTTTTCCTCAAGATTATCTGAGGATATCGGAGCTTTAGAGAGATTCTCTGAGGATATCGGAGCTTTAGAGAGATTCTCTGAGGATATCGGAGCTTTAGAGAGATTCTCTGAGGATATCGGAGCTTTAGAGAGATTCTCTGAGGATATCGGAGCTTTAGAGAGATTCTCTAAGGATATCGGAGCTTTAGAGAGATTCTCTGAGGATATCGGAGCTTTAGAGAGATTCTCTAAGGATATCGGAGCTTTAGAGAGATTCTCTGAGGATATCGGAGCTTTAGAGAGATTATCTGAGGATATCGGAGCTTTAGAGAGATTCTCTGAGGATATCGGAGCTTTAGAGAGATTATCTGAGGATATCGGAGCTTTAGAGAGATTATCAGAGGATATCGGAGCTTTAGAGAGATTCTCTGAGGATTTCGGAGCTTTAGAGAGATTCTCTTAGGATATCAGAGCTTTAGAGAGATTCTCTGAGGATATCAGAGCTTTAGAGAGATTCTCTGAGGATATCGGAGCTTTACAGAGATTCTCTGAGGATATCAGAGTTTAGAGAGATTGTCTAAGAATATCGAAGCTTTAGATAGACTCTCTGAGGATATCAAAGCTTTAGAGAGATTCTCTGAGGATATCAGAGCTTTAGAGAGATTGTCTAAGAATATCGGAGCTTTATAGACTCGTCATGTGTGCAGTGATGATGATCCTAACAACAAAGAACCAACAACAAACAACAAACAAATGAAAATACATCAACACACTTTCTTAACTTTCCTTTGTAATAGTCTCAACGGTATTACATTTAATCTGCATCACAATCATCTGTTCCTATCTCATTTATCTTCTAGTCCAGAACTTTCAATGCAGCGAACAAGCCGACGTGTTCTTCCTTCTGGACGCCTCAAACGGACTTCAGCTTTCCTACTTCAGGAACGCACTGGCCTTTGCAAGCAGTATCAGCTCCAAGATGGACCTCAACGACGTGCACATCGGCGCCGCCACATTTGGGGGCTCTACTGTCCAGAAACTGTTCAGTCTTGGTCAGTACAAAGTCCAGTATCAGCTGTCCCAGGTATAATATATATAGAGTGTCCTATAACTCATAAACTGTCCCAGGTATAAGATAACGACTAGAGTGTCCTCTAGAGTGTGATGAAACAATTTATGTTGTTCTGATCTACTGAAGTGACTTCAGGTAAGCAGAATATAAATGACCTCAAGTAAACAGAATACATATGATCTCAAGTAAACAGAATACATATGATCTCAAGTAAACAGAATACATATGATCTCAAGTAAACAGAATACATATGATCTCAAGTAAACAGAATACATATGATCTCAAGTAAACAGAATACATATGATCTCAAGTAAACAGAATACATATGATCTCAAGTAAACATAATACATATGATCTCAAGTAAACAGAATACATATGATCTCAAGTAAACAGAATACATATGAAAAAAGTAAACAGAATACATATGATCTGAAGTAAACAGAATACATATGATCTCAAGTAAACAGAATACATATGATCTCAAGTAAACAGAATACATATGATCTCAAGTAAACAGAATACATATGATCTCAAGTAAACAGAATACAAGTTCATTGAAATAACTAAGTAGGTAAGATCCTTTATTACCAGGCGATACGACTAAATCATTCCAGAGTTATTGCCCTGTAGTAACTCTGCAATAAACGCTTTCATAAAGTGTGTCAGCGACAAGTTCTGTTGAAGATCTATCGTTATACTTCTCTTTACTACTGAACTATATTCGCACAATTTTCTAGCAACTTTTTGGGTCTGCATCTGTTTCAATCTTTCTTTTTAAATTCTTCTTTTTGTGATATTTTTATTCATTTCTTTCTTTCCTAATACTTTCTTCACAGTTCTGTAATTGGTAGTGTTCCTCCTTTCTACTTTTAACATTAATATCTGTGTCTTCATCTTGTCTTTTACACAGCATCTCGTACATTTCAAATCCACTTGTTTGTATCTGCATTTTTGATGCAAGTTCTAAAGTTGAAGACGATCTCCTCGAGTCTCCAGCTCTCACAGTTCCAGACATAACATGGCATTGTTATAACAGAATAATGTTGCAGTTATAACAGAATAATGTTGCAGTTATAACAAAATGCTTGCTGTTAACTTGACCAAAGACACGTTGTTACATGTTCACTCACGCAAATAAGGTTCGCCGTCCGGTGATAGTGGTGATCAGTTTAGTCGGTGCACGGAAACAATCCTATCACAGTTTTGTCGGTGCACATGGAAACAATCCTATCACAGTTTTGTCGATGTACATGGGAACAATCCTATCACAGTTTTGTCGGTGCTCATGGGAACAATCCTATCACAGTTTTGTCGATGTACATGGGACAATCCTATCACAGTTTTGTCGGTGCTCATGGAAACAATCCTATCACAGTTTTGTCGATGTACATGGGAACAATCCTATCACAGTTTTGTCGATGTACATGGGAACAATCCTATCACAGTTTTGTCGATGTACATGGGAACAATCTATCACAGTTTTGTCGATGTACATGGGAACAATCTATCACAGTTGTCGATGTACATGGGAACAATCTATCACAGTTTTGTCGATGTACATGGGAACAATCTATCACAGTTTTGTCGATGTACATGGGAACAATCTATCACAGTTTTGTCGATGTACATGGGAACAATCCTATCACAGTTTTGTCGGTGCTCATGGGAACAATCCTATCACAGTTTTGTCGATGTACATGGGAACAATCCTATCACAGTTTTGTCGGTGCTCATGGAAACCATCCTATCACAGTTTTGTCGATGTACATGGGAACAATCCTATCACAGTTTTGTCGATGTACATGGAAACAATCCTATCACAGTTTTGTCGATGTACATGGGAACAATCTATCACAGTTTTGTCGATGTACATGGGAACAATCTATCACAGTTTTCGATGTACATGGGAACAATCTATCACAGTTTTGTCGGTGCACATGGGAACAATCTATCACAGTTTTGTCGATGTACATGGGAACAATCTATCACAGTTTTGTCGATGTACATGGGAACAATCTATCACAGTTTTGTCGGTGCACATGGGAGCAATCCTACCAAGGCTTCAGCAACCTGAGGTATTCAATTATTCAGAAAGTGATGAGTGAAATTAATGAAGATTAAAATGGAATACAGTAAATGGTACACACAGCTTGATAGCGTGTGTTGGATGTCAAAGAGTTAGCTGGTGGCAAGAATTGATCGCACCACGTCTATTAAATAAGATTGGAAGGACATGATATCAGGCAACAGATTTAACTTCATATTTTATCAAGAGCTATCGTTCGGACAGTGCCCAGAAGTAATTCGCTCTTTGTTCTGCTGGATATTCGCGAACTCAACAGCACCAGTCAATGTCCCTGTGAGGGTTGCAAAGGTTCATGTTCGTCCACGCCTGCTGCTAGCCAAACTTTATAATGATTAGCACAACTATAAATAACAGGGGACTCTTTTTACAGAGCTTCGCAGCAGGAGGTAATCTGCTCATCAGAAGTGGACCCCGTAGAGCCAGTTTATCGGCCCTTTAGTTTCTTGATACTCAAGGGGAGGTAGGCCCGCCTGGGTCATGATTCCCAGGCGTCGACCTCCTGTTGGACTGAACCTTGAAGACTCCCACTATAACTGGCCTACAAAATTACACTTTTTCTTACCAAATCTTCTGAATGAATCAACAGTCCATCACATAAGGTCTTTACAGACAGGTCGTTATATTTCTGCAGGCATTGCTAGCCGCTGTTTACCTCGGTGGAGTCACGGACACCGACACTGCTCTCAAGTCTGTTATCAGCCAACATATCTTTGACACTGTCTCAGCAGATCGAGCGGATGCAGCCAAGATATTGGTTATGCTGACTGATGGAAGGTCAGTTAGTGCTGCTCAAGGTCAGATATTGTCTTGTGTCTCACATTGTACATGTCACGATAACCTACCTTTATGTACGAGAGGTCTCTTCAACAATGTGTTAGTTGTGTCAACAGTTATTTCCCCCATTGTTTTCAATCCTTTTATTGTTTTAACTTAAATAAAAGAATATTCCGGAATCAGGTAAAAAAAAAATCATGATAAGGGACATAAAAGACTAAAGAAAAAAGTATATATATATCAAGTGAAACACTGCTTTTGTCATTCATACATGCTTGTACATACAACAAAATTAATGACGCCAATTTGAAGCTGAAAATACTCAAAACCTACAGGTGGATACAAAAATTGAAGGAATAAAACTGGAGACATTTCAGAGCTACGTTTACCTTGGACATACTTTAACCAGTGATGGAAAATGTAAAACTTAAAAAAAAGAGTAGGAATGCAAAAAGTAATTTTAATGCTATGAAAAATATACTAAAGTCAAAACAAATAACACCAGGGCTAAAACTGAGAATAGCAAAATGTTATATGTTCTCAACATTCCTATATGGTGCAGAAACACGGATGTTAGACAAGAAAACAGGGCAGAAAATTAAAGCCTTTGAATTGTGGATATATAGAAGAATAGGTAGAATTGGATGGAAGGAAAAGAAAACAAAGGATGAAGTCTTAAAACAACTAAAAATGAAAAGAGAACTATACTAAGCACAATTCAAACAAGACAAATGCGATTTTTGGGCCATGTTAAAAGCCTACTAAAAGTAATCTTGGAGGAGAAAATACAAGGTAAAAGAGGCAGAGGCAGACCAAGACTAACATGGACGAGTAACATCAAAAGATGGACAAGTCAGCCTATGACAACCTACACCATCAAAGCAAGAGACAGAGCTGAATGGCGCTCCGTGGTAGCCAAACCTCGTTGCGAGGATGGCACTAGATGATGATGATGATGAATTTGAATCTGAAATAAGCAATGCATCATTTAGTTTTTGCAACACAACACAACGTTTTATAACTTAATTCTTTTTGTGTGGGTTTAAATATCTTACTAGGTAATAAACTGTTTATAGCTGCTTGGCGATCGAACGGATATAAATCTTCCAATAGAGTGATAAATCTTTCAATTTTAATAGAGTGATAAATCTTACGATTTTAATAGAGTGATAAATCTTACAATTTTAATACAGTGATCAATCTTACAATTCTAATAGAGTGATAAATCTTTCAATTTTAATAGAGTGATAAATCTTACAATTTTAATAGAGTGATAATCTCTCAAATATTTTTTGTCTATTATATACAATCCTCCATGTCATACTTGACAGCCAAATCGACAGCGGCTCAGATCAGGCAGACAGGTATCAACATTGTAGCCATAGGCGTGTCCAACCCGGACATCGCTGAACTAAAAGACCTGGTCGACCATCCGGTCCTGGACGTAGTGACCAACTTGGCCAACCCCACCGTGGCCAGTGATCGTATCCAGACCCTGACAGCCATTCAAGAATGTTCTGGTGAGTATCATTTTACATTTCTAGCTTCATTTTTATCTCAAATGAGTCATTTCATTTCAGAATGGCGAATGATATAGTTGAACAGGTGAACACAGGTACCTACCTCATAAACGTTTATCACATACAGAAATACATAAACTAAACGGTTTAATGGTGTAGCCCATACAAGTTAGACATATATACATGTTACGATGTCTTTTGGGATGAGCAACTCAGCGGATATGGGTAAACCTGATTGTAGTAGCCACTTCTCTTGAAGCTAAATAAAAAATACAAACAGGAAAACTAATAATAGAAGTAAGCGAATCGTGGTTTTATGGGTAACTAAAGGGACAACAATGAGATACGTGATAACACTTGATTTAGGAGGAGTGCTCAAGATCGGTGGGAAACTGATGTGAAATATAATAATAAAGAGAAACAAAGAAGGGCAAAATAATAACAGAGTAGCCTAAAAGAAACAGATCTATGAAGGACATTAAAAAGCGATACTAATTGGCGATAGTAAACAGTGATAATAAACGGCGATAATAAATGGTGGCAATAAACGGCGATATAAACGGTGACTATAAACGGTTATAATAAACGGTGATAATAAACGGCGATAATAAATGGTGATAATAAACGGCGATATAAACGGTGACTATAAACGGTTATAATAAACGGCGATAATAAACGGCGATGATAAACGGTGACAATAAACGGCGGTAATAAACAGTGACATTAAACGGTAACAATAAACGGCGATAAACGTGATAATAAACGGCGATAATAACCGTCGATAATAAACTGTGATAATAAACAGTAATAAACTAATGTTTGTTTCTCTGTTTCACGATCCTCTTACATTTTTTTTCCAATTATTTTCTAGTTATACCTGTTGTCTCTCCCCCCCCCTCTCTCTCTCTCTCTCTCTCTCTTATTCCTTATAATCTTCCTTATCTGTTTAAGCAACTGAGAGAGAAACATCTGTATGTATGTATCAGTATCACCATTCGCGTTATGTCTACCACCATGCTTTCACCACTTGATGTCATGTTACATTCATAATATGTTGTTGGATGTCCAAATGTTTACATACAGATTATTGAATCTGCCATCTGTTGTGCTGGAAGTGTATTTGTCTGTACTACACCTCCCAGCAGGAGATGATGTCATCGACAGAGACCAGTTTTTTTGTTTTTATATTCCAGAAACTAATCCTTAGCGTCAATCACTCGTGAAACAAAGTATTTGAACAATTATATAAAACTTCATGAAGTCTATGAACAAATATTGAGATAAAATTTCATGAAGTCTATGAACAAATATTGAGATAAAACTTCATGAAGTCTATGAACAAATATTGAGATAAAATTTCATGAAGTCTATGAACAAATATTGAGATAAAATTTCATGAAGTCTATGAACAAATATTGAGATAAAATTTCATGAAGTCTATGAACAAATATTGAGATACAATTTCATGAAGTCTATGAACAAATATTGAGATAAAATTTCATGAAGTCTATGAACAAATATTGAGATAAAACTTCATGAAGTCTATGAACAAATATTGAGATAAAATTTCATGAAGTCCATGAACAAATATTGAGATAAAATTTCATGAAGTCTATGAACAAATATTGAGATAAAATTTCATGAAGTCTATGAACAAATATTGAGATACAATTTCATGAAGTCTATGAACAAATATTGAGATACAATTTCATGAAGTCTATGAACAAATATTGAGATAAAATTTCATGAAGTCTATGAACAAATATTGAGATAAAACGTCATGAAGTCTATGAACAAATATTGAGATAAAATTTCATGAAGTCTATGAACAAATATTGAGATACAATTTCACGAAGTTTATGGACAAATATTGAGATACAATTTCACGAAGTTTATGGACAAATATTGAGATAAAATTTCATGAAGTCTATGGACAAATATTGAGATACAATTTCATGAAGTCTATGGACAAATATTGAGATACAATTTCACGAAGTTTATGGACAAATATTGAGATAAAATTTCATGAAGTTTATGGACAAATATTGAGATACAATTTCTTGAAGTTTATGGACAAATATTGAGATACAATTTCATGAAGTTTATGGACAAATATTGAGATACAATTTCATGAAGTTTATGGACAAATATTGAGATACAATTTCATGAAGTTTATGGACAAATATTGAGATACAATTTCATGAAGTCTATGGACAAATATTGAGATACAATTTCATGAAGTTTATGGACAAATATTGAGATACAATTTCATGAAGTTTATGGACAAATATTGAGATACAATTTCTTGAAGTTTATGGACAAATATTGAGATACAATTTCTAGAAGTTTATGGACAAATATTGAGATACAATTTCATGAAGTCTATGGACAAATATTGGGATAAAATTTCATGAAGTCTATGGACAAATATTGAGATCAAATTTCATGAAGTCTCTGGACAAATATTGAGATCAAATTTCATGAAGTCTCTGGACAAATATTGAGATCAAATTTCATGCAAACATACATACTGTAACATACATACTGTAACATACATACTGTAACATACATACTGTAACATACATACACATGTGCATTGTTTAATGCATTATGCTTAATTTAAATACATACATGTTTCATTTGTTAATACTCATACATGGTCTATTTTGTGAATATTGTTGGAAGATAACTCTTCCTTGCTCTTGTGTCTCCACAATAAATAAATTATTTCCCTTTCTCCATGTTTTCAGTGCCACCAACAGCAATCAGAAGTAAGCAAACACTGTCTTGTCTTCTGTGTATCTGTGTCTACAGAACTGTTATTTCATGTCTATTATATGTTTGAACTTAATTATAATGTAAAAACAAATATAATTTGATTTAAACGACTTATTGAGTTACAATATGATACAAAATAACATCAGTGAGTGAACAAACTACGAATTGCAAAACTATATACTCACTCAACCTTCCTGTACAGTACAGAAATATGAAATTATTTTTAAAAAAAAAACAGAGCAGAAAATTGAAGCCTTTGAAATGTGGTTTTATATAGAAAATTTTAGAATTTTGGTGGAAGGAAAAGAAGACAAATAATTTATGAATAAGCAGAAAATGAAAGGGGAACTTTTTAATACAATTCGAAAAGGCTGTTAAAATTATCTGGACATTTGAAGAGATATAATAGCATTCTTAAAGTAATCTTGAAGGGAAAGTTATATCTACAGCATCAATCAACACAATTACTAGACGAAGCAGAGGCAGACCAAGACAAAAGTGGACTGACAACATAAAAAAAGGGCACCCAATGAATGAGTGGCGCTCCTTGGTAGCGAACCTTCGATGTTGAGACGGCACACAATGAATGAGTGGCGCTCCATGGTAGCGACCTTCGATGTGGAGACGGCACACATAGAATGAGTGGCGCACCATGGTAGCGACCTTCGATGTTGAGACGGCATCCAATGAATGAATGGCGCTCCATGGTAGTGACCTTCGATGTGGAGACGTCACACAATGAACGAGTGGCGCTCCATGGTAGCGACCTTCGATGTGGAGACGGCACACAATGAATGAGTGGCGCTCCGTGGTAGCGACCTTCGATGTTGAGACGGCACACAAAGAGCGAGTGGCGCTCCTTGGTAGCGACCTTCTATGTGGAGACGGCACACAATGAATGAGTGGCGCTCCGTGGTAGCGACCTTCGATGTTGAGACGCCACACAATGAATGAGTGGCGCTCCATGGTAGCGACCTTCTATGTGGAGACGGCACACAATGAACGAGTGGCGCTCCGTGGTAGCGACCTTCGATGTGGAGACGGCACACAATGAATGAGTGGCGCTCCATGGTAGCGACCTTCGATGTTGAGAAGGCACACAATAAATGAGTGGCGCTCCATGGTAGCGACCTTATATGTGGAGACGGCACACAATGAATGAGTGGCGCTCCATGGTAGCGGCCTTCGATGTTGAGACGTGACACAATGAATGAGTGGCGCTCCATGGTAGCGACCTTCGATGTGGAGACGGCACACAATGAATGAATGGCGCTCTATGGTAGCGACCTTCGATGTGGAGACGGCACACAATGAATGAGTGGCGCTCTATGGTAGCGACCTTCGATGTGGAGACGGCACACAATGAATGAGTGGCGCTCCATGGTAGCGACCTTCGATGTGGAGACGGCACACATAGAATGAGTGGCGCACCATGGTAGCGACCTTCGATGTTGAGACGGCACCCAATGAATGAGTGGCGCTCCATGGTAGCGACCTTCGATGTGGAGACGTCACACAATGAACGAGTGGCGCTCCATAGTAGCGACCTTCGATGTGGAGACGGCACACAATGAATGAGTGGCGCTCCTTGGTAGCGACCTTCTATGTGGAGACGGCACACAATGAATGAGTGGCGCTCTGTGGTAGCGACCTTCGATGTTGAGACGTCACACAATGAATGATTGGCGCTCCATGGTAGCGACCTTCGATGACGTCACACAATGAATGAGTGGCGCTCCATGGTAGCGACCTTCGATGTTGAGACGTCACACAATGAATGAATGGCGCTCTATGGTAGCGACCTTCCTTCGATATTGAGACGTCACACAATGAATGAGTGGCGCTCCATGGTAGCGACCTTCGATGTTGAGACGTCATACAATGAATGAGTGGCGCTCTATGGTAGCGACCTTCGATGTTGAGACGTCACACAATGAATGAGTGGCGCTCCATGGTAGCGACCTTCGATGACGTCACACAATGAATGAATGAAGTTAACAGAAATGCCCTCAGTTTTTGTGAAAACACAACTGCAATAACAAAAACGGTACACGTGTGTGTATGTTGTTGTTTTGTGTGTGTGTGTGTGTGCTTGTTTGTGTGTATTTTTGTGTGTGTATTTGTGTGTAGTTGTGTGTGTTTGCTTGTGTGTGTGGTTGTGTGTGTATGTGTTTGAGTGCATTTTCTACAGACCTGGCTGTCAATCTGCCTAACTTTCATCCTTAGAGCCCATTGATAGGTTCGTTAATGTGATTGTTGAAAACATACACCGGCATCTATATCACCAATTGTTTCCTAAAATCTTATTTACGATAATCTAATGAAACTAATCAATAACCTAAGATATGCTGATGATACTGTTCTACTAGCAGAAAATCCTAAAGACCTACAACAATTGTTTAATGTGATAAACATAACAAACAAAAAATATGGACTAGAAATGAATATCAAAAAGACTAAAACAATGATCATAAACAAAGAAAATTCTCAAGACCTACAATTAAATATCACAGTTGAAGGAATACATCTGGAGACAGTCCAGAGCTACAACTACCTGGGACATACTATAACCAATGATGTAAAATGCAAAACTGAAATAAGCAAAAGAATAGGTATGGCAAAAAGTAATTTTAATGCCATGAAAAATATACTAACAACAAAACAAATATCAGCAGGGCTGAAACTAAGAATGGCAAAATGTTACATCTTCCCAATATTCCTGTATGGTGCAGAAACATGGACATTAGACAAGAAAACAGAACATAAAATTGAAGCCTTTGAAATGTAGATTTATAGAAGAATAGGTAGAATTGGATGGAAACAAAAGATAACAAACGATGAAGTTTTAAAACAACTGGAAATAAAAAGAGAACTACTAAATTTAATTAAGACAAGACAAATGAATTTGTTTGGGCATGTTAAAAGACACAACAGCCTACTAAAAGTAATATTGGAATGAAAAATACAAGGTAAAAGAGGCAGAGACAGACCAAGACTAACATGGACGAGTAACATAAAAAATGGACAAGTCAATATATGACAGCCTGCACCAGCAAAGCAAGACACAGAGTAGAATGGCGATCCATGGTAGCCAACCTTCGTTGCGGAGAAGGCACACGATGATGATGATGATGAATTAAACTTAAACTCATTCTATTTCTCAGTCTATCCACCTATTTGGATACATCATTGACAGCCACATATCCATTTGGATACATCATTGACAGCCACATATCCATTTGGATACATCATTGACAGCCACATATCCATTCTTCCACAGATGTCAGCGATTACTGCAGACAACACCTTCTGGAGAACGGCATACACCCGCACCCATTTGACTGCCACCAGTACATTGAGTGCACGTTCTTGAGGACTAGCATCATGAACTGTTCCGGCAACTTAGTCTACGACCCCGTGATTCAGACTTGCAACTACCCAGGGTTGGCCAACTCGTGCACCGGCTTCAACAACCCGCACATCACATACCCAACCACCCGTGTCACCCAACCACCAACTACACCCAGTAGGTTATCATAAGTAGTATACAATGTTGTATTTGACTAGTATTGTGGCGCTAAATTAACAAAGATATATAGGGCGGCGCGCGGCGCAAATTTCGCGCGAAATGTACACGAGAGACAAGGGGAGTTAACCATGACCGCGCGTGTCCGGATGTTGACCTCTAGTCTCGGTGACCCGGAAGTGACCTGTTTATGTCTGGTGTATGCTGACTTTGGAGTTCTTGATGTACTTGATCGATAGTGATAGGTTAGTAGATTATACATCAATGAAAAACATTAAAGTTAAAACAGAAAACAAAAGATATATTTTATTCTTTTATTATCTCAATAGGTGTATAACATTACAAACATATTTAGTACATTGAGTAAATATTTAGTACAAGTATAACATTTATTTATAGCTATGTAGTTGGGTGTCTGCTTAGCGTTGTACCATAAATGAAGCATAAGGGTGAAACAGTTAGAGATTACTGGTTAGTCTAAGCTGGTAGTGTAAATATGTCTCTCGGTGTTAGTGGTTCGCTATCTCTCTCTCTCTCTCTCTTTCTCTCTCTCTCTCTGTGTCTCTCTCTACTATTCCAGCCTAGATTTCCCTCCATTGAAACACTTACTCATTCTCTCCATTTATCCCTATCATCGCGCCTTCCTTCTCTCTCTCTCTCTCTTTCTCCCCTATCCTCTCTTAGACTTCTAACCTATCAGTCCACCCTCCGCCTCTCCCTTTAGCTTCCCCGCCCTCCCTCATATTTTTAGCGTCCCTCCTATTGTAACACTTGATTATTCTCACCATTAATACATAGCATCTCGCCTTCTTTCTCATAGGCTTCTCACGCTCTCTCTCTCTCTCTCTCTCTCTCTCTCGCTCTTCTAACCCCTACTAGACTTCTATCCTACCATTCCACCTTTCTTCTCTCTCTCTCTCTCTTTCTCTCTCTTTACCTCGCCTAGCGTTCCGCCTTCATTCGTATTTTTACCTTACCGCCAGTGTAACACATTAATAACATTGAATATCAATTACAAAAAGACTTGAAATATCTACTTTTTAAAGAACCAATAAGATAAACATATGAAAAACGAAGGAATAATACACGCGACAAGGCTTAACATACGTACTTTATACACATCACCATTAATACAACTGAAATTCCTTTAATGATAACCTACCACATCGTTATGAGCTAAGAGAAAAACAGAAAAAAATTCAACTTACACCGTAAAATATTCCACTACAACACAGACCGCTAGACTGAACAGTACTATGAAAATAAACGTCCGTGAATCAAGCGCGCTTATAACACGAAGTCTCACATCCGACTAGTTTAATCTTGTAAATAAAAGTTAGGAGACAAGGGCAGAAACCTCGGAGGCAAGGGCAGAAACCTAGAAGGCAAGGGCAAAAACCTAGGAGGCAAGGACAGAAACCTAGGAGGCAAGGACAGAAACCTAGGAGGCAAGGACAGAAACCTAAGAGACAAGGGCAGAAACCAACGAGGGAAGGTCAGAAACCTAGGAGGCAAGGTCAGAAACCTAGGAGGCAAGGTCAGAAACCTAGGAGGCAAGGTCAGAAACCTAGGAGGCAAGGGCAGAAACCTAGGAGGCAAGGACAGAAACCTAGGAGGCATGGTCAGAAACCTAGGAAGGAGGGAAGGTCAGAAACCTAGGAGCAAGGGCAGAAACCTCCTAGAAACCTAAGAGGCAAGGGCAGAAACCTAAGAGGCAAAGACATAAACCTAGGAGGCAAGGTCAGAAACCTAGGAGGCAAGGGCAGAAACCTAAGAGGCAAAGACAGAAACCTAGGAGGCAAGGTCAGAAACCTAGGAGGCAAGGGCATAAACCTAGGAGGCAAGGATAGAAAACTAGGAAGCAAAGGCTGAAAACAAGGAGGGAAGGTCAGAAACCTAGGAGGCAAGGGCAGAAACCTAAGAGGCAAGGGCAGAAACCTAGGAGGCAAGGACAGAAACCTAGGAGGCAAGGACAGAAACCTAGGAGGCAAGGGCAGAAACCTAGGAGGCAAGGGCAGAAACCTAAGAGGCAAGGACAGAAAACTAGGAAGCAAAGGCTGTTGGTCAAATCGAAAATATATTACCCACAGAACACAAAAATATAGGCTCATACTAAAAAAATCGACCTCAACACCATAAAAAGGTACTCACATAGTCATACTAGTTAGACACATCGAACAGATAGTTACATCCAAAGTCCCAAAAAGAGTGGCCAAATCACTAACATTTTACCTCCAGAACACACACAAAAATTTTAACTCATAAGCGAAAAAGTCGACCTCAAAACCCTAAAAATCTACTCACATAGTCATAACAGTTAGACACATCGAACAGATAGTTACAGCCAAAGCCCCCCAAAAAAAGTTTGGTCAAATCGAAAATATTTTACCCACAGAACACAAAAATGTAGGCTCATACTCAAAAAATCGACCTCAACACCATAAAAAAGGTACTCACATAGTCATACTAGTTGGACACATCGAACAGATAGTTACATCCAAAGTCCCAAAAAGAGTGGCCAAATCACTAACATTTTACCTCCAGAACACAAAAATGTAGGCTCATACTCAAAAAAGCGACCTCAAAACCATAAAAATCTACTCACATAGTCATACTAGTTAGACACATCGAACAGATAGTTACATCCAAAGTCCCAAAAAGAGTGGCCAAATCACTAACATTTTACCTCCAGAACACAAAAATGTAGGCTCATACTCAAAAAAGCGACCTCAAAACCATAAAAATCTACTCACATAGTCATACTAGTTAGACACATCGAACAGATAGTTACAGCCAAAGTCCCAAAAAAAAGTTTGGTCAAATCGAAAATATTTTACCCACAGAACACAAAAATGTAGGCTCATACTCAAAAAATCGACCTCAACACCATAAAAAGGTACTCACATAGTCATACTAGTTAGACACATCGAACAGATAGTTACATCCAAAGTCCCAAATCACTAACATTTTTACCTCCAGAACACAAAAATTTAGGCTCATACTAAAAAAGTCGACCTATAAACCATAAAAATCTACTCACATAGTCATACTAGTTAGACACATCGAACAGATAGTTACAGCCAAAGTCCCAAAAAGAGTGGCCATATCACTAACATTTTACCTCCAGAACACAAAAATTTAGGCTCATACTAAAAAAGTCGACCTAAAAATCCAGAAAAAGCTACTCACATAGTCATAATAGTTAGACACAACGAGTAGAAAGTTATATTCAAGGTCCAAAAAACGTTATTTTAGACATCCCCATTGCAAAAATTTACATAAAAAACCACTTTTAGGATTTTACCCCCTTAGCATTTTGAGGGTAACGCCCATAAAATCGGTAAAAATCGTAAATTTTCACGCTAGGCATACCCCCAAACTTTATTTTAGACTTCCCCATTGCAAAAATTTACATAAAAAACCACTTTTAGGATTTTAACCCCTTAACATTTGTGAGGGTTACGCCCCTGAAATCGATAAAAATCGTAAATTTAGCACGTAGGCTTACTTAAAACTTTATTTTAGACATCCCCATACCAAAAATTTACTTAAAAATCACTTTTGAAATTGTTACCCCCCTTACCGTTTTTGAGGGTTACGCCCCTGAAATCGGTAAAAATCGTAAATTTTTACTCTAGGCATACCCCAAACTTTATTTTAGGCATCCCCACACCAAAAATTTACTTAAAAATCACTTTTGAAATTATAACCCCCCTTACCATTTTTGAGGGTTACGCCCATGGAATCGATAAAAATCGTAAATTTAGCACGTAGGCTTACCTAAAACTTTATTTTAGACATCCCTACACCAAAAATTAACTTAAAAATCACTTTTGAAATTGTTACCCCCTTAAAATTTTTGAGGGTTACGCCCCTGAAATCGATAAAAATCGTAAATTTAGCACGTAGGCATACCTAAAACTTTATTTTAGACATCCCCACACCAAAAATTAATTTAAAATCACTTTTGAAATTGTTACCCCCCTTAAAATTTTTGAGGGTTACGCCCCTGAAATCGATAAAAAATTGAAATATAACCTCAAGGCATACCTCCCACATAATTTTTTGACACCCCTACATATCAAACTCCAACAAAAAAACAACAAAAAGCTAGTAGTGATAGTGGCTGTGAACGCATTCAAAAGTGGAATAACATGCACCGAAACTGCACCAAAACCGCACGAGAAGTAGTAAGTAGGGTATGTTCACTGATCTATCACTACTAGCTTTTTGTTGTTTTTTTGTTGGAGTTTGATATGTAGGGGTATCAAAAATTATGTGGGAGGTATGCCTTGAGGTTATATTTCAATTTTTTATCGATTTCAGGGGCGTAACCCTCAAAAATTTTAAGGGGGGTAACAATTTCAAAAGTGATTTTTAAATTAATTTTTGGTGTGGGGATGTATAAAATAAAGTTTTAGGTAAGCCTACGTGCTAAATTTACGATTTTTATCGATTCCATGGGCGTAACCCTCAAAAATGGTAAGGGGGTTTACAATTTCAAAAGTGATTTTTAAGTAAATTTTTGGTGTGGGGATGCCTAAAATAAAGTTTGGGGTATGCCTAGAGTGAAAATTTCCGATTTTTACCGATTTCAGGGGCGTAACCCTCAAAAACGGTAAGGGGGTAACAATTTCAAAAGTGATTTTTAAGTAAATTTTTGGTATGGGGATGTCTAAAATAAAGTTTTAAGTAAGCCTACGTGCTAAATTTACGATTTTTATCGATTTCAGGGGCGTAACCCTCACAAATGTTAAGGGTTAAAATCCTAAAAGTGGTTTTTTATGTAAATTTTTGCAATGGGGAAGTCTAAAATAAAGTTTGGGGTATGCCTAGCGTGAAAATTTACGATTTTTACCGATTTTATGGGCGTTACCCTCAAAAATGCTAAGGGGGTAAAATCCTAAAAGTGGTTTTTTATGTAAATTTTTGCAATGGGGATGTCTAAAATAACGTTTTTTGGACCTTGAATATAACTTTCTACTCGTTGTGTCTAACTATTATGACTATGTGAGTAGCTTTTTCTGGATTTTTAGGTCGACTTTTTTAGTATGAGCCTAAATTTTTGTGTTCTGGAGGTAAAATGTTAGTGATATGGCCACTCTTTTTGGGACTTTGGCTGTAACTATCTGTTCGATGTGTCTAACTAGTATGACTATGTGAGTAGATTTTTATGGTTTATAGGTCGACTTTTTTAGTATGAGCCTAAATGTTTGTGTTCTGGAGGTAAAATGTTAGTGATTTGGGACTTTGGATGTAACTATCTGTTCGATGTGTCTAACTAGTATGACTATGTGAGTACCTTTTTATGGTGTTGAGGTCGATTTTTTGAGTATGAGCCTACATTTTTGTGTTCTGTGGGTAAAATATTTTCGATTTGACCAAACTTTTTTTTGGACTTTGGCTGTAACTATCTGTTCGATGTGTCTAACTAGTATGACTATGTGAGTAGATTTTTATGGTTTTGAGGTCGCTTTTTTAGTATGAGCCTAAATGTTTGTGTTCTGGAGGTAAAATGTTAGTGATTTGGGACTTTGGATGTAACTATCTGTTCGATGTGTCTAACTAGTATGACTATGTGAGTAGATTTTTATGGTTTTGAGGTCGATTTTTTGAGTATGAGCCTACATTTTTGTGTTCTGTGGGTAAAATATTTTCGATTTGACCAAACTTTTTTTTGGGACTTTGGCTGTAACTATCAGTTCGATGTGTCTAACTAGTATGACTATGTGAGTACCTTTTTATGGTTTTGAGGTCGCTTTTTGAGTATGAGCCTACATTATTGTGTTCTGGAGGTAAAATGTTAGTGATTTGGCCACTCTTTTTGGGACTTTGGATGTAACTATCTGTTCAATGTGTCTAACTAGTATGACTATGTGAGTAGATTTTTATGGTTTTGAGGTCGCTTTTTTGAGTATGAGCCTACATTTTTGTGTTCTGTGGGTAAAATATTTTCGATTTGACCAAACTTTTTTTTGGGACTTTGGCTGTAACTATCTGTTCGATGTGTCTAACTAGTATGACTATGTGAGTAGATTTTTATGGTTTTGAGGTCGCTTTTTTGAGTATGAGCCTACATTTTTGTGTTCTGGAGGTAAAATGTTAGTGATTTGGCCACTCTTTTTGGGACTTTGGATGTAACTATCTGTTCGATGTGTCCAACTAGTATGACTATGTGAGTACCTTTTTTATGGTGTTGAGGTCGATTTTTTGAGTATGAGCCTACATTTTTGTGTTCTGTGGGTAAAATATTTTCGATTTGACCAAACTTTTTTGGGGGGCTTTGGCTGTAACTATCTGTTCGATGTGTCTAACTGTTATGACTATGTGAGTAGATTTTTAGGGTTTTGAGGTCGACTTTTTCGCTTATGAGTTAAATTTTTGTGTGTGTTCTGGAGGTAAAATGTTAGTGATTTGGCCACTCTTTTTGGGACTTTGGATGTAACTATCTGTTCGATGTGTCTAACTAGTATGACTATGTGAGTACCTTTTTATGGTGTTGAGGTCGATTTTTTTAGTATGAGCCTATATTTTTGTGTTCTGTGGGTAATATATTTTCGATTTGACCAACAGCCTTTGCTTCCTAGTTTTCTGTCCTTGCCTCTTAGGTTTCTGCCCTTGCCTCCTAGGTTTCTGCCCTTGCCTCCTAGGTTTCTGTCCTTGCCTCCTAGGTTTCTGTCCTTGCCTCCTAGGTTTCTGCCCTTGCCTCTTAGGTTTCTGCCCTTGCCTCCTAGGTTTCTGACCTTCCCTCCTTGTTTTCAGCCTTTGCTTCCTAGTTTTCTGTCCTTGCCTCCTAGGTTTCTGCCCTTGCCTCCTAGGTTTCTGACCTTGCCTCCTAGGTTTCTGTCTTTGCCTCTTAGGTTTCTGCCCTTGCCTCCTAGGTTTCTGACCTTGCCTCCTAGGTTTCTGTCTTTGCCTCTTAGGTTTCTGCCCTTGCCTCTTAGGTTTCTAGGAGGTTTCTGCCCTTGCTCCTAGGTTTCTGACCTTCCCTCCTTCCTAGGTTTCTGACCATGCCTCCTAGGTTTCTGTCCTTGCCTCCTAGGTTTCTGCCCTTGCCTCCTAGGTTTCTGACCTTGCCTCCTAGGTTTCTGACCTTGCCTCCTAGGTTTCTGACCTTCCCTCGTTGGTTTCTGCCCTTGTCTCTTAGGTTTCTGTCCTTGCCTCCTAGGTTTCTGTCCTTGCCTCCTAGGTTTCTGTCCTTGCCTCCTAGGTTTCTGCCCTTGCCTCCTAGGTTTCTGCCCTTGCCTCCTAGGTTTCTGCCCTTGTCTCCTAACTTTTATTTACAAGATTAAACTAGTCGGATGTGAGACTTCGTGTTATAAGCGCGCTTGATTCACGGACGTTTATTTTCATAGTACTGTTCAGTCTAGCGGTCTGTGTTGTAGTGGAATATTTTACGGTGTAAGTTGAATTTTTTTCTGTTTTTCTCTTAGCTCATAACGATGTGGTAGGTTATCATTAAAGGAATTTCAGTTGTATTAATGGTGATGTGTATAAAGTACGTATGTTAAGCCTTGTCGCGTGTATTATTCCTTCGTTTTTCATATGTTTATCTTATTGGTTCTTTAAAAAGTAGATATTTCAAGTCTTTTTGTAATTGATATTCAATGTTATTAATGTGTTACACTGGCGGTAAGGTAAAAATACGAATGAAGGCGGAACGCTAGGCGAGGTAAAGAGAGAGAAAGAGAGAGAGAGAGAGAGAGAGAGAGAGAGAGAAGAAAGGTGGAATGGTAGGAGAGAAGTCTAGTAGGGGTTAGAAGAGCGAGAGAGAGAGAGAGAGAGAGCGAGAGAAGCCTATGAGAAAGAAGGCGAGATGCTATGTATTAATGGTGAGAATAATCAAGTGTTACAATAGGAGGGACGCTAAAAATATGAGGGAGGGCGGGGAAGCTAAAGGGAGAGGCGGAGGGTGGACTGATAGGTTAGAAGTCTAAGAGAGGATAGGGGAGAAAGAGAGAGAGAGAGAAGGAAGGCGCGATGATAGGGATAAATGGAGAGAATGAGTAAGTGTTTCAATGGAGGGAAATCTAGGCTGGAATAGTAGAGAGAGACAGAGAGAGAGAGAGAAAGAGAGAGAGAGAGAGAGAGAGAGAGAGAGATAGCGAACCACTAACACCGAGAGACATATTTACACTACCAGCTTAGACTAACCAGTAATCTCTAACTGTTTCACCCTTATGCTTCATTTATGGTACAACGCTAAGCAGACACCCAACTACATAGCTATAAATAAATGTTATACTTGTACTAAATATTTACTCAATGTACTAAATATGTTTGTAATGTTATACACCTATTGAGATAATAAAAGAATAAAATATATCTTTTGTTTTCTGTTTTAACTTTAATGTTTTTTATTGATGTATAATCTACTAACCTATCACTATCGATCAAGTACATCAAGAACTCCAAAGTCAGCATACACCAGACATAAACAGGTCACTTCCGGGGTCACCGAGACTAGAGGTCAACATCCGGACACGCGCGGTCATGGTTAACTCCCCTTGTCTCTCGTGTACATTTCGCGCGAAATTTGCGCCGCGCGCCGCCCTATATATCTTTGTTAATTTAGCGCCACAATACTAGTCAAATACAACATTGTATACTACTATCATATATTTAAAAAATCAACCAACATTGTTTAGTTATGTTTTAAGACAATCAAGCATCCTTATGTTAGTTATGTTTTAAGACAATCAAGCATCCTTGGTTTAATTATGTTTTAAGACAATCAATCATCCTTGGTTTAATTATGTTTTAAGACAATCAAGCTTTATTGGTTTAATTTTGCTTTAAGACAATCAATCATCCTTGGTTTAATTATGTTTTAAGACAATCAAGCATGCTTGGTTTAGTTATATTTCAAGAAATCAACTAATTGTGTTTCAGTTGGCTTGGTTAACTTTTATTCCTCTATTTAATTCTTCTTTCCTTTCTCATCTATCTTTCACCTTCGAGAGAAGAAAATGGTTTGTAGTATTTATTTTCTTTTTAACTGATTTCTTCTGTCTTCGAGCTTTCTTGTATCGCCTGTGGGCTGCCTCACTCGTACCGGAACCAGGCATTTCCTGAGATAGATTTCTTGAGATTACCACTAATAAGGATTTTCCCAAATAAATTTGAAACAGGATCACCTAATTTTGTAAGAAATGTGACGACATTATGACGACATATGCTGGAAGTGACCACGAATTGCGTCAAAAGTGTTTTCCTAGCCAGTGAGATTATTATTCATTCTATCCGTTTTTGCTGAGAATATTTCAGATGTTAACTGGTAGTTGTTAGCTGCTTCTGTCCATTAAGTTATACTTTCTAAAAATATCAAGCGACTATTTCAGTGATATTTTAATGGCATCTTTAACTTCCATTACGTTATAGGTTTTCTGATACAATCAGTGATCTGGAATAAGAAAATCAATGCGAAGGGAGATAATTTGATGCTTAAATAGTGTCGTAGGTCGAGCTAGAGTTTTAGCCCCTTGCTGTTGTGACACTGATCTCAGATTTGATTATGAAGCTTTGAGACATCTTTCCAGCATATTATATCGTGATCATATCTGAATTTTAATGAGAGCTAGTGATTCGAGTTATAGGAAACATTGTCGGGGAGAGATCGCAGAAACAGGTGAGAAGCGTTAGCATTGTGAGCACGGAAATAGTTTCAGATGTGACTTACTGCTCACAGTTCTTGGACAATAGTCCAGATAAAGACAGCATTCCATAGAATGTAAACCATTGCCTGTTTCTGTTGGTGAAGTAAGAGAGAAGTCAGAAGAGAAGTCAGAAGAGAAGTCAGAAGAGAAGTCAGAAGAGAAGTCAGAAGAGAAGTAAGAGAGTTTCTTTACTTCCAAGTATGTGAGTGTGTTTGTTGTTGCAGATTCTCCATTCTCCATTCTGACATTTGTCGTGTGTTTAATTTGTTGCAGATTCTCCATTCTCTAGTCTGATAGCTGTGGTGTGTTTAATTTGTTGCAGATTCTTCATTCTCTAATCTGACATTTGTCGTGTGTTTAATTTGTTGCAGATTCTTCATTCTCTAATCTGACATTTGTCGTGTGTTTAATTTGTTGCAGATTCTTCATTCTCTAATCTGACATTTGTCGTGTGTTTAATTTGTTGCATATTCTCCATTCTCAATTCTAACATTTGTCGTGTGTTTAATTTGTTGCAGATTCTCCATTCTCTATTCTGACAGTTGTTGTGTTTTTTAATCTGTTGCCCTATATTCAGTCTGTCAGATATTTATTCTCAGCCCAACTTATTAACAGTTTTTGCACAATCGTTCTGCTGACAGGAATAGTCTAGTAGTGCAATGTCATGTACATATTTCCACCTTCCAGCGATGAGAGCATGGCTACTCAATTTCTTTAGGACTGTTCCCTCTTTTCCAGCTAACCACTCAGTCCATGGAATGTCTATAAGAGAATTGTTCAAATTTGGCGCCCATGATCCACTGCAGTTTTAACTTCAAACATATATGGTTCACTACCTGCTTGTTTCAATCTCTGGTTTCCATTTTGAAGACTTTCTGGCGTAGATGTGACGATTGAAGAAAAACTTTCGCCGTTCTTCCATTTTTTGTGTCATTTGCTCCACTTTATATTTTGTTTTATTTTGTGCGACATTCAGTTATAACTTTACATATTTTATGCAACAAGTCTACGTCAAATCATTGGACAGCTATCAGAACTATTGTTAATCAAGTAAATAGCTCTAGAGGCAAAACGGGCACACAACAATACAATCTTCATCCCAACGTTGCGCTACCAATGCCAGTCCGGTCCTGAAGTCTAGATGCAAGAACATTAAGAAAAATAAACATCGCCAAGATGAAATGTGTCAGTCGAATGACAGGAAACAGCATGAGAGATAAGACAGGAATGAAGAACTGAGAAAAAAGCTAGGACTAGCCCCCGTCATTGAATATATACTGAAGCAGCAGCTAAAATGGTTTGACCACGGGATAAGGCACAAAGATCAAAACACAACACGAAGAGCCTTCAATAAACGTTACGAGAATACCAGATTCAAGGGCTAACATAGAAACAGAAGATTGGCGGAATATTAGAAACACTAGTAAACATAACAGCACCAGAGGCGAAGAGAAGAGCAAAAGACCGGAAATTATATCTCCCCTAGACGCTGAAAGGCAAATGAGGAAGGACAGAAGTCAACAGAATTGAGAAAGATAGTTCATTGTTGCTATATAGAGTCAGTTCTAACCTATGGAAGCGAACCATGAACAGTAGACAAACAAATGAAAAGATGATTAGAGGCCACAAAGATGGGATTTATATGAAGAATGTTGAAAGTTCCCCGGACAGCTAAAAAGACCAACGAAAACATGATCAAAGAGTTCACCACAAAGAAGGAGCTCCTTAAAAAATCAGGAAGATATAATCGATATTTTTCGGGCACGTCATGAGAAGAGAAAAGTTATAATATTTGGTTACAACTTGCAAAATACAGGGAAAGAGAGTTCGATGACGACAAAGATAGAAGATACTAGATAGCTTAGTGTCATGGCATGGAAAACAGTCAACAATAAAATTGATACGATGCACGTGGCACAAAATTGTGGAAAGACATGATCGCCTACGTCAGCCAGTATGGCATAAAATGATGATGTTTATATTTTATGAGCAATGAACATTAGTATGTGTATGTATATTTTATATGAGGAATATTTGCAACAAATCAACATACAAATATCAAGTGTATCTTGACAGAACCTTGCATCAAAGGACTGTTGGACATTCTGTTCATCTTTGACTCCTCCCACGAAGTCAGCAATTCTGAATTCCGCGAAGAGCTTGGAGTTGCCGCTAACTTGGCAGAGAACTTTCACCTCGGTCCAGACAGTATCCAGTTCGCTGCTCTTTCCTTTGGAACCGTGGCCTACAATCTGTTCAGCTTTAACCAGTTCACGGAGTACAAGACTCTTCAAGAGGTTTGTCAAAATGAAAATGTGATATGTTTGATGTGAAATGTTTGCTATGACATGTTAAATGTGGCATGTTTGCTGTGACATGTTTGCTGTGACAAGTTTGCTATGACATATTAACTGTGACATGTTTGCTGTGACATGTTTGCTGTGACATTAACTGTGGCATGTTTGCTGTGACATGTTTGCTGTGACATTAACTGTGACATGTTTGCTGTGACATTAACTGTGACATGTTTGCTGTGACATGTTTGCTATGACATATTAACTGTGACATGTTTGCTGTGACATTAAGTGTGACATGTTTGCTGTGACATGTTTGCTGTGACATGTTTGCTGTGACATGTTTGCTATGACATATTAACTGTGACATGTTTGCTCTCTGCAGCCCCGATTCCACATCTTTCTCACTCTTGTGTGGCTTACACATATCGTGAGCAGAAATATGGAATACATAGAAGTATCAATCATTCAATCAATCATTCAATCAATCAATCATTCCCGTAACCTTATTGGTCTTTAGAGGCACCAAAGATGACATTTTCACAATTTGCTACCAATCATCATTATCTAGAGCAGTTCTCTGTGTGTGGTACAACAAAAAAACATTCCTATCCACTCTCTGATGTTATCCTCCCATCTTTTCTTCCGCCCTTCCTGTCTCCTCTCGCCTGGTACTCTGCCTGGTACTGTGCCTGGTACTCTGCCTGGTACTGTGCCTGGTACTCTGCCTTGCAGAATTGTTTTGGCAAGGCATGTGGACCGTGTAACGTAGCAGTATATGAACAAATGCCGCCAACAAAAATGTGGAAATACACAGAAGTAGCTGAACTAATACAGTAAACAGAATACAAATAAATGCTAAATTTAATACAAAATAATACAATTTGATAGTAACATCGAAATAATTAAAAATGAACAAAAAATATTTTTATATTTTATGGGACAATAAATTTACAGAGAAACTCTTTACATACAACATCTCAACAGCAAGGAATCTGATCGTCAGATGGTGGTCTCCATTTAGTATTTTCTAGGTCCCATATCTTCTGGGCCCTATAATTAACTTATTAATACTTAAGGTGAACGGATGTACATGGGACAAAACTACCAGGTGTCTTCCATTTTTGTTCCATTCTGAACCTGTGACGGGCCAAGATAAATCTAAAGCTATGACGGACCAAGATTAAACTAAACCTGTGACGGACCAAGATTAAACTAAACCTGTGACAGGCCAAGATCAATCTGACCCTTTGCCAGGCAAAGACAATCTGACCCTGTGCCAGGCCAAGACAATCTGACCCTGTGCCAGGCCAAGACAATCTGACCCTGTGCCAGGCCAAGACAATCTGACCCTGTGCCAGGCCAAGACAATCTGACCCTGTGCCAGGCCAAGACAATCTGACCCTGTGCCAGGCCAAGACAATCTGACCCTGTGCCAGGCCAAGACAATCTGACCCTGTGCCAGGCCAAGACAATCTGACCCTGTGCCAGGCCAAGACAATCTGACCCTGTGCCAGGCCAAGACAATCTGACCCTGTAACTGAATAAACTAAGGAGCCGCGATAGCTCAGTGGTTAGTGAACTGGACTACAAAGGACAAGGGGTAGGGTTCGACCCCAACCGATGGCTTCCGGGTTCACCCAGCCTTTAATGGGTACCGGATATTTTTCTGGGAAAGTGAAGCGATACGGGCGTAATACCGACCACATTACCCCAAAAATCATGTTCTGAAGGTCTGTAAAATTTATGGTCACTAACACCATATTCCCTATATGCCACTTGGCGTGACGGGGTAATAAACAGGTAAACTGGATAAACTACTACTTTATGTCAGCTGAAACTGCATCCTAAGAGAGAGAGAGAAAGAGAGAGAGAGAGACCGACAGACAGACAGACAGACAGACAGACAGACAGACAGACAGACAGACAGACAGACAGATTTCTTCAGAATTAGCAGATGTAAAAGATGATTGTAGATGGTAGTTCATTGGTCAATGACTTAACAGCCTGTGCTTTTATTTACATGTATGGTCCGGTGCTAGACATTGTCATTCAGAGGACATCATACTACAGAAAGGTGATGATATCTTATAATGAACATTTGACAGGAACTATTAATGTTTTCTTTTCGATTTGGCATACAACCTACGTGTGTGTCAATTTTCATGTTTATGTTATGTCTAGAATAAACTTGAGCACCTCACATCCAAAATATTGGTTGTCTCCGATGAGATTTCCCCTCGAGCTCATGTCTATGGTATCAGAATCTTACCTGGAAAGAAGTTGGACTGGTCTGCGGGAGCTTCCGTCTGACCTTTTATGCGCGAGAGGTCAGTGCCTAGAAATTATTCCGCCAGCAAGTTCAATGTAGGTACATGAGAAGCTGATTTCATAGAACAATTTAGAGAAATATTTCTCCATGACAGATTCTGATATACTTCTAAGTCAATAAACATCACGTGTCTGATATCATCATGAGGGGGTATCGATATGGGGACGACATATTTAAGTGGAAATATAAAATGACAGAGGATGTTTTGTGATGATAACACTTTGAGTTAGATATGTGTTGTGATGATGACACTTTATGTCAGAGATGCGTTATGAAGATGACATTTTGTGTTAGAGATGTGTTGTGATTATGGCACTTTATGTCAGAGATGTGTTGTGATTATGACACTTTATGTCAGAGATGTGTTGTGATTATGACACTTTATGTCAGAGATGTGTTGTGATTATGACACTTTGTACAGCGATGTGAGTGATAATGACACTTTAAGTCAGAAATGTGTTTGATGATGACAATTTATCAGAGATGTGTTTGATGATAACACTTTGTGCCAGAGATAAATTATGCTGTGATCTTCAGGGAAAAGCAGGTCAAAATTGTACATGAAATATTTTTTATTCAAATATATGCAAGAAAAGGGAAAGATAGGTGTGGGGGATATTGATCGCCAGCGTCGGCAAATATGCTGGCACAGTACACGAGTACATTGACTTGCAATTAGTTTTGCTTACGTACTTCCGGTCAGATTTATGTTTTGCTGTTTAGGAAACACAATACTAATGTGTTAAATGTTCATCTTTCAGGCAATATTGCATGCAGGTCACCAAGGGGGAGTCCCAAATACCTACCTAGCACTAGAAACTGCCCTCGGTGTTTTTTCTTCGGGCAATGGCTCTCGACCGACGGCTCCAAAGTTGGCCATTGTGTTTTCCAGCGGCAGATCCACTGACAACGCGAGAACTCTGCAGGCAGCCGCAGCTTTGAAGAATGCCGGTGTTCACATCATCGTCGTTGGCTTTTCAAACCCAAACCTACAAGTACTACAGGCCATCGCGTCAACTCCTAGTGAAGTCTTCGTCAACAACTTCTATGGACTCCTCAACGCTGTTACCGTTTACAGTAACACCACATGCAGCTTAGGTAATGAAATCGTTACTTCGCTTTTATTTACTTAATTCAAAATTCAAAATAGGTACAACCAGCCAATGCCACTGTACACTGGACAATATGACTACAAAACATGTTCTACAGGATTGCCCCCAGTACACAGACCTGAGAAGAGCAATGTGTGTTATGGGAATAACATACTCTTTATTGAGTTATAATATTTATTATTTGTTCATAAGGCTCATACGGGCATTACAGCACGGTTATATTGATCATGACAGAGTTCTCACACATTTGTCTACTTACGAACGTGTAAGAACATATTAGCACATTTCTTGGAATTCTCTCAACTTGTTTACTTACGAGTTCTTATAGAATATATTGAAGCACAATTTCACAACACTAATGTTCATAAGGGCATTGTTGAAACGTACTTAATAACTTCTCAACTGACTTAAAACTACAACTTGAAGATTCTTAACTTCCTAACTAACTTTTCTTTTCTAAGTACTAACTTGCGATTTAACTGCTCTAACTGCGTGTCTCATTTTATAAATTCTATCTAACTGCCATCGGCAGTTCGGCCAAAGCCGGACTAAGCTTACTTAGTCTACATTCTGACTTCTCTCTCTCTGTCTAATCTCTGTCTTAAAACTATTGTGTTAAGCTTAAATATTCAGCCACAACTCTTCGCCTGAAAATCAGCAGCCAATCAAACTGTCGCAGAGTGACAATTTGCACTCTTCTGATCACTTAAGTTGGTCACTCCTCATCATTCTGTGACCGAAAATTGAACTATTCTCATGATTTGACGAAAACACTTTGTTTTCGTGAATCTCTATGCCCTATTTAAATTAATGATTACCTCATGACAATGACCTTTCCTGGTAGTTGGATGAGAACCTATTTATCAGACGGCCAAAGTCATGGGGTCAACGCATGCTATATTGTCATTTCCCCAGCCTGCTGTTGTGGAAACCTGCGTGGAAATGTCCATTAAACTATTATGTCCAGTATAATTCTGGACCTTTCTACCTTAGCCCCATGGGTGTCCTTGTTATGGCCGAGTATAATTCCTCGGTGGGTGTCCCTATCCCTACTATAAACTTTTATTTCCTTAACTTGTTATTCTGGCTGGAATTTTCCATATTTAAAATTTATGTCCTAACTACTGCTGGTCGCTACCATATGTTACTGCTATTGTCCGTTAAAGAAACGGGTAACAACCAAGTTACCTGCTCCCATGCTTTCATTAGCTTACTCTGTTACATGTGGTCCACACCCACCTCCATGGAAGATAAACTATATGGGGCAATCGAATCGCTTAAACAGACAGCTGACTTCATGAGAGAGTCTGGAATCCTACTCTGATTGAGTCTTGATCGCAGAGAGAGAGAGAGAGAGAGAGAGAGAGAGAGAGAGAGATTTACTTCATGAATATAAGCAGTCAGCGTCATTCTCTGTGTAAATAACGATATACGTAGAACAAATAATTAGGTTCATTAAAGATTAAATAGTAAAGTCAAGCAAAGTTATTCATTTCATGTTTGTATTAAATAAAGTCGTTTATTTTGTTATCCCACTTTTCTCTGACTTCATCCTGTTGGGGATATTTTAGACATGAAATATTCCAGCAATAGACTTCACTTAAAAAAAAAAATCCCTTTCAAATTTAATAGTTTAATGTAATAGTGTAATGGGGTAGTGTAACGTAATAGTGTAATGGGATAGTGTAACGTAATAGTGTAATGGGACAGTGTAGTGGGAATTGAGATAATTATGGTGTGTTAAGGGAGCACTCACGAGACAGGTTTGCTGTCATTTTCAGAGGACTCACAGATAAGTACTGATTTCCAGTGAACTTTTCTGTTTATTTGTTTGTTTTTAATTGATATTTTAAGGGATTATGTGATTATACGCGCTTTCTATTTGATGTAAATCACTTTGCTTCTTTTGATTTATTGCATTTTGTTACAATTTCCTTATTAATCACTTATACTCATCCTTGTTGTTGATTGCGCTATTGAACGCGCCAAAAATGGCGGTTTGTTTACGCCGGTCTGTCGTCAAGGACGCGTAATTCATTGAATTTGTGAAAGGCTCACAGTGTATCCGCGTGCTGCAGAGCTATTTACTGGAGTTGGACAGTTTATAAACGGGTTTGGAAACGGGTTCTTGACCGTGCGACTGAGTAAGTGCACGTGAGTCTGGACCATCCACAGCACCGACGTTCAGCGACAAAATCATCTATGACGACGGTAAGTGTATGTATTCAGATGCAGCCCAAACGACATCATCGAAGAAGGAAACACGACAGGGAAAGCGTGGTGGCATTAAACTTTTGAAGTGTGAGAGGCTAGGCCTAAAGTATGTGCGCGTTACTTATTGGAATTGTGGGTCCATAAATCAACGACGGCCCATTCTTGATAAGCTACTGTGCGGCGCCGATATAATGGTTTTACAAGAAACTCTTCTTGGTGACAGGACAGTAAGTACTCCTGGCTTTCATTGTTTTTACAAAAGACGACACCTTGGGCAGACCATCCTTGTGCGCAACAATATGGTGGCAGCTGAGGTTGATATGTCTGCGTGGAACAATGCAGAATTGCAGGAACATGCGGTTAGGGTGCAGACCCCAGTTCATTTCGTGATTGTTAATGTGTATGCCTGTAATGGTAATGTTAACACACAACAATGGCAGAATCTCATCGAGTTCGATGAAGAGAACGTCATTTTCTGCGGAGACTTTAATGCTAGAGGAGACCATTGGGTAACTACATAACCAACAAGCAGGGAGAAGACCTAGAGAACGCACTGGTATCGGCCGATTTAGTGTGCTTGAATGATGGAAGGGCAACAAGAATGGCCACTCGAAAATGGGACACTGATAGTGTCATAGACCTGGCACTGGTGCCATCCAACTTCGCACCTTTTTGCAGGTGGAGTGCACTGGGGTTCCACGGAAGTGATCACTTTTCATGTGTCCTCCTAATTGATAAAAGCAGAAATAGAAGCCAGAAAAGAAAGCTCCATACATTCAACTACGAGAAAACAGATCACGACGTCATTAGCAAAATCAGACATAGGAAACAGAGCGCCCCTCGGTGGCACAACACGACATAGAGGCATACCAGACTTTCAGAGCACAGGACAGGTATGGCACAAATCTGATGAGAGCAAAGGGAAGGCCCTGCTTGCCCGCTACATTGAGCAGACGGACTAAAGAAATGAGGCTGTAAGAATGAGGATACGGGCATCGCTGTCAAAATTGTGTAAGGATGTAGTGCTGGAAGAAGATCTCACAATCACAACCGAAACCATTCGCACGACACTTAAAAGGTCACACAACACTGCTCCTGGTCCAGATGGTGTTTGGTACGATGACATAGGCGATTTAGCTGACGACGACTTGACAAAACTGGCCAATGAGTTTAATGCCAGTATTCGGAGTGGCCAGATTAAGGAGGAGTGGCTACACAGCTACTTACTACCGCTACCGAAGCCAAACAAGGACCATTCTCAGATCAGTGCCTACAGAATCATCACAATGCAGAACACTGCGGGCAAGCTGCTGGAGAAAATAGTTGCCCGTGTCCACACCTGTCACCTTGAACAGAAACGAAACGTGTATTCCCACCCACACTCGGAGGTTATAGATATAACAAAGAAACATGGCTCAATGCGGCAGTCCTTGCCTATGACGTCTTCGAAGGCTTCCCCAGACGAGAGGAGACATGTGCTGTTGCTATAGATCAGGAGGATGCATACAACAGGGTACCATTTGAATATCTCATGCATATGCTCCTCAAACTGGCGGTGCACCCCTTCCTCATTAGATGGATCGCCGCGGCACTGTTTCAGAGAAAGGCGATACTCAGATGTAGAAGTTGGTCTTCCGAGGCAATATCCATTTGTCCTGGGCTGCCACAAGGCTCACCATTGTCACCAGTTCTATTTAACGTGTACACAATAACGATCACGGAACAACAGTTGGATGGGAGGGGAAGAACTATGACTTTTGCTGATGATATTCTGGTATATCGACAGGGAAGAGACAGACGGGGAATCGCCTCCACAATGCAAGACGAACTCGATCGCATTTCTTCCTGGTGTGGGGTTTCAGGTGTCTTGGTTAATCCTAATAAAGCATCAGTTTCATGGTTCTCCCTTAACAATCATATCGTTAATACGACCACATCGGTAGTACGAATGGGAGCTGATGAGGTGACCACGGACAAGTTGATGACATACCTCGGAGTTAAGTTTGATCGCAGCCTGTGTTTTCGGGACCACGACGACCATGTGATAACAAAATCCCGCAAAGTATTAGCCGCCTTGAAGGTCATGACAGCTGCCAACATGGAGCAGAGGCTACTTACTCTTCTGTTCCAGGGATTAGTCCTCGCACCAATCGAGTATGCCCTGACAATTCTTACTGTCAGTACGACTCAAATTGATAGGCTGGAGAAAATACAGAATGAAGCCATGCGCATTATCTTAGGATGTACGAGGGACACTCCCTGTGTAGCAATAAGGTTATCTTCTTGACTTTCCAACCATGGATGACAGAATCAAGATCTGGAGAGCACGAGCATACTTGAAGATTAGTACAGATACAGAGCATCCATTGCAACACGTGCTCAACACAGTGAAAGGTACCAGGCTAAAAAGAGGCAAATCATGGGTGGGCCGAGCAGAAGATGTCATCAAACAGGTCTGTGGGCTTACCAATGTCAGCGTTGGTGAGGAGTGGATACCGGTGCCTACGTCATTCAAGGGGACTTTCTCGTGTATTGTCACACTCGACAGGAAAAGTAGGAAAAGAATCCGGTCGTGGTTAATGTCGAGGTCAACGGTCTCATCTGCGATAACACCGATGAGAAAGATACAGTCATCTAAACAGACGGATCTGTAATACGACACCAAAGAAGTGCATGGGCATTTACAGCACGCTCGGCAGGCAGAATAGTCTACGAAGACAGTGGTGCATACGCCATGACCACGAGTAGCATGACAATGGAGGCGATGGCAGTGACCAAGGCATTTAAATGGTTAGAGTCACAAGACTACATCCACGCATGTATACTGAGTGATTCGATGAGCATGATAAAAAAAGTGGAGGCAGGCTCTGTATGCATGCAATGGGTAGAGTCGTTGCAGAAATCCAAAATACGTAAGGTCACCTTTGTCTATGTCCCTGGACATGCGGGAGTACGGGGAAATGAAAGAGCGGACAGGTTGGCTAGCTGCGCTGTCGTTGAGGACGGGCAACCAATGGATCGGGCGGATATCATCAATGCCCTCCGAGACGTGGGAAGAGCGCAGGACTTCGACAAACACGTATCCACGTCACTCCTTCGGATGAAAGAGATGGGAGTTAAGATGGGCAGAGCCAAAAATGAGAAACTTAGTGGCCGTGTAAGAAGACATATCAACCAACATAGAACTGGAGTCGCCAGTCGCTGGACTGAGGGAATTGCTGAGGAGGGGATCTGAGCACCTATGGACATATTCGGAGTGCAACGATGATGACCCGTAAATAACTCAATAACTCAATAACTCAATCTGCCCTTCGTCATACGATATCATCAACAAACTTAAGCAATCTGAACATCGAAACATGATCCGGATGAAAGACACAGCTCACGGTGTGCACAGAGCACTAAACTCAGTAGCTCTGGCAGCAAGCCGGACTTGGAATGTGAGGAAACTACAACAAGGTACACTTTTCAGACAGAGCCTCAACGGCTGCTGCTGCATATCCGCCATATTGACCGGAAGTTATTAGTAAGTGAGAAAGCCGCTACTTATCCTCGTTGATACAATCTTATCCAACTTCGAGAGCTATTTGCCCAGTTCCTTTCAGCTAGGTCGACTTTCCGCATCCCTGAACTGACTTTACGATTACCTTGTCAAGGTAGGAGATGTCAGATGGGAACGCTACGCATGAAAAGAGGTTTTATCAAACAACACAACACAGGTAACGTTTGTCGCTACACGTGAAAGATATTCTCTCGGAGGAGATCAGGGCACTTACCGTCTTGTTCGATGTGTAATGAGGATGACCTGCCGACTTGTTCGATGTGTAATGAGGATGACCTGCCGACTTGTTCGATGTGTAATGAGGATGACCTGCCGACATGTTCGATGTGTAATGAGGATGACCTGCCGACTTGTCCGATGTGTAATGAGGATGACCTGTCGACTTGTTCGATGTGTAATCAGGATGACCTGTCGACTTGTTCGATGTGTAATGAGGATGACCTGTCGACTTGTTCGATGTGTAATCAGGATGACCTGTCGACTAAACTAAACTAAGTCGACTGGAACGTCTCGCTGGGATCGAACAATGGTTTCCTTTATTACCAGGCCATCGCGTTAACTGCATCTATGACCCAATCAATAATATTGACTGTTCGTAACAATCACAGTTGTAAACTAAATTGATGTTCTTCTGTTTGTAACAATCACAGTTGTAAACTCAATTGATGTTCTTCTGTTTGTAACAATCACAATTGTAAACTCAATTTATGTTCTTCTGCTTGTAACAATCACAGTTGTAAACTCAATTTATGTTCTTCTGTTTGTAACAATCACAGTTGTAAACTCAATTGATGTTCTTCTGTTTGTAACAATCACAGTTGTAAACTCAATTGATGTTCTTCTGTTTGTAACAATCACAGTTGTAAACTCAATTGATGTTCTTCTGTTTGTAACAATCACAGTTGTAAACTCAATTGATGTTCTTCTGTTTGTAACAATCACAGTTGTAAACTCAATTGATGTTCTTCTGT
Organism: Megaustenia siamemsis; assembly: GCA_032433765.1. Taxonomy (NCBI): domain Eukaryota; kingdom Metazoa; phylum Mollusca; class Gastropoda; order Stylommatophora; family Ariophantidae; genus Megaustenia; species Megaustenia siamemsis. The sequence continues at coordinate 79,287,681 of JAVIAB010000050.1, forward strand.
TTGTAACAATCACAGTTGTAAACTCAATTGATGTTCTTCTGTTTGTAACAATCACAGTTGTAAACTCAATTGATGTTCTTCTGTTTGTAGCAATCACAGTTGTAAACTCAATTGATGTTCTTCTGTTTGTAACAATCACAGTTGTAAACTCAATTGATGTTCTTCTGTTTGTAACAATCACAGTTGTAATTCAATTGATGTTCTTCTGTTTGTAACAATCACAGTTGTAAATTCAATTGATGTTCTTCTGTTTGTAATAATCACAGTTGTAAACTCAATTGATGTTCTTCTGTTTGTAACAATCACAGTTGTAAACTCAATTGATGTTCTTCTGTTTGTAACAATCACAGTTGTAAACTCAATTGATGTTCTTCTGTTTGTAACAATCACAGTTGCAAACTCAATTGATGTTCTTCTGTTTGTAACAATCACAGTTGTAAACTCAATTTATGTTCTTCTTTCTCCACTTTTTACAAAGGCAGCATCTCTATTGTTTCTAACTCCTCATATCATCAATAATTATCCATCACTCTTGGTTCAAGTACATTAACTCTTTCTGCACTTTTTGACTCACTAGACGCCATTTCCGATTTCGGTCATGTGCTTTCCGCCGCACAGTGCGTCACTCTCAATTTGATTAGTGTCAACTGTCATTAAACCATATTCTTTTTACATGCCTTGTATCATCTTGATTTTGATGAAAACTTATTCCCTGTTTAATTATCTAAAAAATCATATACATTATTGTAAGTGTTAGATAACTATAACATGTAGATTAATATTTAAAAACATGAAAAATTTTGTTTCTTAAATCTCTGTCGCTAAATTGATAAAATCTTCCTCACTGACACAGTTCATAATCAGTAGGTGACTTTATAAAATACCAATTTAACGATGCCAGAATTATAAACGTTAATGATGAAAAGAAGGTACAAATAAAACATGACCAAATAACCGTTCCTTTCTATTTCTTCTACAACAGATTTCGTCTGTAGAGGCATTCAGTTCTCTGACGTCATATTTGTGGTGGATTCTTCCGCCAGCATTTCCACCAGTGAGTATAGGGGACTACTTAATTTTGTGGTAGACGTTACCACCAAGTTCACTCTTGGCCCAGAAGATGTTCGATTTGGCGCAGTGATCTTCAGTCAGGAGCCAGTGAAGCTGTTTGACCTGAAGGACTTTAGCTCTCAGGTCGCCTTGAACAGTGTACGGCATATCTGACGTTGTTTTTGTTACATTAGCTCATTCCGTAAAGTTATTGTCACATTGGCTCATTCAGTAAAGTTATTGTCACATTGGCTCATTCAGTAAAGTTATTGTCACATTTGCTCATTCAGTAAAGTTATTGTCACATTGGCTCATTCAGTAAAGTTATTGTCACATTTGCTCATTCAGTAAAGTTATTGTCACATTGGCTCATTCAGTAAAGTTATTGCCACATTGCCTCATTCAGTAAAGTTATTGTCACATTGGCTCATTCAGTAAAGTTATTGTCACATTGGCTCATTCAGTAAAGTTATTGTCACATTGGCTCATTCAGTAAAGTTATTGTCACATTGCCTCATTCAGTAAAGTTATTGTCACATTGGCTCATTCAGTAAAGTTATTGCCACATTGGCTCATTCAGTAAAGTTATTGTCACATTGGCTCATTCAGTAAAGTTATTGTCACATTGGCTCATTCAGTAAAGTTATTGCCACATTGGCTCATTCAGTGAAGTTATTGTCACATTGGCTCATTCAGTAAAGTTATTGTCACATTGGCTCATTCAGTAAAGTTGTTGTCACATTGGCTCATTCAGTAAAGTTATTGTCACATTCATCATTGTCATCATCAAGTACAGGGGCTGCTGGCGTAGGTGATCATGTCTCTCCACAACTTTCGATCTCGACAGTTATTTATCATTTCTGTTGCTCACCTTCTGTCAAGCCATTCTCTTAAGCTGTCTGGTTTTTTTTTTGTTGTTGCTTCCCTCTATCTCTTCGTCCCTCAATTTTCCCCGTTGTTCCAGCTGTTCCCGTCTCATTACAAGGGACAAAAAAAATGATGATTGTTTTTTTCCTAATATTGGATATTAGTTCTTTTTTTGCTTTGGTCTCTTTCATAACGTTTTCATTACTTTTCTTAGCTGTCCATGGTATTCTCAACATTCTTCTGTAAAACGACATTTCTACAGCCTTCAGCGATTTTCTTGTCTTTTGTCCTATTGTCCCTGATTCACATTCATATGTTAAGACTGACTCTACATAACATTTCAGAACATTAGCTCATGCAATAAGGTTATTGTCACATTGGCTCATTCAGTAACCTTATTGTCACAATAGATGATTCAGTAACTTTATTGTCATATTGGCTGACTCAACAAAGTTATTGTCACATTAGATCATTCAGTAAAGCTAATGTCACATTGATTAATTAAGAAAATCATTCATCTTGAGTAAGGACAGATATTGAAAGTGAAAACAGGCTATTGAAAGCATAGATCAAATAATAATATCTCAGACAATATTAGGTTTTCGTTCGTTCTTCTTATTTCTTACTTTCTTTCAACATTGAATTATTTAGTTTGTACAGTAGCTTGCAATCGTTGTTCTTTTTCTGTTGTAGCCTCTTGCTGTTTTGGTTACTCATCATCATTGTTGTGAGATACATCTTGGGGTAGACGATCCTATCCTGTCATAATTTTCTATCCACATTGCATCGAACCAATTCTGTTGTTAACTATTTTCCCTGCCACACCAAGCTATCTATAGTTCGTTCACAAATTCGCACCCACAGAGTTGATCAATTATCTCGGAAACTGTTTGATGAATTTCTGTCATTCTTTTTCATGAAAACTTATTTTTTCACCGACCTTCATATTTTATAACATTTAACTTTGTACTTTGAATTTCGCACAAATCGTTTTTTGTTATATAATTTTAGGAAAATATAAAACCACTTGCTCTAAACATTAGATTTTACAGTAAATTATGTTCATTTTCTAACAATGCAAGCCAAAGGCGTATCCGTATTACATTGAATAGTAATATAACCAACCCATCCTAGATTCCTTACAAAAGTGCATGTACAAAAACATAGTTACCTTTTGCATAGTGAGTCACTTTAAAATCTTCATGGGTTTAAAAATCAAGTAGTCACTTCACAACAGCTTACAAATTATCACACGTACAGGAATATTCATTAATAGTAAATATTTTGTAAAAATACGCCTCTGGACCAATTTAACAAGAAACCGGAAATGACATTACAAAAAAAACCCTCGGAGTGGCGTGTTACAAGTTAAAAGTGCGAAACAGTGCTAACATTGTGTGGTGTGCTAACATTGTATGGTGTGCTAACATTGTGTGGTGTGCTAACATTGTGTGGTGTGCTAACATTGTGTGGTGTGCTAACATTGTGTGGTGTGCTAACATTGTGTGGTGTGCTAACATTGTGTTGTGTGCTAACATTGTATGGTGTGCTAACATTGTATGGTGTGCTAACATTGTGTGGTGTGCTAACATTGTGTGGTGTGCTAACATTGTGTGGTGTGCTAACATTGTGTGGTGTGCACGTGAAATTTGCCTTTTTAATTGGTGAGTTGATGACAACAAATGTGGGTATTGTAAAATCCTAAAATTTAGGACAAGCAAGAAAATCATATTTTGATATACCTCCAATAAGCAAAAATCTTTCCTAAATCCATGACAGTGGGGCAAAAAATCAGACTGGAGGTCGGTGTAAAAATAATATTTAATGTAAAAGAATTACAGAAATTGATCGAACAGTTTCCGAGATAATTGATAAACTCTGTGGGCACAAATTTCTGAACGAACTATACTATCTTATCTCTTGGCTGTTCGCGATCTCTCTTTCCGTCTATTTTGACAGTTGCAACCAAGTATTCTAACCTTCCTCTTCAATGATGTGCTAGATAAATGTCGATTGTTTCTTTCAGATGATTTTTTAGTAGCTTCCTTTGTGTGTTGGCCTTTTGTTTGAGCTTTTGTCGTTGGTCTTTTTTTTGTTTTGTTACTAGCAGTACCAAATATCCTATCACACTCTTTTGGTGTCTCTTTGTATTGATTAATTGACATTTTCCCTGCTCTAGTTGAAGTCTCTAGTTTGATCTTGTCTCTTAGGGTTCTAATCAGTTAGATACATACAACCCACTTAGTGTCTGGTTACATACAACCCACTTAGTGCCTGATTGCATGCAACCTACTTAGTACATGTACCTTATTACATACAACCCACTTAGTGTCTGATTACATACAACCCACTTAGTGTCTGGTTACATACAACTCACTTAGTGTCTGATTACATACAACCCACTTAGTGTCTGGTTACATACAACCCACTTAGTGTCTGGTTACATACAACCCACTTAGTACCTTATTACATACAACCCACTTAGTGTCTGGTTACATACAACCCACTTAGTACCTTATTACATACAACCCACTTAGTACCTTATTATATACAACCCACTTAGTGTCTGGTTACATACAACCCACTTAGTACCTTATTACATACAACCCACTTAGTACCTTATTACATACAACCCACTTAGTGTCTGGTTACATACAACCCACTTAGTACCTTATTACATACAACCCACTTAGTACCTTATTACATACAACCCACTTAGTGTCTGGTTACATACAACCCACTTAGTACCTTATTACATACAACCCACTTAGTACCTTATTACATACAACCCACTTAGTACCTTATTACATACAACCCACTTAGTGTCTGGTTACATACAACTCACTTAGTGTCTGATTACATACAACCCACTTAGTGTCTGGTTACATACAACCCACTTAGTGCCTGATTACATACAACCCACTTAGTGCCTGATTACATACAACCCACTTAGTACCAGACTTGTCGTTTCCTTCATTCACTCTGCTCTGCCAACGTTAATTTCTCTTTGCTGTCTACTCTTACTCTTGTATCTGTTTTTAATTGTCGTCACTTCCGACCTGTCGTGGTCTACATCAGCGATATCTGCAACTTTCCTGGTTTATCTTCATCCTCTAGTCACATGATCAGGGAGACTGGTCTGTTTCTCAACGCGTCCTTCGATACCCCAGTCATACGATCGGCCAGATTTGTTTGATTGACAACCGGTTAAACTTCGATCTCTGTTTGCTTGATCAAACTCAGCTCTACTTGCTTGATCTAGAACAAAAGCCATGCATTTATCGGACATTGTCCTAGAACAAAAGTCATGCATTTATCGGACATTGTCCTAGAACAAAAGCCATGCATTTATCGGACATTGTCCTAGAACAAAAGCCATGCATTTATCGGACATTGTCCTAGAACAAAAGCCATGCAATTATCGGACATTGTCCTAGAACAAAAGTCATGAATGTATCGGACATTGTCGTAGAACAAAAGTCATGAATGTATCGGACATTGTCCTAGAACAAAAGTCATGAATGTATCGGACATTGTCCTAGAACAAAAGTCATGCATTTATCGGGTACTGTTATAGAAAGATAGAAATGATTCCGGAAAAATGGGGTCCGGATAGAAAGTTTACTGAACTTCTCCACAATCTGTCCACGTTTCTCTCTCTCTCTCTCTCTCTCTCTCTCACCACGCTCTTTCTCTCTCTTTCTCCCCGACTCTCTCTCTCTCTCCACGCTCTTTCTCTCTCTTTCTCCCCGACTCTCTCTCTCTCTCCACGCTCTTTCTCTCTCTTTCTCCCCGACTCTCTCTCTCTCTCTCTCCACGCTCTTTCTCTCTCTTTCTCCCCGACTCTCTCTCTCTCTCCACGCTCTTTCTCTCTCTTTCTCCCCGACTCTCTCTCTCTCTCCACGCTCTTTCTCTCTCTTTCTCCCCGACTCTCTCTCTCCACGCTCTTTCTCTCTCTTTCTCCCCGACTCTCTCTCTCTCTCCACGCTCTTTCTCTCTCTTTCTCCCCGACTCTCTCTCTCTCTCCACGCTCTTTCTCTCTCTTTCTCCCCGACTCTCTCTCTCCACGCTCTTTCTCTCTCTTTCTCCCCGACTCTCTCTCTCTCTCCACGCTCTTTCTCTCTCTTTCTCCCCGACTCTCTCTCTCTGTCTCTCCACGCTCTTTCTCTCTCTTTCTCCCCGACTCTCTCTCTCCACGCTCTTTCTCTCTCTTTCTCCCCGACTCTCTCTCTCTCTCCACGCTCTTTCTCTCTCTTTCTCCCCGACTCTCTCTCTCTCTCTCTCCACGCTCTTTCTCTCTCTTTCTCCCCGACTCTCTCTCCACGCTCTTTCTCTCTCTTTCTCCCCGACTCTCTCTCTCTCCACGCTCTTTCTCTCTCTTTCTCCCCGACTCTCTCTGTCTCTCCACGCTCTTTCTCTCTCTTTCTCCCCGACTCTCTCTCTCTCCACGCTCTTTCTCTCTCTTTCTCCCCGACTCTCTCTCTCTCTCCACGCTCTTTCTCTCTCTTTCTCCCCGACTCTCTCTCTCTCTCCACGCTCTTTCTCTCTCTTTCTCCCCGACTCTCTCTCTCTCTCCACGCTCTTTCTCTCTCTTTCTCCCCGACTCTCTCTCTCTCTCTCTCCACGCTCTTTCTCTCTCTTTCTCCCCGACTCTCTCTCTCTCTCCACGCTCTTTCTCTCTCTTTCTCCCCGACTCTCTCTCTCTCTCCACGCTCTTTCTCTCTCTTTCTCCCCGACTCTCTCTCTCCACGCTCTTTCTCTCTCTTTCTCCCCGACTCTCTCTCTCTCTCCACGCTCTTTCTCTCTCTTTCTCCCCGACTCTCTCTCTCTCTCCACGCTCTTTCTCTCTCTTTCTCCCCGACTCTCTCTCTCCACGCTCTTTCTCTCTCTTTCTCCCCGACTCTCTCTCTCTCTCCACGCTCTTTCTCTCTCTTTCTCCCCGACTCTCTCTCTCTGTCTCTCCACGCTCTTTCTCTCTCTTTCTCCCCGACTCTCTCTCTCCACGCTCTTTCTCTCTCTTTCTCCCCGACTCTCTCTCTCTCTCCACGCTCTTTCTCTCTCTTTCTCCCCGACTCTCTCTCTCTCTCTCTCCACGCTCTTTCTCTCTCTTTCTCCCCGACTCTCTCTCCACGCTCTTTCTCTCTCTTTCTCCCCGACTCTCTCTCTCTCCACGCTCTTTCTCTCTCTTTCTCCCCGACTCTCTCTGTCTCTCCACGCTCTTTCTCTCTCTTTCTCCCCGACTCTCTCTCTCTCCACGCTCTTTCTCTCTCTTTCTCCCCGACTCTCTCTCTCTCTCCACGCTCTTTCTCTCTCTTTCTCCCCGACTCTCTCTCTCTCTCCACGCTCTTTCTCTCTCTTTCTCCCCGACTCTCTCTCTCTCTCCACGCTCTTTCTCTCTCTTTCTCCCCGACTCTCTCTCTCTCTCCACGCTCTTTCTCTCTCTTTCTCCCCGACTCTCTCTCTCTGTCTCTCCACGCTCTTTCTCTCTCTTTCTCCCCGACTCTCTCTCTCTCCACGCTCTTTCTCTCTCTTTCTCCCCGACTCTCTCTCTCCACGCTCTTTCTCTCTCTTTCTCCCCGACTCTCTCTCTCTCTCCACGCTCTTTCTCTCTCTTTCTCCCCGACTCTCTTTCTCTGTCTCTCCACGCTCTTTCTCTCTCTTTCTCCCCGACTCTCTCTCTCTCCACGCTCTTTCTCTCTCTTTCTCCCCGACTCTCTCTCTCTCTCTCCTAAAAAATTATTATATTTCAAAGCGTCGCAGCCTAGTAATTTGGTTGCAATGTTTCCTTAAATTCTTGACGAGACTTCGAGAGTGCATCACTTGATGAAACAATCTTCTTCATAGAGCTGTCGTCATTTGTCTGTTTGCCTTCAACGTGTCTTCTCTCTGGTATTGCCTTCACGATATTTGCTTCAAGTATTCTTTCTCTCTCTTTTAGTCAGCAAATCCAATATTTGTTGTTTCATTTTAATATAAGAAAGAATCATCATACACGCCACTTTTTTATTCATTACATTGTTATCATTCCATCAACATTAGCATGGTCTCTGTAAAATTGTTGTACATGAACATAGACACACATGTAAGCATACATAACCTACTTCCATAGGCCATACTGTCAGCAGCACACCTGAAGGGAGGCACAGACACGGCCAAGGCCATTAACTTTGTGAGAGAGCAACAGATGTTTTCTAACGCCAACGGAGCCCGCGATAACGCGACCAAGATTGTGTGTATACTAACAGACGGTAGATCGAACTCCATCAACGACAGTGAGTAAACAATTCATTGACGTGCTCTCTCATCCATTATTCATTGAGTCTCCAACTTAAACTCACGGTTGCTCAAAAAGTTGTGGCCTTAATGAACCAAAACAAGTGAATGACTGCCTTGTTAGCTACTAAGCGTTCAATGACGTCATATGCTGCCTTTAGTAACCAACAACAAGAACAATAACAAGAACAATAACAAGAACAATAATAAGAACAATAACAAGAACAACAACAAGAACTGGATATCCCGTCTCCTGTACAGTTAGCAATTCTTCTCTTGACTCTGTTTTACCATCTTACTTCTGATTAGCGAGATCCACACACTGTGAGAACAAGTTGCTTATCAGTGTACACGGCTCGAACTTATCTATCTATCTACTTATTGACCTTTCGAGCCGTAGCCGGCCCATAGAGCATAGACCCAGATACTCTTTCTCTTATCTAAATTTGTATCCTAGCAGTTTTCAATCCTTGTAAAGATCTTTTATCAAATCTCGCCAATTGTCTGATCTTTGCAAGCAACTCTATCTCATTTAGGGAGCCAATTCATGATGCTCTTGCCTCTCTCATCAATGTTCTTCTCAGTGTCTCTCTGGGTCGGTCTCTTTTCTTCTTACCTGTTGTTTCCCACATGAGGGCGGCTTGCTTTGTTATTCGGTTATTATCTCTTCTCATCACATGTCCAACATATGACCATCGTCTTTTCTTGATTACTGAAGATATTAGTGGTTGATTGGCGATTTCTCTAATTTCCTCGTTTGTTTGAATTCGTTCCATGCTATACCAAGTATTTTCCTTAGACATTTATTTTTCGAATGCGTTCAACTTTGTTTCTATGTCTCTTGTTGATTTCCAGCTGCTCTCACACGCATACGTAAGGGTTGATAGTACATTTGATTTAAATAGTCTACGTAAGCTCGAACTGAATGAACTCATTTTATTCAATGCAGCCCAATCGGACAAGAAAACAATATGCGTTTAACACATGGGACATCGATAACATCGCGTCTTAGTTCGCTAGTCTCAAGAACTCAGATTAGATCTGACAACTTTATGATGCTGCTTGTTGAAGCCTGATTTAGTACTTTCTTCGTTTTATATTGTTTTAAATAATGTTGTGTTCTGTATCTATTTTATGTGTTGCATGTATCTATATTTTGTGTGTTGCATGTATCTATATTTTGTGTGTTGCATGTATCTATATTTTATGTGTTGCATATATCTATTATAGGTCTTATAGCCGCACTCTTGGTTGTAGACTGATAGTTTTCATAACAGCAATGGTAAGATTGATTATTTTTATTTATTGTTTACAATATTCTCTGGAAAAGGTGAATGTAGAACATTTTGACTTTTTTTTCTCCATTGTTGTGTGTTTGCAATTAACTTTTCCCCCTCCCCCCGTATTGAAAGCCGAAGGGCTGAGAAGATAATCCGGAAATCACCCCAAGTATGTGACGTCTTCAACTATGAGAGCTACAGACCGCTGGCGTCATTTTAACCTAAACCGCCCCTGCTAGCAATACTGAAAACGTCACAGACTTTGGGTGATCCCCTCAGCAGGCAGGCCTTACAAAATAAACGGCAATGGTGTCTGTGCATCACTTTATTGTGGATAAGTTTATGACGTCATGAGTTTGCTTTGGTTTCTATTTTCAGCTGTTAACGCAGCTTGGAGGCTGAAGGTGGCTGGGGTGCAGTTCATTGCTGTGGGAATCGGGAATGATGTCTACGAGGTGGAGCTCCAGCAACTGGCCAGCGATGCCTCCAATCTGTTCTTGGTTCCTGGTTTTGAAGCTCTCAAACAAATACAGGAGAGCATCACCAGGAAGATCTGTGACGGTACGTTTGTATCTGCGGCAGGAACATCCATTGTCATGTGCCGAACCAGTCGGAGCAGGCGATTATTGTCTTTCACAATCCTCTATCGACAGTGTTTACTATCATTTCTGTTGTTGAATGTTTACCGTGCCACGAAACTAAACTTTCTAGAAACTTTCAAAATAACCTAATGGTGAGACAAAATAACCTAATGGTGAGACAAAATAACCTAATGGTGAGACAAAATAACCTAATGGTGAGACAAAATAACCTAATGGTGAGATAAAATAACCTAATGGTGAGATAAAATAACCTAATGATGAGACAAAATAACCTAATGGTGAGACAAAATAACCTAATGGTGAGACAAAATAACCTAATGGTGAGACGAAATAACCTAATGGTGAGACAAAATAACCTAATGGTGAGACGAAGGGTTGTGAAATGACTATTGTTTGGGTTCATGGACACTTAAGCTCTGACATCACCAGGGAAGGCCAAATTCTGACACCAAGTTACGAAGGTGGTTATAGCCAAACCTCGGACGCTGATTCCTGCAGCCGAAAAGAAGAAATCATCACACACCAACTTGTGTACTACAGAAGAATCGTCCAAATATAGAAAGATACTAAACCGAAGTATCTGAAGTGACCTGAAAGCGAATGAAAACTGGCTGGTTTAAACAAAAATAGTTTAAACTATTTTCACGGCATTTTTCCATTTCTGGGGTCTCACGGGGGTGGGAGAGGGGATTGTAGGATCGAAGAATAAAGGCCGCTTGCCCAGTGCAGTTACCGCGTGGTGTTCGGGTCTGAGAGTTTATTTCAAACATTTGACCCTTTTCGGATAACCTGCGTTTTCTTGGTCTAGTGTCCGACAGGTTATCGATTCGGCCAACCGCTCTCCCCATTGGTTGGCTAATTTAATTAAATAACGAAACCTGGCATATGTTAGCAGCATCAAACACTTAATGTGTCTGAAATAAAATAAAATTTAATTTAATTAAAGAAATATTTCCTGAAGAGCACGAAAGATTGTGACATAGAAGGTGATGAAATCAATTCATCAAGGACATGCTACAGACTACACTCATTAACTCTTTCGGAACGGAAGCTTTTTATCAATGCACTGGAAGATATTTCAGAGACAAAATTTGTCATGGTTTTGAGAATTAATCTACATATTTATATTTATGTAACATATAACATGTTACATATGAATTTTTAGATAATTGAACAAGGTACTAGACTTCACCAATATTAAAATGATACAAGACATGTAAAAGGAATATGATTTGTTGATGGTTCACACTGATCAAATTGGGAGTGACGCACTGTGCGGCGAGACGTCTGTAAAGAGTTAAAGTTGTCTCAACAAGCTCAATGAAGACATTCAGGCCTAAGATGGATTGTTGTGCTGGTATGAGTCATCTCTTATTATCTCGTATACGTTCACATTTGTTTAACGTGTCAGTTATTTCAAGAAATGCATTTGTTGTCTCTCTCATAAAGTAAAAAGTAAAGTCACGCCAAGTGGCGTATAGGGAAATATGGTGTTAGTGACCCTATATTTTACAGACCTTCAGCACATGATTTTTGGGTAATGTGGTCGGTATTACGCCTCTGCTGCTTTACTTTCCCAGAAAAAAATCCAGTTACCAATTTAAGGCTGGGTGAACCCGGAAGCCGTCGGTTGGGATCGAACCCTACCTCTTGTCCTTTGTTGTCCAGTTCACTAACCATTGAGCTATCGCGGCTCCCTTGTCTCTGTCATGATTTACTGTAAACATCAACTACTAAACAGTATGATATATCCAGAGGTAAAACTGTTTATTAATGACAACTTGATGTATTACGATATGTTAAAAGAAATCTTCGGAAAGCTTACTCACATAGAGCCCCATCTTAACACGGGCCTTATAATAATGAATTACTTACTTACTCACATAGAGCCCCATCTTAACACGGGCCTTATAATAATGAATTACTTACTTACTCACATAGAGCCCCATCTTAACACGGCCTTATAATAATGAATTACTTACTTACTCACATAGAGCCCCATCTTAACACGGGCCTTATAATAATGAATTACTTACTTACTCACATAGAGCCCCATCTTAACACGGGCCTTATAATAATGAATTACTTACTTACTCACATAGAGCCCCATCTTAACACGGCCTTATAATAATGAATTACTTACTTACACACATAGAGCCCCATCTTAACACGGGCCTTATAATAATGAATTACTTACTTACTCACATAGAGCCCCATCTTAACACGGGCCTTATAATAATGAATTACTTACTTACTCACATAGAGCCCCATCTTAACACGGGCCTTATAATATTGAATTACTTACTTACTCACATAGAGCCCCATCTTAACACGGGCCTTATAATAATGAATTACTTACTTACTCACATAGAGCCCCATCTTAACACGGGCCTTATAATAATGAATTACTTACTCACATAGAGCCCCATCTTAACACGGGCCTTATAATAATGAATTACTTACTTACTCACATAGAGCCCCATTTTAACACGGGCATTATAATAATGAATTACTTACTCACATAGAGCCCCATCTTAACACGGGCCTTATAATAATGAATTACTTACTTACTCACATAGAGCCCCATCTTAACACGGGCCTTATAATAATGAATTACTTACTTACTCACATAGAGCCCCATCTTAACACGGGCCTTATAATAATGAATTACTTACTTACTCACATAGAGCCCCATCTTAACACGGGCCTTATAATAATGAATTACTTACTTACTCACATAGAGCCCCATCTTAACACGGGCCTTATAATAATGAATTACTTACTTACTCACATAGAGCCCCATCTTAACACGGGCCTTATAATAATGAATTACTTACTTACTCACATAGAGCCCCATCTTAACACGGGCCTTATAATAATGAATTACTTACTTACTCACATAGAGCTCCATCTTAACACGGGCCTTATAATAATGAATTACTTACCTACTCACATAGAGCCCCATCTTAACATGGGCCTTATAATAATGAATTACTTACCTACTCACATAGAGCCCCATCTTAACACGGGCCTTATAATAATGAATTACTTACTTACTCACATAGAGCCCCATCTTAACACGGGCCTTATAATAATGAATTACTTACCTACTCACATAGAGCCCCATCTTAACACGGGCCTTATAATAATGAATTACTTACCTACTCACATAGAGCCCCATCTTAACACGGGCCTTATAATAATGAATTACTTACTTACTCACATAGAGCCCCATCTTAACACGGGCCTTATAATAATGAATTACTTACTTACTCACATAGAGCCCCATCTTAACACGGGCCTTATAATAATGAATTACTTACTTACTCACATAGAGCCCCATCTTAACACGGGCCTTATAATAATGAATTACTTACTTACTCACATAGAGCCCCATCTTAACACGGGCCTTATAATAATGAATTACTTACTTACTCACATAGAGCCCCATCTTAACACGGGCCTTATAATAATGAATTACTTACTTACTCACATAGAGCCCCATCTTAACACGGGCCTTATAATAATGAATTACTTACTTACTCACATAGAGCCCCATCTTAACACGGGCCTTATAATAATGAATTACTTACTTACTCACATAGAGCCCCATCTTAACACGGGCCTTATAATAATGAATTACTTACTTACTCACATAGAGCCCCATCTTAACACGGGTCTTATAATAATGAATTACTTACTTACTCACATAGAGCCCCATCTTAACACGGGCCTTATAATAATGAATTACTTACTTACTCACATAGAGCCCCATCTTAACACGGCCTTATAATAATGAATTACTTACTTACTCACATAGAGCCCCATCTTAACACGGGCCTTATAATAATGAATTACTTACTTACTCACATAGAGCCCCATCTTAACACGGCCTTATAGTAATGAATTACTTACTTACTCACATAGAGCCCCATCTTAACACGGGCCTTATAATAATGAATTACTTACTTACTCACATAGAGCCCCATCTTAACACGGGCCTTATAATAATGAATGTGTCAACTTTTAACAAGAAACTGGTTTTCTTTTATTTGCAGTCCCCAAGGATGAGATCAACGGTAAGCGACTGTGTGTTTGTGTGCGTGCGCGCGTGTGCGTGTGTGTTTGTGTAGGTGATTGTTGATTTATGACCTGGTACTTTTCAGCAAACTAATTTCCACAGTCACTCTAGATTCTAAATAGATGACACATCAATAGATGACACATCAATATATGGCACACCAATATATGGCACATCAATATATGGCACATCAATATAAGGCACATCAATATAAGGCACATCAATATATGGCACATCAATATATGGCACATCAATATATGGCACACCAATATATGGCACATCAATATATGGCACATCAATATATGACACACCAATATATGGCACATCAATATATGGCACGTCAATATATGGCACATCAACATATGGCACATCAATATTTAGCTTTATGATCATCGTGACTGGCTGGCTATACATCAGGTTCTTTCATTAAATCATCTTATCCGCTCAATTTGTCCATCCGCTCAATCAATCCGCTCAATCCATCCGCTCAATCCATCCGCTCAATCAATCCGCTCAATCCATCCGCTCAATCCATCCGCTCAATCCATCCGGTCAATCCATCCGCTCAATCCATCCGCTCAATCCATCCGCTCAATCCATCCGGTCAATCCATCCGCTCAATCCATCCGCTCAATCCATCCGCTCAATCCATCCGCTCAATCCATCCGGTCAATCCATCCGCTCAATCCATCCGCTCAATCCATCCGCTCAATCCATCCGCTCAATCCATCCGCTCAATTTGTCCATCCGCTCAATCAATCCGCTCAATCCATCCGCTCAATCCATCCGCTCAATCCATCCGCTCAATCCATCCGGTCAATCCATCCGCTCAATCCATCCGCTCAATCCATCCGCTCAATCCATCCGGTCAATCCATCCGCTCAATCCATCCGGTCAATCCATCCGCTCAATCCATCCGCTCAATCCATCCTCTCAGACGACCCTATCATATGTGTCACCCCATTCTCTTAGTATCCCAAACCTCCTTGATGTCCCACATTCTAATTCAGCCAACCTCTCAATCTACCCCTTTCTCTTATCTATCCTATTTTTTATCTATCGCATCCCATCATCTACCAATCCTATCATCTATCTCATCCTCTCATCTATCTCATCCTCTCATCTACCAATCCTATCATCTATCGCATCCCATCATCTACCAATCCTATCATCTATCTCATCCTCTCATCTATCTCATCCTCTCATCTACCAATCCTCTCACCTCTCCCATTATCTCACCTATCCCATCATCTCATCTATACCATCCTCTCATCTATCTCATCTATCTCATCTATCCCATCCTCTAATCTATCTCATCCTCTAATATATCTCATTCTCTAATCTATCTCATCCTCTCATCTATCCCATCATCTCATCTGTTTCATCTATCTCATCCTCTAATCTATCTCATCCTCTCATCTATCCCATCCTCTCATCTGTTTCATCTATCGCATTCTCTAATCTATCTCATTCTCTAATCTATCTCATCCTCTCATCTATCCCATCCTCTCATCTGTTTCATCTATCTCATCCTCTAATCTAACCCATCCTCTCATTTATTCCATCCTCTAATCTATCTCATTTATATCATCCTCTATTCTATGTCATCCTCTCATCTATCTCATCCTCTAATCTATCCCATCCTCTAATCTATCCCATCCTCTCATCTATCTCATCCTCTAATCTATCCCATCCTCTCATCTATCTCATCCTCTAATCTATGTCGTACTCTCATCTATCTCATCCTCTCATCTATCTCTTCCTCTAATCTATCCCATCCTCTCATCTATGTCATCCTCTAATCTATCCCATCCTCTAATCTATCTCATCATCTAATCTATCCCATCCTCTCATCTATCTCATCCTCTAATCTATGTCATCCTCTCGTCTTTCCCATCCTCTCATCTATCTCATCCTCTAGTCTATCCCATCCTCTAATCTATCTCATCCTCTAATCTATGTCGTACTCTCATCTATCTCATCCTCTCATCTATCTCTTCCTCTAATCTATCCCATCCTCTCATCTATGTCATCCTCTAATCTATCCCATCCTCTAATCTATCTCATCTTCTAATCTATCCCATCCTCTCATCTATCTCATCCTCTAATCTATGTCATCCTCTCGTCTTTCCCATCCTCTCATCTATCCCATCCTCTAATCTATCCCATCCTCTCATCTATCCCATCCTCTAATCTATCTCATCCTCTAATCTATCCCATCCTCTCATCTATCTCATCCTCTAATCTATGTCATTCTCTCGTCTTTTCCATCCTCTCATCTATCCCATCCTCTCATCTATCTCATCTTCTAATCTATCCCATCCTCTCATCTATCTCATCCGCTCTAATCTATCCCATCCTCTCATCTATCTCAGCCTATAATCTATCCCATCCTTTCATCTATCCCATCCTCTCATCTATCCCATCCTCTCATCTATCGCATCCTCTCATCTATCCCATCCTCTCATCTGTTCAATCTTCTTATATATCTCATCCTTTCAACTATCCCATTCTCTTATCTATTACTTCATCTATCTCATCTTCTCATCTGTCCCATCCTCTCAAATATCCCATCCTATCATATATCTCATTCTTTCGATCTACCCATTCCCCATTTTTCAACCTCCTCTCTCAGTCATTCCATTGCCATTATCTCATTTAATGTCATCTATTGTATGCCACTTCATACTCTAGTATCATCAATGTCACAAACTATGTATTGACCTGTAAAATGTGTCATGGTTTCTGGACGTCAAGTCCCAGATGTAAACAGTTGATTATAAATACAATATATACTGCGCCCATGGTTATCACAGAGAGTTTTAACAGGGCAACAAATAAGACACAAATTACAAATGTTGCCTGATGAGATGAAGGGAAAGGTTACATGGGATCCTTACTTAGTTTCTTTTGGACTTCCTGTCAATATGGCAAATAGGCGGCGGGAACCGTTGAGGGACTCTCTGAAAAGTGTTCCTTGTTGCAGTTTTCTCTCATTCCAAGTTCGGTTTGATGTCGAAGCTACAGAGTTCTGTGCTCTGTGCACACCGTGAGCTGCTTCTTCCTGATGGTGTTTCTATGTTCACATTGCTTACGATGAATGCTAGTATCGTATGACCAAGGATAGTTCCGATGTATTCAGTTCGGTGCTCAAATGCCTTATGTCATTTGGCGTGTGCTGTAGCGGCTATGATGTGGACAGCAGCCGCCTTTCTTTGTTTGGATATTCGATGAGATGTTAATTCGGATGATTCCACTGGCACGGGTGGTTGAGCAATTATGGATTTTCATTCGTTTGTAGTGATACCAAGGCATTCGACTAACCATAAATATAACATTTAACATAGTTTATTTAATTATCAGAACAAGAAAGGTCTTTCTCTTCTCTGCAAAAAAAGAGGTATCAAACATACTTTTTTATGAGATTGGTAGATATCAGTTCAAATACACATGTGACTACCCGGACTCTGACCACAGCGGCGGGACAAAAGAATAGAGAGACTGTCATGTACCACACTTGTCGTAAAAGGCGACTAAGGAGTTTACGGACAAGATCTTTACTTGTGTTACGGAGTTCGTGCACCTGAACTGAAGTCATGTTCGCTAGCGTGTGACGTGTGTGCTTTATTCTAGGGAACGTGCTCTGGGAGGGATTACCACACTAGGGTGTTGTACATTGTGCAATGAAGATGATTTGTCAACTCAAGCAAAGTTTAGCTAAAGATTTCACTTCGAATGTTGTTGTGTGAATTGTGTATACGCTTATATCGTATTTGAATGCTAATACTTCGTTTACCAATATCAGTTCCACAGTACTCAAGCCTGTGTTCAGATTACTCGTGGGCGGACGGGAGACACCCAAACCCCTTAGACTGTTCTACCTATGTCCAGTGCAATTCGTTTGTGACCACCGTGCTCACCTGCAACAAAGGCGAGGCTTACGATCCAATCCAACAAAAGTGCGTAGACAAATCAGTGGCCCACCCATGTAACGATTCAAACTACTTCGGTCCTGTGGTGACAAAGCCACCAAACCCGGTGGTTTCTACAACGAAAGGTCCAACAATTGTCGGTGAGTATCACGCCACGATCTTGTCATATCACAGACTGACAAACTACGAACGTCTACCTGACACAGCCCCGATAATTAATTGCACTGACGATATTCAAATCTACACAGTTGAATTGATTATGGAGAGATTGTTCGAAGTACCAGATCTATAACCAGATCATTATTTCATGTAGCAACTCAACGAGAATGTTCGAAGTACCAGATCTATAACCAGATCATCATTTTATGTAGTAGCTCAACAAAATGAGCGATGTATAGAGTGACAGTAGGAAATACTGTATCTTGGTGGGACAATGTACAGAGGTTACAATAGGAAATATTGTATCTTGGTGGGCAATGTACAGAGGTTACAATAGGAAATACTGTATCTTGGTGGGACAATGTACAGAGGTTACAATAGGAAATACTGTATCTTGGTGGGACAATGTACAGAGGTTACAATAGGAAATACTGTATCTTGGTGGGACAATGTACAGAGGTTACAATAGGAAATACTGTATCTTGGTGGGAAAATGTACAGAGGTTACAATAGGAAATATTGTATCTTGGTGGGACAATGTACAGAGGTTACAATAGGAAATATTGTATCTTGGTGGGACAATGTACAGAGGTTACAATAGGAAATACTGTATCTTGGTGGGACAATGTACAGAGGTTACAATAGGAAATATTGTATCTTGGTGGGACAATGTACAGAGGTTACAATAGGAAATACTGTATCTTGGTGGGACAATGTACAGAGGTTACAATAGGAAATACTGTATCTTGGTGGGACAATGTACAGAGGTTACAATAGGAAATACTGTATCTTGGTGGGACAATGTACAGAGGTTACAATAGGAAATACTGTATCTTGGTGGGACAATGTACAGAGGTTACAATTGGAAACATTGTATCTTGGTGGGACAATGTACAGAGGTTACAATAGGAAATACTGTATCTTGGTGGGACAATGTACAGAGGTTACAATAGGAAATACTGTATCTTGGTGAGAAATTTGTACAGAGATTACAATAGTAAATACTGTGTCTTGGTGGGACAATGCACAGTACGATAGGAAATATTGTATCTTGGTGAGAAATGTGTACAGAGGTTACAATAGGAAATACTGTATCTTGGTGGGACAATGTATAGAGGTTACAATAGGAAATACTGTATCTTGGTGGAAAATTTGTACAGAGGTTACAATAGGAAATATTGTATCTTGGTGGGACAATGTACAGAGGTTACAATAGGAAATACTGTATCTTGGTGGGACAATGTACAGAGGTTACAATAGGAAATATTGTATCTTGGTGGGACAATGTACAGAGGTTACAATAGGAAATACTGTATCTTGGTGGGACAATGTACAAAGGTTACAATAGGAAATATTGTATCTTGGTGGGACAATGTACAGTACGATAGGAAATATTGTATCTTGGTGGGAAATTTGTACAGAGGTTACAATAGGAAATATTGTATCTTAGTGGGACAATGTACAGAGGTTACAATAGGAAATACTGTATCTTGGTGGGACAATGTACAGAGGTTACAATAGGAAATATTGTATCTTGGTGGGACAATGTACAGAGGTTACAATAGGAAATACTGTATCTTGGTGGGACAATGTACAGAGGTTACATTAGGAAATATTGTATCTTGGTGGGACAATGTACAGAGGTTACAATAGGAAATATTGTATCTTGGTGGGACAATATACAGAGGTTACAATAGGAAATATTGTATCTTGGTGGGACAATGTACAGAGGTTACAATAGGAAATATTGTATCTTGGTGGGACAATATACAGAGGTTACAATAGGAAATATTGTATATTGGTGGGACAATGTATAGAGTTACGATAGGAAATACTGTATCTTGGTGGGGCAATGTACAGTACGATAGGAAATACTGTATCTTGGTGGGACAATGTATAGAGGTTACAATAGGAAATATTGTATCTTGGTGGGACAATGTACAGAGTTACGATAGGAAAACTGTATCTTGGTGGGACATATACAGAGTTAAAATAGGAAATACTGTATCTTGGTGGGACAATATATAGAGTGGCAAGATGAAATAGTGTATCTTGGTGGGACAATGTACAGAATTACGATAGGAAATACTGTATCTTGATGGACAATATATAGAGTGGCAAGATGAAATACTGTATCTTGGTGGGACAATGTATAGAGTGACAACAGGAAATACTGCTTCTCTTTTCTACACTTACGTGTTTGATTTAAAGAATCAGGCCTTAAGAGCAGAAAGACAGATGTAATGGGGGCAACAAAGAAGAAGATATCACTGCAATGTGCAATAAAGACAAGTGGAACAATATTAAAACAGGTAAATGCATTTCAATACCTGGGAATATTATTAACCTCAGATGGTAGATGTACAACAGAGGTGAGATTCAGAATGACTCAGATAAAATTAGCTTTCCAAAAAATGAGGAAGATATAATCCATACAATTCAGTCCATTTTGGCAATATAAACAAGAAAAAGTGTTCTGAAATGTTATGTAGTGCCAGTCCTAACATATGGATGTGAATCATGGACAATAGGACAACAGACAAGAAAATCACTGGAGGCTGTAGAAATGTGGTTTTACAGAAGAATGTTGAGAGTACCATGGACAGCTAAGAAGAGTAATGAAAACGTTCTGAAAGAGACCAAAGCAAAAGAGAGATACTTTTCAATATTAAGAAGAAACAATCATCATTTTTTGGCCATGTAATGAGAAGAGAACAACTGGAAGATATTGTAACAACTGGGAAAATTGAGGGACGAAGAGATAGAGGGAAGCAAAGAGAAAAAATACCAGACAGCTTAAGAGAATGACTTGGCAGAAGGTCAACAACAGAAATGATAAATGACTGTCGAGATCGAAATTTGTGGAGAGACATGATCATCTACACCAGCAGGCATGGTACTAGATGATGATGATTTCTTGTAACTCTGAACGATTAATACTGTATCATCAGCATACATGAGGTTATTTATATTATGACACCCACTTGTTATTTCAGGCACGTCCCCAAGGGATTTTAACACAATCTCATTATATTCATTAAATAGATCTAGTGACATCACACAACCTTGTCTAACAACCTGTTTTATTTGTTGAAACATTCCCAATTGGTTTCCAGTTTTTATGGCCGCTGTTTGCTGCCAGTACATCTTCCTTATTATTCTTAGATCTTTGCTGTCTATGTTTATGCTTTCTAAAATTGTGATTATTTCTTGGTGACTTACTTTGTCAAATGCTTTGGTATAATCTATGAAACACAGGTATAGATCTGTTTTCACCTCTATGGCTCTTTCTACTAAAGATCTTATAATGTATATGGCATTGCTTGTTCCTTTACCTCTAACAAAACCACACTGTTCATCGCTAATTTCTGAACCGATCTTGTTTCGATCTTTTCGCATGGTGATCGCTAGATGGAATAAAAGACATGCAAAGAAAAAAAACAATTCCTTTTTAACAGCAACCAGATACGCCAAAGAAAGACATTCAATTTATAAAAAGAGAGAATCAAACAACAAGCTAGCAAATACAAAAATCAAGCAAATATCTAGAGACACTATAGTATACTGACAACAGGCTCTTTCTCTGCGACAGTTAAAGGCATCAGCAGCGAGATAAAAGAAGAGGAAAGCACGAATTCAGCAATTAACGACAAACGATGACAGTTCACAGGCAGAGATGACCATTCAATGATATGTCAGATACATTAGAGCTCACTAGGTCATGCAAGGAAGATATCTGATTACATGAGAAATGTGTAAGCAGCAGAGTTCACTAGGACATGCAAGGAAGATATCTGATTACATGTTAAATGTGTAGGCAGCAGAGTTCACTAGGACATGAAAGGAAGATATCTGATTACATGTTGAATGTGTAGGCAGCAGAGTTCACTAGGACATGGAAGGAAGATATCTGATTACATGGGAAATGTGTAGGCAGTAAAGTTTAGTTAAAGCTAACCGCTTGTTGTAGGAAAAGACCATTGTTAGGATTTCAACTTTCAAACTTTGTCTAGAAGTGGACAGGTAGTCGTAGCCTTCAGATTCCTTGTTTTCGTGGGAAAACTTTCACTCGGGACCTCATTAGTTTGGTAGATGGCAGAAGAGAAAGAGAAATGGGGCAGAGGAGTGAGAACCCAGAGAAAGCAGGGACATGATAGTAGCGAGAGTCCACAACTGTTAAGGGACATGATAGTAGCGAGAGTCCACAACTGTTAGAGATCTGAAAGGAGTAAGACCCAAAGACAGGTAAAGACGGGACAGAAGTGAAAGTCCAGAGAAAAGTTAGCGACCTGAGAAACAGTCAAGAGACAGACAATAGAGTAAGAGAGAGTCAGTGTTGAGTTAAGATAAAGAGACAGCTGAGAGCTAGTTCAGATAAGAGTTCAGAACAATGATAATCATTAGAGGAACAGAGCCAGTTATAGGAAGTAGACAGTCAACAGACAGGAGATAGCTAGTAACAGACCCTAGGGTTGTTGAAGTACTAGTATTAGGTTCGCCCAATAAATACTTGCACTGTCGAAAGTCAAGGGACGAATCTAGCAAGATGCTATTTTAGTAATAATTTAATCAGACGTGAAATATATTGAACCATCCTGGAGCCTGTCTCTAATTTATCAATGTTGATGTTTGTTGTCTACCACGACGACCCATTGCACACAAAGATAAACACGGCAATATGGCTATCATGGAGCGCCATTTCTCTCCGTCTCTTGTTTAGTAGTTATATGTTCTGATGTCCATCCTTGAAGCTGTCTATCCACTTTAGTCGTGTCTTCAACTGCTTTATTTTCCGTTCATTTTAGGATGACTGTCAGTAGGTTATTTTGTTAATATTTTGTTTCACAAACAATTGCATTTGCTTTGTACATATTGTGATCAATAATTCTTTCTTCTTTTTCAACTGGTTTAAAACTTGTTTGTTTGTTTTCTTCTCAGTAAACCCAATTGTTCCAATTCTTCTATAAACCCACAATTCAAGGGCTTCAATTTTATTCTGTTTTCGTATTTAGTGTCCATGTTTCTGCACCATACAAGTATATAGAGAACACAAATGAATTAATTTTTTTTTCAGTTTTAGTTCTGGCGTTGTTTCTTCTTCTTCTTATACCTTTTTAGCTCCGTGGTCTTCAACAAACACTTCCCAAGTCGTTCTGTTTCTTGCCATTCTTTTAAGATCATTCCATGTCTTCCCCATCATCTTCATCTCTGCTAATGTCTGTCTTCTCCAAGAATTTCTTGGTCTTCCTCTTTGTCTTTTCCCTGGGATTCCAAAAAAAAGGTCTGTTGTGTAATACTCTCAGTTGGCTTCCGCTGTGTGTGTCCTATCCAGCGCCATCGTCTTCGCTGTATCTCTTTATCCACTGGTGTTTGACTGGTACATTTCCATAATTCTATGTTAGTGATTTTGTCCTGCAATTTCCATCCATATATTATGCGTAAGCATCCATTAATGAAAGTATGTATCTTCATGATTGTCAATTTTGTTATTCTCCATGTTTCACAGCTATATACTAGGACTGATTTAACATTCGAGTTGAAAATTTTTATTTTTGTACTTAACCTAATTTCCATAAGCTCCTTTTGCTTTTGATATCCTTATTTTGGTATCATTTTCTGTTCCCCTCTCTTAATATATATTACTAAACATATATATGTAAGATTGTACATCTAATAGAGGTAATTCTCCTAAATTTATTTAGTTATTACCAACTGCATGAATTCTCATAATGTTGGTCTCATCTCTATTAATTTTCAGTCCTAGCTGTTGTGATCCCTCATCAAGTATACTTATTTTATCTTGCATCTGTATCTGTTGATGGATGTGTGATAGAAGAGCTGTCATCAGCAAAGTCTAAATCATTAAGTTACTTGGTCAGTGACCACTTCCAAGTGACCAGGATTCCATTTCTGTTGTTTTGAGTTATTCTCATAATCCAATCTATGGCTAGTAGAAAGAGAAATGGAGACAGAAGGCATCCCTGCCTTACTCCTGTTCTTATTTCAAATGCTTCTGTAAGCTGCCCTTCATGCACCACACTACATTTCGTTCCTTCATACATTGTTTTTATCAGGTTAATACACTTTATGGGGATTCCGTAATGACTCAGCAACTTCCAAAGCATTCTTCTGTCTAAACTATCAAATGCCTTTTCGTAATCTATGAATCCAATGTCAAGTGGGCACTGTAGTTCTAAACTTCGTTCAACTATTATACGTAGAGTAGTTATTTGATCAGCACATGATCTGTTCTTCCTAAAACCTGCTTGTTCATCTCTCAAATGTTTCTCTATGGCCTCTTTTAGTCTCTCCAGAATGATTCTGCTTAATATTATTCCTAGCACTTACAGTAGTATAATTCCCCTATAATTGGTGCACTCCTGTAAACTTCCTTTCTTTGGTAGTTTGATCCTTTAAACTTCTTTCCAGTCATTAGGTATTTCTTCCCTCTCCCAAATTTTATCTAATAGATTATGTAACATCTTGGTAGAGGTGTTAATATCTGTTGTGATGGCTTAATTGGTCCTGTGGTTTTCCATCTTTTAATAACTTGATGACTTTCATTTATTTCTTCTTTGCTTGGTTTTCCGCAGTTAACGTGTAACTCTTCTTCTGCTGGTAGTATATCTGGAGGATTATTTGAGCCGGGTCTATTCAAAAGTTCTACAAAGTGCTCTTTCCATCTCACCATTTGTTCCCTTATATTACTAAGCAGATTTCCTTTCTTATCTTTAATAAAGGCATCGATCTGTTTGTGTTTTTCACTTAATTTCTTTGTGCTGCTGTACAGTTCTTTCATATTCCCTTTATTTGCTGCTTCTTCTGCTTCTTTAGCTAGTTTATCTATATATTTCCTCTTATCCCTTTTAATGCATCTTTTCACTTCTTTGTTCACCTCTGTGTAAGCTTCCTGTGTCTTGGCTTTATTACTTCTCGTTTCGCTTTTATTTATGTCTGCTTTCTTGTTCTTTCTTTCTTTAATTTTATCCAGGGTCACTGCTGTCATCCATGCCTGATTATGGCGTTCTCTTTTCCCCAGTGTTTCTTCGCATGTCTCTTTCCATATATCTTTTACCTGTTTCCAATGATCTTCTATATTTATTGTATGTTATAGTTGTTGGAGGACTTGGTATTTGTTTGATATTGTGACAACGAATTTATCTTTAATTCCTTGTTCTTTAAGAAACCCTACCTTGAAATACTTTCTACCCTTATTCGTTGGTTGTAGTGTATCATTTTAGTTAAATTTAAGTTTAGCTATCAGAAGATAATGATCAGAAGCTAAATCTGCCTCTCTATATACTTTTACATCCTGTAAGGATGACTTAAACTTAGTATTAATACATATGTGATCAATTTGATTTTCCGTTCTATGATCTGGTGACACCCATGTAGCTTTGTGTACTCTTTTATGTTGGAATATTGTTCCTCCTAGGCTCACCTGATTAAGAGCACAGAAATTCACAAATATCTCTACATTCTCTCCTCATATTTAGTGTCCATGTTTCTGCACCATACATGTATATAGGGTGTTGACAACACAAATGAGTTATTTTTTTTAAGTTTTAGTTCTGGTGTTGTTTGCTTTGATATACATATATATACCATTGCTACTCTTTTGTTTATTTCTATCTGACAGTTTATGTAGCTTATTATGGCATGTCCAAGATGACCGTATTCTTGAACTCTCTCTGGGTTTTCAGCATCTACCTCGGTAGGGACAGCAAATGTTGATAGAATGTACATTTCTTCAAAACATGACCACAGTAAGACACAGCAACATCATCATACAATATTAAGAAGGCAACACAATTTGTTTGTTGTGATCTTGTTCAATGTATATTCCTGACAATGTCTCTCCCACAGACATCACCAACCTGTGCCTGGACTTCAGCCTTGATGACGGCATCTACCCAGATCCCAGGATGTGCAACAGTTTTGTGGAGTGTAGCGGTTTCACTACCAGTAGCCAGAAGTGTCCTGAGGGTCTCAACTTCAACACGCTCATTGCCGTGTGTGACGACGTTCACGTGGTGGACTGCCAGATCAATTACCACTTCTTTGACCGTCCTTAAGACTCACTGTTTGGGTGTTTGAAAACCACGTCAGTCCATTTGTTTTCCATTTCTTACAGCTTGTATGGCGCCTGTTGTTGACCTTCGTTTTGACTCGCCTATTTCACTTGTTGCGTAATTCCTTTTCATCTGAAGCTTCTAATTCTTAAAACAATCTTCACTAAAACCTCACTTATCTATTACATATTTTTGTAAATGAAAATCAATAAGGACATTTAGTCATTTCAATCTCAGCAATAAGAGTCACTCTTGGACACAGAAATGTTGATTTCGCTTTTATCATTCATATTATGCAATTGATTATCGAAATAACGGGATAATGGGACACTATCAGAGGTAATCAACAATTAGAACACAGGAGAAACTTACAGAAATGAAAAAAATGTCACAAAATGAAATATTCCACAATTTGTATCTTTTTTGGGGGGTTGTGTACTGTTTTCTTTCACTGGCTTTTGTTTTAACAGTCACCATTCGGTTATATTGGCCTGTATGTCACGGTTATGCATATACAGTCTCTCTAAAAAAACTTCTACATATACCTAGATTTGACTTTTTATATTGCTATGTTATTTAAAAATGTGCTTGTTTACACTACAAGTTTATTAGTACATTCCAAAAAACATCTTATGTTCTTGCACATTCGGTAACCCTGTGGTACACTGACAGACTTGGTCGGCTTTTTCCAATTATTTCAGGCTTCAGTTATTCTTTGGGACTGTTCAAAGTCGATGTCTGTCTATTCTTTAATGTTATCGTCCCAACTCTGTCTCCATCTATCCTTCTCACTCCTTCCACAGTTCCTTGCAGTATGGTCATTGCCAGGCCGTATGATCAAAATACACGGCCAAACTGGTTCATTTTGCATTTCTTCACACTACTCTAAATTTTGGTGAATCAAGCAAGGGAATGACGATAAATAACAATGAGGCATAACTTTCACTGAAGTCTGGCCATTACAGAACAACAACGACTCCGCTTTAAATCCGGACATCAACAACAGGTCTCCAAGAATGAAGATCGTGTTGTCAGTGTTTACATAACGTTTAGTTACTATGTACTGACGTCGTTTTTCTGTACACTTCAACAGTACATTAAAGGTTTGCGATTTGTAAATATTAACATTGGCTTTATTTTCTTGTGTGTGTTTCTCTCGTTGAAAGCAAACAATGCCTTTATATGTATTGTATGTGTGTATATATATATATATATATATATATATATATATATATATATATATATATATATATATGTTTGCGTGCAGCAAGAAATTGTGTAGTAGCAGCAGCTGTAGGTGAGGGAATTGTACATGAGCAGATTGTGGGACGCACTTTGACGTCAACATGAACATACTTGGTCAATGTCTACGGCGCTTGTGAAGTAGGTTTACAATGACAGCGTGAGTGAAGACAATTGGGACAACAACGTGAGTGAAGACAATTGGGACAACAACGTGAGTGAAGACAATTGGGGCAACAGCGTGTATGAAGACAATTGGGACAACAGCGTGTATGAAGACAATTGGGACAACAGCGTGTATGAAGACAGTTGGGATAACAGCGTGTATGAAGACAATTGGGACAACAGCGTGTATGAAGACAATTGGGATAACAGCGTGAGTGAAGTCAATTGGTACAACAGCGTGTCTGAAGACAATTGGGATAAAAGCGTGAGTGAAGACAATTGGGACAACAGTGTGAGCGAAGACAATTGGAACAACAGTGTGAGTGAAGGCAATTGGGATAGCAACGTGAGTCAAGACAATTGGGACAACAGCGTGAGTGAAGTCAATTGGGACAACATCGTGTATGAAGACAATTGGGATATCAGCGTGTGTGAAGACAATTGGTACAACAGCGTGTATGAAGACAATTGGGATAACAGCGTGAGTGAAGACAATTGGGACAACAGCGTGAGCGAAGACAATTGGAACAACATCGTGTATGAAGACAATTGGGATAACAGCGTGAGTGAAGACAATTGGGACAACAGCAGTGTGAAGACAATTGGGGCAACATCGTGTATGAAGACAATTGGGATAACAGCGTGAGTGAATACAATTGGTACAACAGCGTGTATGAAGACAATTGAGATAACAGCTTGAGTGAAGACAATTAGGACAACAGCGTGAGCGAAGACATTTGGAACAACAGCAGAGTGAAGACAGTTGGGACAACAGCGTGAGTGAAGACAATTGGAACAACAGCGGAGTGAAGACAATTGGGATAGCAGCGTGAGTGAAGACAATTGGGACAACAGCGTGAGTGAGGTCAATTGGGACAACAGCGTGAGTGTAGACAATTGGGACATTAGCGTGAGTGAAGACAATTGGGACAAAAGCAGAGTGAAGTCAATTGGGACAACAGCGGAGTGAAGACAATTGGGACAACAGCAGAGTGAAGACATTTGGGACAACAGCGTGAGTGAAGACAATTGGGACAACAGCTGAGGGAAGACAATTGGGACAACAGAGTGTGTGAAGATAATTGGGACAACAACGTGTATGAAGACAATTGGGACAAAAGTGTGAGTGAAGACAATTGGGACAACGGAGTGTATGAAGACAATTGGGACAACAGCGTGTATGAAGACTATTGGGACAACAGCGTGTATGAAGACAGTTGGGACAACAGCGTGTATGAAGACAATTGGGACAACAGCGTGTATGAAGACAATTGAAACAACAACGTGCGAGAACACAATTGGGACAACAGCGTGTATGAAGACAGTTGGGTCAACAGCGTGTATGAAGACAGTTGGGACAACAGCGTGTATGAAGACAATTGAAACAACAACGTGTTGAAGACAATTGGGACAAAAGCAGAGTGAAGTCAATTGGGACAACAGCGGAGAGAAGACAATTAGGACAACAGTAACGTGAAGACAATTGGGACAACAGCGTAAGTGTAGACAATTGGGACAACAGCGGAGTGAAGACAATTGGGACAACAGGGTGTATGAAGACAATTGGGACAACAGCTTGTATGAAGACAATTGGGACAACAGTGTGAATGAGGACAATTGTGACAAAAGCGTGTATGAAGACAATTGGGACAACAGCGTATATGAAGACAATTGGGACAACAGCTTGTCTGAAGACAGTTGGACAACAGCGTGTATGAAGACAATTGGGACAAAAGCGTGAATGAAAACAATTGGAACAATAGCATGTATGAAGACAATTGGGACAACAGCGTGTGTGAAGACAATTGGGACAACAGCGTGTATGAAGACAATTGGGACAACAGCGTGTATGAAGACAATTGGGGCAACAGCAGAGTGAAGACAATTGGGATAACAGCAGAGTGAAGCCAATTGGGGCAACATGAGTGGAGACAATTGGAACAACAGCGGAGTGAAGACAATTGGGACAACAGCGAAGTGAAGTCATTGGGACAACAGCGTGTGTGAAGACAATTGGAACAACAGTTTAAGTGACGACAATTTGCATAGCAGCATGAGTGAGGACAATTGGGACAACAGCGGAGTGAAGACAATTGGGACAACAGCGTGAGTGAAGACAATTGGAACAACAGCAGAGTGAAGACAATTGGGACAACAGCATGAGTGAAGACAATTGGAACAACAGCAGAGTGGAGACAATTGGGACAACAGCGTGAGTGAAGACAATTGGAACATCAGCGGAGTGAAGACAATTGGGACAACAGCGTGAGTGAAGACAATTGGAACAACAGCAGAGTGAAGACAATTGAGACAACAGCGTGAGTGAAGACAATTGGAACATCAGCGGAGTGAAGACAATTGGGATAGCAGCGTGAGTGAAGACAATTGGGACAACAATGTGAGTGAAGACAATTGGGACAACAGAGTGAGGGAAGACAATTGGGACAAAAGCAAAGTGAAGTCAATTGGACAACAGCGTAGTGAAGACAATTGGAACAACAGCGTGTATGAAGACAATTGGTACAACAGCAGAGTGAAGACAACTGGGACAACAGCGTGAGTGAAGACAATTGGGACAACAGCGGAGTGAAGACAATTGGGACAACAGCGTGTATGAAGACAATTGGGACAACAACGTGGGGTGAAGACAATTGGGGCAACAGCGTGTATGAAGACAATTGGGACAACAGCGTGTATGAAGACAATTGGGACAACAGAGTGTATAAAGACAGTTGGGATAACAGCGTGTATGAAGACAATTGGGACAACAGCGTGTATGAAGACAATTGGGATAACAGCGTGAGTGAAGACAATTGGTACAACAGCGTGTATGAAGACAATTGGGACAACAGCGTGAGCGAAGACAATTGGAACAACAGTGTGAGCGAAGACAATTGGAACAACAGTGTGAGCGAAGACAATTGGAACAACAGCAGAGTGAAGACAATTGGGACAATAGCGTGAGTGAAGACAATTGGAACAACAGCGGAGTGAAGACAATTGGGATAGCAACGTGAGTCAAGACAATTGGGACAACAGCGTGAGTGTAGTCAATTGGGACAACATCGTGTATGAAGACAATTGGGATAACAGCGTGTGTGAAGACAATTGGTACAACAGCGTGTATGAAGACAATTGGGATAACAGCTATAGCGAAGACAATTGGGACAACATCGTGTATGAAGACAATTGGGATAACAGCGTGAGTGAAGACAATTGGGACAACAGCGTGAGTGAAGACAATTGGGACAAAAGCAGAGTGAAGTCAATTGGGACAACAGCTGAGAGAAGACAATTGGGACAACAGCAGAGTGAAGACAATTGGGACAACAGCGTGAGTGAAGACAATTGGGACAAAAGCAGAGTGAAGTCAATTGGGACAACAGCTGAGAGAAGACAATTGGGACAACAGCTGAGGGAAGACAATTGGGACAACAGAGTGTGTGAAGACAATTGGGACAACAACGTGTATGAAGACAATTGGGACAACAGCGTGAGTGAAGACAATTGGGACAACGGAGTGTATGAAGACAATTGGGACAACAGCGTGTATGAAGACAATTGGGACAACAGCGTGTATGAAGACAATTGAAACAACAACGTGCGTGAACACAATTGGGACAACTGCGTGTATGAAGACAGTTGGGACAACAGCGTTTATGAGGACAGTTGGGACAACAGCGTGTATGAAGACAATTGGGACAACAGCGTGTATGAAGACAATTGAAACAACAACGTGTTGAAGACAATTGGGACATCACCGTACGTGAATTGGGATAGATACTCTAGATTCAAGGGAGATTTCTCATATAAAATGTGTAAAACTGTTTGTGAGAGAAGGATTGTACAACATATATGATTAAATATGCTGGAAACAAGAGGTAGCGATTATAATTGAAAACAAACATGGATAATATCAACAAATAAGACAAGGTGTGAGACAGGGATATATATTGTCAAATCTATATTCTATGTACAGTGGACATAATATAAGAACAGTTGCGAATAAACCTGGCATTAAAGTGTGCGTGTGTGTAAAGGGGAAAAGGTGGGGGGAGGGGGGGGGGAGCTGCATAAACACATAAACAACCCCGACATGCAGATGACAAAGTATTGAAATGAGAAAACCAACAGGATCTACACAGTGTACTATATAAAAGTCTAACAGAGAGTGAACAAATAAGCCTGACCCTCAACATCAAAAAGACATCTACTCTGGTAATATCACAGAAGATAAACATACAAGAAGTAAAACTAAATGGCAAAAATCCTGAAACAGGTGCATAGTCCTGGGCTCAAAAATAACATCAGATGGCAGATGCCCTGCATACATTAGAAGCCAAATAGAACAAGCAATGAGAGAATTCCATCAAAAACATCCCATGTAACAAATCATTGTCAATTCATGTTAGAAAACATGTCCTAAAGTGCTCCACCGAACCTGCTCTACTGTATGGAAGCGAGTCTTGGACGGTAAGCAAGACAACAGAAAGAACATTAGAGGCAGCTGAGATGTGGTTTATCAGAAGAATATTACGGATTCCGTGGATAGCAATAGCTACAAATGAAGAAAGTTTGAAACGAGCTGGAGAAACCAGGATTATCATCAAAATCATAAGGAAGAGACAATATACATTTATTGGGCATGTCATACGAAAGTAGGCATTAAGAATACTATAACAGGTAGAATGGATGGAAAAAGAACAGAGATAAACAAAGAGGAATAATAATGAACAGCGTGTCCAAATGGCACAATAAAAGATCATTGACTGAAATTAAAGGACCTATTGATGTGGAGAGAGATGGTCGCCTACACCAGCCGGCAAGGCACCTAATGATGATGATGCTAATAATGCTAATGATGATGATGCTAATAATGCTAATGATGATGATGCTAATAATGTAATGATGATGAGAGAGAAAAGAAAGTTGTCAACATGGTCGTTATTTAAAATGCGTACATGTAGTCGTGAAATATGTGTAAGCAAATAGCTGTAAGGTGTGTACGCCTAGCGGTAAATGGAGACTGAAACGAACAACAGATGCAACAAGGACAACTACAAAGTGCTCAACAAATACAACATATTTTACATATAGCAATTACAACTAGATGCAATAACAGCAAATAGCAACAAACTTATCCCATGATACAATTATCTATAATATATACATAATTATTGGGAGCCGCGATAGCTCAGTGGTTAGTGAACTGGACTACAAAGGACAAGAGGTAGGGTTCGATCCCAACCGACGGCTTTCGGGTTTACCCAGCCTTAAATAGGTACCGGATTTTTCTGGGAAAGTAAAGCGGCACGGGCGTAATACCGACCACATTACGCCAGAAATCATGTGCTGAAGGTTTGTACAATTTATGTTACTAACACCATATTCCCTATACGCCACTTGGCGTGACGGGGGTACTTTTCTTTCTTATATACATAATTATAGCTTCTTGTGATCTTCATAACGTGACAGGACAGAAAGAAGAACGAAATGGTTGACAGTTAAGAAATACAAGAGAAGACAATCAAGCTTATTTAAAAACTACAACACTGGTGGTAGCCTCCCCTTACTGCTTCGGTGCTTGTGGATATTGTACAGGAATTATAGGAACTTTGAATCTAGCATAAAGGGACGGAACCAGTGTTCCTTCTACCTTGAGCATCCAAGCTGTTCTCTCCCCTAAACAACTCGAACTAACTTTACGTCTTTGTTGCTCTCGCTTTCACTTTCTCTCCCCCTCTCTCTCTCTTTCACTTTCTCTCCCCCTCTCTCTCTTTCACTTTCTCTCCCTTTCCTCTCTCTCTTTCTCTCCCCCTCTCTCTCTTTCACTTTCTCTCCCTCTCCTCTCTCTCTTTCTCTCCAACTCTTTCTCTCCCTCTCCTCTCTCTCTTTCTCTCCCCTTCTCTCTCTCTTTCACTTCTCTCCCTCTCCTCTCTTTCTCTCCCCCTCTCTCTCTTTCACTTTCTCTTCCTCTTCTCTCTCTCTCTCTCTCTCTTTCTCTCCCTCTCCTCTCTCTCTTTCTCTCCCCCTCTCTCTCTTTCACTTTCTCTTCCTCTTCTCTCTCTCTCTCTTTCTCTCCCTCTACTCTCTCTCTCTTCCTCTCTCCACACTTTATTATTGTTGATGTTTTCTATATCTACGAGAAAGTAACTTACCCTGGGTATAAATCTAACAATCAAATCATGCCAACTTCTTCAGCAAGCCATTTTTGTTGTTCGTCTAGACCAGCCTGGGTCACCAACAAGACAGTACTTTAGAGGTCTTCATCGGCTGCACATAACTTGTTATGTAGGACTGTTTCTGTGGACCACATTTGTGTTCTTAGGGTGTTGAAAGTGCTGCAGTCCTGTAGGACATGTTGTGGAGTTTGTCTGGATGTCCTACAGTCACAAGTTGCCAAGTCACTTAGTACCATCTTGTGTGGGTGTGCTCTAAGGCCATCATACCTGTTCTGGGTGAATACTTTGGTCTACTTATATCTGTTTACGTTTATTTAAGTTGCCCTGTTCAGCCTCATATTTTTCATCTGATTTCAGATTTTCACCATCTTTTACCCAACTCAGTTTCTTTAGTTTTCTGGCTTGTTTCAAGATTGTTTTTTTATTTCTTTGAGTCTCTGAAGGAGGGTTGGACTGTTGAAGGTTCCCACCTGCCTTACGGAATTGTTTGTTTTCTCACTTCAAGGGATGCCATAGTGTGCCAGTATCCACTGCAGGACTAGATATGTCGTTTCTGACAGTGGACATCTGTCGTTCTTTTATTTCTTGGACGAGTCTGTACAGTTTCAGGTTTGACATCGCTTTTATGCGAGGCTCATTTTGCAGTATTTGACATAAATATGTGTCATATTACATTTGTGTGAGACTTTGAAGTTTATCTACGTTTAATAGTAAACGTTAAAAGTCTATATGCTCATCATTGATGTCAGTATTTTGTTTTGTTCCTTTTTTGTAAAGCTGTCACCATACCTTGTATGAGTGTACGTTACATCCCACTACTTGCTCCTGTTACCAGCTTTACCGCAGCACTGAAACTATTCGCTGATTCCCTTGACATTGCTTGTATGATTGACCTTCCATCACTGAGGATGACAACTTTTGGAGTAGGCCCTCTTGTTTGTTGAGAGTTTGTATGTCTGTGTGGAGTTTGGACCTCTTGTTTGTTGAGAGTTTGTATGTCTGTGTGGAGTTTGGACCTCTTGTTTGTTGAGAGTTTGTATGTCTATGTGGAGTTTGGACCTCTGTTTGTTGAGTTTGTATGTCTGTGTGGAGTTTGGACCTCTTGTTTGTTGAGAGTTTGTATGTCTGTGTGGAGTTAGGACGTCCTGTTTGTTGAGAGTTTGTATGTCTGTGTGGAGTTAGGACCTCCTGTTTGTTTAGAGTTTGTATGAATGTGTGGAGTTAGGACCTCCTATTTGTTTAGAGTTTGTATGAATGTGTGGAGTTAGGACCTCCTGTTTGTTTAGAGTGTGTATGGCAGCATGGAGTGCCATTGCCTCTGCTCTAAATTATGTGCCTCTTTATCCGCCTGGAAGAGAGTAGATGTCTGTCTTTTCACTTGGATAGGTTATGTAGATGAAACATCCGCCCTTCCTTGTTGCTTCAGCTGCGGATCTATCTGTGAATGCTCGTGCCCATATATCTCTGGGCTATGTTTTCCTGAAGCATGATAAGACTCGTGGCTTTAATTTCTGTCTCTGGTTGCTCATTTCTGGGGGCTTCCCTTGAACATCTGGCAATGTTTTCGTTGTTGGAGCCAGGTTCAAATGCAAGAGCTAAAGTAAGGCCGAATACGGGTATTTTTTTCGTTCTAACATATTTTGTCTGAAGGCTTCCTTTATTGCATGTTTTGGGTTCTTCCTTAGGAGACTATTTTGTTATGTTTCATCATGCAGTTTTTTGTGCACTGAGTGATATTTTTCAATTGTTTTTTCAAAGTGGACAAGGGTTTTGTACATCTAGTGAATTCTATGGAGTTTTTATTGAGTTCTAGTGAATTATATGGAGTTCTATTGAGTTCGAGTTCTAGAAACTTAAGATCTGATGTTTTCTCCGTGAGTGACTCTAGTTTGTCTTTTGCTCCATCACAGGTGTCTAGTTAAGACGGTTTAAATGCGAATCATTTAGGACAGTCACTGGACGCCAACGGCAACTGACGCATGACCTGCCTTGAGCATCGCATTTCTGTTCACATGCATTTATCTTATTATTTATCTTACTATTCGTACACTTATTACAGAATTGCTGTGCACTGTGATTTGCATTTAGAGGTCCAGTATATTTGCCCCTTTACCTCGTGTTTGTTAGAATTTACTTTCCTCAGGTTTAACATTCCGTTGCATTCATGTAGGCAACACGTTGTTTGATGTCAAAGTTAACACTGTCAGGAAAAAAAATGTTACTAGACTAGCCAGCGTCTGTATACCTTCGTCTACTTAAATCTCGAACACATGTAACAACAGTCGGACATTATTAAGCTAAGTGAAACTGAAGGCAATTATCGAACACATGTAACAACAGTCGGACATTATTAAGTTAAGTGAAACTGAAGGCAATTATCGAACACATGTAACAACAGTCGGACAATATTAAGTTCAGTGAAACTGAAGGCAATTATCGAACACATGTAACAACAGTCGGACATTATTAAGTTCAGTGAAACTGAAAGCAATTATCGAACACATGTAACAACAGTCGGACATTATTAAGTTCAGTGAAACTGAAGGCAATTATCGACCAGAAATGTTTCACAATCCGCGAAGTAATATATTTATAGCATCAGTTGTTTGGTTTGTCAACAACTTGACTTATTTGAGAAATGTACATCAGCGTTATTGTGCAATACCATGGATATCGTCTTCAAGATAGTTGTTATCTGCACTTTTATTTTAAGTACATGGGGGATATCACAGCTTTTATCTTAAGTATATGGGAGATATCACAGCACGCCGTTCCTCTGTGGTTTTTCCTAATTCGATTATTTATCTTCGTTTTTATTTTAATTTTGTCTTGAATATCCAAGCAGATACTGTTTAGATAGGGAGCCGCGATAGCTCAGTGGTTAGTGAACTGGCCTACCACGGACAAGGGGTAGGGTTCGATCCCAACCGACGGCTCTGAGTTCACCCAGCCTTAAATGGGTACCGGATTTTTTCTGGGAAAGTAAAGCAGCACGGGCGTAATACTGACCACATTACCCCAAAAATCATGTGCTGAAGGTCTGTAAAATATAGGGTCACTAACACCATATTTCCCTATACGCCACTTGGTGTGACGGGGGTACTTTACTTTTACTGTTTAGATGATGGGGCGTTATTAGCAACAGTTTCAAACACTGCAGTTTTTCATACTTTTGCTTTTGATGAAATGCCTCGTAGATGCATACATGAGTTGTAGAATAAATTAGAATTTGAAAGGGGAAGGAGAAAAGGTGAGACAATGAGAGATGATACAGAATGATTGAAAGATGTATAGACAAACTGATATCATATTTCTCAATTTAAGTTCTACTACACATTTTCTGTGTCAACAATGAAAGGTTCAGAAATGTAGAAAATGTGTAGATGTTCCCTATAGTCTACACAACATCACTTTACAATCTTCATGTTTCTTATATGCTACACAACATCACTTTACAATCTTCATGTTCCCTATAGTCTACACAACATCACTTTACAATCTTCATGTTCCCTATATGCTACACAACATCACTTTACAATCTTCATGTTTCATATATGCTACACAACATCACTTTATAATCTTCATGCTTCCTATATGCTACACAACATCACTTTACAATCTTCATGCTTCCTATATGCTACACAACATCACTTTATAATCTTCATGCTTCCTATATGCTACACAACATCACTTTACAATCTTCATGCTCCCTATAGTCTACACTACATCACTTTACAATCTTCAAGTTTCCTATATGCTACACTACATCACTTTACAATCTTCAAATTTCCTATATGCTACACAACATCACTTTACAATCTTCATGTTCTTATATGCTACACAACATCACTTTACAATCTTCAAATTTCCTATATGCTACACAACATCACTTTACAATCTTCAAATTTCCTATATGCTACACAACATCACTTTACAATCTTCAAATTTCCTATATGCTACACATCACTTTGCAATCTTCAAATTTCCTATATGCTACACATCACTTTACAATCTTCAAATTTCCTATATGCTACACATCACTTTACAATCTTCAAATTTCCTATATTCTACACAACACTTTACAATCTTCAAGTTTCCTATATGCTACACAAAATCACTTTACAATCTTCAAGTTTCCTAAATGCTACACAACATCACTTTACAATCTTCATGTTTCCTATATGCTACACAACATCACTTTACAATCTTCAAGTTTCCTGTATGCTACACAACATCACTTTACAATCTTCATGTTTCCTATATGCTACACAACATTACTTTATAATCTTCATGTTTCCTATATGCTACACAACATCACTTTACAATCTTCAAGTTTCCTGTATGCTGCACAACATCACTTTACAATCTTCAGGTTCCCTATATGCTATACATCACTTTACAATCTTCATGTTTCTATATATTACACAACCATACATTACAATCTTCTTTATTTTAAAACAGAACTGTACTGCTATTACTTAGCAAAACCTGCGTGACTGCTCAATTCATGATAATATATGTGTACATGAGGCATACAACTATTTATATTTGTCTAAACTCAACATGTTGTGAGATCCCCTTAACACAGGCATGTGCTATTGTTATTTGTTTGCACATCTTTTATGTTTATGTCAGTGCACGTTTTTACGAGTATGCGTGTGTGTGTGTGTGCGTGTGTGTGTGTCTGTGTGTTCATATATATGTGATATATATCATCATCATCACCATCGAGTGCCGTCTCCGCAACGAATGTTTGCTACCATAGAGCGCCATTCTGCTCTGTCTCTTGCTTTGATGGTGCAGGTTGTCATAGGCTGATTTGTCCATCTTTTGATGTTACTCGTCCATGTTAGTCTTGGTCTTCCTCTGCCTCTTTTACCTTGTATTTTCCCCTCGAGGATTACTTTTAGTAGGCTGTTGTGTCTTTTAACATGGCACAAAAATCGCATTTGTCTTGTTTGAGTTGTGCTTAGTAGTTCTCTTTTCATTTGTAGTTGTTTTAAGACTTCATCGTTTGTTTTCTTTTCCTTCCATCCAATTCTACCTATTCTTTTATATATCCACATTTCAAAGACTTCAATTCTCTTTTCTGTTTTCTTGTGTAATGTCCATGTTTCTGCGCCATATAGGAATATTGAGAATCTGTAACATTTTGCTTTTCTTAGTTTTAGCCCTTGTGTTATAGTATGTTCTTCATGGCATTAAAATTACTTTTTGCCATTTCTATTCTTTTGTTTATTTCAGTTGTACATTTTCCATCACTGGTTATAGTATGTCCAAGGTAGTTGTAGTTCTGAACTGTCTCCAGGTCTATTCCTTCAATTTTGATATCCTTTTGGGGGTTTTGAATATTTTCTTTGTTTATGATCATAGTTTTAGTCTTTTTGATATTCATATCTAATCCATATATTTTGCTTATCATGTTTATTTCATTAAGTAATTGTTGTAGATCTTTAGGATTTTCTGCTAGTAGTACAGTATCATCAGCATATCTCAGGTTATTGATTAACTTTCCATTAATTTGTAGGTCTGGCATCTCTATGATGTTTTTAAAGATTTGCTCAGTGTATAGATTTAACACGCTTGGTGATAGGATGCATCCCTGTCTTGGACTTCCGTTTCCATGATGGCGGAACTAAGTCACGTTCTCACGATCGCTGCAGAAATTGCTTTGGAATCTGATCAATTTCAGCTTTCCGTTGCAATTTTCTGCATTCAAATCGAAATGATGTTCTACTTATTATATCTACGCCAATGAATTGGCGTTGCACGCACGGCAATACTCCGTTTTGACAAATCAAGTGTTGTGAATGCAGACTTCCACCGTCTAGTGTTGATCTGCGTTTTACGTCACAATGAGGGCTGTTCAATGACCGTTGATGGTGTTTGCCGCAAGTTATTTACAACTTCCAACGCATTAATGTGGTGGGCTCCGTCAGGTCAGCCGAAGTTTTATCTCGTTGGGGAATTTGCACCATTTTTCGTTCGTTACAGACTGCATTCACTAGAGTAATCAGGAATCCATGGGCGCAGACATTTTGTGCGTGCTACGTCATCATAATGGCTCATCATGTGTCCCAAGACCAACCATGTGCTGTTTTGTATGTTCGGAGTTGGAGTCAAACACGATGTCCTAACATCATCAAGCGCTATACATTTAAATACTATGACGATCATCATTTTCAGGAGGACGTAAACTTTCGGGCAATATGGTGGATAGGCGGCAGTGTTACAGCGTTGTGATGTTCTTTTGTTATATTATATCTTTCTCTTTATATCGTATAATGGCTAGTACTTCAATGATCAC
This sequence comes from Megaustenia siamemsis, assembly GCA_032433765.1. NCBI lineage: Eukaryota > Metazoa > Mollusca > Gastropoda > Stylommatophora > Ariophantidae > Megaustenia > Megaustenia siamemsis. Next base: position 79,327,893 of record JAVIAB010000050.1, read on the forward strand.
AGCACATCACAATATTGAGGTAACATGTAACAGATAAGATCATGACAGAGTCGTTTTCTTTAATATATAATGATAATCACATTTATTGGATTTTCTGCTGGCACACATGATCTATAGTCTTGGATGCGACGTTTAATTAATGTCACACAATTTGTTATAATTTATCTACTTACGACATGTAAGATGAACACACACAATTCTTGAAACACTTGGAAGTGGAACTCATCACTTCACCACTACTGTCATAATATTCTTGTCAACTTCTTTATCTAGTTTCTATCAATGTCAATTCCTACTGACTTGACTACTCTAGACTTCTACTCTTAACTTCTCACTGTTCTGACTCTAACTGTTTCTAAACTGCTTAACTGCTTCTTGTCTAGATGTTTCTACTCTGTCCTAACTTAACTGACTTAGTCTACATTCTACTTTTTCTCCTAAAATCTCTGGCTTAACTTAACTTAAACTGTTGTGCAAGACCTTAAGTACTCACAACAACTCTCTCTACCTGAGGCTCAGCAGCCAATCAGCTGCTGCCGAGTGCCCCTGCGACCCTATGATCACAAGTGTTGGTCACTCTACGTTTACGTGTCCAGTGTCCACCATCTGTGACTCACCTGAACTTTCCCAAATTTGGGCAAAGCATCCTGTTTCCCCGAATCTCTACGCCTATTTGGATAATATTACTTCATCCTGGTAGCTGGATGACCACTTGACCGTTCCATGACTTTGACAATAACAATTTATTTATCAGCCGGGCCAAAGTCATGGGTTTCACATGCTAAGTGCGTGATCACCCACAATAACAATGAACTTGCATGGACATTCGTGGAGATTTTACAACAACATCACGAGGTCGATGCGTGTTATGTATGTGATGGTCACCTTCACGACAACTGGGCGAGTGGCGATTCATGGAAAATCCCCTTCAACTATTATCTCAAGGCCAAGTCATGACCCTCTCTACTTCGGTGGGTGTCCACTACCCACTCTCTACAACTTGTTATCCTAATTTGTATTCTGGAGAATCTATACTTAAATTCTGCTGGTCGCCACTATATGATACTGCTATCTGTCTCTTGAGAAGCGGTAACAAGCTCTCAATAGCTAAACTCTATAACAGTCCTCCCTATCTACATATCAGATTTATAACACCGTTATAAATCTTTTTACCATCTACAAAAATAGTAATAGAGTTGTATGGAAACATCATTAATATATGGCTATTAATCATAGTAGTAAATCAAAAATTCTAAGTTACTTAAACAAAATTCAGTACAATGTTCCTCTAAATAATTGTCACCATACAACATTCATTCTTTAATAATACATAAGCATCAACACAATCTAGGAGACAATAAGGTACTAGTAATAAAAATTATTTGTAACAAAAAAATTTAACATCTCCAAGGGACTTAATTTTTCAAAATATGTCCAGTTGTGTCCCCTGAAAATAAAAAAAATCAAGTCATCTTGAGCATTCTAACTACTTCTGATGACTGATTGCCAGCTTCTTAAGGAGAGCTACATTACAGGCATCAGCAGAACCTCTGTCGACTGGCATCTGTGATCCCAGTATCAGAATCTAAAATAAACTCATAGAAAAAACAACCCATGTACAACACGCATTTTTTAAAGGTATTAATAAAACATTTAACATTATCTTCACTACTCTTATTACAAATGAAACCTCTGACAGACTGTCAAAGAAGGCTGAAATAAAAATACTCATGATTACAAATTTTCTGCATTAGAACATACTTGCTCAATTTACATAGAACATATATGACAATACGTAGACAATTCACATATCTCCGGAGACCACAATCACAACACGATCACCAACCACACTTAGCTTGAGCAATAATATATCAATATACATACATATATATACTTCAGACTTATTTCATCATAATCCTTTTCTGAGCCTCATTTTCTAGACTCAAATTCTTCATGATCCTTTTGTATTATCTTCTAAGTCTCAATAATTCTCCATTCCACTATCTTACATGACTTCTTGTAAGTCTCATAAATCTAAATAAATTCTGGAAACTCTTCCTCATATGAGTCTCATCCTTTAGACTCATTATCATGATACTCTTCTAGTATCATCTATTTATTCTCAAGATCAGGATTATCAGAATCCCATCCACGTGACAGCATCTAACATCCATTTGACTCTGAATAATCTGCATACATCTCTTGTATTCACAGGACTACTATTTAGTCTCAATATATCATGATACTCTTGTAGTATCTTCTAAAGCTCAATAATTCTCTCCTTTTACTCTCTCTTATGACTTCTTGTAAGCCATCATAAATCTCAATGAATTCTGGAATTTCTCTCTCAAGTCTCATTTCTCTATATATATTATATGACTTCTTGTAAGTCATCATAAATCTCAATAAATTCTGGAACTCTCTCTCAAGCTCCAGATTAATTACCCATGAGTCCATCCTTTAGACTCATTTCTCCTGATACTCTTCTAGTATCTCCTTAGGCTCAAGATCAGAATTATCTGGACAACGTCCACTTGACAGTATCTATCAGTCATATTCATTTATTCGACTCAGATATTTCTATTTACATCTCTTATACTCACAGGACTACCATTTAGTTTCTATAACTTCTGGAAACTCTCTCTCAAGTTCCATTTCTCTTTATATAACCTTTTACGAGTTACCACTCTGGTTACACGATTATTTTCACATGAGTCTACTTCTTTAGACTCATCTTCTTCAGGTTATTACCTCTCATACAACTTAAAATCTCTTAATTTCTTATGTAACCTTTCTGAGTTATCACTCAGTTACATAATTTCACATGAGTCTCCTCTAGACTCATTTTCTTCAATTTAAAAACCTAATTCTTGTAGGTCTCACACAAACACAGAATATTATCTTGTTTCTCACATCTCCTTACTACACTTATATTGGTCAGTTGTTCCTTTTGGATTACCATCCAACTTCGCCAGCTTAAGAACTCTGACCAACTCATAGTTAGTACCATATGTTTCATTGATACTCTTCTAAACTCTCTAGTTCATCCGAGGTAATCTCTCTCTAATTATGGTCTCTTGTCTTCTATATTCTCTTGACACTACTTCTCCTTATCTCTTTATACATCCAATCCTGTGTACCTAGTGTATATTATTAATATTAACATGATTTATTCTTCTAATTAGTGAGTCATTACATCTCACTGTATTATCTCATCTCCATGGGATGTTTACCCTTACTCTTGCTGGCATGCTCCAGGAACTCACTCATTCTTCCTAGTCTGCGAGCAAAAAACATGTCTGTCTTTACACGTTCATCATCTTGTCTTTTTCTTTCTTCTATTATTTTCGTCCTTTCTGGGGATCCCAGTGGCCAAAAGACTACTCCTGAATTAATATCTTCCTTTAAACCGTTATCTTTACTGACACAAACTGTAGCAACTTGTCTATCCTTTTTCTTCTTTGTCTTTGCTGTACATTTCTTGGAGGATTTCTGTCCTGTCGTATAACCTTGCGAGCCTTCCGATATTGTTACCTTACCGTCTTCTATCGTCGTCCCCCAATACTCTCTACGGATTTCATCATTGTCACTATCATAATCTACTGTGCACTGGTCTGGGTATAGTGGGTGCACATAACGTGGTCGATCTGAATCGGTAGGCCACAAATCAACATCTGTTCTTGATGGAATTTTTCTGGTTCTCACCGACTTTTGTCTCTCCGGATGGACCTTTACTTTCTGTCTAACATCTTCTGTGTCTGTCATCTTTGAAAAATTCTCTTGAAGCTGTAGTTTTTCATGCGTCAGTTGTCCAATATATTCCTCCGCCTCCATTATATCAGTTTCTATTTTGTCTACTTCTTTCTTCAAGCCTTTGTTCTTCGTCTTTAACCTATCAACTGTCTCTGTCAGCTCTACAATCTTTTTATTATTTTTCTCATTAGTTTGCTTTAGTATCCTAATCTCATGATCTTGTTTTATTAATTTCTCATTTAATTCTTCTATTATTTTGTTACTTTCTTTATTCTTCTCAATCCATTTAGTTTCATTTTCTTGCCATGTGTCACTGTCACTACCTACACAGGCATCTATATAAGTCTTTAAAACTGTAGTCTCTACTTCAGTCTGTGTACTCCTTGTCTCTTGTTCAGTGTCTGTCTTTCTAATAATCTCTTCTCTAATAATTCTATTTGTTTTTAAACTATATAGTCTATAGTCTGGTTTAGCGTATGTTGTTTTATTGTTTACTTCAGTGTATGTCTTTGGATTTATCATTGTATACTTTTGTAATGGCCTATAAACCATGACTGTTATTCTTCTATTGTTGATCGTGTGCTCACTATTTAAAATCATATTAACAATGTTACTTTCTCTGTATAGAATTATAGCTCTGTTTGTCTCTTCTTCAGGCCTATCAATTAATTTCACAAATATTATTTCTCCATACGTATTAAAATAATTTCTAATGTGTATTTCATTAAGGGTTTTATCTAAATTTGTTATCAATATTTTGCAGCTATTAGTATTTATAGTTTGTTTACTGTCCATGTCTAATTTTAATATTAGTATAATAACTTGTGTAAATTTTAATATAACTAAGTGATGACTACCACCACCGACTAGTCGTGAAGGATCCAACTGTTGAAGGAACAAAACAATTACAATTTATTATATGTTATAAAATATAACAATATAAAATATCAGCACTTTATGAACACCTCAGTTCCTGAAATAAATAGAAATGTATTATTATTTAATTTCCCTGTGGAATAAAACAATGTAGTATAGAAATTATTATTATTTAATTTCCCTGTAGAATAAAAACAGTTTAACTTTGTAGTATAATATCAGTAATCAATATATATTAAATTATAATTTTATGTAGCCTTCATCATTCAATATATAAATATACCTATTTTGAAAAAATACAACCAGCATAGTTTAAAAAAATGGTTTACAATCAATAGTTGCTGGTATGTCAAATCACCAATAATAATATTTTAAAATTACTTATTTTTAAACCAAACTACATAACACTACAGTACTCGTACTATTTAAAAAAATTCAACCAGCACTTTAAAAAAGTTTACAATACTTGCTGGTATGTCAAATCACTACTAATAACAACTTAATTAACTAATTATTTAATACATTATACATTAATCATTAATATTTAACTACTTAATAACTTAATTAAATTAATAACCAACTACTTAATAAATTAATTAATTACTTAAACTTAACAATTTCTAATTAATTAATTAATTAATTATTGTTTCTCAGCTGTGCTGACAATCGGTCTCCTTTCCTTCTGGTCTAATGTAAATATATTTTAATTTAACAACACTCGCGAATGGCCATTGTAATATCGTAACACTTTACTAACACTGTTTTGTTATTGATTCAGTTTCTCTAAATAGACAATACTACACCACTTGAATTTTATTAAAACACCAATTTTCTTCAACCAAAGTGACACATGTGATTTTCAACTCAACACATGTCGGAATGTACAAATGTGTCGGGAGTTATCTGCCCCTTCCTACACACACAATAATGACGTTACGTAGAACCGGTGTTGGGTCACAGGTCAGACTCATTGATGAAAATTTGAATCTTGAAATTCAGCTTGACAAAATTATGCTTGACTTGACACCGACAGGTAATATTGATAGGCCAGATTTTAAGCTGACCAGAACTTTTGCACGAAGGACAGGTATTGCTGACCCATAAAGTTGACAATTTTCTTATTGATGATCAGTTGTATGTTGACAAAATAAATCTAGTGCCGCTCTTGTATTGACACCGGTACATGTAGACTTGTAACAGCGTAATTTGACTTTTTGACCTGAAGGACAGGTACTCTTGATTGGTAAAATTACAATCTCAGCTGGCAGGAGTGCAACACAGGTAGAATTGTGGTCGTGTTGAACTTTTGACCCGGTGGATGGTACACGGTGATTTCTCCGTGATTTCTAAGTTGAAGACTGGGCAGGCTTTTTATTCTTCCATTAACTTTCTGTCATTCATTTATTTGATTTCTCTCCGCAACAAACCCAGGTTTCGTGCTGAGTCAATGGACCAAATAATCTAACCTGTTACAGCGTTGTGATGTTCTTTTGCTATATTATATCTTTCTCTTTATATCGTATAATGGCTAGTACTTCAATGATCACAGCACATCACAACATTGAGGTAACATGTAACAGATAAGATCATGACAGAGTCGTTTTCTTTAATATATAATGATAATCACATTTATTGGATTTTCTGCTGGCACACATGATCTATAGTCTTGGATGCGACGTTTAATTAATGTCACACAATTTGTTATAATTTATCTACTTACGACATGTAAGATGAACACACACAATTCTTGAAACACTTGGAAGTGGAACTCATCACTTCACTACTACTGTTATAATATTCTTGTCAACTTCTTTATCTAGTTTCTATCAATGTCAATTCCTACTGACTTGACTACTCTAGACTTCTACTCTTAACTTCTCACTGTTCTGACTCTAACTGTTTCTAAACTGCTTAACTGCTTCTTGTCTAGATGTTTCTACTCTGTCCTAACTTAACTGACTTAGTCTACATTCTACTTTTTCTCCTAAAATCTCTGGCTTAACTTAACTTAAACTGTTGTGCAAGACCTTAAGTACTCACAACAACTCTCTCTACCTGAGGCTCAGCAGCCAATCAGCTGCTGCCGAGTGCCCCTGCGACCCTATGATCACAAGTGTTGGTCACTCTACGTTTACGTGTCCAGTGTCCACCATCTGTGACTCACCTGAACTTTCCCAAATTTGGGCAAAGCATCCTGTTTACCCGAATCTCTACGCCCTATTTGGGATAATATTACTTCATCCTGGTAGCTGGATGACCACTTGACCGTTCCATGACTTTGACAATAACAACTTATTTATCAGCCGGGCCAAAGTCGTGGGTTTCACATGCTAAGTGCGTGATCACCCACAATAACAATGAACTTGCATGGACATTCGTGGAGATTTTACAACAACATCACGAGGTCGATGCGTGTTATGTATGTGATGGTCACCTTCACGACAACTGGGCGAGTGGCGATTCATGGAAAATCCCCTTCAACTATTATCTCAAGGCCAAGTCATGACCCTCTCTACTTCGGTGGGTGTCCACTACCCACTCTCTACAACTTGTTATCCTAATTTGTATTCTGGAGAATCTATACTTAAATTCTGCTGGTCGCCACTATATGATACTGCTATCTGTCTCTTGAGAAGCGGTAACAAGCTCTCAATAGCTCAACTCTATAACAGCAGGAACCATTGAAGGCTATGTCTCAAAAGTGTTCCTTGTTGCAGTTTCCTCATATTCCAAGTCCGGCTTGTTGCAGGAGCTACTGAGTTAAGTGCTCTGTGCACACCGTGAGGTGTGTGTCTCATCCGTTTTGATCATGTTCCGATACGATGATGGATATCAGATGACAGGGAACAGTTGGCCGTGTTCACTTTCTATGCGGTTTCGCCTTATGTCTTTTGGCGTGTGCTGAGACTGCTATGATGGGGACTACAGCTACCATTCTTTGTTTGGGAGATGAGTTGGTAATTCGGATGATTCCACTGGCACGGGCGGTTGAGCAATTATGGATTTTAATTCGTTTGCAGTGATACCGGGGAATTCCATAACCAAATAACCAACCAAATTCCTGTCTTACTCCTCTTTTTATATCAATGGGTGTAGAGAACTCTTTGTTATATTTTATTATTGCTGTTTGCTCCCAGTATAGATTGCATATTAGTCGTATATCCATGTCATCTAGATGTATCTCTTTTAGGCATTCCATAAGTTGTTTGTGGTGTACTCTATCCAAAGCGTTTGTGTAGTCTATGAAGCAGGCAAATATTGGTTTGTTTACTTCTGTGTACTTTTCGATTAATGTTCTCATGCAGAATATGGCTTCTTTTGTCCCGCTATTTTCCTAAATCCAAATTGCTGCTCATCCAATTCAGTATTGATTTTATTCTGAATCCTTCCTTGTATAACTTTTAGTAAGATTTTTGTAACATGGATCATTAGGCTTATTGTTCTAAAGTCACTGCATTCAACTGCACCATTCTTTTTAGGCAATGCAATGAAAGTTGATGTTTTTAGTTCATTTGGGATGTATCCTGTGTGGTATATGTCGTTGCATATGTCTGTAATCACTTCAATGCCAAAATCTTCTAGTGCGTGTATCATCTCTATCTGTATGCTGTCAGGTCCTGCTGCTTTTCCCTTTTTCATTGTTTTTATAGCTTTTTCCAGCTCAGATTTTAAGATTTTATAGCCTGATGTACATTTTGTAACTGGTTTCTTGTCCCTTTGATCATGAAATAGTTCTGTTATATATTCCTGCCATCAATCTTTAATATCTTCATTGTCTGTTAGCATTTTTCCTTTTTTGTCTGCAATGCATCCATCTTTTGTGGCTTTTTTATTTTTATTAGTCATTCTCTTTATTTCTGTGTGCATTCCTCTTAAGTCTTGTTTGCTTTCCATAGTTTCTATTTCTATACATTTGTGGCTGAGCCAGTCTTCTTTTGCCTTTTTGCACATTTTGCGTATTTCATTATATATTTTATTGTATCGAGCAGTGTTCTTCGCTTGTCTCCTTGCTTCCATTTTTTCTAAGATTGTGTTAGTTATCCATTTTTGTTTTTCTGTTCTTTTCTCTTTGGGTAAGGTGTCACAGGTTTATTGTATGCTATTCTTTATGCATTGTCATTTGGTTGCTACTTTTTCATCAGGATTTTCTCTTTAGTATTGCTCAATTCCTTCTTCTAGCAGCTTCTGGTATGTGTTCTTTATTTGTATTGTATAGGTATCTTTAATATCTTTTTGATTAAAGCTTTTATATCTAGTGGATTTGTTGATGAATTAGACTTTTGCTTGTTTCTCTTTAGTCTCTCTCTCTCTCTCTCTCTCTCTCTCTCTCTCTCTCTCTCTCTCTCTGCGATCAGGACTCAATCCGAGTACTATTCCAGACTCTCACATGAAGTCAGCTGTCAGGTTAAGTGTATTGATCACACCCACAGACTGAACATCACAATTAGAGTCTGCCAGATCCACTCTGATTGAACACTCGTTCAAATGTTGCACTGTGTTCTGCGCCAGTCCCCCAGTGCATCCGATTTCAGCCAGCATTTTATTCAGGTTTGCTTTCCTTAGCCTTTGATTGTCCCCAATCTTCCTCTTTAGTTTGATTTTCATTTTCCAATCTTCCTCTTTAGTTTGATTTTCATTTTAATCATTACAGGATTGTGATCTGAATTAATATCTGCTCCTGTGTAGGTTTTGGCTTTCTTTACGCTGTTACGGAACCTTTCTTTTATCATTATGTAATCTATTTGATTCCTCTTCCTACCTCCAGGACTTTTCCGTGTGTATAATTTTCTTTTCTCTTGCTCAAAGTAGGCGTTACATATTATCAGCCTGTTTTCTTCACAGAATTGTATTAATCTTTCTCCTCCGTCAATTCTTTTTCCTAAACCATGATTTCCTATAATTGTCTTATATCTACCTTTTCCTACTTTAGCGTTCATGTCACCCATTACAATCAAGATGTCTGAAGATTTCACTTGCTTCATAACTTTATTTAGGTCTTCATAGTATGCCTCTATTTGTTCATCTGTGTAGTCTTGAGTAGGTGCATATGTCTGTATTATTGCTATGTCGAATGGTTTTGCTTTCAACTTGAGTAGTATAATCCTATCACTGTATGTCAAGTGGGTACTTATATATTTGTGTAGCTCTCTTTTTATCAGTATTCCTACCCCCTTTGATATTCTGTTGTGTTTCCTGAGTATATAAATGTATATTTTTCATCCTCTATGTACCCACATTCTTTCCATATTGTCTCTGATATGCCTAAGATATCTATATTTATTCGTTCTGCTTCTTGAATCAGATTTTCCAATTTCCCTTCTTGATATAGAGTCCTAACATTCCAAGTACTTATTTTAAGATCTTTCCTCCGACATAAGTTCGAATTCCTCTCCACGGCTTCCTCTGGACTATTACGTGATGAGGCTCCAATCTCTTTCACGGTGGTCAGCCACATTCGTCTTTCGTGTCTTGAACATGCCTCTTGTGTACCACACACTTTGCTGTTTTCGATATATCTATATATCCAATGTCATTGATTTCAACGCCCTAAACTATAGATTTAATCTATTGACAGTTATAATATGTGGTCTACTGAAAGAGGCAAAAATACATTGTTGAAAAGAAAGTAAGATTGAACAGATATTTGAGATATATTTGGGAAGGAAAAAGTTACCAGTTGAAGCGACATTGAATGTTATCAAAAAGAACTTTTACACACAAAACACTGAATGCTTTTAACAGAAAAGTTAACAAAACAGATCAATGATGTCGTATAATGCGACATTTGATGGTGCTGATTATGTAACAAATTAATGATGTGTTATAATGCGACATCAGATCTGGGATGTAATGTAACAAATTAATGATGTGTTATAATGCGACATCAGATCTGGCGAGTAATGTAACAAATTAATGATGTGTTATAATGCGACATCAGATCTGGCGAGTAATGTAACAAATTAATGATGTGTTATAATGCGACATCAGATCTGGTGAGTTATGTAACAAATTATATATGTGTTATAATGCGACATCAGATCAGGTTGGTTATGTAACAAATTAACTATGTGTTATAATGCGACATCAGATCAGGTTGGTTATGTAACAAATTAACTATGTGTTATAATGCGACATCAGATCTGATGGGTTATGTAACAAATTAATGATGTGTTATAATGCGACATCAGATCTGATGGGTTATGTAACAAATTAATGATGTGTTATAATGCGACATCAGATCTGATGGGTTATGTAACAAATTAACTATGTGTTATAATGCGACATCAGATCAGGTTGGTTATGTAACAAATCAACGATGTGTTATAATGCGACATCAGATCAGGTGGGTTATGTAACAAATTAACTATGTGTTATAATGCGACATCAGATCAGGTGGGTTATGTAACAAATTAAATATGTGTTATAATGCGACATCAGATCAGGTGGGTTATGTAACAGATTATATATGTGTTATAATGCGACATCAGATCTGATTGGTTATGTAACAAATTAATGATGTGTTATAATGCGACATCATATCAGGTGGGTTATGTAACAAATTAACGATGTGTTATAATGCGACATCAGATCAGGTGGGTTATGTAACACATTATATATGTGTTATATGTGACATCTGAATCAGGTGGGTTATGTAACAAATTATATATGTGTTATAATGCGACATCAGATCTGGTGGGTTAAGTAACAAATTAATGATGTGTTATAATGCAACATCAGATTTGGTGGGTTATGTAACAAATTATATATGTGTTATAATGCGACATCAGATCTGGTGGGTTATGTAACAAATAGACTATGTGTTATAACTCGACATCAGATCTGGTGGGTTATGTAACAAATAGACTATGTGTTATAACGCAACATCAGATCTGGTGGGTTATGTAACAAATAGACTATGTGTTATAAACTCGACATCAGATCTGGTGGGTTATGTAACAAATGGACTATGCGTTATAACGCGACATCAGATCTGGTGGGTTATGTAACAAATTAATGATGTGTTAAAACGCGACATCAGATCGTGCGAGCTATGTACCTAACAACGAACGCTTCTTCTACACAGATCACAGCTTCCACGTTCACTAAACTACTGCATACGACTTTTTTTTCATCTGTGAAATTGAGCTACCTAACGTAATTCTGACCACACCAATTGCTGAATAATGTCGTGATGATTATGAACAAGAAAGTCACCAACAAAACGTTTGTTTAACGTAACAAGAAATCATGGAGACCGTCAATGTTCTTTTACAAATAACATAGACAGTCACGTGTTGTTGACGTAATGCCACGAGATGATTCGGGCAGGGCGCTATTTTATTTGTTGATGTAGCGGGTTTTAATACTCTCTCAGTGCGGAAGGTTTTTATCAGTTAAGTGGTAGAGATTTCAGAGATCAAATTTTTCATGTTTTTAAATATTAATCTACATGTTATTTTTATCTAACACTTAACATATTATATACGATTGTTAGATACATAAACAAGGAATTATATTTCACCAATACCAAGATGATAGAAGACATGCAAAAAGAATATGGGTTTATGACAGCTTACACTAATCAAATTGAGAGTGACGCACTGTGCGGCTAAGCGTACATTACCGGAATCGGCATGGCGCATGGTGCGTCGGAACTTTTTGGAAAGAGTTAATAGCCTTCCTCACATTCCGGCTTTTACTGGAGATGTTTGAGTTTGTCAATCCAAGCCTATGGTGGGGAACGACTGGCGAGGGCCCTAGGCATTGCAATACCGGTTCTTCTAAGTCATGTGTTAACGTTCTGTACCAACACTATTAATAATATTCTAGAGAACCATACAAATATGATTGTAAAAAAAATAATGAATTCATTAGACGGAAGTCAAATGAAGATTTATCTTCGTGATAGTCTGATATTCGTGATAGTCTAATGTCTGTGATAGTCTAATGTCTGTGATAGTCTAATGTTTGTGACAGTCTGATGTCCGTGATAGTCTAATGTCCGTGATAGTCTAATGTCTGTGATAGTCTAATGTCTGTGACAGTCTGATGTCTGTGATAGTCTAATGCCCGTGATAGTCTGATGTCCTTGATAGTCTAATGTCTGTGACAGTCTGATGTTCGTGATAGTCTGATGTTCGTGATAGTCTAATTAATGTCCGTAATAGTCTGATGCCCGTGATAGTCTGATGTCCTTGATAGTCTAATGTCTGAGACAGTCTGATGTTCGTGATAGTCTAATGCCCGTGATAGTATGATGTCCTTGATAGTCTAATGTCTGTGACAGTCTGATGTTCGTGATAGTCTGATGTTCGTGATTGTCTAATTAATGTCCGTAATAGCCTACTGTCTGTGACAGTCTGATGTTTATGATAGTCTGATGTTCGTGATAGTCTAATGCCCGCGATAGTCTGATGTCCTTGATAGTCTAATTTCTGTGACAGTCTGATGTTCGTGATAGTCTGATGTTCGTGATAGTCTAATGCCCGCGATAGTCTGATGTCCTTGATAGTCTAATGTCTGTGACAGTCTGATGTTCGTGATAGTCTGATGTTCGTGATAGTCTAATGCCCGCGACAGTCTGATGTCCTTGATAGTCTAATGTCTGTGACAGTCTGAGGTTCGTGATAGTCTGATGTTCGTGATAGTCTAATTAATGTCCGTAATAGTCTAATGTCTGAGACAGTCTGATGTTCGTGATAGCCTGTGTTATGATAACGTGCAAGACTATTTAGCTAAATATACGTTTCATGAGGTAATTGATGAGTAACAAAACAGGAAAAGCCGGTTGTCACAAGTTATTTAACGATTTCAATTATAACTAATTAATGTATAGCTTCTGCTACTAGTTAATGATGATAAAACAATTTATTGACAATCTTTCCACCCAACGCGTTATGCTAGCGCATAACTAGTATTTAGCAATTATTTACTGTACAAGTTATAGACTAGTAATATGTTTTGCTGCGATGACTTTCGGTATATGAACAATGAAAAGTTAAGTATTTGATCGAATAGAAGCTTTACAGCAAAGCGAGAATAGAAGAAATTAATATTCCAGCTACTTCTTATTTCTGATTCAACTTATACACACTGTTAAACTACTTTTACAACAACCACTAAACCTACCACCTCTTCTACTCGTGTGGGGTCTCCATTTCCTCTCCTGTACACTAAAGCTAGCACCTCTTCTACTCGTGTGGGGTCTCCATTTCCTCTCCTGTACACTAAAGCTACCACCTCTTCTACTCGTGTGGGGTCTCCATTTCCTCTCCTGTACACTAAAGCTACCACCTCTTCTACTCGTGTGGGGTCTCCATTTCCTCTCCTGTACACTAAAGCTAGCACCTCTTCTACTCGTGTGGGGTCTCCATTTCCTCTCCTGTACACTAAAGCTAGCACCTCTTCTACTCGTGTGGGCTCTCCATTTCCTCTCCTGTACACTAAAGCTAGCACCTCTTCTACTCGTGTGGGCTCTCCATTTCCTCTCCTGTACACTAAAGCTAGCACCTCTTCTACTCGTGTGGGGTCTCCATTTCCTCTCCTGTACACTAAAGCTAGCACCTCTTCTACTCGTGTGGGGTCTCCATTTCCTCTCCTGTACACTAAAGCTAGCACCTCTTCTACTCGTGTGGGCTCTCCATTTCCTCTCCTGTACACTAAAGCTAGCACCTCTTCTACTCGTGTGGGGTCTCCATTTCCTCTCCTGTACACTAAAGCTAGCACCTCTTCTACTCGTGTGGGCTCTCCATTTCCTCTCCTGTACACTAAAGCTAGCACCTCTTCTACTCGTGTGGGCTCTCCATTTCCTCTCCTGTACACTAAAGCTAGCACCTCTTCTACTCGTGTGGGCTCTCCATTTCCTCTCCTGTACACTAAAGCTAGCACCTCTTCTACTCGTGTGGGCTCTCCATTTCCTCTCCTGTACACTAAAGCTAGCACCTCTTCTACTCGTGTGGGCTCTCCATTTCCTCTCCTGTACAAGTTTCAGCACGATGTACACACCGACCCACATCCCGTTCTTTCCGTTCATCTCTAGAATTCCACGTTTTATGAAACTGATGTATTTGATGTGGGAAAACAAAGGCTTTGATGTTGTGATTTATTTAGTTCAGTGATTTATTTGGTTCGGTTATGTATTTTGTTCAGTGATGTATTTGGTTCGGTGATGTATTCATCTACAAAGATAAATTTTTATGTTTCCTCCCATCACTTTGATCTCTCTTTTCACTTAGCCTTAATTTTCAACGAACCGGAGGAGTTTGTGGTCAGCAGGCGTTCAGTGCCGTCCTGTAAGCCTTCCACTTTGCGCGATCTGTTGCCAACCTTCTCAGGTTCCCTACATTATTTGTACCTGCCTCCACTGTTTCCAACATATTGTGTCTCACATGTTCTCCTCATTGAGTCCAATGCATGACAATCCTTGCAACTATCTTTTCATCTCTTCAGACGCACCTACAGCCAACACATGCAACCACCACTCTGTCCATGTTTCCTTGAGTGTCAATCTTGACAACTTCCTGACAGTTTTCTTTTTTATACTGGGAACTTTCAATTAAATAAATATAACCTATCAAGTGTCATTTGTTAATTTTATAATCGTCAAAAGCTTTCATAAAAATTATTTCTGTTACTCTTTTTCCATTTTTTATTTTTTTGCCTACATCAGGTCTCTATTGCTAGCAAAGTCCCGAGCGGTGGCCGAGTTGAGAAAACCACTCGACTGGACTACCGCGTTCGGACAACCCGTGTTCGATTCCCGCTGGGAGCAGTGTGAATTGTACTCGTGGTTGAACACACACACACAAAATATCCACAGGGTCGACCCAGCCGTTGGCAGAAATGGGTACCAGGGTATTACCCTGGGAAGGTGAGGAATGTTGCCTCGCATCTGAGTTTCGATACTTGAGGCAACACCATACAGAAATATCTGAACATTTCTGGATAGGCGGCCGAGCACATATGGGATGAAACTCGCGTGCTAAGACACCGGTTCAAGTCTCGTACTTTACCTTTACCTTTCCTTGAATATCACTTCTTCATATTGTTTACACTGACATCCATGTGTTCAGGTGTCCCCCGCCATACAAGCAGTAATTCTCTGACTTTAGAGGTACTGTCATTTTTATCGATGAGAATCTTGACGGTTTAAGTATGTTTGTATTTTAATCTTGCATCTGCGGCGTCTATTTGTTGCCCCTACTCTGTGTTGTTTCCAACTGCCCGGGTGTTCTTTGACATGCCCTGAACGTACATGAGATCACCTATTTGTTGCCCCTACTCTGTGTTATTTCCAACTGCCCGGGTGTTCTTTGACATGCCCTGAACGTACATGAGATCACCTATTTGTTGCCCCTACTCTGTGTTGTTTCCAACTGCCCGGGTGTTCTTTGACATGCCCTGAACGTACATGAGATCACCTATTTGTTGCCCCTACTCTGTGTTATTTCCAACTGCCCGGGTGTTCTTTGACATGCCCTGAACGTACATGAGATCACCTATTTGTTGCCCCTACTCTGTGTTGTTTCCAACTGCCCGGGTGTTCTTTGACATGCCCTGAACGTACATGAGATCACCTATTTGTTGCCCCTACTCTGTGTTATTTCCAACTGCCCGGGTGTTCTTTGACATGCCCTGAACGCACATGAGATCTCCTGTTTGTTTTTTAATCTTGCATCTGCGGCGTCTATTTGTTGCCCCTACTCTGTGTTATTTCCAACTGCCCGTGGCCCTTTGACGTGCCCTGAACGCACATGAGATCACCTATTTGTTGCCCCTACTCTGTGTTATTTCCAACTGCCCGTGGCCCTTTGACGTGCCCTGAACGCACATGAGATCACCTATTTGCTGCCCTTACTCTGTGTTATTTCCAACTGCCCGGGGTTCTCTGACGTGCCCTGAACGTACATGAGATCACCTGTTTGTTTTCCAGTTATCAGAGACGGGCTAGACATTGGCTCTACCTGTAGTCCATGGACGATAACTCCACTAGAAACACCGTATTCAATTGTTGCCTGCGGTTGGAATTGAACCCAGGTCCACCAGCTTGTGGAGTTGGAGATCTAACATTGACACCACCACGTCCCCTAGCTTCTTAACATTATCATCATTAAGTGCCGTCTCCGCATCGAAGGTTGACTACCATGGAGCACCTTTTAGCTCTGTCTCTTGCTTTGATAGCGCAGGTTGTTATAGGCGTTCTCCATCTTTTGATGTTACTCGTCCATGTTAGTCTTGTTCTGCCTCAGCCTCTTTTACCTTGTATTTTCCCCTCCAAGATTACTTTTAACAGACTGTTGTATCTTTTAACATGCACCAAAAATATGATATGTCTTGTTCTAATTGTGTTTAGTAGTTCTCTTTTCATTTTTAATTGTTTTAAGACTTCGTGGTTTGTTTTCCTTTCTTCCCATTCTATTCTACCTATTCTTCTATAAATCCACATTTCAAAGGCTTCAATTTTCTGTTCTGTTTTCTTGTCTAATGCCCATGTTTCTGCACCATACAGGAATATTCTCTCACTCTCTCACTCTCTCTCTCTCTCTCTCTCTCTCTCTCTCTCTCTCGCTCTGCGATCAAGACTCAATCGGAGTAGGATTCCAAACTCTCTCATGAAGTCAGCAGTCTTTTTAAGTGATTCGATTGCCCCATATAGTTTCTGTTCCAGTGGGTGGGTGTGGACCACATTGCTCTTCTCAGGTCTGTGTTCTGGGGGCAATTCTGTAGAACATGTTTTGTATTCATATTGTCCAGTGTCCAGTGGCATAGACTGGTTGTACCTATTTTATTAAGTAATTGTTGTAGATCTTTAGGATTTTCTGCTTGTAGTACAGTATCATCACCATATCTTAGGTTACTGATTATCTTTCCATTAATGTTTAGGCCTGGTTTTGTCTGTGTTTTTAAAGTTTTGCACAGTGTATAGATTGAACATAAGAGATAAAATAAATAAATTCTAGTAAAATGCAATGAAGCAAAAGAAGCATGGCTAAAAGAGAGATGCAAAGAGATTGAAATGCAACAAAAAGGAGATGCTAAAGTTATATATAAACAAACTGAGAAATTAACAGGAAGAAAAACACAATCAAAAAATGGATGTCTAAGATCAAATGAAGGAGAACTGTTGATTGATCAATAAAACATAAGGGAACGATGGACATAATACATTAAAGATCTTTATAATGATGAACGAACGGAAGTAAATATAAAGGATAATGGAGAAGGACCAGTGGAAGATGCCTTGCACAATATGAAAGCAGGCAAAGCTCCTGGACTAGATAATATAACTAAAGAAGAGATTGAAGACATGGGTGATTTTGGAATAGTAATAATAACAAAAATATTGAATGATGTCTGCAACAGCGGATATATACCAGACGACATGCTCAAATCAATATTCATAGCCCTACCAAAGAAATCGGGTGTGATTGAATGCGATGATCATTGCACAATAAGCCTTATGAGTCATATGACTAAGATATTACTAAGAATCATCATGCGAAGAGTGCGAAACAAAATCAGTCCAGAAATTAGCGATGAACAGTGTGGTTTTGTTAGAGATAAAGGAACAAGCAATGCCATTTATATCATAAGATCTTTAGTAGAGAGAGCCATAGAGGTGAAAACAGATCAATACCTATGTTTCATAGATTACACCAAGGCATTTGACAAAGTAAAGCACCAAGAAATAATCAAAATTTTAGAAAGTATAAACATAGACAGCAAAGATCTAAGAATAATAAAGAACATGTACTGGCAACAAACAGCGGCCATAAGAACTGAAAACCAATTGGGAATATTTCAACAAATAAAACAGGGTGTTAAGCAAGGTTGTGTGCTGTCACCAGATTTGTTTAATATTTATAGTGAGATTATTTTAAGATCCATAAGGGGTATACCTGGAATAACAACTGGAGGTCATAATATAAAAAAAATCTTAGGTATGCTGATGATACAGTCTTAATTGCTAAGAGTGAAAATGAGTTACAAGAAATGTTGGACATTATAGTGAAAGAATGCAAAAATAAAGGACTTAATAGCAAAAAGACAGAGGTAATGGTAACAACAGCGTAAAAGACATCACCTCAGTGCAAAATAAAGACAAGTGGAACAATATTAAAACAGGTAAATGAATTTAAATATTAGGGAACTTTGTTAACCTCAGACGGAAGATGTACAAAAGAGGTGAGATGCAGAATGGCTCAGGCAAAAGGAGCTTTCCAATTAATGAGGAAGATACTACGCAATTCATTTTTGACAATAGAAACAAGAAAAAGAGTTCTTAAGTGTTAGGTAGAGCCAATATTAACATATGGATGCGAATCATGGACAATAGGACAACAGACAAGAAAACCACTGGAGTCTATAGAAATTTGGTTTTACAGAAGAATGTTGAGAGTACCATGGACAGCTAAGAAGAGTAATGAAGATGTTCTGAGAGAGGTCAAAGCAAATAGAGAGCTAATTTTAAATATTAGGAAGAGACAATCATCATTTTTTGCCATGTAATGAGAAGAGAACAACTGGAATATATTGTAACAACAGGAACAATTGAGGGACGAAGAGATAGAGGGAAGCAAAGAGAAAACAATAACAGACAGCTTAAGAGAATGGCTTGGCAGAAGGTCAACAATAGAAATGATAAATAGCTGCCGAGATCGAAAGTTGTGGAGAGACATGATCACCTACGCCAGTAGGCCCGGTACTTGATGATGATAGATTGAACAAGCTTGGTGACACGATGCATGATGTCTTACTCCTCTTTTTATATCAATGGTGTAGAGTTCTCTTTGTTATATTTTATTATTGCTGTTTGCTCCCAGTATAGATTACATATTAGTCGTATGTCCATGTCATCTAGATGTATCTCTTTTAGGCATTCTATAAGTTGTTTATTGTGTATTCTATCAAAAGCTTTGGTGTAGTCTACTATGAAGCAGGCATATATTGGTTTGTTTATTTCTGTGTACTTGTCGATTAATGTTCTCATGCTGAATATTGTTTCTTTTGTCCCACTGTTTTCCTACATCCAAATTGTTGTTCTTCTAATTCAACATTGATTTTATTCTGAATCCTTCCTTGTATAACTTTTAGCAAGATTAATTGTTACATGGCTCATTAGGCTTATTGTTTTAAAGTCACTGCATTCAACTGCACCATTCTTTTTAGGCAATGCAATGAAAGTTGATGTTTTTGGTTTATTTGGTATGTATCCTGTATAGTATATGTCATTGCATATGTCTGTAATCACTTCAATGTCAAAATCTTCT
This sequence comes from Megaustenia siamemsis, assembly GCA_032433765.1. Taxonomy (NCBI): domain Eukaryota; kingdom Metazoa; phylum Mollusca; class Gastropoda; order Stylommatophora; family Ariophantidae; genus Megaustenia; species Megaustenia siamemsis. Next base: position 79,347,791 of record JAVIAB010000050.1, read on the forward strand.
AGTGCCTGTATCATCTCTATCTGTACGTTGTCAGGTCCTGCGGCTTTTTCCCTATTTCATTGTTTGTATAGCTTTTCTCGCTTCCGATTTTAAGATTGTATAGCCTGATATACATTTTATATTTGGTTTTTTGTCTCTTTCGTCATAAAATAATTATGTTATATATTCCTGCCACCAGTTGATTATATCTTTGTTGTCTGTTAGCATTTTTCCCTTTTTGTTTTCAATACATCCACTTTCAGTGTTTATTTTGTATTTTTGTTAGTCGTTTTTACTGGTCAAGGAGAACTATACACCCATTGATATAAAAAGAGGAGTAAGACAGGGATGCAGCCTTTCACCAAGCTTGTTCAATCTATACACTGAGCAAATCTTAAAAAAAAAAAAAATCACAGAGATGCCAGGCCTAAACATTAATGGAAAGATAATCAATAACCTAAGATATGCTGATGATACTGTACTACTAGCAGAAAATCCTAAAGATCTACAACAATTACTTAATGAAATAAACATGACAAGCAAAAAATATGGACTAGATATGAATATCAAAAAGACTAAAACTATGATCATAAACAAAGGAAACTCTCAAGACCTACAAATCAATATCAAAGTTGAAGGAATACATCTAGAGACAGTTCAGAGCTACGACTACCTTGGACATACTATAACCAGTGATGGGAAATGTATAACTGAAAAAAAAATAGGTATGGCAAAAAGTCATTCTAATGCACTGAAAAATATACTAACATCAAAACAAATAACAGCAAGGCTAAAACTAAGAATAGCAAAATGTGATATCTTCTCAATATTCCGTATCATCACTGGTGCTATGAAATCTACACCTATCAAGACTCTAGAAACATTAACAGGTTTACAACCCTTAGATGACAGACGGCTCACTAAAGTATTGCAACAAGCGGAGAAATATAGAAGGCTCCTTAGTCTCCCCATTCACCAAAGAATAACTGGTTTCGGAATTGTACGACTAAAGAGGAGCAACTTCGCTGCAATCGCCAATGAACTAACTACTGGAGACCCAGTACTTTCCCAAACAATATCGAAACACTTAGGCCCATCTGATATGTCTCCTCATGGGAAATATAAAATACCAGAACTTAAGGAAAATATAACAGGAATCATGAAAAAGAAACCCAATCAGACACAGAAAGAAAACACGTAGCAGAAAAACACATACACGATACCTACTCACAGGACTCTTGGTCCCACATATACACAGATGGCTCTGATATAAATGCCACCAGAAATGGAGGGGGTAGTGTGTTCTTGACGCTGAATAACCAGGACGAGATCACCAAATCAATAGCTACTGGAAAATTCTCAAACAACTTTAAAGCAGAAACTGAGGCCCTCAGAGATGCTGCAACACTGCCTACTCAACACAAAAATAACATGCACAATAAATTGGTGATTCTGACTGATGCACTGTCAGTACTATCAGCTCTAAAAATCCCCAAGAACAATGAACTAGATGACTTGAGAACAGCCCTGACCCACTATGCAATAACTTCCAGAGAGTAGTCATTCAGTGGATACCATCACACTGTAATATACACGGGAACAAACGCTCTGACAAATTAGCTAAAGAGGGAGGGAGATTACCGCAAGAGAACCATCCGCTCAGTTATGATGAAGCCAAATCCATCCTCAAGGGTCAGTTCCATGAAAAATGGAAACGAGAACACCCAAAGCATAACGAGAGTGACGGATACCACCAACTATCAAGGACGGATCAAATCATCATACTTCGCCTACGCACTGGCCACACTAGAATGTGAAATGACATGTTCACCAAATTCAAAATAGGTACAACCAGCTTATGCCACTGTACACTGGACAATATGACTACAAAACATGTCCTACAGGATTACCCCCAGTACACAGACCTGAGAAGAGCAATGTGGTCCACACCCACCTCCCTGGAAGAGAAACTATATGGGGCGATCGAATCACTTAAAAAGACAGCTGACTTCATGAGAGAGTCTGGAATCCTACTCTGATTGAGTCTTGATCGCAGACAGAGAGAGAGAGAGAGAGAGAGAGAGAGAGAGAGAGATATTCCTGTATGGTGCAGAAACATGGGCATTAGACAAGAAAACAGAGCAGAAATTTGAAGCCTTTGAAATGTGGATTTATAGAATAATAGGTAGAATTGCATAGAATTGGATGCGGAGACGGCACTCAATGATGATGATGATGACTAGTCATTCTCTTTATTTTCGTGTACATCCCTTTTAAATCTTGTTTATTATCCATAGTTTCGATTTCTAGACATCTTTGACTGAGCCAGCCTTCTTTTATCTTTTGACAAATATTGCCTATTTCATGATGTATGTTCATCGTATGAATGATGTATGGTCATGTATGTTTCGCGTTGGCGTAAGGCAATACGCTTGGACGGAGATTATGTTGAAAAATAGGTAGTGTAAAGGGGATGTTCAGCTACAATCTGTGAAAATTTCACACATTTTGCCTGAATAGTTTCCGAGAAAAACATTGGTGTGCATTACTTTTTGACCTCCCTTCAGTATTTGGTTGTGTTCTACGCTTGTCTTCTTGTTTCCATTTTTTTCAAGATGGCATCATTTTATTGTATAATCATATCCATTTTATTTTGTTATTTTTATTTTTATGTAAGATGTCGCAAGTTTCATATGTTTTTCTTTATCCATTGCCATTTGGTTGCAATTTCTTCATCTGGAATTTATCTTCTGTACTGCTCAGTCTCTTCTTCTAGAAGCTTTTGATAAGTGTTATTTATTTGTATTGTTTGAGTATCTTTAACATTTTTTTTATATTTAAAGTTGTTTTATCTAGTGATATTGTTGATGAATTAGTCTTTTTTTTTTGTTTCATTTTAGTTTTAATCATTACAGGATTGTGATCTCAGTTAATATCTGCTCCTGGATAGGTTTTGGCTTTCTTGTCGCTGTTATGGAACCTATCTTTTGTCATTATGCAATCTACTTGATTCGTTTTCATATCTCCAGGACTTTTCCATGTGTATAGTTTCCCTTTCTCTTGGTCAAAGTAGGTGTTACATATTATAAAACCTATATTAGGCATATTATGAGCCTGTTTTCTTCCCAAAATTGTATGAATCTCTCTCCTTTTTCATTTCTTTTTCATAAACCATGATTTCCTATAATGGTCTTATATATACCTCTTTTCCTACTTCAGCGTTCATGTCATCCATTACAATCAAGATGTCCGAAGATTTCACTTGCTTCATAACTTTATTTAGATCTTCATAGTATGCCTCTACTTGTTCATCTGTGTAGTCTTGAGTACGTGCGTATGTCTGTATTATTGCTATGTCGAATGGTTTTGCTTTCATTTTGAGTAGTATCATCCTACCATTGTATCTCCTGTAAATATTTATATATTTTGTAGCTCTTTTTTTATTACTATTCTACATCTCTGTGATGTTCTGTTGTGTTGCCTGAGTATATAAATGTATATGGTTCTTCTTGTATAAATCCACATTCTTTCTTTCTTGTCTCTGATATGCCTAAAATATATATGTTTAATTGTTCTGCTTCTAAAATAAGATTTGTCCCATTTTCCTTCTTGGTAAATCATTTAATTAAATCAATGTGACCAGAATTACCTGCCGAGCTATTTTAGTCTTCCTGTGGCTGGTAGTTAATATGTTAGTCTATGGGTCAACATCAATTACCTGCCGAGCTATTTTAGTCTTCCCTGTGGCTGGTAGTTAATATGTTAGTCTATGGGTCAACATCAATTACCTGCCGAGCTATTTTAGTCTTCCCTGTGGCTGGTAGTTAATATGTTAGTCTATGGGTCAACATCAATTACCTGCCGAGCTATTTTAGTCTTCCCTGTGGCTGGTAGTTAATATATTAGTCTATGGGTCAACATCAATTACCTGCCGAGCTATTTTAGTCTTCCCTGTGGCTGGTAGTTAATATGTTAGTCTATGGGTCAACATCAATTACCTGCCGAGCTATTTTAGTCTTCCCTGTGGCTGGTAGTTAATATGTTAGTCTATGGGTCAACATCAATTACCTGCCGAGCTATTTTAGTCTTCCCTGTGGCTGGTAGTTAATATGTTAGTCTATGGGTCAACATCAATTACCTGCCGAGCTATTTTAGTCTTCCCTGTGGCTTGTAGTTAATATGTTAGTCTATGGGTCAACATCAATTACCTGCAAAATTTGTCATCTTGTTCGTTTTGAATGTATCGATCGTCTGTCCTTGCCAAATAATGTTCTGTTGTGTTATGTCTTGGCAGTCCTTCATCTTCTGTTGTGTTATGTCTTGGCAATCCTTCATCTTCTGTTGTGTTATGTCTTGGCAATCCTTCATCTTCTGTTGTGTTATGTCTTGGCAGTCCTACATCTTCTGTTGTGTTATGTCATGGCAATCCTTCATCTTCTGTTGTGTTATGTCTTGGCAATCCTTCATCTTCTGTTGTGTTATGTCTTGGCAGGCTACATCTTCTGTTGTGTTATGTCTTGACAGTCCTACATCTTCTGTTGTGTTATGTCTTGACAGTCCTACATCTTCTGTTGTGTTATGTCTTGGCAGTCCTACATCTACTGAAGTGTTATGTCTCGGCAGTCCTACATCTTCTGTTGTGTTATGTCTTGGCAGTCCTACATCTTCTGTTGTGTTATATCTTGGCAGTCCTTCATCTTCTGTTGTGTTATGTCTTGGCAATCCTTCATCTTCTGTTGTGTTATGTCTTGGCAGTCCTACATCTTCTGTTGTGTTATGTCTTGGCAGTCCTACATCTTCTGTTGTGTTATGTCTTGGCAGTCCTACATCTTCTGTTGTGTTATGTCTTGACAGTCCTTCATCTTCTGTTGTGTTATGTCTTGGCAGTCCTTCATCTTCTGTTGTGTTATCTCTTGGCAGTCCTACATCTTCTGTTGTGTTATGTCTTGGCAGTCCTTCATCTTCTATTGTGTTATGTCTTGGCAGTCCTACATCTTCTGTTGTGTTATGTCTTGGCAGTCGTTCATCTTCTGTTGTGTTATATCTTGGCAGTCCTACATCTTCTGTTGTGTTATGTCTTGGCAGTCCTTCATCTTCTGTTGTGTTATCTCTTGGCAGTCCTACATCTTCTGTTGTGTTATCTCTTGGCAGTCCTACATCTTATGTTGTGTTATCTCTTGGCAGTCCTACATCTTCTGTTGTGTTATCTCTTGGCAGTCCTACATCTTCTGTTGTGTTATGTCTTGGCAGTCCTACATCTTCTGTTGTGTTATCTCTTGGCAGTCCTACATCTTCTGTTGTGTTATGTCTTGGCAGTCCTACATCTTCTGTTGTGTTATCTCTTGGCAGTCCTACATCTTCTGTTGTGTTATCTCTTGGCAGTCCTACATCTTCTGTTGTGTTATGTCTTGGCAGTCCTACATCTTCTGTTGTGTTATGTCTTGGCAGTCCTTCATCTTCTGTTGTGTTATGTCATGGCAGTCCTTCATCTTCTGTTGTGTTATGTCTTGGCAGTCCTACATCTTCTGTTGTGTTATGTCTTGGCAGTCCTACATCTTCTGTTGTGTTATGTCTTGGCAGTCCTACATCTTCTGTTGTGTTACCTCTTGGCAGTCCTACATCTTCTGTTGTGTTATCTCTTGGCAGTCCTACATCTTCTGTTGTGTTATCTCTTGGCAGTCCTTCATCTTCAGTTGTGTTATGTCTTGGCAATCCTACATCTTCTGTTGTGTTATGTCTTGGCAGTCCTTCATCTTCTGTTGTGTTATGTTATGGCAGTCCTACATCTTCTGTTGTGTTATCTCTTGGCAGTCCTACATCTTCTGTTGTGTTATGTCTTGGCAGTCCTACATCTTCTGTTGTGTTATCTCATTATCAAGTTTTGCTGTGATATGATCCGTAAACTCATGACCAACCCATCTAACTTGTTGAGTCAGCACTGTCGTTACTCTTTTTCTAATTTGTTGATTTCTTATTTTGACTCTCTAAATGTCCCATCTTGTGTTCATAGAAAACAGCTTAGTCCAGTGCTGTCAGTGAAACCTGCTTATCTTCTCCTCAAGGCCACTACTTGACTGTGACCTTATTTTTCTGACCAGGTGTTACCCTTTACATTGTCTGCATCTTTAGTTTACTTCTAAATGTTTTTTTTTAAATAGAAATCCTCTACAATGGTAAACATTTTAATGTATCCCTTTTCTTTGAGAAAACACAGTTATTGCACTTCATAACAGATGAACCAATCTTGACTTCAACTAGGGAATATACCATCAGCCATCTTGTCGGGAAAAAATGATTAATATCTGAAGGATTTAATGGTCCAGTTGGGTACTCGAGTGTGATGTCAAGGAAGCCACAATTAAATGTAATCATGAAGCTGTATTGAGTTATTGAGTTACTGAGTTATTGAGTTATTGAGTTATTTGCGGGTCATCATCATTGCACTCCGAACGTGTCCACAGGTGCTCAGATTCCCTCCTCAGCAAGTACCGCAGTGGCCAGCGACTGACGATTCCAGTTCAGTGTTTGTTCAGTGCTTCTTACACGGCCACTAAGTTTCTTGTTTCTGGCTGTGCCCATCTTAACTCCCATCTCTTTCATCCAAAGGAGTGACGTGGACTCATAGTTGTCGAAGTTATGTGTCCTTCCCACATCTTGAAGGTCATTGATGATGTCCGCCCGATCCAATGGTTGATTGTCTTCAACGAGCTAGCCAACGAATCTGTAATCATCATCATCAGGTTGCATGTCCTTTGCAGAACATTGCACTCACTACAGCCCGTCTGAAAGAATCTCTGTCTGTAGCGGGATCTCCCACTTATGTTGTCTCCTTCAAGGTCTCCTTGAGGTCTTGAAATCATCTTCTTCTTGGTCTGCCCATGATGCTTAGTCTCATGGAACCATGCCGTCCATTGTTGTTCTTCACAGCCCGCTGTGTCTTTTGGCGTGGCCATTGTATTTTAATTTCTTATGTAGAATGGTGTTTATAAGTCTGTTCATTTTAATGTTTATACCTTTTAGTATGTCTTCTAGAATGAGCTACTTTTCGCAGATGACCAATGCCTAATATATGAGGATGAAAACCTGCTACAACAGCATTTAACATCTCTAGATAAAAGCTGCACAAACTACAGTATGAAAATTAACACAGCAAAAACAGAGGCTATAAGAATAAGCAAATTAAGAAACCCATTAAACATCAAGATCAAAGATAAAGAAATAAAACAAGTAGAGGAATTCAAGTATTTGGGCACAATGTTCACAGAAGATGGAAAACTAGACAGAGAAATTGACATGAGAATACAAAAAGCAAATGCTGTCACATACCAGCTTTCACCATTGTTGAGACATCCAAACATTTCTATGCCAGCTAAACAACAAATGATAAATAGCATCTTCATACCAACTTTGTTCTATGAAAGTCAAACATGGACACTTTCTAAATCACATTTAAGAAAGATCAATACATGTGAGATGCGTTGCTTGAGAAAAGTAACAAGCAACACAAGAAGTGATAGAATACCAAATGAAACCATAAGAAAAATGGTAGGAACAAAACCCTGCCAAGAATATATAGAACAACAACAACTTAAATGGTTCGGCCACCTGGTCAGAATGAATCCTCACCAATCACCATCAAGGGCGTTCTTCTCGAGGATGCATGGGAAAAGACCAAAAGGAAGACCCAGAAGAAGATGGATAGATGCAGTGAAAGAGACATGTAACAACAAAGGAAAATCACTAATTCAGACAATTCGAGCAGCACAAGAACGACAAATGATATAAACCACGACACCTTTTAGGTATCAGTGAAAGAGAAAAGAAGAGGAAGAAGTATGTCTTCATTGCTCTTTTTTACTATACGAGTTATCGTAAGATTTTGTTTCGAATGAATCGATTTTCTTCCTTCCTGTTTGCAAGATTGTCCATGATTCACAATCGTATGTTGCTATCGGGAAGATAAATGCCCTCAATAAATTTAGATGTACTGCATTACTGTTGTGCCACATGATCTTCATGGCGTTTAATTTGTGTGTTTTGCTACCACTAATCTTTTAATCTCCTTCTGTCAAGAAGTCTCAACAAAGCCTCCATTGTTAGTTACTACAGATCCCAGATATTCAAAGTTTGTTACAATTTCAAGTTCTTCGCTGTTGATGATGATTTTGTGTTGGCTTTTTGTTTTGTCAATTGACATTATCTTAGTTGCCTTATGATTATCTCATCATCATATGGTGCCGTGCCTGCTGACGTAGGTGATCATGTCTCTCCATAACTTTCGATCTCGACAGTTGTTTATCATTTTTTTTTGTTGACCTTCTACCAAGTCATTCTCTTAAGCTGTCTGGTATCTTTTCTTTTTGCTTCCCTCTATCTCTTTGTCCCTCAATTTTCCCAGTTCTAAAAATATATCCCAGCTGTTCCCTTCTCATTACCTGGTAAAAAAAAAATATGATTGTTTCTTCCTAATATTGGAAATTAGCTCTCTTTTTCCTTTGACCTCTCTCATAACGTTTTCATCACTCTTCTTAGCTGCCCATGGTATTCTCAACATTCTTCTGTAAAACCACATTTCTACAGATTTCATTGATTTTCTTGTCTGTTGTCCTATTGTCCATAATTCACATCCATTAGTTAAGACTGGCTCTACATAACATTTAAGAAATCTTTTTCTTGTTTCTATTGGCAGTAAAGGATTGTACAGTATCTTCCACATTTGCATCTCGTCCTCAGATCATTATCTAAAAGAGTTATTGAGATGAATCACACAAATACAGAATTAAAGGCGTGATTATGGAGATGTTGAAGCACACAAACAGAATCAGCGTGTACTTGTGATGGTGAGCAATTTGAGGTGACAACAACAAATAAAACAGACATAATGCTCTCCCAAGAGGAAGGAAACAGAGAGGTCGCTAGTCGAACTCTGGTTATAATGGAAACAATGATCTTGAGAAGTAAGCTCAACGGTCGCTGGACACAGGCCAGAGATTCCACGAGACGGAGACGCAATAGCGGACCATTCCAAGGAAGGTGACGCACCGGACAGAGAGATCGTCCACCGACATCGGAGGTGTAGATGCAACAAGCGTCGTATATAATGTCCATGGACAGAGGGGACACGTATTGGGCCGGCAGACTTCTTGAGAGGTAACCAGGCATTTCCCTGGACTGTTCTTCCGTCAAGAACGGGCGCTAATTTCAAGGACCGAATTTTCTGTAGATGTCCAGATGCGAAGTCTCTCTTTTGTTCACCTCGGAGATAGGAAGAGCGTATCTCAGGGGAGATCAAGAAAACGGCTTTCTGAATTAGAAGCCAAGCTGTGGGCAATGATTGACAGATGTTGTTAAACTCTCCCCTAGAAATAATTAACGGTTGATTGACAGATGTTGTTAAACTCTCCCCTAGAAATAATTAATGGTTGATAGATGATTGACAGATGTTGTTAAACTCTCCTCTAGAAATAATGAACGGTTGATAGATGATTGACAGATGTTGTTAAACTCTCCCCTAGAAATAATTAACGGTTGATAGATGATTGACAGATGTTGTTAAACTCTCCTCTAGAAATAATTAACGGTTGATTGACAGATGTTGTTAAACTCTCCTCTAGAAATAATTAACGGTTGATTGACAGATGTTGTTAAACTCTCCTCTAGAAATAATTAACGGTTGACTGACAGATGTTGTTAAACTCTCCTCTAGAAATACTTAACGGTTGATTGACAGAAGTTGTTAAACTCTCCTCTAGAAATAATTAACGGTTGATAGATGATTGACAGAAGTTGTTAAACTCTCCTCTAGAAATAATTAACGGTTGATTGACAGAAGTTGTTAAACTCTCCTCTAGAAATAATTAACGGTTGATTGACAGAAGTTGTTAAACTCTCCTCTAGAAATAATTAACGGTTGATAGATGATTGACAGAAGTTGTTAAACTCTCCTCTAGAAATAATTAACGGTTGATTGACAGAAGTTGTTAAACTCTCCTCTAGAAATAATTAACGGTTGATTGACAGAAGTTGTTAAACTCTCCTCTAGAAATAATTAACGGTTGATAGATGATTGACAGAAGTTGTTAAACTCTCCTCTAGAAATAATTAACGGTTAATTGACAGATGTTGTTAAACTCTCCTCTAGAAATAATTAACGGTTGATAGATGATTGACAGATGTTGTTAAACTCTCCTCTAGAAATAATTAACGCTTGATAGATGATTGACAGATGTTGTTAAACTCTCCTCTAGAAATAATTAACGGTTGATAGATGATTGACAGATGTTGTTAAACTCTCCTCTAGAAATAATTAACGCTTGATAGATGATTGACAGATGTTGTTAAACTCTCCTCTAGAAATAATTAACGCTTGACAGATGATTGACAAGCAATCAGCAAATGAGACGAGAGTTCCAGAAAAGAAAAGCAGCGTCCTCTATGGTAATAGTTAAGACTTGGCGAATAGACAACTGTCCACGTCAGTTTCCCAGAATCCTCAGCCAAATAGGAGCAGTCTAGCTGATGACAAAAACGACATGGATGGATAGTTTGGGAAGTTCTTCTCAGTCTCTACGAGGCGAAATGTGATATCAGGAAGATGTAGAAGTCAGTCACGTTTAGGAACCTGCCTCACGGCAGATATGTGCGGTAGATTAGGAGTTAGGTGAAGTATAGATTCAGTTGTTTGGAGCTATAGTTCGCTTCAGATTTTTTGCCTCACTTCAAAAAACCACAGCTCAGCAACCATTTGTGCTACAGTGCTGATATTTTGCATGTAACCTACTGAATCTCATAACGTAATAGAAAAAATAAATTCATTGCAAACAAACTGCTGGTTTTTCTTGTGCGCTTGCTTACCAGGAGGATAAAAGTATGATTAAACTTGGGCACATTTGAATCAAAATTTAAGAGTATTTACCCCTTCCATATCACTTCAAGAATGATTTAAACATCTTCATTTGGGAATTTCCTTTATATGTTGGTGGGTAAAGGCACCGGTTTACACTATTGAATTGCAAATGTCAGATTTTTGTCAATATTTGCACATATGTGTAGCAAATTTCTCTTATATTCGGTGCGCAATTCTGGTTTTGCACTTACTGGATTAAAATTGTCAACTTTTTGTATCACGTCATTAGTATAACGTCACCAAAAATACAAAATCAAATTATTTACATAGGCGTGTTTTGTGAGTTGTGCCCTTAACAATGAGTTTAAAGGTGAAATTTGTTACTGAACAAATATTACAAAGAAATTATATTTATATTTTTGTAGAGAGGCAAAACGAGGGAGTCTATATCACAGCATATCAAATCCTGAAAAGAGAACGATGCACGTGTTAGGTTTAAGTAAACGGTCGTTTCATAGATCAGTGAAAATGTTCAATGTGAATGTTCAAGGAAAGAAAGAAGTCGAGGAAGAAAACATTTGTTAGACAGTTTTGACAGAGAACTTGTCCGCAGAGAGATTTGTAAAATGTTTGACTTAGGGGAAGAAGTTACCATAAGGAAACTTAAGATTTGGCTTAAAAAGAACACCAGTATTGCTGTATCAAAAACTACACTATGGAGAAGTGTGCGGAGTTTAGGCTTCACTTTTAGAAAATATTCTTGTGGAAGAAACATCATTTGCGAGAAACCTCATTTAGTAGCTGCAAGAAGCAAATATTTACGTGAAGTTAGACAAATGCGTAATGAAGATTATGACATTGTGTACTTGGACGAAACATGGATTAATGCCCACCACACAAATGAAAAAGAATGGCAGTCATTAGATGGGACTATTAAAAGGTATGTACCTAGCAGCAAAGGAAAGCGCCTTATAGTGGCACATGCTGGAAGCAAAAATAATGGCCTGGTGGAGAATGCTGAACTTGTTTTTATTGCAAAGTCAACTGATAACCAGGATTATCATTCAGAGATGAACAGTCATATGTTCAGAGATTGGATTAAAGACACTCTTTTGCCTTTATTAGATCGACCATCTTGTTTGATTATGGATAATGCATCTTACCATAACAAAGTGGCACAAGAAGATAAAGTTCCAACATCATCAAGCACTAAAGCTGAAATAAAGACATGGCTGACAAGGGAACAAATACCATTTAACGATATGTATCTCAAGCCTGAATTACTTTCACTTGTAAAACAGATACAACGGCCAAAGATATTTCAAATAGATAAATTAATTGAAGAACATGGTCATAGATGTTTGAGGCTGCCTCCATATCACTCACACCTAAATCCTATTGAATTAGTTTGGGCAAAGATCAAAGGGCAAGTAGCATCCGAAAATAAAACTTTCAAATTATCTGATGTTAAAGAGCTTACCAATGTTGCTATTTCAAACATAGACAAAGATTATTGGGCTAGTTGTGAAGACCATGTTATGGTTGAGGAAGATAAGTATTGGAGAAACGATGGTCTGTGGGTTATTCAACCAAAAATGGTAATACGTCTATTAGATTCGGCAGATTCTGAATAAAACTCATTTGTTTGAACTTACTGAAGTGACTTTGTTGGAGTTGGAAACTCTGGATACGGACCACTTCAGGAACTGTTTTTTTAGTGAGTTGACGATGTATTCTGTGTTCTTAAAATAAATAATTTCTATTCGGTGAATGTTCGGCCTATTTTGATTTGATTCAATATTAGTTGTATAATTAAAAGAGCCCAATCCAAATGGGTAGCATGTTGTGAAAAAGTGCAATTGTGGCGGTTTATTCCCCTATACACCTTCAGGCATGACAGGAACACTTACTTACTTACTCTCTTATTATAAAGTAATAATGTCCCTTATATAAAAATAAAAGTTACGCCTTTTCCTCTAAAAAGTGTAAAAGATCTTCATTTACCGTACATTCTGTTTTTGTGTCAAAATAAATACAAATATGAAGGAGATCAAAGGAAGTTGCCGCTTTGAGGAAACGGTAACACATACGATAATTTAAATGATAAATTCGTTACGTCATTGAAAATCTAAGGTCGCATGCAAAAAATCATGGTATTCTATCAGACGGTTTTCGAGATATTACTGGAATTAGGGAGGCAAACAATCTGAAACAAACTATAGGAGATGCCCTAAGAAAGAAGTTATTCACGTTAGCGCGGCTTCAGCCGACTCTGTTTTTGTGACGTATGGGTTCTAACATGTGTGATTATTGATGTGCCTATAGTTTAAACATTAGAGTTGTGTTGTAAAGATTACCTGAAATAGCAACTATCAGAAGTTTTCAATGAATTTTCCAGAACTATGAAGTTATTCTTAGACCAGTGTTTTACAAAAGATACCCATAGAGTTGTCTACAGGATTGCTATGGATATTGATAATTGCGATGTACAAGCAAGTGTTAAGTGAGATATGATAAAACATAAGCATTTTCAGTCTGAGAACATTCAGTTAGATATGATAAATGATCACGGAGTTGCAGCATCAACAACATTGATTGACTAAGCGGACCCACACAATTCTAATGTCGTATAGCAGAGATATGCTTCCATAGCTGTGAGATTTGTTACGTCCAGACTTGTAGACATAAGAATAAAGACTGATGTTGATCTTGTACCAAACATTGTGAGTTAGCACTTCCATTGGATGTGCTATCATAATGTGATGTATTACAATGATTAATCATCTCATATGATAACCACTGTCCAAGACAACCAATTAAGCAATAAGGATTCAGCAACAGGATATAAAATATCAAATGTTATCATATATTTGTATCCTGAAGCAGTACAACCGAGATTCTGGTAACTAAAATAATCATGATAATACATTTGATATATTTGATACATTTGATATATTTGATATATTTGAAGACATAACACAATTGTCTAATTCTTCTTGTTATTTCAATTAAAGGACTGCACTGCAATGTGCTGTATCATAAGTGTCTCTGCATTAGTTTTTAGCAGACATTTTGTTCGGGATTGCTTCTATAGTCTGTGGTTTTCTTTGTGTTCCCGTAAAGCAGCACTTGTTTGTAGTCAATGTTGTCTCACTTATGAAAGTGCCAGACGATCGAAGTATTTTTTTTTCCTTTTCCGCCCGAGCTTGTTTCAAAATGTCCTTCTTATATTGTAGATCCGCCAACACTAACATGCCCCTCCTACATAAATTTGTGAGTGGGTGTTCTAGCCAATCTTTCACTTCACTAGGACACCATTTCAGTGTATGGTCTTGTTGTGAGACGTCATCTTGTAATCGTTGTTATGTCCTTGGTGTCTGTATATCTGCTCGCTTGGCCAGACTAGACAGGTTAGTCTGTTACTGGAGGCATCATGGAGAGGAGGAGCAGGCTCTCGATGGTTTAGGTTCACCGATCCTGGCGCAAGCCATCAGCTGTGGGTCGCTGAAAACATCCAGCTCCGGTGCTGGGAGGCGCGCCATCGCCTCCTAATGGATGAATGTGCTCGATCTTACCAAAATAAAGGAGCACTGAGGATGATTTCAAACAATGGATCAGTAGGGATGAGTGTAAGGGATGAGTGGGGATGATATAAGGGATCAGTGGGGATGATGTAAGGGATCAGTGGGGATGAGTATAAGGGATCAGTAGGGATGATGTAAGGGATCAGTGGGGATGAGTGTAAGGGATGAGTGGGGATGAGTGTAAGGGATCAGTGGGGATGATGTAAGGGATGAGTGGGGATGAGTGTAAGGGATCAGTGGGGATGATGTAAGGGATCAGTGGGGATGAGTGTAAGGGATCAGTAGGGATGATGTAAGGGATCAGTAGGGATGATGTAAGGGATCAGTGGGGATGAGTGTAAGGGATCAGTGGGGATGATGTGAGGGATCAGTAGGGATGATGTAAGGGATCAGTGGGGATGATGTAAGGGATCAGTAGGGATGATGTAAGGGATCAGTGGGGATGATGTAAGGGATCAGTAGGGATGATGTAAGGGATCAGTGGGGATGATGTAAGGGATCAGTAGGGATGATGTAAGGGATCAGTGGGGATGATGTGAGGGATCAGTAGGGATGATGTAAGGGATCAGTGGGGATGATGTAAGGGATCAGTAGGGAAGATGTAAGGGATCAGTGGGGATGATGTAAGGAATCAGTGGGGATGATGTAAGGGATCAGTAGGGATGATGTAAGGGATCAGTAGGGATGATGTAAGGGATCAGTAGGGATGATGTAAGGGATCAGTAGGGATGATGTAAGGGATCAGTAGGGATGATGTAAGGGATCAGTAGGGATGATGTAAGGGATCAGTGGGGATGATGTAAGGGATCAATAGGGATGATGTAAGGGATCAGTAGGGATGATGTAAGGGATCAGTAGGGATGATGTAAGGGATCAGTAGGGATGATGTAAGGGATGAGTGGGGATGATGTAAGGGATCAGTAGGGATGATGTAAGGGATCAGTAGGGATGATGTAAGGGATCACTGAGAATGATGTAAGGGATCAGTGGGATGATGTAAGGGATCAGTAGGGATGATGTAAGGGATCAGTAGGGATGATGTAATGGATCAGTGGGGATGATGTAAGGGATCAGTAGGGATGATGTAAGGGATCAGTAGGGATGATGTAAGGGATCAGTGGGATGATGTAAGGGATCAGTGGGATGATGTAAGGGATCAGTGGGGATGATGTAAGGGATCAGTAGGGATGATGTAAAGGATCAGTGGGGATGATGTAAGGGATCAGTAGGGATGATGTAAGGGATCAGTAGGGATGATGTAAGGGATCACTGAGGATGATGTAAGGGATCAGTGGGGATGATGTAAGGGATCAGTAGGGATGATGTAAGGGATCAGTAGGGATGATGTAATGGATCAGTAGGGATGATGTAAGGGATCAGTAGGGATGATGTAAGGGATCAGTAGGGATGATGTAAGGGATCAGTGGGGATGATGTAAGGGATCAGTGGGGATGATGTAAGGGATCAGTGGGGATGATGTAAGGGATCAGTAGGGATGATGTAAGGGATCAGTGGGGATGATGTAAGGGATCAGTAGGGATGATGTAAGGTATCAGTGGGGATGATGTAAGGGATCAGTAGGGATGATGTAAGGGATCAGTGGGGATGATGTAAGGGATCAGTAGGGATGATGTAAGGGATCAGTGGGGATGATGTAAGGGATCAGTAGGGATGATGTAAGGGATCAGTGGGGATGATGTAAGGGATCAGTGGGGATGCTGTAAGGGATCAGTAGGGATGATGTAAGGGATCAGTAGGGATGATGTAAGGGATCAGTAGGGATGATGTAAGGGATCAGTAGGGATGATGTAAGGGTTCAGTAGAGATGATGTAAGGGATCAGTGGGATGATGTAAGGGATCAGTAGGGATGATGTAAAGGATCAGTAGGGATGATGTAAGGGATCAGTAGGGATGATGTAAGGGATCAGTAGGGATGATGTAAGGGACCAGTAGGGATGATGTAAGGGATCAGTGGGGATGATGTAAGGGATCAGTGGGGATGATGTAAGGGATAAAAGGGGATGAGTGTAAGGGATCTGTGGGGATGATGTAAGGGATCAGTGGGGATGAGTGTAAGTGTACAGTGGGGATGATGTAAGGGATCAGTGGGGATGATGTAAGGGATCCGTGGGGATGATGTAAGGGATCAGTGGGGATGAGTGTAAGGGATGAGTGTGGATGATGTAAGGGATCAGTGGGGATGAGTGTAAGGGATCCGTGGGGATGATGTAAGGGATGAGTGGGGATGAGTGTAAGGGATGAGTGGGGATGATGTAAGGGATCCGTGGGGATGATGTAAGGGATGAGTGGGGATGATGTAAGGGATGAGTGGGGATGATGTAAGGGATCAGTGGGGATGATGTAAGGGATCAAAGGGGATGAGTGTAAGGGATCTGTGGGGATGATGTAAGGGATCAGTGGGGATGAGTGTAAGTGTACAGTGGGGATGATGTAAGGGATCAGTGGGGATGATGTAAGGGATCAGTGGAGATGATGTAAGGGATGAGTGGGGATGATGTAAGGGATCAGTGGGGATGATGTAAGGGATCAGTGGGGATGATGTAAGGGATCAGTGGGGATGATGTAAGGGGTCAGTGGGGATGATGTAAGGGATCAGTAGGGATGATGTAAGGGATCAGTAGGGATGATGTAAGGGATCAGTGGGGATGATGTAAGGGATCAGTAGGGATGATGTAAGGGATCAGTGGGGATGATGTAAGGGATCAGTAGGGATGATGTAAGGGATCAGTGGGGATGATGTAATGGATCAGTGGGGATGATGTAAGGGATCAGTGGGGATGATGTAAGGGATCAGTATGGATGATGTAAGGGATCAGTGGGGATGATGTGAGGGATCAGTGGGGATGATGTGAGGGATCAGTGGGGATGATGTAAGGGATCAGTAGGGATGATGTAAGGGATCACTGAGGATGAGTGTAAGGGATCAGTGGGGATGATGTAAGGGATCAGTGGGCATGATGTAAGGGTATAGTGGGGATGATGTAAGGGATCAGTGGGGATGATGTAAGGGATCAATGGGGATGATGTAAGGGATCAGTGGGGATGATGTAAGGGATCAGTGGGGATGATGTAAGGGATCAGTAGGGATGAGTGTAAGGGAACAGTAGGGATGATGTAAGGGATCAGTGGGGATGATGTAAGGGATCAGTAGGGATGATGTAAGGGATCAGTGGGGATGATGTAAGGGATCAGTAGGGATGATGTAAGGGATCAGTAGGGATGATGTAAGGGATCAGTAGGGATGTTGTAAGGGATCAGTAGGGATGATGTAAAGGATCAGTAGGGATGATGTAAGGGATCACTGAGGATGATGTAAGGTATCAGTAGGGATGATGTAAGGGATCAGTGGGGATGATGTAAGGGATAAGTGGGGATGATGTAAGGGATCAGTGGGGATGATGTAAGGGATCAGTAGGGATGAGTGTAAGGGATCAGTGGGGATGATGTAAGGGATCAGTGGGGATGATGTAAGGGATGAGTGGGGATGATGTAAGGGATCCGTGGGGATGATGTAAGGGATGAGTGGGGATGATGTAAGGGATCACTGGGGATGATGTAAGGGATCACTGGGGATGAGTGTAAGGGATGAGTGGGGTTGATGTAAGGGATGAGTGGGGATGATGTAAGGGATCAGTGGGGATGAGAGTAAGGGATGAGTGGGATGATGTAAGGGATCAGTGGAGATGATGTAAGGGATGAGTGGGGATGATGTAAGGGATAAGTGGGGATGATGTAAGGGATCAGTGGGGATGATGTAAGGGATCAGTGGGGATGATGTAAGGGATCAGTGGGGATGATGTAAGGGATCAGTGGGGATGATGTAAGGGATCAGTGGGGATGATGTAAGGGATCAAAGGGATGATGAGTAAGGGATCTGTGGGGATGATGTAAGGGATCCGTGAGGATGAGTGTAAGTGTACAGTGGGGATGATGTAAGGGATCAGTAGGGATGATGTAAGGGATCACTGAGGATGTTGTAAGGGATCAGTGGGGATGATGTAAGGGATCAGTAGGGATGATGTAAGGGATCAGTAGGGATGATGTAAGGGATCAGTGGGATGATGTAAGGGATCAGTAGGGATGATGTAAGGGATCAGTGGGGATGATGTAAGGGATCAGTGGGGATGATGTAAGGGATCAGTAGGGATGATGTAAGGTATCAGTGGGGATGATGTAAGGGATCAGTAGGGATGATGTAAGGTATCAGTGGGGATGATGTAAGGGATCAGTAGGGATGATGTAAGGGATCAGTGGGGATGATGTAAGGGGTCAGTAGGGATGATGTAAGGGATCAGTGGGGATGATGTAAGGGATCAGTAGGGATGATGTAAGGGATCAGTGGGGATGATGTAAGGGATCAGTGGGGATGCTGTAAGGGATCAGTAGGGATGATGTAAGGGATCAGTAGGGATGATGTAAGGGATCAGTAGGGATGATGTAAGGGATCAGTAGGGATGATGAAAAGGTTCAGTAGGGATGATGTAAGGGATCAGTAGGGATGATGTAAAGGATCAGTAGGGATGATGTAAGGGATCACTGAGGATGATGTAAGGGATCAGTAGGGATGATGTAAGGGATCAGTAGGGATGATGTAAGGGATCACTGAGGATGATGTAAGGGATCAGTGGGGATGATGTAAGGGATCAGTAGGGATGATGTAAGGGATCAGTAGGGATGATGTAAGGGATCAGTGGGGATGATGTAAGGGATCAGTAGGGATGATGTAAGGGATCAGTGGGGATGATGTAATGGATCAGTGGGGATGATGTAAGGGATCAGTGGGGATGATGTAAGGGATCAGTAGGGATGATGTAAGGGATCAGTGGGGATGATGTGAGGGATCAGTGGGGATGATGTGAGGGATCAGTGGGGATGATGTAAGGGATCAGTAGGGATGATGTAAGGGATCACTGAGGATGAGTGTAAGGGATCAGTGGGGATGATGTAAGGGATCAGTGGGCATGATGTAAGGGTACAGTGGGGATGATGTAAGGGATCAGTGGGGATGATGTAAGGGATCAATGGGGATGATGTAAGGGATCAGTGGGGATGATGTAAGTGATCAGTAGGGATGAGTGTAAGGGATCAGTAGGGATGATGTAAGGGATCAGTGGGGATGATGTAAGGGATCAGTAGGGATGATGTAAGGGATCAGTGGGGATGATGTAAGGGATCAGTAGGGATGATGTAAGGGATCAGTAGGGATGATGTAAGGGATCAGTAGGGATGTTGTAAGGGATCAGTAGGGATGATGTAAAGGATCAGTAGGGATGATGTAAGGGATCACTGAGGATGATGTAAGGTATCAGTAGGGATGATGTAAGGGATCAGTGGGGATGATGTAAGGGATAAGTGGGGATGATGTAAGGGATCAGTGGGGATGATGTAAGGGATCAGTAGGGATGAGTGTAAGGGATCAGTGGGGATGATGTAAGGGATCAGTGGGGATGATGTAAGGGATCAGTGGGGATGATGTAAGGGATCAAAGGGGATGAGTGTAAGGGATCTGTGGGGATGATGTAAGGGATCAGTGGGGATGAGTGTAAGTGTACAGTGGGGATGATGTAAGGGATCACTGGGGATGATGTAAGGGATCACTGGGGATGAGTGTAAGGGATGAGTGGGGTTGATGTAAGGGATGAGTGGGGATGATGTAAGGGATCAGTGGGCATGAGTGTAAGGGATGAGTGGGATGATGTAAGGGATCAGTGGAGATGATGTAAGGGATGAGTGGGGATGATGTAAGGGATCAGTGGGGATGATGTAAGGGATCAGTGGGGATGATGTAAGGGATCAGTGGGGATGATGTAAGGGATCAGTGGGGATGATGTAAGGGATCAGTGGGGATGATGTAAGGGATCAAAGGGGATGAGTGTAAGGGATCTGTGGGGATGATGTAAGGGATCCGTGGGGATGAGTGTAAGTGTACAGTGGGGATGAGTGTAAGTGTACAGTGGGGATGATGTAAGGGATCAGTAGGGATGATGTAAGGGATCACTGAGGATGTTGTAAGGGATCAGTGGGGATGATGTAAGGGATCAGTAGGGATGATGTAAGGGATCAGTGGGGATGATGTAAGGGATCAGTAGGGATGATGTAAGGGATCAGTGGGGATGATGTAATGGATCAGTGGGGATGATGTAAGGGATCAGTGGGGATGATGTAAGGGATCAGTGGGGATGATGTGAGGGATCAGTGGGGATGATGTAAGGGATCAGTAGGGATGATGTAAGGGATCACTGAGGATGAGTGTAAGGGATCAGTGGGGATGATGTAAGGGATCAGTGGGCATGATGTAAGGGTACAGTGGGGATGATGTAAGGGATCAGTGGGGATGATGTAAGGGATCAGTGGGGATGATGTAAGGGATCAGTGGGATGATGTAAGGGATCAGTAAGGATGATGTAAGGGATCAGTAGGGATGATGTAAGGGATCAGTAGGGATGTTGTAAGGGATCAGTAGGGATGATGTAAAGGATCAGTAGGGATGATGTAAGGGATCACTGAGGATGATGTAAGGTATCAGTAGGGATGATGTAAGGGATCAGTGGGGATGATGTAAGGGATCAGTGGGGATGATGTAAGGGATCAGTGGGGATGATGTAAGGGATCAGTAGGGATGAGTGTAAGGGATCAGTGGGGATGATGTAAGGGATCAGTGGGGATGATGTAAGGGATCAGTGGGGATGATGTAAGGGATCAGTGGGGATGATGTAAGGGATCAGTGGGGATGATGTAAGGGATCAGTGGGGATGATGTAAGGGATCAGTGGGGATGATGTAAGGGATCAAAGGGGATGAGTGTAAGGGATCTGTGGGGATGATGTAAGGGATCCGTGGGGATGAGTATAAGTGTACAGTGGGGATGATGTAAGGGATCAGTGGGGATGATGTAAGGGATCCGTGGGGATGATGTAAGGGATCAGTGGGGATGAGTGTAAGGGATGAGTGTGGATGATGTAAGGGATCAGTGGGGATGAGTGTAAGGGATCCGTGGGGATGATGTAAGGGATGAGTGGGGATGAGTGTAAGGGATGAGTGGGGATGATGTAAGGGATCCGTGGGGATGATGTAAGTGATGAGTGGGGATGATGTAAGGGATCACTGGGGATGATGTAAGGGATCACTGGGGATGAGTGTAAGGGATGAGTGGGGTTGATGTAAGGGATGAGTGGGGATGATGTAAGGGATCAGTGGGGATGAGTGTAAGGGATGAGTGGGATGATGTAAGGGATCAGTGGAGATGATGTAAGGGATGAGTGGGGATGATGTAAGGGATGAGTGGGGATGATGTAAGGGATCAGTGGGGATGATGTAAGGGATGAGTGGGGATGATGTAAGGGATGAGTGGGGATTATGTAAGGGATGAGTGGGGATGATGTAAGGGATCAGTGGGGATGAGTGTAAGGGATGAGTGGGGATGATGTAAGGGATGAGTGGGGATGATGTAAGGGATCAGTGGGGATGAGTGTAAGGGATCAGTGGGGATGAGTGTAAGGGATCAGTGGGGATGAGTGTAAGGGATCAGTGGGGATGAGTGTAAGGGATCAGCGGGGATGAGTGTAAGGGATCAGTGGGGATGATGTAAGGGATCAGTGGGAATGAGTGTAAGGAATCAGTGGGGATGAGTGTAAGGGATCAGTGGGGATGAGTGTAAGGGATCAGTGGGGATGAGTGTAAGGGATCAGTGGGGATGAGTGTAAGGGATCAGTGGGGATGAGTGTAAGGGATCAGTGGGGATGAGTGTAAGGGATCAGTGGGGATGAGTGTAAGGGATCAGTGGAGATGAGAATAAAGGATCAGCTGGGATGAGTGTAAGGGATCAGCGGGGATGAGTGCAAGGGGTCAGTGGGGCGAGTATAAGGGATCAGTCGGGATGGTTTCATGAAACTTTGAAGAAACTGTATAAGGAATGAGAGTAAAAGAAGTAGGTGAATCTAAAAGGTTTGAGAAGCCCTGTTTGAAGTAATCTTTCAGAGCTAGAGATACGATCTATTGTAGAGCCAGAGTTTGACCTATCCTGGACACCTTGTGACTGTCATGCTGTTGTACAACTGATAAAACATTACACCAGATCATTACCGAGAAACCGGTTCTAATTTTAGCCTTACGAACTAGGGTATATAAAGTTGCCGAAACCGGCAATGAATCTACTTCATTGCTTGTATTATAACTAATCAAATCTATCGTGTAGACCTCTGTGTTCCAAGTCAGGTGATCATTGAATTCAAGAGTTTGATGACAGGAAATGGCGTAGAACTCAGAATAATAATTTACTTTACAATTGTTATAGTTTGCTAACACTCACTGTGGTGTTGGTTTATAATAATTAGTCAAATAACAATTTTAGTTTGTAGATTGTTTTACAAGTCTGGTCTACATTCAGTCATAGATGGGTATATGAGTAATCCTTGTGATTGTGCAACCGTAACCAAAGAAATACTTACATGGAATGAAAATCAACGTAATCAACTTTGACATTAAAAAGAGAACAAGATAGCAGAGGAAACCCTATTCCACGAAGACAGCATCTTTACGATCAAATGTTCACGTCACGTACAACGTGGATCTTCAAAATTACATAACAAGAGGGTAGTCAAAATTTTTTGAAAGTAAAAAAATTACAGTTTCAGAGATTGCTTACTTGAACAACTGACAGTAACATCGTTATGGGTATAGAGGACGAGTCGCAGGAAACGCCAACTATACCAGACGACATCGTCATTAAGTGCGCGTTGCTAGGCGATGCTATGTCCGGAAAGACGTGCATTTTGAATTCATACGCCAGGAATATTTTCAGACCTAACTACCGAGCTACTGTGGCGGATGAATACATAAGTAAGTGATGATGTGTTATGTGGATATAAGTATGTATGCCTTCAGATTTGCTGTCTTTTTGTCTGCCTGTAATTGTGTTTGTCTAAAAAATGTTACTTTTGGCTTAGTTTGATGGTTTAGCGTTGAGAAAAGGGAGAGTATAGTTTGTATGTTTATTCTGCTGCATCTGTCTTGATGTGTTTCTTTGTCACCGGTGTGTAAGTCTGTCTGAACGTGTTTTTGATTGTCATTGGTCTATAAGTCTGTCTGAACCTTTGCTTGTCATTGGTCTATGTGTCTGAACGTGTTTTTGATTGTCATTTGTCTATAAGTGTGTCTGAATGTGTGCTTGTCATTGGACTGTAAGTGTGTCTGAATGTGTGTTTGTCATTGGTCTGTAAGTGTGTCTGAATGTGCGATTCTATATCTGGAAATCTATTCAAGGCTGCTTTAAAGCAGTTAATTTCTTAATTTCATTTTTTTCGTTGATTGCTTGGTTTGTTGATAAGTTTCATATTTTGATAGTCTAGTTTGTTGATTCCTTGGCTCGTTGATAAGTTTCATATTTTGATAGTCTAGTTTGTTGATTGCTTGGTTAACTAATCGTGGCTATTTTTGTAAAACAAAAAAAGATTTGACAAATATCAGCAAGAAGAAAGAGGCTATCAAAGGAATGAACCTGCAGCATTTAATGAAACAAAACGAGAATTATCTACATCGTTTTGAAAAGACACACCACAATGCGTGTAACCAATGAAAGCATAAAGATGGACAGTAAAAAAGAAAATTACAAAAAGCCACTATTCATCCGAACAGAGAGAAACAACTGAAGAATCAAAATCTCGACTATGTATAAGAAATAAAATAAACGTCATTATGAAGTGAATGCATTTCATTAGTGCTGGTTCATTAGAAAAATTACAAATAAATAATTTAGACAATGAATATAAGGATAATAAGCTATTATAATTGGGTCATGTAAGAAGAATGGCAAACATCCGTATTCCCAAACAGATATTGCGTGGTGAACTTAAGGTCGGAAAGAGACCAAAGGGCAGAACAGTGCTGAGATATAAGGATGTTTGCAGCGCTTTCTTCAGGCCATTCTGTATAAGTGAAAGAAACTGGGGAAATCTGGCTGCGTATCGTAGCATATGGAGAACAAACATATAAAAATGGCACGCGACACAGTAACTTTCGATGCAGTGCTGATATATCAAATTGAGAAGACAAAAAGCGCAGAAGAAAGGAGACAAGGCCAGGCACCAGGAAAAAATCTTGTTCTTTTTGTGGATGGATCTGTCTCTCCAATATTGGTAGATTCAGCCACGAGAGAAACTCCAAGTAAAGCAGTACCCAGTATACGACACTAATATTTTCACGAAACTACTGACTTATCAAAATTTCTTGCTACCAACATTCTGCCGAAACAACAAATGCCATATCACAGGTTATCATTATCAATGCATATCGCCCCTAAGTACTTTCACTGCGTCTTTGATAACCTGATTTACTGATATTATTTTCCCTGCTTCAGTTCCCCAGGTGGTCGGAGGTAACCAAATATTGATAAGAATCGTGGACACAGCTGGGCAGGTAGGCTTGTCTTGACCAAATTAAATTAAATCAGGTCTTGACTTATTCTGTGTGACTTTAGCGACTTGAACGTGTTTGCTTTCATTTGCGTTTGTATTTTGAAATAATTTGTGAAAACACTTTTTTGTTTCCCTTTGTACTCCCAAAGCCAACTAGGAAATCACATTCACAAATGAAATTGTCATGCAGCTCTTTTACTTTGTGGGGTATCAAAATAGAAGAGAAGATCACGACAAAATATTTTAGGGCATCAGATAGATAGATAAATAGATCGAGAGAGAGAGAGCTCGGTGACAAAGCTGATTCGTGCAGCCAGTTACAGAATTAGAAATGCACGATCTATCTTTAACTGGTGTGTCCATATGATCTTATCCAACTGGTGTGTCCATATGATATTATCCAACTGGTGTGTCCATATGATGTTATCCAACTGGTGTGTCCATATGATATTATCCAACTGGTGTGTCCATATGATATTATCCAACTGGTGTGTCCATATTCTGTTATCCAACTGGTGTGTCCATATGATGTTATTCAACTGGTGTGTCCATATGATGTTATCCAACTTGTGTGTCATTATGATGTTATTCAACTGGTGTGTCCATATGATGTTATCAAACTGGTGTGTCCATATGATGCTATCTAAATGGTGTGTCCATATGATGTTATCCAACTGGTGTGTCATTATGATGTTATCTAACTGGTGTGTCCATATGATGTTATCCAACTGGTGTATCATTATGATGTTGTCCAACTGGTGTGTCATTACGATGTTATGCAACTGGTGTGTCCATGTGATGTTATCCAACTGGTGTGTCATTATGATGTTATTCAACGGGTGTGTCATTACGATGTTATCCAACTGGTGTGTCATTATGATGTTATCCAACTGGTGTATCATTATGATGTTATTCAACTGGTGTGTCATTATGATGTTATTCAACTGGTGTGTCCATGTGATGTTATCCAACTGGTGTGTCGATATGATGTTATTCAACTAGTGTGTCCATATGATGTTATCCAACTGGTGTGTCCATAGGATGTTATTCAACTGGTGTGTCCATATTCTGTTATCTAACTGGTGAGTCATTATGATGTTATCTACCTGGTGTGTCCATATGATGTTATCCAACTGGTGTGTCCATATGATGTTATCCAACTGGTGTGTCCATATGATATTATCCAACTGTTGTGTCCATATAATATTATCCAACTGGTGTGTCCATATGATATTATCCAACTGGTGTGTTCATGTAATATTATCCAACTGGTGTGTCCATATGATTTTATCCAACTGGTGTGTCCATATAATGTTATCCGACTGGTGTGTCCATATGATGTTATCTAACTGGTGTGTTCATATGATATTATCCAACTGGTGTGTCCTTATGATATTATCCAACTGGTGTGTCCATATAATATTATCCAACTGGTGTGTCCATATGATGTTATCCAACTGGTGTGTCCATATGATGTTATCTAACTGGTGTGTCCATATGATGTTATCCAACTGGTGTGTCCATATTCTGTTATCCAACTGGTGTGTCCATATGATGTTATTCAACTGGTGTGTCCATATCATGTTATCCAACGGGTGTGTCATTATGATGTTATTCAACTGGTGTGTCCATATGATGTTATCAAACTGGTGTGTCCATATGATGCTATCTAAATGGTGTGTCCATATGATGTTATCCAACTGGTGTGTCATTATGATGTTATCTAACTGGTGTGTCATTATAGTGTTATTCAACTGGTGTGTCCATATGATGTTATCTAACTGGTGTGTCCATATGATGTTATCCAACTGGTGTATCATTATGATGTTATCCAACTGGTGTGTCTTTACGATGTTATGCAACTGGTGTGTCCATGTGATGTTATCCAACTGGTGTATCATTATGATGTTATCCAACTGGTGTGTCATTACGATGTTATGCAACTGGTGTGTCCATGTGATGTTATCCAACTGGTGTCATTATGATGTTATTCAACGGGTGTGTCATTACGATGTTATCCAACTAGTGTGTCATTATGATGTTATCCAACTGGTGTATCATTATGATGTTATTCAACTGGTGTGTCATTATGATGTTATTCACCTGGTGTGTCCATGTGATGTTATCCAACTGGTGTGTCGATATGATGTTATTCAACTGGTGTGTCCATATGATGTTATCCAACTGGTGTGTCCATAGGATGTTATTCAACTGGTGTGTCCATATTCTGTTATCCAACTGGTGTGTCCATATGATGTTATCTACCTGGTGTGTCCATATGATGTTACCCAACTGGTGTGTCCATATGATGTTATCCAACTGGTGTGTCCATATGATATTATCCAACTGTTGTGTCCATATAATATTATCCACTAGTGTTCATATGATATTATCCAACTGGTGTGTTCATGTAATATTATCCAACTGGTGTGTCCATATGGTGTTATCCAACTGGTGTGTCCATATGATGTTATCTAACTGGTGTGTCCATATGATTTTATCCAACTGGTGTGGCCATATGATATTATCCAACTGGTGTGTCCATATGATGTTATCCAACTGGTGTGTCCATATGATGTTATCTAACTGGTGTGTCCATATGATGTTATCCAACTGGTGTGTCCATATTCTGTTATCCAACTGGTGTGTCCATATGATGTTATTCAACTGGTGTGTCCATATGATGTTATCCAACTGGTGTGTCATTATGATGTTATTCAACTGGTGTGTCCATATGATGTTATCAAACTGGTGTGTCCATATGATGCTATCTAAATGGTGTGTCCATATGATGTTATCCAACTGGTGTGTCATTATGATGTTATCTAACTGGTGTGTCATTATAGTGTTATTCAACTGGTATGTCCATATGATGTTATCTAACTTGTGTGTCCATATGATGTTATCCAACTGGTGTATCATTATGATGTTATCCAACTGGTGTGTCATTACGATGTTATGCAACTGGTGTGTCCATGTGATGTTATCCAACTGGTGTGTCATTATGATGTTATTCAACGGGTGTGTCATTACGATGTTATCCAACTGGTGTGTCATTATGATGTTATCCAACTGGTGTATCATTATGATGTTATTCAATTGGTGTGTCATTATGATGTTATTCAACTGGTGTGTCCATGTGATGTTATCCAACTGGTGTGTCGATATGATGTTATTCAACTGGTGTGTCCATATGATGTTATCCAACTGGTGTGTCCATAGGATGTTATTCAACTGGTGTGTCCATATTCTGTTATCCAACTGGTGTGTCCATGTGATGTTATCCAAATGGTGTGTCCATGTGATGTTATCCAAATGGTGTGTCCATATGATGTTATCCAACTGGTGTGTCCATATGATGTTATCCAACTGGTGTGTCCATATGATATTATCCAACTGTTGTGTCCATATAATATTATCCAACTGGTGTGTCCATATGATATTATCCAACTGGTGTGTTCATGTAATATTATCCAACTGGTGTGCCCATATGATTTTATCCAACTGGTGTGTCCATATAATGTTATCCGACTGGTGTGTCCATATGATGTTATCTAACTGGTGTGTTCATATGATATTATCCAACTGGTGTGTCCTTATGATATTATCCAACTGGTGTGTCCATATAATATTATCCAACTGGTGTGTTCATATGATGTTATCCAACTGGTGTGTCCATATGATGTTATCTAACTGGTGTGTCCATATGATGTTATCCAACTGGTGTGTCCATATTCTGTTATCCAACTGGTGTGTCCATATGATGTTATTCAACTGGTGTGTCCATATCATGTTATTAAAACGGGTGTGTCATTATGATGTTATTCAACTGGTGTGTCCATATGATGTTATCAAACTGGTGTGTCCATATGATGCTATCTAAATGGTGTGTCCATATGATGTTATCCAACTGGTGTGTCATTATGATGTTATCTAACTGGTGTGTCATTATAGTGTTATTCAACTGGTGTGTCCATATGATGTTATCTAACTGGTGTGTCCATATGATGTTATCCAACTGGTGTATCATTATGATGTTATCCAACTGGTGTGTCTTTACGATGTTATGCAACTGGTGTGTCCATGTGATGTTATCCAACTGGTGTATCATTATGATGTTATCCAACTGGTGTGTCATTACGATGTTATGCAACTGGTGTGTCCATGTGATGTTATCCAACTGGTGTCATTATGATGTTATTCAACGGGTGTGTCATTACGATGTTATCCAACTAGTGTGTCATTATGATGTTATCCAACTGGTGTATCATTATGATGTTATTCAACTGGTGTGTCATTATGATGTTATTCACCTGGTGTGTCCATGTGATGTTATCCAACTGGTGTGTCGATATGATGTTATTCAACTGGTGTGTCCATATGATGTTATCCAACTGGTGTGTCCATAGGATGTTATTCAACTGGTGTGTCCATATTCTGTTATCCAACTGGTGTGTCCATATGATGTTATCTACCTGGTGTGTCCATATGATGTTACCCAACTGGTGTGTCCATATGATGTTATCCAACTGGTGTGTCCATATGATATTATCCAACTGTTGTGTCCATATAATATTATCCACTAGTGTTCATATGATATTATCCAACTGGTGTGTTCATGTAATATTATCCAACTGGTGTGTCCATATGGTGTTATCCAACTGGTGTGTCCATATGATGTTATCTAACTGGTGTGTCCATATGATTTTATCCAACTGGTGTGGCCATATGATATTATCCAACTGGTGTGTCCATATGATGTTATCCAACTGGTGTGTCCATATGATGTTATCTAACTGGTGTGTCCATATGATGTTATCCAACTGGTGTGTCCATATTCTGTTATCCAACTGGTGTGTCCATATGATGTTATTCAACTGGTGTGTCCATATGATGTTATCCAACTGGTGTGTCATTATGATGTTATTCAACTGGTGTGTCCATATGATGTTATCAAACTGGTGTGTCCATATGATGCTATCTAAATGGTGTGTCCATATGATGTTATCCAACTGGTGTGTCATTATGATGTTATCTAACTGGTGTGTCATTATAGTGTTATTCAACTGGTATGTCCATATGATGTTATCTAACTTGTGTGTCCATATGATGTTATCCAACTGGTGTATCATTATGATGTTATCCAACTGGTGTGTCATTACGATGTTATGCAACTGGTGTGTCCATGTGATGTTATCCAACTGGTGTGTCATTATGATGTTATTCAACGGGTGTGTCATTACGATGTTATCCAACTGGTGTGTCATTATGATGTTATCCAACTGGTGTATCATTATGATGTTATTCAATTGGTGTGTCATTATGATGTTATTCAACTGGTGTGTCCATGTGATGTTATCCAACTGGTGTGTCGATATGATGTTATTCAACTGGTGTGTCCATATGATGTTATCCAACTGGTGTGTCCATAGGATGTTATTCAACTGGTGTGTCCATATTCTGTTATCCAACTGGTGTGTCCATGTGATGTTATCCAAATGGTGTGTCCATATGATATTATCCAACTGGTGTGTCCATATGATGTTATCTAACTAGTGTGTCCATATGATGTAATCCAACTGGTGTGTCCATATTCTGTTATCCAACTAGTGTGTCCATATTCTGTTATCCAACTGGTGTGTCCATATGATGTTATCCAAATGGTGTGTCCATATGATATTATCCAACTGGTGTGTCCATATGATATTATCTAACTGGTGTGTCCATATGATGTTATCCAACTGGTGTGGCCATATGATGTTATCCAACTGATGTGTCCATATGATGTTATCTAACTGGTGTGTCCATATGATATTATCCAACTGGTGTGTCCATATGATGTTATCTAACTGGTGTGTCCATTTGATATTATCTACCTGGTGTGTCCATATGATGTTATCCAACTGGTGTGTCCATATGATGTTATCCAACTGGTGTGTCCATATGATATTATCCAACTGGTGTGTTCATGTAATATTATCCAACTGGTGTGTCCATATGATGTTATCCAACTGGTGTGTCCATATGATGTTATCTAACTGGAGTATCCATATGATTTTATCCAACTGGTGTGTCCATATGATATTATCCGACTGGTGTGTCCATATGATGTTATCTAACTGGTGTGTCCATATGATGCTATCCAACTGGTGTGTCCATATGATGTTATCTAACTGGAGTATCCATATGATTTTATCCAACTGGTGTGTCCATATTCTGTTATCCAACTGGTGTGTCCATATGATGCTATCTAAATGGTGTGTCCATATGATATTATCCAACTGGTGTGTCCATATAATATTATCCAACTGGTGTGTCCATATGATGTTATCCAACTGCTGTGCCCATATGATGTTATCTAACTGGTGTGTCCATATGATGTTATCCAATGGTGTGTCCATATTCTGTTATCCAACTGGTGTGTCCATATGATGTTATTCAACTGGTGTGTCCATATGATGTTATCCAACTGGTGTGTCATTATGATGTTATTCAACTGGTGTGTCCATATGATGTTATCAAACTGGTGTGTCCATATGATGCTATCTAAATGGTGTGTTCATATGATGTTATCCAACTGGTGTTTCATTATGATGTTATCTAACTGGTGTGTCATTATAGTGTTATTCAACTGGTATGTCCATATGATGTTATCTAACTTGTGTGTCCATATGATGTTATCCAACTGGTGTATCATTATGATGTTATCCAACTGGTGTGTCATTACGATGTTATGCAACTGGTGTGTCCATGTGATGTTATCCAACTGGTGTGTCATTATGATGTTATTCAACGGGTGTGTCATTACGATGTTATCCAACTGGTGTGTCATTATGATGTTATCCAACTGGTGTATCATTATGATGTTATTCAATTGGTGTGTCATTATGATGTTATTCAACTGGTGTGTCCATGTGATGTTATCCAACTGGTGTGTCGATATGATGTTATTCAACTGGTGTGTCCATATGATGTTATCCAACTTATGTGTCCATAGGATGTTATTCAACTGGTGTGTCCATATTCTGTTATCCAACTGGTGTGTCCATGTGATGTTATCCAAATGGTGTGTCCATATGATATTATCCAACTGGTGTGTCCATATGATGTTATCTAACTAGTGTGTCCATATGATGTAATCCAACTGGTGTGTCCATATTCTGTTATCCAACTAGTGTGTCCATATTCTGTTATCCAACTGGTGTGTCCATATGATGTTATCCAAATGGTGTGTCCATATGATATTATCCAACTGGTGTGTCCATATGATATTATCTAACTGGTGTGTCCATATGATGTTATCCAACTGGTGTGGCCATATGATGTTATCCAACTGATGTGTCCATATGATGTTATCTAACTGGTGTGTCCATATGATATTATCCAACTGGTGTGTACATATGATGTTATCTAACTAGTGTGTCCGTTTGATATTATCTACCTGGTGTGTCCATATGATGTTATCCAACTGGTGTGTCCATATGATTTTATCCAACTGGTGTGTCCATATGATATTATCCAACTGGTGTGTTCATGTAATATTATCCAACTGGTGTGTCCATATGATGTTATCCAACTGGTGTGTCCATATGATGGTATCTAACTGGAGTGTCCATATGATTTTATCCAACTGGTGTGTCCATATGATGTTATCCATCTTGTGTCCATATGATGTTGTTCAACTGGTGTGTCCATATGATGTTATCCAACTGTGACCATATGATGTTGTTCAACTGGTGTGTCCATATTATGTTGTTCAACTGGTGTATCCATATGATG
This sequence comes from Megaustenia siamemsis, assembly GCA_032433765.1. Classification (NCBI taxonomy): domain Eukaryota; kingdom Metazoa; phylum Mollusca; class Gastropoda; order Stylommatophora; family Ariophantidae; genus Megaustenia; species Megaustenia siamemsis. The sequence goes on from JAVIAB010000050.1 coordinate 79,380,412, forward strand.
TTGTTCAACTGGTGTGTCCATATGATGTTGTTCAACTGGTGTGTCCATATGATGTTGTTCAACTGGTGTGTATGTGAGGGTTGTATAGCGCAACAGCCAAACAAATGGTAACACAATGGATGTCGTAAAGTGGGATGTCATTATGGACAACAGAACCATTTATCAAGAGACGAACTCGTTCACGCAGCTGTGCACTTTGAGCCATATCTTAAGAGTAATCCAAGCTGATGCACGCGTTCAAGATATGAGGATTTGTCATCTCGTGTTCTCTTGTAGATTTTCTCATGGCATTTTGCCGCGTCATAAATTATCCAAAATATCGTTGATAGCGTATCTAATTACTGTTTATTGTAACGTTTATAACTTATTTATGACTGAGATGAAGAGGAAGGTAGCCAAAACAGTGCACAATGTCTGAGGCTAGTCAAAACAGTGTCCCATGCCTGAATGTAGCCAAAACAGTGTACAGTGCCTGAGGCGAGTCAAAACAGTGTACAATGTCTGAGGCTAGTCAAAACAGTGTCCCATGCCTGAATGTAGCCAAAACAGTGTACAGTGCCTGAGGCGAGTCAAAACAGTGTACAATGCCTGAGTGGGCAAGGCAGTGCACAGTGTCTGAGTGTAGTCAAATTAGTGCACTATGTCTGAGTGTAGCCACAACAGTGCACAATGCCCGAGAGGGTTGGAGCAATCAAGTATTTTTAAAATGCTGAATTAAGAGTCAACACAGAAAAGAATGTTAAACTGTTATTCTTATTTTGTTTACTCCTCAACAAACGAAAGTAAAGAGCCCCCGTCACGCCAAGTGGCGTATAGGGAATATGCTGTTAGTGACCATTAATTTTACAGACCTTCAGCACATGATTTTTGGGGTAATGTGGTCGGTATTACTTCCGTGCCGATTTACTTTCCCAGAAAAATCCGGTACCATTTAAGGCTGGGTGAACCCGGAAGCCGTCGGTTGGGATAAAGAGATCGTGGAAGTGAGCGAGGGAGATTTAAAGAGTTAGAGAAAGAGAGAAGGAGACAGATGGTGAAAGAGAGAGTGAGACAGATATTGAAAGAGAGAGGGAGACAGATTGCGAAAGAGAGAGGGAGACAGATGGTGAAAGAGAGAGGGAGACAGATGGTGAAAGAGAGAGGGAGAGAGATCTTCCCAAACAGAGATGGTGAAAGGTAGAGTGAGAGAAATAGAGAAAGCGAGAGGGAGAGAATTAGAGAAAGGGAGAGTTAGAGAAAGGGAGAGTGAGAGAGATAGAGAAAGGAAGAGTGAGAGAAATAGAGAAAGGGAGATTGAGACATATAGATAAAGAGAGAGCGAGATAAGTCTCAAGAGAGATATAAACGAATGCGAACATAAGGGGAATAATAGCTCTGATGTATGAACCATTAAGGTTATTACTTCCCTCTCAGCCTTATTTGTATAACATTCAGACATCTGGACATTGTATAGCATATGAACGTTCACATTACGAGACGGTCGATATTTGCGACATTCCTTACGACCGTTACGCCTATTTGAGGTTAGAGTACAAGACAACAATAACAAGTAAACAAATATTTATTTGTTTGGAGAAATTCCAAGACGTGACATGGCAACATAGACATGTCAATGTCATTGCGGAAAAATGCACAGAGGAAAGATATTACACTAGGCAGTCCGAGCCAGGATTCGAACACACACCACTTTAACTAAAGATAAATGCTTCAACGGAAATTGCCAGTTCTATATTCCAGTGTAAAGTATTATTTTTCTCTGACAAGTCATCCTCAAGTTTATTCTTGTTTACATATAGTTGTTGATTTCATGATATTATCTCTGGGCCACACACAGACTTTACTTACGTCGTTGAAAATATTACACTTTACACTTAGTCAACATATGTTTGTGTACATAAAGAAACGATAACCACAGGGCAGGGCACTATTGAAGGCAAGGGGAATTATGACAAGTAACATAATGAGATGTGTATACATACATTTGTTAGAATATGAGAATGGTACATTATGTGGGTTGACGAAAGAAACAAATTATGTTGGGATGCTTATTTTTTGTTGTTGTTGTTGTTGTTGTTGTTGCGTTCGCCAACTTTCAACTCTGACGAAGTCCCTAGAGACTAAGAACTGAATTGTGCGTGTTAATCCATTTTTCCCTGGCAGCCGTGTGCACAGGGGTCCCTCGCCGCACAGGTAGATAATTCTGACTTCGGAGGTACTCATGTTTGCTTCCGTCGATGAGTAACTGACGTTTCAAGCCGGGCCTCGCTGATGAAACTAGGGTTGGTTGTCGCAGAGAGAAATTATAAATAAAAATCCCAACCGATGTAGCCGAGATTTGAACCCACAACCTCTCTGTCCCGAGGTCGGCGTTTTGCCTCGAGACCAACCAGTCCCCCATGGACTTGGAATATGAGGAAACTGCAATAAGGAACATTTTTCATGCGTAACCTTCAATGGTTCCTGCCGCCTATTTATTGAAGCTCTATCTTAAATGTTTTACGGCCAATGATTTCATTTGCTGAATAATTACATTTTTATTGACAGCTTATTTTATTATTGAGTTATTTGCTGGTCATCATCATGGCACTCCTACATGTCCATAGGTGAGATCCCCTCAGCAAGTCCTGCAGTGTCCAGCGACTGACGACTCCGGTTCTGTGTTGGTTGATAAGTCTTCTTATACACCCACTAAGTTTCTCGCTGTGCCCATCTTAACTACCATCTCTTTCATCCTAAGGAGTGATGTGAACTCGTGGTTGTGAAAGTCCTGTGCTTTACCCACATCTCGGAGAGCATTGATGACGTCCGCCCCATCCATTGGTTGACCGTCTTCAATGAGAGCACAGCTAGCCAACCTGTCCTCTCTTTCATTTCCCCATGCTGCCTCAAGTCCATGGACGAAGACAAAGGTGACTGCGTATTGTTTTTACTTCTGCAATAACCCTACCTATTGTCTGCGTACAGAGTCCGTCTCCACTTTTTTTTTATTTATGCTCACCGAATCACTCAGTATACAGGCCTGGGTGTAGTCTTGTGACCCTAACCAGATGAACATCCTGGTCCCTGCCACCACCTCCATCGTCATGCTACTCGTGGTCATAACGTATGCACCACTGTCTTCTTTGACTATTCTGCCTGCCGAGCGTGCTGTAAATTTTGTTATTGTTTTACTTAGTTATTGTGTTACTTTGTTACTTTGTTAGTATGTTATTATATTACTTTGTTATTATGTTATTATATTACTTTGTTACTTAGTTATTATGTTATTATGTTACTTTGTTATTATGTTATTATATTACTTTGTTATTGTGCTACTATTGTTATCTTGTTACTTTGTTATTTTGTTACTTAACTGCCACTGTTTTCTTGGTCTATTTTGCAGAATGACTTTGAATCATTCCGAAGACACATCTACACGGACAGTGATGTTCTCATTCTATGTTTCTCCGTCTGTGATGCAGAATCTTTCTCCAACGTTCTACATTTCTGGCTACCTGAAATAAAGCAACACACAAAAAGTAAAATGCCGGTAGTTCTAGTAGGCACACAGGTGGACATGCGCAGTAGCATCACAAAGCCGGAAGTATCTTCTCAAGATGGGCTTCGGATGGCAAAACTGGTTGGAGCAGAGGTTTATGTAGAATGTTCAGCAAAGACAAGCCTGGGCCTCCACGAGATCTTCAACACAGCAGTCGTCAGTGCTCTCAGGAGAAAGAAGAGAAAGAACAGTTTTCTGAGACGATTGTTTCAGCGTTAGGTAAAGTTGGCCCCGTCTTCTCATACCAGATGGATCTGAAGTAGCTTATTATGGCTATTGTTTGTCGACGGCCCCAGCATCACTGCAAACGAATTAAAATTCATAATTGCTTAACTGCCGTGGAATCATCCGAATTAAAACTCATCTCACTGAATGCTCCAAACAAAGAAAGGCAGCTGCAGTCTCCATAATAAAAGCTACAGCACACGCCAAAAGACACAAGGCCAAGCGGCACCGAAAGTGAACGCAGCTGAACTGTCCTTCGTCATACGATATCTTCATTTATCATAAGCAATCGGTATATAGAAACACATTTCGGATGAAAAACAGAGCTCACGGTGGGCAGAGAGCACTAAACTCAGTAGCTCTGTCTGGCATAGCCAGACAATATACAGTACTTTAGTTTATGTTTTTGAAGATTCAAATGATCAAAGTACTTTCTCTCTGTTGTTACCTTCATTTAACACTACTAATCAAGTACCTATTTTTTGCTGGAACGCGTACAACATTTCTCCTCGGCCATTCATCATAAAACTAGTTCAGTCCACGACAGGACGATACAGATCAAAGACAGGATGCTACAGATCAACGACAGGACGATACAGATCAACAACTGACGCTACAGATCAACGACAGGACGATACAGATCAACGACAGGACGCTACAGATCAACAACTGACGCTACAGATCAACGACAGGACGATACAGATCAACAACTGATGCTACAGATCAACGACAGGACGATACAGATCAACGACAGCACGATACAGATCAACGACAAGATGCTACAGATCAACGACAGGACGATACAGATCAACAACTGACGCTACAGATCAACGACAGGACGATACAGATCAACAACTGACGCTACAGATCAACGACAGGACGATACAGATCAACGACAGGACGCTACAGATCAACGACAGGACGCTACAGATCAACAACTGACGCTACAGATCAACGACAGGACGATACAGATCAACAACTGACGCTACAGATCAACGACAGGACGATACAGATCAACGACAGGACGCTACAGATCAACGACAGGACGCTACAGATCAACGACAGGACGCTACAGATCAACGACAGGACGCTACAGATCAACGACAGGACGATACAGATCAACGACAGGACGATACAGATCAACGACAGGACGATACAGATCAACAACTGACGCTACAGATCAACGACAGGATGCTACAGATAAACGACAGGACGCTACAGATCAACGACAGGACGCTACAGATCAACGACAGGACGCTACAGATCAACGACAGGACGCTACAGATCAATGACAGGACGCTACAGATCAACGACAGGACGCTACAGATCAACGACAGGATGCTACAGATAAACGACAGGACGCTACAGATCAACGACAGGACGCTACAGATCAACGACAGGACGCTACAGATCAACGACAGGACGCTACAGATCAACGACAGGACGCTACAGATCAACGACAGGACGATACAGATCAACGACAGGATGCTACAGATCAACGACAGGACGCTACAGATCAACGACAGGACCCTACAGATCAACGACAGGACGATACAGATCAACGACAGGACGCTACAGATCAACGACAGGATGATTCAGATCAACGACAGGATGCTACAGATCAACGACAGGACCCTACAGATCAACGACAGGATGATACAGATCAACGACAGGACGCTACAGATCAACGACAGGACGCTACAGATCAACGACAGGACGCTGCAGATCAACGATAGGACCCTACAGATCAACGACAGGACGCTACAGATCAACGACAGGACGCTACAGATCAACGGCAGGACCATTCAGATCAACGACAGGAGGCTACAGATCAACGACATGACCCTACAGATCAATTACAGGACGCTACGTATCAACGACAGGACCCTACAGATTAATGACAGGACGCTACGTATCAACGACAGGACCCTACAGATCAATGACAGGACGCTGCATATCAACGACAGGACGCTACAGATCAATGACAGGACGCTACAGATCAACGACAGGACCCTACAGATCAATGACAGGACGCTACATATCAACGACAGGACCCTACAGATCAATGACAGGACGGTACAGATCAACGACATGACGCTACAGATCATCGAGAGCACGATTTTTGGGTTCATTTTTCAGGCAGTCAAACATTTTTGAAGATGCCTTACCTGCTACGTCTTGCGTTTACATTTCTGAATCATCAATAGTGGCTGTCTATTGCAGCAATGAAACTAGTCACGTTATATGAAGATGAATGCATTGTTCCGTGGATCGTACAGACGTTACAGCAAGTTATCCATCAATTTACTGGACATTGTTATTCTCTTAGTGCAAAAAGGTAACTAGTGCAAAGGGTGGCTAGTACAAGGGATGGCTAGTACAAGGGGTGGCTAGTACAAATGGTGGCTAGTACAAGGGGTGGCTAATACAAGGGGTGACTAGTACAAAGGGTGGCTAGTACAAAGGGTGGCTAGTACAAGGGGTGGCTAGTACAAATGGTGGCTAGTACAAAGGGTGGCTAGTACAAGGGGTGACTAGTACAAAGGGTGGCTAGTACAAATGGTGGCTAGTACAAGGGGTGACTAGTACAAAGGGTGGCTAGTGCAAGGGGTGACTAGTACAAGGGGTGGCTAGTACAAATGGTGGCTAGTACAAAGGGTGGCTAGTACAAAGGATGGCTAGTACAAAGGCAGAACTAATCATTTTACTGGCAAAACAGTAATTACCGTGTAATTTTTACTTCAACACATTATATAAGATATGCTAATAAGTTAGGTTTGTAATTTAGTTACCTAGCTAATTAGTTACCTAGCTAATTAGTTACCTAGCGAATTAGTTACCTAGCTAATTAGTTACCTATCGAATTAATTATCGTCTTAATTATTTATCTATTTAATTAGTTAATTCGTTTATATTTTGTGAATGGGTGTTTGGTTGGTTGGTTGGTTGGTTGGTTGGTTGTTGGTTGGTTGGTTGGATGATGTGAAACAACGCTAGCAAGTATCGTTAATTAAATTAGTTAGATATGTATCTAGTTAGTTAGAAAATTATCTAGTTTGTAAGTTAGTTAATGAGTTAGTTATTTAGTTAGTTAGTTATTTAGTTAGTTAGTTAGTTAGTTAGTTAGTTAGTTAGTTAGTTAGGTAGTTAGTTAGTTAGTTAGTTAGTTAGTTAGTTAGTTAGTTAGTTAGTTAGTTAATAAAATCGACGAAATGACCACAAGGTGGCCATGGAGATTGTTAGTCTTCAACACATCTCCCCAATGTCCTGGGTTCAAATATTGTGCTGAAGAAGCATTAACCGTGGACCCTTCCCCAAAATGTACTCATTCACTCATTCACTCCCTCACTCACTCATTCACTCTCTCACTTATTTATTCATTCACTCACTTATTTACTCATTTATTCACTCATTCATTTACTCATTCATTCACTCACTAATTCACTAATTCACTCACTCATTCACTCACTCACTCATTCACTCACTCACTCATTCACTCACTCACTTATTCACTCACTCATTCACTCACTCACTCACTCACTTATTCATTCACTCATTTACTCACTCACTCATTCATTCACTAACTTACTCACACACTCACTCACTCATTCACTCACTTACTTACGCACACACACTCATTCACTCACTCACTCATTCGCTCACTCATTCACTCATTTATTTACTAACTCACTCATTCACTCATTGATTCTCTCAAATCTTCACTAATTCACTCATTCACTTATTCACTTATTCACTCACTCACTCACTTAATTACTCACTCATTCACGTATTCACTCATTCACTCACTTATTTACACACTCACTCACTCACACATTCATTCACAAATTCACTCACTTACTCACTCATTCACTCACTCATTCACTCACTAATTCATTTACTCACTCATTCACTCAATCACTCACTCATTTAATCACTCACTTATTCACTCACTCATTCACTCACTCATTCATTCACACATTCACTCAATCACTCATTCACTTATTCACTCATCCATGCATTCACTTACTCACTTATTCACTCACTCATTCACTCACTCACTCAATCACTCAATCACTCAATCACTCATTAATTCACTCACTCATTGATTCACTCAATCACGCACTCATTCATTCACTCACTCACTCATTCATTCACTCACTCACTCAAATCACTCACTCATTCATTCACTCACTCACTCAATCACTCACTCACTCACTCATTAACTCACTCACTCACTCATTGATTCACTCAATCACTCACTCACTCATTAACTCACTCACTCACTCATTGATTCACTCAATCACTCACTCATTCATTCATTCACTTACTCACTCAAATCATAGCTTTCAAATTGCCTCATTCTCCACTCTGTAGTCTTGCCAGCTATTAAATCTTCATCCCGTCTGCTGTGCTAACCTGAAAGTGACATTTTTAGTTGCACTCCTAGCCAGGAATGTGTGAAACAAAGCCTTTATACTCCTCCATATCATTCTATGTTTACTGTACATATATGAATATAGCCTGCATTCAGTACATTCCGCTCTTTATTTGCATTGCTAGTTACATACAAATATTTCCAAGTTTTGGCAACACAGAAAAAAAGTGAATTTTTTTAGCTTAATTAATTGCAGGTTAAAGATATTTGAGTAAAATAATTATTTGTAAAAATAAACGTTTCTAAGACTGACAAATGATTCAATTTGAGTTGTGAGATATATACATTATAGCCATGACTGTTCTAAAAATATAAGATGTCGTCATCATGTGCCATACCGGTTGGTTTAGGCGATCATGTCCTTCCACAATCTTCTATCCACAGTGCATCGTATCAGTTCTGTTGTTGACTGTTTTCCATGCCATGACACCAAGCTATCCAGTATTTTCTCTCTTTGTCGTCCGCGATATCTCTATCCTTTTAATTTGCCAGTTGTAACAAAGTATTCCAACTTTCCTCTTCTCAAGATATAACTTAAGTTAATCAACTGAGATGTATGATAGAATTAACTTATATAACAAAAGTTATAATTCTATCAATTCTAAAATTATAAAGAGATTAAAGAAAATAAAGACATCAATATTGAACAGCTGTGCTGTCTTTGAAACCAGTTTGTTCTAGCACTCGATGTCCTTGATGTTTACAGTAAATCCTCACGAGTCTCCACGTAATCACTTCCACACACACACACAATCATTGTAGGCCACACTGTCCCATTTACGTCAAATTCTCGGAAAGGTAGCCATAACATCCGGATACGAGAACCAACCCACTTCGTTTTTTATCAGACACCCATTATGGGACGAAAGTGGGAGATTTAAACTAAAACAGGAACGCATGCTACCATCACATGCTACAACAATCCTCACACATACATACGCCCACCGCACCCACACATACACACTCCCACACAGACACACAGAAATTATTTGCACAACTGATAATTCGTGATCCTTCCCGCGACGTGTGACGTCACACAGAGCTTATTGTGTTTGTCGCCACCCATCTCTATTCTTTACGAGATGTTTGACCTTATCTAATAAGTCTATGCCTGCCAACCTTTCTTCTCTTAAAAGTGTTCTTTTTAGTGTCTCTTTGGGTCTTCCTCTTTATCTGTAGCCTGTTGTTTCCCATTGATGAGCCTGTTTTGGAATTCTTTTGCTGTCGCTTCTAAGCACATGTCCAGCATGTGCCCTTCTTCTTTCCTTAATTGTACATTAGATCTTTGGTTGCATGACCATTTCTCTTATTTCAATATTAGGATTATAGGAGCGGAGAATAAAGGCCGCTTGTACAGTGCAGTCGCTGTCAGGTGTTCGGTTCTGATTTTTTATTTCACTCCCGAAAGATAAACAAATGTGAACCCTAACGGGATTTGAACCCACACTTTCCTGGTTTGACCAAACAGATCAACGCTTTGGGGACAGAATATGTGAACACTTATATAACATCAACCATGATTCTGGAACACCAGTCTATTCCCATTTGAGATCGCCAGAACATACTACCTCTGATGACATCATCTCTTACTCCTCTGATACCCATAGCCGGTACATGTTGGAGAACCCACCCATAGTCGGTACCAGTTGGAGAACCCACCCATAGCCGGTACACGTTGGAGAACCCACCCAAAGCCCGCTTTAGTACTTGCTAACCGAGAGGATTAAACTCTTTCCACTCTTTTCTTTAATCCATGGTCTGTTCAAGTCTTACCTGTGTTATATCTCTATTCCTCCCTCTTCTTCTACCTTTCAGCTCCCTGTGGAACAGAAATCTTCAACAAACACTTTCCAAGCCTTTCTGTTTCTTGCCATTCTTTTAAGATCATACCATGTCTTCTCCATCATCTTTTACTCTGCTTCCATCTGTCTTCTCCAAGAATTCCTTGGTCTTCCTCTTTGTCTTTTTCCCTGGGGATTCTAAAAAGGGCCTGTTGTGTAATACTCTCAGTTGGCTTCCACAGTGTGTCCTATCCAGCGCCACCGTCTTCGCTGCATCTCTCTATCCCCTGGTACATTTCCTTAATTCTATGTTCTTGTCCATGTTTGTAAAGTTTTGTTCTGCTTATTTTTTTACAGTACGGGATAGCCAGCTCTATGTCCAATCCTCCTTAGTTGCCTCTTATGAACATGCCTGGTAGGGAACAGCTTCACTATTCTTTATTCTTCTATCGAGCCCAGCCAGCGCACGGGCGATTCCCCCTGCCTTATCTTTATTTTCTCTCACACTCTTCCTTTGCCTGGCAACTCTTATCCTCCCTTTCATTTACTCTTCTTCCCGTTTTCTCCGTACCTTATGTGATACTTTTCATTTTTTCCATCGTTCCAGTTTTTAATTATTTGGTTCCTGTCGTCCATTTAATCCTACCTGCCCTATTATCTATTAATCTTGTAACCAGACTCTATGAAAACCCTGGCCACCATCTTTTCCGCCATTTGTTTAGATCTGTGTTGTTCTAGTTGTCAATGAACCCAATGTTGAAGTTCTAGTGGACAATGAATCCAACGTTAAAGTTCTAGTGGTCAATGAATCCAACGTTGAAGTTCTAATGGTCAATGGATCCAACGTTGAAGTTCCAATGGTCAATGAATCCATTGTTGAAGTTCTAATGGTCAATGAATGCAATGTTGAAGTTCTAATGGACGTTAACAGAAATGTTAAAGTTCTAGTAAACACTGTCTGTGCTCAGAGCTCAGTGATGAAGTTCAAGTAGACATTGAGTGCAATGATAAAAATCTAGTGGACACTGACTACAAATATAAAGCTCTAGTTGACAATATCTGAGTTAAATGATGAAGTTCTAATTAACATTTAACGCACCGATGAGTTTCAGTGACATTCTCTGAGAACAGCTATGAAGCTCCAGTGAACACTAACTACAAATTTGAAGTTCTAGTGGGCATTGCCTGAGTACAACGATGAAACAAAAGTGAACTCTGAATGCAGTGATACAGATCAAGTCAACAAGTTCTGAGTGCAATTATAATATTCAGTGCATACCAAAAGAATGTATAAAGTTCTAGCGAACAATGAAATAACTGATGTAGTGGAGGCTGAATGTAATGATGAAGTTATGGTAAACATTGAAAGAGTGTAAATAGTACATTCTTGAGAACACTGTGTTATTATTAATTAAGTTTCAATGATCACTGCTTGATTACAATGATGAAGATTATATACACATCATTACCATCATCATTAAGTACTGCTAAAATGTTTGGGGCGATTATAACTTTATATATCTATTGTTAAATTCTATCTATCTATTGACCTGTCGAGCCGTAGCCGGCCTATAGGGCGTAGACCAAGATACTCATTTTCTTATCTAAATTTTTGTTCTAGCAGTTTTCAATTCTTTTAAAGATATTTTGTCAAATCTCGCCATTTGTCTCTGTTCTGTGCAAGCAGCTCTATCTCATTGAGGGAGCCGATTCATGCTGCTCTTGCCTCTCTCATCAATATTCTTCTGAGTGTCTCTCTGGGTCTTCCTCTTTTTCTCTCACCTGTTGTTTCCCACATGAGGGCTTGCTTTGCTATTCGGTTATTATCTCTTCTCATCACATGTCCAACATATGACCATCGTCTTTTCTTTATTGGGAGCCGCAATTGCTCAGTGGTTAGTGAACTGGACTACAAAGGACAAGGGGTGGGGTTCGATCCCAACTGACGGCTTCCGGGTTCACCCAACCTTAAATGGGTACCGGATTTTTTTCTGAGAAAGTAGAGCAGCTCGGGCGTAATACCGACCACATTACCCCAAAAATCATGTGCTGAAGGTCTGTAAAATATAGGGTCACTAACACCATATTTCCCTATACGCCACTTGACGTGATGGGGGTACTTTACTTTTTTTTTTACTTTTCTTTATTATTGAAGATATTAGTGGTTGATTGGCGATTTCTCTAATTTCCTCGTTTGTTTTGAATTCGTTCCACACTATACCAAGTATTTTCCTTAGACATTTATTTCCGAATGCGTTCAACTTTGTTTCTATATCTCTTGTTGTTTTCCAGCTTTCACATGCATACGTAAGGGTTGCTATACATTTGATTTGAATAGTCTAAGTTTTGTGTTTGTGCTGATGAGTTTTGATTTCCAAAACTTTTCAAGGCTTCTGAAAGACGTTGCTGCTTTAGCTACTAATTGTTAAATTACTACCTATCTATTTCTTAAGTTCATTGATACTTTTCTCGTTTTACTTTCCATCTTTCTTTCATTTCTCAACTAACCAGAATATTTGTCAGCCCTTACCCTCATTATACGGACAACTATTGCAATACTAGGGCCACGCCACAAGACACTGTGGACTCGGAAGAACAGTCAAGGATGGCATGGTTCCTGGGCGACGCATCGGGAGCAGAACAAGAAGAAGGTGGTTGGTTTCAATGCATCGAGCAGACCTTGAACATAACAACTGAAGAAGTGGGGGATCTGGCTAGAGACTGAGACGAATGGGCTGTGGTGAATGGAACGTTCTTTGGGAGATCTGACTAGAGACAGACTGGCTGTGGTGAATGCAACGCTCTACAAAGAACATGCAGTCTAATGATGACGATGACATGGACAATAAGCGATTATCCTCTCTCCCTGATGGTAGCCACCTGTTCTTATGTCCATTAATTATGTTCTAAATTATGTGTAAAGACACCTGTAATGCCTCTAAAGAATATGTTTCATGTTGTCTCATTGTCCATGAGTCGCGTCCATGTAACAATTAAAACTCTAATGAACATGTTTTTTTGTTATTTCATTGGTTAAAATGTTTGCATAATATATTTAAATTTGTTTTAAACACAGCCTTTTTTCTGAGCCAATCTGCACCATCTACTGCACATATACAATTTGACATACCATCGTTCACATCGATCCTTTATACAAGAATAAACAAACAAAATGAAAGGTCAAAACATTTCCTTCCCGCGTGATAATGACCTGATACTCTGGTCTGACATTTAGGACTGGCTTAAGTTCCTATAACACAAGACCTGATGAAAGAACAGAACAATTAGTACTGGGAATAGTTGATGCTGCTACATCGATGAAACGCTCGGCAACTTATATTTTATTCCTCGGGCATTTGTTGATCTTCACCTCACCGAAGGGAGTTTGTCCCCAAACAGGAGACCTGATGCCAGGGACAGCACAGTAACTGCAAGCAGACATGTTTTAGAGACAAGAACGAGCAAAGTGCGCTATATCTAACTTTAACTCACAAGAAACGCTCTCAGCCGCCATGTTATAGTGAATTCTCATAACACAAACTAATAATGTTATAACGTATTCTCATAACACCAACTAATAATGTTATAATACATTCTCATAACACCAACTAATAATGTTATAATACATTCTCATAACACCAACCAATAATGTTATAATACATTCTCCTCGTAACACCAACTAATAATGGTATAATGTATTCTCATAATACCAACTAATAATGTTATAATGTATTCTCATAATACCAACTAATAATGTTATAATACATTCTCCTCGTAACACCAACTAATGTTGTCATTGATGAATGCAGTACCTGATATTAAACCTTGTTGATCCTCTTAATCTACCGAAATGTCATATGTTCCCTCCATGTCAAATTATCTCCTTAATTTGTGAAGCAGCGATTGTAATAAACGTTATATTTTCTTATCTAGAATGTCTCTGACGTCAGGATTTCGTTTCTTTAAGTCGATTCATTTTTCTTCTACCTTTTGGGCAAGAATTTAAAGAAAGCCTGATTGTTTTTTTTTTCCCTGCAAGATCAGATCAATAATAGTTTCATGTATTGTTTTTGGAAAGGGGCAGGGGGGGGGGGGGTGGGAAGCACATAGGGCAGATCCGACACTGACTATCGGTGGGATCCGACACTGACAGGACGTTCCCGTGAAGCGGCTTGTTTGTGATGTTTCTTTCAATGTCTGATCTATTCCATCGGAGAGAAATCTCCAATAAAATCGCTGCTTTCTTTCGTGAATGGAAGAGTTTTGTGGGTAGAGAAGAGAACAAATAACAAAGCTTCTGTAAAGAAAATGAGCAAAATAAAAGTTGGATGAAATCGGATAGAAATAGACGAGATATATTTGAACATAGACAAATACATAACAACATACCGAAAGTTATCTTAGAAGGAAAAGTACAGAGAAAAAGGGTACAAGCAAGAGGAAGCAACGTTTGAAATGAACAAACTATGCCAAGAGTTGGACTGGACATGAGGTGGTATCAGGGCAAGAAACTTAGTAAAGAGGTGTTCTATCGTGGCCAACTTTCATTTATCGCACATGATGATGGTAATATTTTGATTTTAGGGATTTTTTTTTCTTCATATGACACTGGGTTCAATAGGTGCAGCTAAGAGATATTTCAAATAAGGATAACAGGCAGGAGTTGGAGTTGGATGCGTCATGAGTTCAGACAAGGTCCAGAAACAATCATCACTAGTGGCAGTGGACTCTGGGAAGAAGATGACAGGAACACCGGTAAAGTATCCGGCAGGGTATCCGATAGATAAAAATCTTTGAGAAAATAAACACAGCCCTGACGAATAATGTAGGTCAGACCTGGGGAGTCCTGTTGAGGATGATGGATTAATTTAAGTGCAGGAAGGTATCTTTTTCCAAAACACATCTCCCTCTCTCTCTCTCTCTCTCTCTCTCTCTCTCTCTTCTCTGTGTGGGTGTGTGTGTGTGTGTGTGTGGGTGTGTATGTGTGTGGGTGTGCGCACACGAGCACATCTATGACTGCTTTCATTGGTCTGTAGTAAAAAAAAACAAGAAGGAAGTTTTGAATTTATTTATGTATTACTTCACTTAGTACAATAAGTTGATGATCCATTTGTTGATTACAAATATAAGAAGTTTATGATCCATTTGTTGATTACAAATATAAGAAGTTTATGATCCATTTGTTGATTACAAATATAAGAAGTTTATGATCCATTTGTTCATTTCAATCACATTAAACTAACCATATTCCACTTTATTTAATCAACAAAAATTGATAATCTAATTGGATGCTGAAATCTCTAACTAACCAGATTAATTCAGTCATTACGTACAAAACGCTACTCATAAATCAATAATAGCGGAAGAGAGTTAGAAAATAAATAATTGATTAACCAGAGACTTCAATATTTCAACATTGAACTAATAAAATCATATTGTGTATGAAGACAACAATCTCACAAACAATATCCACATATAAATGTCAAGTGACAATGTCCACTTATAAATGTCAAGTGGTGACATTTAACAAAACACTTGTTTGTACAAGAATAATAATTATCAGTGACGTATTTGGGTCTGGAGGAAAGGGCAGACAACCTTAGTGACAGATAGTAGCTGATAGGTCAACAAGAAGCCTGGACTAAGAAAACACGTCAATCAAAGGAAAGCGGACGAGTTGCTGTAGAAGACAAGAATGGAAATGCTAACGTCTTTGTGTTTACTTCTACCAGAGGTCTTGTTATGTCTGGAAAGGAACGCTACTGAGATAATCTTGGTTAAAAATAGGTTAGACTGACAGTCCCTAACACATTGCATCTAACGACTGTAGCATTATCATCATGTGCTCTTTAATCTGGCGCCTATTCGTCCAGCTAAACAATGTTGGTTGTTGACAAGTAAAAAACCCTCCTTCTTTCCTTTCTCATTTTCCTTTCAGCGTCGAGGGGAGATATAATTTGCAGTATTTTGCTTTTCTGTTCTCCTCTGCTGTTATGTTTTTTTTTTTTGATGTTTCGAATATTCAGTCAGTCCATCATTTTGGCGGTCGACCCTTGGGTCTAATGTTCTTTCAACTTTTATTGAAGGCTCCTTGTGTAAGCTTTGATCTTTCTGCCTTATTACATCATCATCATCAAGTACCGGGCCTACTGGCGTAGGTGTTCATGTCTCTCCACAACTTTCGATCTCGGCATCTATTTATCATTTCTGTTGTTGACCTTCTGCCAAGCCATTCTCTTAAGCTGTCTGGTATTTTTGTTCTCTTTGCTTTCCTCTATCTCTTCGTCCCTCAATTTTTCCAGTTGTTACAATATATTCCAGTTGTTCTCTTCTCATTCATCATCATCATGTGCCATACCGGCTGGCGTAGGCGATCATGTCCCTCCACAATCTTCTATCTACAGTGCATCGTATCAGTTCTGTTGTTGACTGTTTTCCATGCCATGACACCAAGCTATCCAGTATTTTCTCTCTTTGCCGTCCGCGATCTCTCTTTCCTTGTATTTTGCCAGTTATAACCAAGTATTCCAACTTTCCTCTTCTCATGAAGTGCCTGAAAAATGTTGATTGCTTCTTTCTGATGTTTTTTAAGAGCTCCCTTTTTGTGTTTGCTTCTTTGAGAACTTCCTCTTTTGTCTTTTTAGCTGTCCAGGGAACTTTCAACATTCTTCTGAGAAATCCCATCTCTGTGGCCTCTAATAGTCTTTTCATTTGTTTGTCTACTGTCCATGATTCACTTCCATTGGTCAGAATTGGCTCTATATAGCATCGATGAACTCTCTTTTTCATTTTCATTGAAATAGATTTGTTGCATAAGATATCTCTTCTCATTACATGGCCAAAAAATGATGATTGCATGGCCAAACCATTTTATCTTTTTTTTTTTTATATAACCTATGGCGGGCATTATTCCTAGCTCGTTTCTCAGTTCTTCATTTCTGATCATGTCTCTCAGGCTAACACATTTCATCTCAGTAGTGATTATTTTTCTTCTTGCTCTTGCACCTATGGTCCAGGACTGGCATTAGTAGCACCACAACGTTGGATGGAGATTGTATTGTAGAGTTTCTTTTTTGCCTGTAAGTTATTTTCTTGTTGAACAATAGTTGTGATAGCTGTTCAATGATTTGACAAGTTTTGTAGCATCTTGAGTCTAATTCTGCTCTTTGTGAATTGTTGCCTTTTGCTACCTTTATTTTTCCATTTGGTGCGACGATTGTCCGTTGCCAGTCTTCAAAGGTTTGTAGTGCCATGCTGCCATAGTGCATTGAATATTCTGTGCAGCCATGCAACTCATGTTTTTCCTGCTGCTGTTATTTTTTTCTATTGGTATGTTATCTATCCCGGTGTTTTATTTCTTGATGTATAATTGATTACTTCTTCGACTTTTTCTTTCATGATTTTGGGTTTAGTGTTTCTGTATTCTTGCGTGTTTTTTTGTTGTGTTATTGGTAGTTGGTGCCATGTTTACTAGGTCTTCAAAATATTCTTTCCATCTCTGTTGCATATGTTAGCTACATGATATTGGCTGTCCGTCTTTGTCATTTATCAGCTCAGTAGGATCATGGTTTTCTTTTCTCGCTCTTGTGGCTTTTACTGCTTTGTAGAAATCTCTTGTGGCTGTCTTGAAGTCCCTGCTCATGTTTTGTCCGAATTCTGTCCAATTATTTTGCTTAGCTTCTTTGATCAAAATTTTAACTCTTTTCCGAACTAAGGCATATTTTTCATATTTTTCTTGGTTCTTATTCTCCCTTCAATTTTTAAACAGTTTTTTCTTTTCTTTAATCGCTTCTCTGATTGTTTTGTTCCACCACGGTGTGCTCTTTTTCCGCTTCTTTTGTCATACGTTTCGTTCCAGATACTGTTTTTGAGATTTTATTACTGTTTTCTTAAACTGTTTCACTCTTCTTCTACTGTGCTTACTTAGGGAGTTTTTTTTTTAAATTCCACTGTTAGTTTTTCTTCTGGGGGTTTCTTTGTTTCTTGATCTTTTAATTGTTTTATTTTTATTAACTGTTCTTTTTTATTCTTTTGCTTGTTTACGTTTCTTCTGTTTGTTTTTTGTTGAGTGTAACCATGACCATTTTGTGATCCGCGTCGTCTGTAATATTAAGGATAGCTCTGCTGTCGGTTACTCTTTTCTTGTTCTGTTTTCTTGTTAGTATAAAATCTATCTGGCTTCTGCATTGTTGTGTCGTTCCAGTTGTACCAGGTGTATAATTGCAACTCTCTGTGTTTTGAAGAATGTGTTGGTAATTTTACCTGCTACTGTATGCAGTAAACAGTACAACCTGTGGCTGCCCTGCTGGCTTGCAGGTAAGCTCGAAAGAGTAAAAGGCTAATGGAGGGTACCCCGAAGTAAAAAAACCCATTGCCTTGTGGGTGAGACGTTTTAGTTAAAGGCTAGCGGAGCCAACGGCAAACCTACCGACGGAAGGCAACAGAAAACCACCGTCGTAACTTCTTTGTACAATCATGAATCGCCACAATAATAGAAATCACGACAACAACGTTAAGGGGGATTCCCATGGAAAACCCACGTTCGGTAGGAGACATCATGTGCTACAGGTGATACCCGATCGTCATCAAGCTACTGTAAGCAAAATAAAGATAAAACAAACTCTAAAGATAGGTACTTGGAATGTGAGAACACTCATGCAGAAGGGTAAACTAGAAAATATCATACAAGAAATGAAAAGAATGGGTTTACAATTACTGGGACTTTGCGAAATGAGATACACCTGATCAGGGGAGATGTATTCTGATAAACATAAAATAATCTATTCTGGAGGTACTGAACACCAAAGAGGAGTAGGTATCATCTTGGATGCAGAAAGAGCAAGAATAGTGAAAGGCTTTTACCCAATATCTGACAGAGTGCTTTTAGTGAAATTGAATGGAAAGCCAATAGACATAAATCTTATACAAGTTTATGCACCAACAGCAGACAGTCTAGAGGAAACAATTGATACATTTTACAACGAGTTAAATGAGGCACTTCATAAATGCAAACCACATGAAAACACCATAGTTCTGACTTCTCTGACTTCCGGGGAATATGGCGCCCTGTTCGCTGTCTTCTTCAGAGGACACACAGATAAGTGTTGATTTCCAGTGAACTTTTCTGTTTATTTGTTTGTTCTTATTGATATTTGAATGGATCATGGGATTGTACGCGCGTTCTTTTTGATGTAAATCACTTTGTTTCTTTTGATTCATTGCATTTTGTTACAATTTCTTTATTTCATCACTGATACTCATCTTTATTTTTGATTGCGCTCTTGAACCGTAAAAAAATGGCGGATTTTTTTCGCCGGTCTGTCGTCAAGGACGCGTAATTCATATAATTTGTAAAAGGCTCACAGTGTATCCGCGTGCTGCAGAGCTATTTACTGGAGTTGGCCAGTTTATAGCGTGGAAACGGGTTCTGGACCGTGCGACTGAGTAAGTGCACGTAAGTCTAGACCATCCACAGCATCGACGTTCAGCGACAATATATTTGATACTATGACGACGGTAAGTATTCCCCCCCCCCCTCTCTCTCTCTCTCTCTCTGCTATCAAGACTCAATCAGAGTAAGATTCCAGACTCTCACATGAAAACAGTTGTCTATTTAAGTGAATTGATCGACCCCACAGACAGAACATCACAATTAGAGTCTGTTAGATCCACTCCGACCGAATACCTGTTAAAACGTTGCACTGTGTTCTGCGCCAATGGAACAGTGCGTCGGATTTCAGCCAGCATTTTATTCAGGTTCGCTTTCCTTAGCCTTTGATTGTCCCCAATCTTCCTGCAAGGCAGCAGATTGTCTTTTCTGTAGGGGGATTCTGCCCTTAGATGGTCGGCCCTCCCAGGTTTATGAGCACCATCTGCCCGAGTCACTAGAGGTGACTAACACAGACATGCACACACAAAGATATGAAATGTGACTAACACTGACATGCACACAACGATATGAGGCATGACTAACACTGACACACACAAAGATATGAGATGTGACTAACACAGAGACACACACACATACACAATAAGATATGAGATGTGACTAACACAGACACACTCTAAAATATGAGATATGACTAACACAGATACGCACACTAAGATATGAGATATGAATAAACACAGTCATGCACACACAAAGATATGAGACATGACTAACATAAACATGCACTCACAAAGAGAGGAGATGTGACTAAAATAGACATGCACACACAAAGATATGCGATATTACTAAACACAAACACACAAAGATGTGAGACATGACTAAACACAAACACACAAAGATATGAGACATGACTAACATAGACAGACACACTTTAAGATATGAGATGTGACCAGCATGGACATACACACAAATATATGAGACATGACTAACATATATATGCACACACAAATGTATGAGATGTGATTAACATAGACATGCACACAAAGATATGAGATATGACTAACATAGACATGAACACAAAGATATGAGATATAACTAACACATACATGCACGCACAGAGATAAGACACACGACTAACACAAATACACACTAAGATATGAGATATGACTAGACACAGACACACACAAAGATATGGGGCATGATTAACACGGACACACACCAAGATAGGAGACATGACTAACATGACACACACCAAAATATGAGCCATGGTTAGCACACACACACACACACACACACACACACACACACACACACACACACACACACACACACACACACACACAGCTAAGATATTAGCCATGGCTAGCACTGAAACACACTAAGATATGAGCCATGGCTAGCACAGAAACACATTAAGATATGAGCCATGGCTAACACTGAAACGCACTAAGATATGAGTCATGGCTAGCACAGAAACACATTAAGATATGAGCCATGGCTTCACGGAAACACACCAAGATATGAACCATAACTAGCACTGAAACACATTAAGATATGAGCCATGGCTAGCACAGAAACACATTAAGATATGAGCCATGGCTTCACGGAAACACACCAAGATATGAACCATAACTAGCACTGAAACACATTAAGTTCAGATACAGCCTAGACGACAGCTTCTGAAGAAGGAAAACACGACAAGGTAAGAGAGGTGGCGTTAAACTGTCAAAGTGTGAGAGGCTAGGCCTAAAGTATGTGTGCGTTACATATTGGAATTGTGGGTCCATACATCAACGATGGCCCATTCTTGATAAGCTACTGTGCGGCGTCGATATAATGGTTTTGCAAGAAACTCTTCATGGTGACAGGACAGTAAGTACTCCTGGATTTCATTGTTTCTACAATAGGCGACACCTTGGGCAGGCCATCCTTGTGCGCAACAATATGGTGGCAGCTGAGGTTGATATGTCTGCGTGGGACAGTGCAGAATTGCAGGTACATGCCGCTAGGGTGCAGACCCCAGTTCATTTCGTGATTGTAAATGTGTATGCCTGTAATGGGAAGGTGAACACACAACAATGGCAGAATCTCTTCGAGTTCGATGAAGAGAACGTCATTTTCTGCGGAGACTTTAATGCTAGAGGCAACCAGTGGGGCAACGTCGTAACCAACAAGCAGGGAGAAGACCTAGAGAACGCACTAGTGTCAGTCGATTTAGTGTGCTTGAACGATGGAAGGGCAACAAGAATGGCCACTCGAACAGGGGACTCTGATAGTGTCATAGACCTGGCACTGGTGTCTTCCACCTTCGCACCGGTTTGCAGGTGGAGTGCACTGGGTTCCAAGGACGTGATCACTATCCATGTGTCCTCCTAATTGAGAAAAGCAGAAATAGAAGCCAGAAAAGGAAGCTCCACACATTCAATTACGAGAAAACATACCAGAACGTCATTAGCAAAATCAGACATAGGAAACAGAGTGCCCCTCGTATGAGGCAGGAGAGATGGACGCAGCCACCCTGGTGGAACGTAGCAGTAGAGGAAGCTTGGTGGAGCAAGAGACAAACGGCCAAGACATGGCAGAAAGCTAGAAAGAATGGAAGAACACAACCTGAGCTCTTGAAGCGTCTGAAAGTAGAGGTCGACCAAAATATGAAGCACTTTAAACTATGCGCTAAGCAGGCTAAGGATGCCAAATAGGATGACTTCTGTAAAAAAAAGTGTGATCAGAAGAATCGCTAGCTCCATTCTGGCGCCTTCATTCATGAGCATGAATGGCACAACACGACACAGAGGCATACCAGGCTTTCAGAGCACAGGCGGTATATGGCACAAATCTGATGAGAGCAAAGGGAAGGCCCTGCTTGCCCGCTACATTGAGCAGACGGACCAAAGAAATGAGGCTGTGCGAATGAGGATACGGGGATCGCTGTCAAAATTGTGTAAGGATGTAGTGCTGGAAGAAGATCTCACAATCACAACCGATGCCATTGGCACGACACTTAAAAGGTCACACAACACTGCCCCTTGTCGTCCAGATGGTGTTCGGTGCGATGACGTAGGCGATTTAGCTGACGACGACTTGACAAAACTGGCCAATGAATTTAATGCCAGTATTCGGAGTGGCCAGATTAAGGAAGAGTGGCTACACAGCTACTTACTACCGCTACCGAAGCCAAACAAGGACCATTATCAGATCAGTGCCTACAGAATCATCACAATGCAGAACACTGCGGGCAAGAAGCTGGAGAAAATAGTTGCCCGTATCCTCACCTGTCACCTTGAACAGAAACGCACATTCCCACCCACACTCGGAAGTTATAGATATAACAAAGAAACATGGCTCAACGCGACATTCTTTGCTTATGACGTCTTCGAAGGTTTCCACAGACGAGAGGAGACATGTGCTGCTGCTATAGACCTGGAGGATGCGTACAAATGGGTACCATTTGAATATCTCATGCATATGCTCCTCAAACTGGCGGTGCACCCCTTCCTCATTAGATGGATCGCTGCAGCACTGTTTCAGAGGAAGGTGATACTCAGATGTGGAAGTTGGTCTTCCGAGCCTACATCCATTTGTTCAGGGCTGCCACAAGGCTCACCATTGTCACCAGTTCTATTTAACGTGTACACAATAACGATCACGGAATAACAGCTGGATGGGAGGGGAAGAACTGTGACTTTTGCTGATAATATTCTGGTATATCGACAGGGAAGAGACAGACAGGGAATCGCCTCCACAATGCAAGACGAACTCGATCGCATTTCTTCCTGGTGTGGGGTATCAGGTGCCTTGGTTAATCCTAATATAGCATCAGTTTCATGGTTCTCCCTTAACAATCATATCGTTAATACGACCACACCGGTAGTACGAATGGGAGCTGATGAGGTGGCCAGGGACAAGTTGATGCCATACTTCGGAGTTACATTTGATCGCAGCCTGTGTTTTCGGGACCACGTCGACCATTGATAACAAAATCCCGCAAAGTATTAGCCGCCTTGAAGGTCATGCCAGCTGCCAACATTGAGCAGAGGCTACTTACTCTTCTGTTCCAGGGATTAATCCTCGCACGAATCGAGTATGCCCTGGCAATTCTTACTGTCAGTACGACTCAAATTGATAGGCTGGAGAAAAAACAAAATGAGGCCATGCACATTATCTTGGGATATACAAGGAACACTCCCTGTGTAGCAATGAGGTATCTTCTTGACTTTCCAACCATGGATGACAGAATCAAGATCTGGAGAGCACGAGCATACCTGAAGATTAGTACTGATAAAGAACATCCATTGCACCACGTGCTCAACACAGGGAAAGGTGCCAGGCTAAAAAGAGGCAAATCATGGTTGGGCCGAGCAGAAGATGTCATCAAACAGGTCTGTGGGCTTACCAGCATCAGCGTTGGTGAGGAGTGGATACCGGTGCCTACGTCTTTCAAGGGGACATTCTCATGTATTGTCACACTCGACAGGAAAAGTAGGGAACAGAACCCGGTCGTGGTTAATGCTGAGGTCAACGGTCTCATCTGCGATAACACCGATGAGAAAGATGCAGTCATCTATTCAGACGGATCTGTAAGACGACACCAAAGAAGTGTTTGAGCATTTACAGCACGCTCGGCAGGCAGAATAGTCAACAAAGACAGTGGTGTCTGACCACGAGTAGCATGACAATGAAGGCGATGGCAGTGACCAAGGCACTCAAATGGTTAGAGTCACAAGACTACACCCACGCATGTATACTAAGTGATTCGATGAGCATGATAAAAAAAAGTGGAGGCGGGCTCTGTACGCATGCAATGGATAGAGTCGTTGCAGAAATCCAAAATACGTAAGGTCACCTTTGTCTATGTCCCTGGACATGCGGGAGTACGGGGAAATGAAAGAGCGGACAGGTTGGCTAGCTGCGCTGTCGTTGGGGACGGGCAACCAATGGATCGGGCGGACATCATCAATGTCCTCCGAGATGTGGGAAGAGCACATGACTTCGACAAACACAGATCCACGTCACTTCTTCGGATGATGGAAATGGGAGTTAAGATGGACACAACCAGAAATGAGAAACTTGGTGGCCGTGTAAGAAGACTTATCAACCAACATAGAACTGGAGTCGTTAGTCGCTGGGCACTGCAGGAATTGCTGAGAAGGGGATCTGAGCACCTATGGACATGTTCGGAGTGCAATGATGATGACCCGCAAATAACTCAATATCCATAGTTCTAGAGTATTTTAACGCAAAAGTAGGAAAGGAAAGAGTTTAGGAAATAGTTGGTCATTATGGCTTAGGCGAGAGGAATGAAAGAGGTGAGAAACTTATTGACTGGGCAAGAACACACAACATGATGATAGGAAACACCTGGTTTAGGCAACATCCAAGACGTCTGTGGACATGGAAAAGCCCAGGGGACAACGCACGTAATCAAATTGATTATATAATGATAAGCAATAGATTTAGAAACAGTCTGGTGTGTGTGAAAACTAGACCAGAGGCAGATTGCAATAGTGATCATGTACCACTTGTGGGAAAGCTTAGAGTAAAATTAAAAACAACAAAACGAGCCTCAGTTAACATCAAGTTAAATTTAGATTTACTCAAATCAGACAAGAAGCTGCAAGACAAATATAAAATTACAATTCAGAACCGGTACAATGCAATAGAGAAGATACAAAGCATTGATGAACAGTGGGAAATGCTAAAAGAATCAATGCTACAAACATCAAAAGAGTTCATACCACCAGTGAGGACAAATTCAAGAAAGAAATGGATGACAGATGACATTTTGCAGCTAATGGATACAAGAAGAAGAAATAAAGAAAAAACAAAGATGAGTATACAAGATTAAATAAAGAAATTGTAGTAAAATGCAATGAAGCAAAAGAAGCATGTCTAAAAGAGAGATGCAAAGAGAATGAAATGCAACAAAAAGTAGATGCCAAAGCTATATACACATTAATTGAAGAATTAACAGGATAATTCTCTTTTCATTTTTAATTGTTTTAACTTCGTGGTTTGTTTCCTTTCTTCCCATTCAATTCTTCCCATTCTTCTATAAATCCACATTTCAAAGGCTTCAATTTTCTGTTCTGTTTTCTTGTCTAATGCCCATGTTTCTGCACCATACAGGAATATTATCTCTCTCTCTCTCTCTCTCTCTCTCTCTCTCTCTCTCTCTCTTTCGCTCTGCGATCAAGACTCAAACAGTGTAGGATTCCAAACTCTCTCATGAAGTCAGCAGTCTTTTTAAGTGATTCGATTGCCCCATAGAGTTTCTGTTCCAGGGAGGTTGTGTGTGGACCACATTGCTCTTCTCAGGTCTGTGTTCTGGGGGCAATTCTGTAGAACATGTTTTGTATTCATATTGTCCAGTGTCCAGTGGTATAGACTGGTTGTACCTATTTTATTAAGTAATTGTTGTAGATCTTTAGGATTTTCTGCTTGTAGTACAGTATCATCACCATATCTTAGGTTATTTATTATCTTTCCATTAATGTTTAGGCCTGGTTTTGTCTGTGTTTTTAAAGTTTTGCTCAGTGTATAAATTGAACATAAGAGATAAAATAAATAACTTCTAGTAAAATGCAATGAAGCAAAAGAAGCATGGCTAAAAGAGAGATGCAAAGAGATTGAAATGCAACAAAGAGGAGATTCTAAAGTTATATACAAGCAAATTTTGAAATTAAGAGGAAGAAAACGTAATAAAAAATGGATGTCTAAGATCAAAGGAAGGAGAACTGTTGATTGATCAAGAAAACATAAGGGAAGGATGTACAGAATACATTAAAGATCTTTACAATGATGAACGAACGGAAGTAAATATTAAGGATAATGGAGACGGACAAGAAATACTCAGAGAAGAAGTGGAAGACGCCTTGCGCAATATGAAAGCAGGAAAAGCTCCTGGACCAGACAATATAACTAAAGAAGAGATTGAAGCCATGGGTGATTTTGGAATAGAAATAATAACAAAAATATTGAATGATATCTACAACAGCGGATATATACCAGACGACATACTCAAATCAATATTCATAGCCCTACCAAAGAAATCGGGTGCGATTGAATGCGATGATCATCGCACAATAAGCCTTACGAGTCATATGACTTAGATATTACTAAGAATCATCATGCGAAGAGTGCGAAACAAAATCAGTCCAGAAATTAGCAATGAACAGTGTGGTTTTGTTAGAGATAAAGGAACAAGCAATGTCATTTATATCATAAGATCTTTAGTAGAAAGAGCCATAGAGGTGAAAACAGATCTATACCTATGTTTCAAAGATTACACCAAGGCATTTGACAAAGTAAAGCACCAAGAAATAATCAAAATTTTAGAAAGCATAAACATAGACAGCAAAGATCTAAGAATAATAAAGAACATATACTAGCAACAAACAGTGACCTTAACCAAGGTAGTGAGATTATTTTAAGATCCATAAGGGGCATGCATGGAATAACAATTGAAGGTCATAATATAAATAATCTAAGATATGCTGATGATAGTCTTAATGGCTAAGAGTGAAAATGAGTTACAAGAAATGTTGGACATTATAGTGAAAGAAAGCAAAAATAATGGACTCAGCCTTAATAGCAAAAAGACAGAAGTAATGGTAACAACAAAGAAAAAGACATCACCTCAGCGCAAAATAAAGACAAGTGGAACAATATTAAAACAGGTAAATGAATTGAAATTTTGGGAACTTTGTTAACCTCAGACGGAAGATGTACAAAAGAGGTGAGATGCAGAATGGCTCAGGCAAAAGTAGCTTTCCAAAAAATGTAGAAGATACTATGCAATCCATTTTTGACAATAGAAACAAGAAAAAGAGTTCTTAAATGTTATGTAGAGCCAGTCTTAATATATGGATGCTAGTCATGGACAATAGGACAACAGACAAGAAAATCACTGGAGTCTGTAGAAATGTGATTTTGCAGAAGAATGTTGAGAGTACCATGGACAGCTAAGAAGAGTAATGAAGATGTTCTGAGAGAGGTCAAAGCAAAAAGAGATCAAGTTTCCAATATTAGGAAGAAACAATCATTATTTTTTGGCCATGTAATAAGACAAGAACAACTGAAATATATTGTAACAACTGGGAAAATTGAGGGACGAAGAGATAGAAGGAAGCAAAGAGAAAAAATAACAGATAGTTAAGAGAATGGCTTGGCAGAAGGTCAACAACAGAAATGATAAATAGCTGCCGAAATCGAAAGTTGTGGAGAGACATGATCACCTACGCCAGCAGGCCCGGTACTTGATGATGATGATGTTGGTGATAAACAAATCATTTTGATTACATAAATCAGCATAACACAGTTTTAAGAAATCATCTTCTGGTCGCATGTACAAAGTTGCATTCACCACAAACCATCTGAAAGAATTCATATCTCTAACCAGATCTCCCACAGAACGTTACATTTAACACGGCCCGTCTTTAAGAATCTGTCTCTAGCCAGATCTGCCACAGAACATTACACTCATCACAGCCACTCTGAAAGAATCTCTGTCTCTAGCCAGATCTGCCACAGAACATTACACTCATCACAGCCCCTCTGAAAGAATCTCTGTCTCTAGCCAGATCTGCCACAGAATATTACACTCATCACGGCCCCTCTGAAAGAATCTCTGTCTCTAGCCAGATCTTCCACAGAACATTACACTCATCACAGCCCCTCTGAAAGAATCTCTGTCTCTAGCCAGATCTTCCACAGAACATTACACTCATCACAGCTCTCTGAAAGAATCTGTCTGTAACCAGATCTCCCACAGAACGTTACATTTACCACGGCACGTCTTTAAAAATCTGTCTCTAGCCAGATCTCTCACAGAACATTACACTCATCACAGCCCCTCTGAAAGAATCTCTGTTTCTAGCCAGATCTCTCACAGAACATTACACTCACCACCATTCATACGAGAACGAACCTCGTGGAATTTCACGGCTCATGTTGATGGTACAACTGTGAAGGAAAACAATCGCGCTTCTGATTTGACTATAAGTAGCTTGAACATGGAAATTATGGCTGTCATCGAAACAACATATGGGTATTCATTTTTTTTTTAATTTATTTACTCTAAATGTAAAGTTTGAGGTGGTTTTATAACTGAAGAGATAACTAATTTGGTGTTTGAAGACATTTTTAATATAAAAAAGGAACCAAACTGCAAGTTACAGTGACATTTCTTTGCTCTACTGCATCACCATGGAAACCATTAATCTGACACCAGATACCAGTAAGCCATTTACTTTTTGTTTGGATGAAAGCTCTAGACAAATCCTGGCCATTTCTTGGAAAAATCGGAACCGCCTTTTTTTCTGTACTCCAAACCGGAACCTGGAAACCGGAACTTGTTGGGTATTGACAGTTGGTGTGCAAGTGGGATTTTGATGCTAGCTCTGGGTGATAACGCGTGCTATCGATATCGCAATCTCAGATGTACAAGGGCGGCTAATAGTTCTTGATATCACAATCAGTGGCGTAGCAGATCGGAAATGATTATTGATATAATAATCAGAGGTGTAACTAACGTAAAAGTAAAGGGCCTGGTCACGCCATGTGGCGTATAGAGAGTATGGTGTTAGTGAGCATAATGTTTACAGACATTTGGATCATTATTTTTGGGGTAATATGGTCGGTATTACGCCCGCGCCGCTTTAATTTCCGACAAAAAAAATATCCGGTGTCCATTTAAGGCTGGGTGAACCTGGAAGCCGTCGATCAGGATTGAACCGATATCTTAAGATTAGTAGTCCAGTTCACTAACGACTCAGATATCGTGGCTCCAATCAAATGTACACAGGAGCGTAAATAGTAGTTGCTATCACAACTAGGGACTTAAAGATAAAGGTACGACACTTGAATCGGCGTCTCTGCACGCGGGATTTTACCCATATGTTCCGGGCCGCCTCTTTAAAAGTGTCTGGAGAATTCTGTCCAGTGTCGCTTCAAACATCGTAACTCACGAGCAAGTCGCCATTTCTCACCTTCCCAGCGAATGAATTCATGTACACATTTCTGCCAGTGGCTGGGTCGACAGCAGGGGTATCTTTCTTTATTAATTTTTAGATCTTCCAACCACGAGTACAATTCACACTACTTATATCTGGAACCGAACACATGTTGTCCGAATGTCGGTAGCTAGTGGGATAGTTTTCCCAACTAGACCACCGAGGCCCCCCCCCCCCCCGGGCTATTAAGTCGGACAGAATTATAGATACAACAATCACATATTTACCAAGGCATATTTTTATTTATTTCAGAGAAATTATCCTCTAGAGGCGGATCACAACATTAATATCATAAGCTTGAGAATCTAATTGTCAAGAACGCTGTTGACGTCACAAGAATGGACGTTACAGTGTGGGTAGCAAGACCGATAGCAGGAACACATCAAACTAAGGAGCGTATCTATCTATCTATCTATCTATCTATCTATCTATCTATCTATCTATCTATCTATCTATCTATCTATCTATCTATCTATCTATCTATCTATCTATCTATCTATCTATCTATCTATCTATCTATCTATCTGTCTATCTGTCTGTCTGTCTGTCTGTCTGTCTGTCTGTCTGTCTGTCTGTCTGTCTGTCTGTCTGTCTGTCTGTCTATCTATCTATCTATCTATCTTTTATTTGTCTGAAGTATTGTCTATATCTGCAATGTCGTTTCCTGTATAAATGTTACTGTCTTTTGTAATTCTTGCAGTGGCCCATATAGTTTTGTCTGTAGTGTTGTATCTATGGGCCAATGGATTTTCCTCAGTCTACTATATTCAGTGCAGTCTTGAAGTATGTGTTCAGCAGTCTGGGGCGCCTGTCCACATGTACAAATAGTTGAGGTGCCGATCTTGAATTGTGTATACGTGTGACTATGGAGTCGATTGTGTCCTGTTCTGGGGCGTATATTGATAACTTGTTCATATCTATTCATATTATGAAAGGCATTTTGATTTGTGTGCTTGTGATCCTCTGATTGATTTGATTATCTGTTTCTTATGATGGTATGTAACAGGTGTATCTATTTGTGTGCCTGTTGAACCTTCCTTTCCCAATAGATCTGATTTCTCATTTCCTGGTATTCCACAGTGAGATGGGGTCCACTGCAGGGCAACCCTGTGGTGCTTGCAGAGTTCAGTCAATAAGGTCTGCAGATGTGGTAATTTTCTGGATTGTAGTGCCTGGAGTACTGATCTTGCATCTGTCAAAAACACTACAGGTTGTGGGCTAAGATTACTGTTCAGCAGTTTTTCTATTGCCAACTTTATTGCTTGTATTTCCGCATCATAATTGTGAAAATATTTCCCTGTTACTATTTTATTCATATCCCTAGTGTTATTTGGATACTCTTTATATGCACCTGCTCCCCCATTCTTTACTGCATTCTGTGCTGATCCATCTGTGTACACACGAATCCATAGGTCTTGTGGGTATTCTTCATCAAGGAAACTGAGAGTTATTGTTTTTCGCTGTAGACTAATCTGTACTTCTTTGTCAACTATTCCTTTCACTTCTGTCCGTATTTGTATTGATAATCCTGATTCCTCTGTCCAGGGAATCTGTTCTGGTATGGGCAGTAGGGGGTTAACAACTCTTGGCATGTCTGGTGTTTGTCTACTAATACGCTTGGCTTTTTGGATAAAAATGCTTCTCTTAAGTCGTTCCAATGCAAGATTTTGGAATCTGTCCTTCATTGGATGTCTCGGCATGCATGCACATTGGAGGAGCGTGCACGAAGTCCCTTCTTGGTCTACAAAGATAGAAACATTCTGTGCCACCAAACATCCAAGTACTCTGAGTTGACAATCTTAAATTACTACACAAGAGAATGAGGGACCTGTGTTTATATCCTCTGTTGTTACTTGTTATTTGTTTACATGTGCTGTTAGGTACCCGTAGTTTACAGATTGCTTTACTGCCTCATGTCAGTCATGAAACGAACATGAGGATATTTTAGCTTTAGAGCCAGAACGTACATCCTGCACCAGTAGTATCATCATCATCAAGTACCGGGCCTACTGGCGTAGGTGATCGTGTCTCTCCACAACTTTCGATCTCGACAATTATATATCATTTCTGTTGTTGACTTTCTGCCAAGCCATTCTTTTAATCTGTCTGGTTTCTTGCTTCCCTCTATCTCTTCATCCCCCAATTTTCCCAGTTGTTACAATATATTCCAGATGTTCCCTTCTCATTACATGGCCAAAAAATGATGATTGTTTCATTCTAATATTGGAAATTAGCTCTCTTTTTGCTTTGGCCTCTTTCAGACCGCTTTCATTACTCTTCTTAGCTGTCCATGGTACTCTAAACATTTTTCTGTAAAACCACATTTCTACAGACTCCAGTGATTTTCTTGTCCGTTGTCCTATTGTCCACGATTCACATCCATATGTTAAGATTGGCTATACATAACATTTAAGAACTCTTGTTTATACCAGAAGTATAGAATGTTGAACAAGTGCTCAAAATCAAACTGTTCGTCGGATACCTCCGGATAAATCTGACACCGGACACTCCTGAAGAAAGCTGAAGTAAAGCAGCGTTGAAGTTATAATAGTGGACCAAAGCTGACCGATAAATCTGACACCGGACACTCCTGAGGAAAGCTGAAGTAAAGCAGTGTTGAAGTTATAATAGTGGACCAAAGCTGACCGATAAATCTGACACCGGACACTCCTGAAGAAAGCTGAAGTAAAGCAGTGTTGAAGTTATAATAGTGGACCAAAGCTGACCGATAAATCTGACACCGAACACTCCTGAGGAAAGCTGAAGTAAAGCAGTGTTGAAGTTATAATAGTGGACCAAAGCTGACCGATAAATCTGACACCGGACACTCCTGAAGAAAGCTGAAGTAAAGCAGTGTTGAAGTTATAATAGTGGACCAAAGCTGACCGATAAATCTGACACCGGACACTCCTGAGGAAAGCTGAAGTAAAGCAGTGTTGAAGTTATAATAGTGGACCAAAGCTGACCGATAAATCTGACACCGGACACTCCTGAGGAAAGCTGAAGTAAAGCAGCGTTGAAGTTATAATAGTGGACCAAAGCTGACCGATAAATCTGACACCGGACACTCCTGAGGAAAGCTGAAGTAAAGCAGTGTTGAAGTTATAATAGTGGACCAAAGCTGACCGATAAATAGATCAGGAGAATAAAAGGACAAAACCAAAGCTGACCGAGTGTTTTTTTTTAAATTGTATTTTAATTAGATATTAAGGGGCGGATAGTAAGGGATGGTAAAGATAGAGAAGATATAATATTGAACCTAAATTGACCGACATATAGATAAGAAGATGAAATGGACAGAACCAAAACCTACCCATGGGAAAAAATGTAGGGGTTGATTGGTATAGGGGTGGCCAAGATGTAGGGGCGGAAGGAGCTGAAGGGGTGGCTTTGGAGGGGGGGTGGTGGTAAAAAGTGGATGTGCTAGACGAATCAAAGCTGATCGATGGAACCGGAGTGATATGTATTGTAGTTGACATATCGGAGGGGTTGTGAAGGAGGCTAAAAATATTACTATCTCAATTATCTATTATTTTTTTACCTTCAGTAAACCACCATTTTCTGACCTTCAGCAAACCATCATTTTCTGACCTTCAGCAAACCACCATTTTCTGACCTTCAGCAAACCACCATTTTTTGGCCTTCAGCAAACCACCATTTTCTGACCTTCAGCAAACCACCATTTTCTGACCTTCAGAAGGCCACCATTTTCTGACCTTCAGCAAACCATCATGTTCTGACCTTCAGCAAACCATCATTTTCTGACCTTCAGCAAACCATCATTTTCTGATCTTCAGTAAACCATCATTTTCTGACCTTCAGCAAACCACCATTTTCTGACCTTCAGCAAACCACCATTTTCTGGCCTTCAGCAAACCACCATTTTCTGACCTTCAGCAGGCCACTATTATCTGACCTTCAGCAGGCCACTATTATCTGACCTTCAGCAGGCCACTATTATCTGACCTTCAGTAGGCCACCATTTTCTGACCTTCAGCAATCCCCCATTTTCTGACCTTCAACAGGCCACTATTATCTGACCTTCAGCAGGCCACTATTATCTGACCTTCAGTAGGCCACCATTTTCTGACCTTCAGCAATCCCCCATTTTCTGACCTTCAACAGGCCACTATTATCTGACCTTCAGCAAACCACAATTTTCTGACCTTCAGCAATCCACCATTTTCTGACCTTCAACAAGCCACTATTATCTGACCTTCAACAAGCCACTATTTTCTGACCTTCACCAAGCCACCATTTTCCTAAGCAGACCTTTTCCTGACAACGGTAAATAAATCCTTATTGTGATGACGATAACTTGTTTTGATATGTTCATAGTTAATACACATAGATCACAACACGACGTACTAACAATGTCTTAACATTTCACATGTAGACAATCTTAACATTTCACATGTAGACAATCTTAACATTTCACATGTAGACAATCTTAACATTTCACATTTAGACAATCTTAGCATTTCACATGTAGACAATCTTAACATTTCACATGTAGACAATCTTAACATTTCACATGTAGACAATCTTAACATTTCACATGTAGACAATCTTAACATTTCACATATAGACAATTTTAACATTTCACATGTAGACAATCTTAACATTTCACATGTAGACAATCTTAACATTTCACATGTAGACAATCTTAACATTTCACATTTAGACAATCTTAACATTTCACATGTAGACAATCTTAACATTTCACATGTAGACAATCTTAACATTTCACATGTAGACAATCTTAACATTTCACATGTATACAATCTTAACATTTCACATGTAGACAATCTTAACATTTCACATGTAGACAATCTTAACATTTCACATGTAGACAATCTTAACATTTCACATGTAGACAATCTTAACATTTCACATGTAGACAATCTTAACATTTCACATGTAGACAATCTTAACATTTCACATGTAGACAATCTTAACATTTCACATGTAGACAATCTTAACATTTCACATGTAGACAATCTTAACATTTCACATGTAGACAATCTTAACATTTCACATGTAGACAATCTTAACATTTCACATTTAGACAATCTTAACATTTCACATGTAGACAATCTTAACATTTCACATGTAGACAATAATCGCAGATTATGAAATTGTGTTTATACACATTTATTAGCTTGTCAGTTGTACAAGTGAATGTGCTATAGTCCGTTCAGATTCGTTTGCCGAGATGTTATGATTTATAATTCAAAAAGTTCTTGATGATTTCACATGATTTTTGGCATACGGTGTTAAAATGTCCATGTCACGAGAACATATGTGTTACTCAATGTCTAGCTATAACGGTTTTCTTAAAGCGGCGAATTCCTTTGATCTTTGCCCATTTAACTATTATTTTGACCCTAATCAAAATGTTTTACAGTAATCTAGTGCAACGATGACCCATAGGCGTGTCCATAAAATTTTACTTGGTGGCAAGTGTACAAATTTTAAATTATATATAGAACTTTTGTTCGTAGAGTCAATTTGATATAGTTCCATGCTCTTGGTGTGAGTTTCCCAAATGTTGTCGCTGCCTTTCAAATACGTACATTTAGTTCCTCATCTAAGGAAAGTGTGGCTGTAATAGTGGATCCAAGATAGCTGAACTTCTGTACTGACTCAAGCAGGCTTCCATTCAAAGTAATGGTTGTTGGTTTGCTTATAACATATTTTTGATTGCTTGGGTGGTCTTGAACAATAAACTGTTTAACAAATCAACTAGGAAATTTTGCAAATCAAACTATTTATCTGTAGACTTAATCAGAGTAATGATCATTCAGAATCAGACGAGTCAAATAGGTCGATTACTGCTTTCGGCTGAACAAACAACAAACCATCCTTTTTCCAATATTCCTATTCTTGTCGTAACACATGATCCTCACATTTTACCCAGTAGTCTTTGTTTATATTTGATAGAGCCTGATTTGTAAGTGTCTCAACATCGCATAATTTGAAAGTTTTATTTGTATATGCTACGTGTCCTTTAACTTTTGCCCAAACTAGTTCTATAGGATTTAAGTGTGCATGATATGGAGGTAGTCTCAAACATCTATGGCCATGTTCTTGAATTAACTTGTCTATTTTAAATATCTTTGTACGTTGTGTCTGTTTTACAAGGCTAAGCAATTCGGGTTTCAAGTAGCTGTCGTTAACTTGTATGTGTTCTTTTATGAGCCACGTTTTGATTGCATCTTTTGTACTTGATGATGTTGGGATTCTATCTTCTACGTTAACTACGTTATGGTATGAAGCATTGTCCATTATCAGACAAGAAGGTCGATCTAATATTGGAAGGATACTTTTCTCGATCCAGTCTTTAAATATGTGCCCATTCATTTCGGAGTGGTAGTCTCTATTGTCTATGGATTTTGAAATGAAAACGAGATGAGCATTCTGCAACAACCTATTATGTCTGCTACCTGCATGTGAAACTATCAAACGTTGCCCTTTACTGCTTGGTACTGATCTTTTAATACTTCCATCTGCTAACTGCCATTCCTTTAATGTTATGCTCAGTATAATATTTTGCCTTTATATTCATTCTCACATAGACTTGCAGAAGATAATATGGATAGTGCCGCCTCCTTTCTGTAAATATTGAGATTTGCCTCTGAATTATGACTCGAACTCGAGTCTACGGCCGTGATTTTGACGTCACATAATTTCCGGTTTCGGCTAAAATGTCATTTTGTGCTAAACGGGAAATTTCATATGTAACATTTCTTTATAAAAATTGATAGTGGAAACATAACTATTTTAGGACGGTGCGCATTCAGCCGTGAAGGTCATGCCTATATGTTAAAGAATCAGATGTGAGATGTAAGCATCTACATAATCCCGCCGGTGTTTATAATATCGATTAACTTTTTTTAAATATAGGTTAAATAAGGCATCTTTGAAACTGGATCACATTTCTTTGATAAAAAAATATTTTTATAGCGACATTAGTATTCTAAACCTAACTTCAAAAGATCAATGCAAATGAACAATAAGTTTTTGAAAAAAATAAATTAATGTCTAGGCAAACGAATCTGAACGGACTATAGTGGAGTATATCTAAGTTTACATCTTATTCCACAAATAATGTTCTTCATCTGGATTCGCTTTAAAGGGAAACAAGGGTAGGTGTTGAGGCATTTCTTAATTCATATGGTCTATGACATTTCGAATTCTATCTTTCATTCTATCAAAGATTACAACGTGTCTTGCGTTACACTTGCTAATCTTGATCAACAGAAAACCACCGTCGTAATTTATTTGTACAATCATGAATCGCCACAATCATTTTTTGGCCATATAATGAGAAGAGAACAGCTGGATTATATATTGTAACAACTAGGAAAATTGAGGGACGAAGAGAAAGAGGAAAGGAAAGAGAAAATATACCAAACAGTTTAAGAGAATTTGTTGGCAGAAAGTGAACAACAGAAATGATAAATAACTGTCGAGATCGAAAGTTGTGCAGAGACATGATCACCTACGCCAGCGGCCCGGTACTTGATGATGATGATTCTTTATCTATGTCTTGACCTCTATGCTACTTTTAATCTACTTACTATTGTTTCCTGGAGCACACAACTTCTGAACCTAAATACAAACAATTCTCAATAAAACTATGCCTGGCCTAACGTGATGTTCGCTAGGTGATTCTCTATCTCTTTCTAACTTATCACTATATGGATATTGGTTTCTTTCTAGATATTAGTCTCTAATTTATCTAATTCTGCTAATGCATGAGGTTAAATACCTCCGTCTCATTTGCATAATTTAATGGCTTAGTCGTTGTCTACTGATATCTCAGCCAACGGTGGATTACGAAGTTCAATTTTGGAGGACTTTTGTGTTAAATTTTGCAAAACAAAACTCCATCTTGACATTTTAGTTAACCCCTGATTAAAAAAAAAAAATATTCTAACATGAACCCAAAGAGCTGCATCTCTCTCATAAACTTAATCTGCCTCCGAGTTTGTTTAACAACCTAGTTTCTAGACATGTGACGGTCAAGTCAAGTTTACATCTATTCCCCAACCTTTCCAATAACTGCTACAATTGTCTAGTCCCAAAACTTTCTACTATTCTGCTATTTCTGTGACTGTTTTATGTGTATGTTACTGCTATCATCTACTGAGTTTATGGGTAACTACTAACATATCCGACCCAAGCGACATCTTTAATTCGATGACCTATTCTATTCCTAATCTATATACCATTGCAGGTATATCAGTTAGTAGATCATGCTTGTGAGAATACTAAGCAGATCTTTATTATAACACTGGTCAGCAGATCCGTTATTGTCACATCAGTAAGTAGATTGTTTATTGTGATATAATTAAGTAGATAATTTAATGTGACAACAGGAAGTAGATCCTCACTTGTGACAACAGTAGGTAGATCCTCTATTGTGACAACAATAAATGAATTCTCTTTTGTAATAACAGTAAGTAGATCCTTTAATGTGGCAACAGTAAGTAGATCCTTTAATGTGGCAACAGTAAGTAGATCCTTTAATGTGGCAACAGTAAGTAGATCCTCTCTTGTAACAACAGTAAGTAGATGCTTTAATGTGGCAACAGTAAGTAGATCCTTTAATGTGGCAACAGTAAGTAGATCCTTTAATGTGACAACAGTAAGTAGATCCTTTAATGTGACAACAGTAAGTAGATCCTCTCTTGTAACAACAGTAAGTAGATGCTTTAATGTGGCAACAGTAAGTAGATCCTTTAATGTGGCAACAGTAAGTAGATCATCTCTTGTAACAACAGTAAGTAGATCCTCTATTGTAACAACAGTAAGTAGATCCTTTAATGTGACAACAGTATGTAGATCCTCTCTTGTAACAACAGTAAGTAGATCCTTTAATGTGGCAACAGTAAGTAGATCCTTTAATGTGACAACAGTAAGTAGATCCTCTCTTGTAACAACAGTAAGTAGATCCTCTCTTGTAACAACAGTAAGTAGATCCTTTAATGTGGCAACAGTAAGTAGATCCTCTCTTGTAACAACAGTAAGTAGATCCTTTAATGTAACAACAGTAAGTAGATCCTCTCTTGTAACAACAGTAAGTAGATCCTTTAATGTGACAACAGTAAGTAGATCCTCTCTTTGAACAACAGTAAGTAGATCCTTTAATGTAACAACAGTAAGTAGATCCTTTAATGTGACAACAGTAGGTAGATCATTTAATGTGACAACAGTAAGTAGATCCTTTAATGTGGTAACAGTAAGTAGATCCTTTAATGTGACAACAGTAAGTAGATCCTCCCTTGTAACAACAGTAAGTAGATACTTTAATATGGCAACAGTAAGTAGATTCCTTAATGTGACAACAGTAAGTAAATCCTTTAATGTGGCAACAGTAAGTAGATACTTTAATGTGGCAACAGTAAGTAGATCCTCTCTTGTAACAACAGTAAGTAGATCCTTTAATGTGGCAACAGTAAGTCGATCCTTTAATGTGACAACAGTAAGTAGATCCTCTCTTGTAACAACAGGAAGTAGATCCTTTAATGTGACAACATTAAGTAGATCCTTTAATGTGACAAAAGTAAGTAGATACTCTCTTGTGACAACAGTAAGTATATCCTTTCTTGTGACAACGGTAAGTAGATCCTTTAATGTGGCAACAGTAAGTAGATCCTTTAATGTGACAACAGTAAGTAGATCCTCTCTTGTGACAACAGTAAGTAGATCCTTTAATGTGACAACAGTAAGTAGATCCTCTCTTCTAACAACAGTAAGTAGATCCTCTCTTGTGACAACAGTAAGTAGATCCTTTAATGTGACAACAGTAGGGAGATCCTATCTTGTGACAACAATAAGTAGATCCTTTAATGTGACAACATTAAGTAGATCCTTTAATGTGACAACAGTAAGTAGATCCTCTCTTGTGACAACAGTAAGTAGATCCTCTCTTGTGACAACAGTAAGTAGATCCTTTAATGTGACAACAGTAAGGAGATCCTTTAATGTGGCAACAGTAAGTAGATCCTTTAATGTGACAACAGTAAGTAGATCCTCTCTTGTGACAACAGTAAGTAGATCCTTTAATGTGACAACAGTAAGTAGATCCTCTCTTGTGACAACAGTAAGTAGATCCTTTAATGTGACAACAGTAAGTAGATCCTCTCGTGTGACAACAGTAAGTAGATCCTTTAATGTGACAACAGTAAGTAGATCCTCTCTTGTGACAACAGTAAGTAGATCCTTTAATGTGACAACAGTAAGTAGATCCTTTAATGTGACAACAGTAAGTAGATCCTTTAATGTGACAACAGTAAGTAGATCCTTTAATGTGACAACAGTAAGTAGATCCTTTAATGTGACAACAGTAAGTAGATCCTCTCTTGTGACAACAATAAGTAGATCCTATAATGTGACAACATTAAGTAGATCCTTTAATGTGACAACAGTAAGTAGATCCTCTCTTGTGACAACAGTAAGTAGATCCTTTAATGTGACAACAGTAAGTAGATCCTTTAATGTGACAACAGTAAGTAGATCCTCTCTTGTGACAACAGTAAGTAGATCCTTTAATGTGACAACAGTAAGTAGATCCTCTCGTGTGACAACAGTAAGTAGATCCTTTAATGTGACAACAGTAAGTAGATCCTCTCTTGTGACAACAGTAAGTAGATCCTTTAATGTGACAACAGTAAGTAGATCCTTTAATGTGACAACAGTAAGTAGATCCTTTAATGTGACAACAGTAAGTAGATCCTCACTTGTGACAACAATAAGTAGATCCTATAATGTGACAACATTAAGTAGATCCTTTAATGTGACAACAGTAAGTAGATCCTCTCTTGTGACAACAGTAAGTAGATCCTCTCTTGTGACAACAGTAAGTAGATCCTTTAATGTGACAACAGTAAGGAGATCCTTTAATGTGGCAACAGTAAGTAGATCCTTTAATGTGACAACAGTAAGTAGATCCTCTCTTGTGACAACAGTAAGTAGATCCTTTAATGTGGCAACAGTAAGTAGATCCTTTAATGTGACAACAGCAAGTAGATCCTTTAATGTGACAACAGTAAGTATAGCTTCTCTTGTGACATCAGTAAGTAGATCATTTAATGTGACAACAGTAAGTAGATCCTTTAATGTGACAACAGTAAGTAGATCCTTTAATGTGACAGCAGTATGTAGATCCTCTCTTGTAACAACAGTAAGTAGATCCTTTAATATGGCAACAGTAAGTAGATCCCTTAATGTGACAACAGTAAGTAAATCCTTTAATGTGGCAACAGTAAGTAGATCCTCTCTTGTAACAACAGTAAGTAGATCCTTTAATGTGACAACAGTAAGTAGATCCTTTAATGTGACAACAGTAAGTAGATCCTTTAATGTGACAAAAGTAAGTAGATCCTCTCTTGTAACAACAGTAAGTAGATCCTTTAATGTAACAACAGTAAGTAGATCCTTTAATGTGACAACAGTAAGTAGATCCTTTAATGTCACAACAGTAAGTAGATCCTTTAATGTGACAACAGTAAGTAGATCCTCTCTTGTGACAACAGTAAGTAGATCCTCTGTTGTGACAACAGTAAGTTGATCCTTTAATGTGACAACAGTAAGTAGATCCTTTAATGTGACAACAGTAAGTAGATCCTATCTTGTGACAACAGTAAGTAGATCCTCTCTTGTGACAACAGTAAGTAGATCCTCTCTTGTGACAACAGTAAGTAGATCCTTTAATGTGACAATAGTAAGTAGATCCTCTCTTGTAACAACAGTAAGTAGATCCTCTCTTGTGACAACAGTAAGTAGATCCTCTCTTGTGACAACAGACGGTAGATCCTCTCTTGTGACAACAGTAAGTAGATCCTTTAATGTGACAACAGTAAGTAGATCCTTTAATGTGACAACAGTAAGGAGATCCTATCTTGTGACAACAGTAAGTAGATCCTCTCCTGCGACAACAGTAAGTAGATCAATTAATGTGACAACAGTAAGTAGATCCTTTAATGTGACAACAGTAAGTAGATCCTTTAATGTGACAAAAGTAAGTAGATCCTCTCTTGTGACAACAGTAAGTATATACTCTCTTGTGACATCAGTAAGTAGATCCTTTAATGTGACAACAGTAAGTAGATCCTCTCTTGTGACAACAGTAAGTAAATCCTCTCTTGTGACAACAGTAAGTAGATCCTTTAATGTGACAACAGTAAGGAGATCCTTTAATGTGGCAACAGTAAGTAGATCCTTTAATGTGACAACAGTAAGTAGATCCTCTCTTGTGACAACAGTAAGTAGATCCTTTAATGTGACAACAGTAATTAGATCCTTTAATGTGACAACAGCAAGTAGATCCTTTAATGTGACAACAGTAAGTATAGCCTCTCTTGTGACATCAGTAAGTAGATCCTTTAATGTGACAACAGTAAGTAGATCCTTTAATGTGACAACAGTAAGTAGATCCTTTAATGTGACAGCAGTAAGTAGATCCTCTCTTGTGACAACAGTAAGTAGATCCTTTAATGTGACAACAGTAAGTAAATCCTTTAATGTGACAACAGTAAGTAGATCCTTTAATGTGACAACAGTAAGTAGATCCTATCTTGTGACAACAGTAAGTAGATCCTCTCTTGTGACAACAGTAAGTAGATCCTCTCTTGTGACAACAGTAAGTAGATCCTTTAATGTGACAATAGTAAGTAGATCCTCTCTTGTAACAACAGTAAGTAGATCCTTTAATGTGCCAACAGTAAGTAGATCCTTTAATGTGACAACAGTAAGTAGATCCTCTCTTGTGACAACAGTAAGTAGATCCTTTAATGTGACAACAGTAAGTAGATCCTCTCTTGTGACAACAGTAAGTAGATCCTTTAATGTGACAACAGTAAGTAGATCCTTTAATGTG
Organism: Megaustenia siamemsis; assembly: GCA_032433765.1. Taxonomy (NCBI): domain Eukaryota; kingdom Metazoa; phylum Mollusca; class Gastropoda; order Stylommatophora; family Ariophantidae; genus Megaustenia; species Megaustenia siamemsis. The sequence goes on from JAVIAB010000050.1 coordinate 79,422,675, forward strand.
ACAACAGTAAGTAGATCCTTTAATGTGACAACAGTAAGTAGATCCTTTAATGTGACAACAGTAAGTAGATCCTTTAATGTGACAACAGTAAGTAGATCCTCTCTTGTGACAACAATAAGTAGATCCTATAATGTGACAACATTAAGTAGATCCTTTAATGTGACAAAAGTAAGTAGATCCTCTCTTGTAACAACAGTAAGTAGATCCTTTAATGTAACAACAGTAAGTAGATCCTTTAATGTGACAACAGTAGGTAGATCATTTAATGTGACAACAGTAAGTAGATCCTTTAATGTGGCAACAGTAAGTAGATCCTGTAATGTGACAGCAGTAAGTAGGTCCTCTCTTGTAACAACAGTAAGTAGATCCTTTAATATGGCCACGGTAAGTAGATCCTTTAATGTGACAACAGTAAGTAAATCCTTTAATGTGGCAACAGTAAGTAGATCCTTTAATGTGGCAACAGTAAGTAGATCCTCTCTTGTAACAACAGTAAGTAGATCCTTTAATGTGGCAACAGTAAGTCGATCCTTTAATGTGACAACAGTAAGTAGATCCTCTCTTGTAACAACAGGAAGTAGATCCTTTAATGTGACAACATTAAGTAGATCCTTTAATGTGACAAAAGTAAGTAGATCCTCTCTTGTGACAACAGTAAGTATATCCTTTCTTGTGACAACGGTAAGTAGATCCTTTAATGTGGCAACAGTAAGTAGATCCTTTAATGTGACAACAGTAAGTAGATCCTCTCTTGTGACAACAGTAAGTAGATCCTCTCTTGTGACAACAGACGGTAGATCCTCTCTTGTGACAACAGTAAGTAGATCCTTTAATGTGACAACAGTAAGTAGATCCTTTAATGTGACAACAGTAAGGAGATCCTATCTTGTGACAACAGTAAGTAGATCCTCTCCTGCGACAACAGTAAGTAGATCAATTAATGTGACAACAGTAAGTAGATCCTTTAATGTGACAACAGTAAGTAGATCCTTTAATGTGACAAAAGTAAGTAGATCCTCTCTTGTGACAACAGTAAGTATATCCTCTCTTGTGACATCAGTAAGTAGATCCTTTAATGTGACAACAGTAAGTAGATCCTTTAATGTCACAACAGTAAGTAGATCCTTTAATGTGACAACAGTAAGTAGATCCTCTCTTGTGACAACAGTAAGTAGATCCTCTGTTGTGACAACAGTAAGTAGATCCTTTAATGTGACAACAGTAAGTAGATCCTTTAATGTGACAACAGAAAGTAGATCCTTTAATGTGACAACAGTAAGTAGATCCTTTCTTGTGACAACAGTAAGTAGATCCTCTTTTGTGACAACAGTAAGTAGATCCTCTCTTGTGACAACAGTAAGTAGATCCTTTAATGTGACAATAGTAATTAGATCCTCTCTTGTAACAACAGTAAGTAGATCCTTTAATGTGCCAACAGTAAGTAGATCCTTTAATGTGACAACAGTAAGTAGATCCTTTAATGTGGCAACAGTAAGTAGATCCTTTAATGTGGCAACAGTAAGCAGATCCTTTAATGTGACAACAGTAAGTAGATCCTTTAATGTGACAACAGTAAGTAGATCCTTTAATGTGACAACAGTAAGTAGATCCTTTAATGTGACACAGTAAGTAGATCCTTTAATGTGACAACAGTAAGTAGATCCTTTAATGTGACAAAAGTAAGTAGATCCTCTCTTGTGACAACAATAAGTAGATCCTTTAATGTGACAACATTAAGCAGATCCTTTAATGTGACAACAGTAAGTAGATCCTCTCTTGTGACAACAGTAAGTAGATCCTCTCTTGTGACAACAGAAAGTAGATCCTTTAATGTGACAACAGTAAGGAGATCCTTTAATGTGGCAACAGTAAGTAGATCCTTTAATGTGACAACAGTAAGTAGATCCTCTCTTGTGACAACAGTAAGTAGATCCTTTAATGTGACAACAGTAAGTAGATCTTTTAATGTGACAACAGCAAGTAGATCCTTTAATGTGACAACAGTAAGTATAGCCTCTCTTGTGACATCAGTAAGTAGATCCTTTAATGTGACAACAGTAAGTAGATCCTTTAATGTGACAACAGTAAGTAGATCCTTTAATGTGACAGCAGTAAGTAGATCCTCTCTTGTGACAACAGTAAGTAGATCCTCTCTTGTGACAACAGTAAGTAGATCCTTTAATGTGACAACAGTAAGTAAATCCTTTAATGTGACAACAGTAAGTAGATCCTTTAATGTGACAACAGTAAGTAGATCATCTATTGTGACAACAGTAAGTAGATCCTCTCTTGTGACAACAGTAAGTAGATCCTCTCTTGTGACAACAGTAAGTAGATCCTTTAATGTGACAAAAGTAAGTAGATCCTTTAATGTGACAACAGTAAGTAGATCCTCTCTTGTGACAACAGTAAGTAGATCCTTTAATGTGACAACAGTAAGTAGATCCTTTAATGTGACAACAGTAAGTAGATCCTCTCTTGTGACAACAATAAGTAGATCCTATAATGTGACAACATTAAGTAGATCCTTTAATGTGACAACAGTAAGTAGATCCTCTCTTGTGACAACAGTAAGTAGATCCTTTAATGTGACAACAGTAAGTAGATCCTTTAATGTGACAACAGTAAGTAGATCCTCTCTTGTGACAACAGTAAGTAGATCCTTTAATGTGACAACAGTAAGTAGATCCTTTAATGTGACAACAGTAAGTAGATCCTTTAATGTGACAACAGTAAGTAGATCCTTTAATGTGACAACAGTAAGTAGATCCTTTAATGTGACAACAGTAAGTAGATCCTCTCTTGTGACAACAATAAGTAGATCCTATAATGTGACAACATTAAGTAGATCCTTTAATGTGATAACAGTAAGTAGATCCTCTCTTGTGACAACAGTAAGTAGATCCTCTCTTGTGACAACAGTAAGTAGATCCTTTAATGTGACAACAGTAAGGAGATCCTTTAATGTGGCAACAGTAAGTAGATCCTTTAATTTGACAACAGTAAGTAGATCCTCTCTTGTGACAACAGTAAGTAGATCCTTTAATGTGGCAACAGTAAGTAGATCCTTTAATGTGACAACAGCAAGTAGATCCTTTAATGTGACAACAGTAAGTATAGCTTCTCTTGTGACATCAGTAAGTAGATCCTTTAATGTGACAACAGTAAGTAGATCCTTTAATGTGACAACAGTAAGTAGATCCTTTAATGTGACAGCAGTAAGTAGATCCTCTCTTGTGACAACAGTAAGTAGATCCTCTCTTGTGACAACAGTAAGTAGATCCTTTAATGTGACAACAGTAAGTAGATCCTTTAATGTGACAACAGTAGGTAGATCCTTTAATGTGACAACAGTAAGTAGATCCTCTATTGTGACAACAGTAAGTAGATCCTCTCTTGTGACAACAGTAAGTAGATCCTCTCTTGTGACAACAGTAAGTAGATCCTTTAATGTGACAACAGTAAGTAGATCCTTTAATGTGACAACAGTAAATAGATCCTCTCTTGTGACAACAGTAAGTAGATCCTTTAATGTGACAACAGTAAGTAGATCCTCTCTTGTGACAACAGTAAGTAGATCCTTTAATGTGACAACAGTAAGTAGATCCTTTAATGTGACAACAGTAAGTAGATCCTTTAATGTGACAACAGTAAGTAGATCCTTTAATGTGACAACAGTAAGTAGATCCTTTAATGTGGCAACAGTAAGTAGAACCTCTTTTGTGACAACAGTAAGTAGATCCTTTAATGTGACAACAGTAAGTAGATCCTCTTTTGTGACAACAGTAAGTAGATCCTTTAATGTGACAACAGTAAGTAGATCCTCTCTTGTGACAACAGTAAGTAGATCCTTTAATGTGACAACAGTAAGTAGATCCTTTAATGTGACAACAGTAAGTAGATCCTTTAATGTGACAACAGTAAGTAGATCCTTTAATGTGACAACAGTAAGTAGATCCTTTAATGTGGCAACAGTAAGTAGAACCTCTTTTGTGACAACAGTAAGTAGATCCTTTAATGTGACAACAGTAAGTAGATCCTCTTTTGTGACAATAGTAAGTAGATCCTTTAATGTGACAAAAGTAAGTAGATCCTCACATTTGACAACAGTAAGTATATCCTCTCTTGTGACAACAGTAATTAGATCCTTTAATGTGACAACAGTAAGTAGATCGTTATTGTGACATCTGTAAGTATATCCTCTCTTGTGACAACAGGAAGTATTTCCTCTCCTGTGACAACAGTAAGTAGATCCTTTAATGTGACAGAAGTAAGTAGATCGTTATTGTGACATCTGTAAGTAGATCCTCTATTGTGACAACAGTAAGTAGATCGTTATTGTGACATCTGTAAGTAGATCCTCTATTGTGACAACAGTAAGTAGATCGTTATTGTGACATCTGTAAGTAGATCTTCTAATCTGAAGTAAGTAGATCGTTATTGTGACATCTGTAAGTAGATCTTCTAATCTGAAGTAAGTGGATCGTTATTGTGACATCTGTAAGTAGATCCTCTATTGTGACAACAGTAAGTAGATCGTACAGTGTTGTTCATTGAAATTAAGAAACAGGACAACAGTTTCTTACAGATGATGGGAACACCATATCATCATCATGTGCCATACTGGTTGGCGTAGGCAATCATGCCCTTCGACAATCCTCTATCTACAATGCATCGTATCAGTTCTGTTGTAGACTGTGTTCCGAGCCATGACACCAAGCTATCCAGTATTTCTCTCTTTGTCGTTCGCGATCTATCTTTCCCCGTTTTCTTTTCCAGTTGTAACCAAGTATTTCAACTTTCCTCTTCGCATGATGTTCCCGAAAAATGTTGATTATTTCTTATGTGATATTTATTATGAGCTGCCTTTTTCTGTTGGCCTCTTTAAGAATTTCCTCATTGGTCTTTTTAGCTGCCCAGGAAACTTTCAAGGTTCTTCTGAGAAATCCCATCTCTGTGGCCTCTAATCATCTTTTCATTTGTTTGTTTATTGTCCATGTGTCGCTTCATTCGGTCTGAAGTGGCTCTAAACAGCACCGATGAACTCTCTTTCTCACTTCTGTTGACATAGATATGTTGCGTTAGACGCTATGAACAACATATAGCGCCTGAATTAAAATCAACAACATTAAGAAGTTTCTCAAACTTTGACAACATACTTTATTGACTGAAAACAAAAAGACAATTCTGTTAAATTTTGTCAGAAAAAAAAACGTTGAAAATAAAATTGTTCAGCAAAGAAGTTGTTGGGTGTGGGAGGGGAAAAAGGGGGGGGGAGAGCTGCGGGGAGTGAAAATGAAAATCCTAACCCAAATGTTCAAAACACGAGCTCCGCCCCTGACTAAAACAGTTGATATCATTACTTGTAAACACAACAGCTACGGGCGACGATTACAGTTCCGACTTTATAAAGTCCAGAAACTATTGGATAAAGCAGACGCGTTTTCTACAAGTGACGTTCCCAAACGTAGCTAGGTCATGTGACTATATCACCAGTTGAACCCAGTCCAATATTTCTTCTTGCTCGCTAAAACCGTTATTCAACAAATTGTTCTTTAAAGATTAACCCACCTTTTTGTGTTACGATTTGAGTTCACCTGTTAATCTCTAGCGACTAGTCAACAAGGATTTCCATCAGCTATAAATAGAAGTCTGTTCTATTTTTAGTGTTTGTGTGCAGGGATTCTAAGCCTGCAGTAATTAGGGGTTCCCACTCTGTGATTAGAGAGATATCCAACAATAGAATCACCCATAGTGTTACTACACTAATTAAACACCGTACGGTCACGTTTCTGTGACAGTTTATTTATGTTCTATTAATGCTTGTAGCAAATATAATTCATATCAGATTATTTCATGGGAAAGTTGAACAAAAAAATGCTCTATGACATGTGTATGATGTGTGTATAACATGCGTATGATGTGTGTATGACATGTGTAAGTGAGTTCGTTTGATTGTGGGTGTACCCGGGCTTTCTTACATTCTTATTATGTACCTGGCATCCAAAGATGTTTGACAAGAATCTAGAAATCACTAATGTGTGCTACATTATTAATGTGTGCCTAATTATTAGTGTGTCAAGTTATTAATGTGTGCCAAATTATTCATATGTGCCAAGTTATTAATGTATGCGAAACTATACATCTTTCCGTCTCTTTAAGGGACAGGCAATCTGCCTTGATGAGGCAGTAGCTATAACATTTCGATACTTTGGGAATCAAACTTGGCACAAGGAGGATGGGGCAGCTGAGAGGTCGGATTAAGAGTTTGTGTATCCAGGACGTAGGAGATGAGGCAAGAAAATCGTTGTAGGGTCTCAGAAATGTGGTATTACAGAAGATTGTTGAGAGTACTAAGGATAACTTCACACAACAATCAGGATGCCATAAAAGAAACAACAGCAAAAAGAAATAAAAGTAAATCCGATCCCCAACAACAGCAGGAAACAATCATTATCATTTGGTGAAGGGGACAGCTGGAGTATAAGTAGACAGCAGTAAAATTAAGGTAGAAGAGTTAGAGGAAGCGGAGAGAAAAGACATAAGAGAGATCAAGGGAGAGGATTGGTTGGAAGTCAACAGTAGAATTAATATACAGCTATAGTTTTATGGAGAAACATGGTCGCCTACGCCAACAGAGACGGTGCTTCATTATGATGATAACCAGCACGCTACATACGTCATCAGGGCTCTTACATTGTGTCATCAGTTGAGAGTGTCACAACACCTATGAGCCTACCATCAGTGCTGTGATTAGTAATAAGTAACGAGTAACAAGGGTGTCCGGTTAGCGCAATCGATAGGCGGTTGGCTTACCACGGCAACAGCCGGGGTTCGTACCCTGGCGAGGACACCTGGGTTTTACTAATTCCCTAAAAATTAGTACCTCTGAAGTCGGAGTAAATCTGCCTGCATGGCGAGGGGCATCGTGTAATGGGATAAAACAGACTTTACACGCAAAATTCAGTCCCACAAAATTGAGTGGGTGGGACTTCGTCAGAGGTCAAAGCTGACGAAAGCGAACGAACGAACGAGTAACAAGCATCAAAGAACAGGTTGGCGAGGATAGAGGAGGGTGGGTATAATAATACAGAAGAAGAGTTAACGGCAGAGTCGTGGTTGCCACTGTTAGCACTACAGATTGGTTATTTTATGGTTATTTGGTTATGGAAGGCCCCGGTATCACTGCAAACGGATTAAAATCCATAATTGCCCAACCGCCCGTGTTAGCGTAATCATCCGAATATCTCATCTCCCAAACAAAGAAAGGTAACTGTAGTCCCCATCGTAGCAGTCTCAGCACACGCCAAAAGACATAAGGCGAAACCGCGCAGAAAGTGAACACATCCAACTGTTCCCTGTCATACGATATCATTACTCATAGTAAACAATTGAAATATCGAAACATGATCAAAACGGATGAGACACACAGCTCACGGTGTGCACAGAGCACTTAACTCAGTAGTTCCTGCAACAAGCCGGACTTGGAATATGAGGAAACTGCAACAAGGAACACTTTTCATGCATAGCCTTCAATTGTTCCCGCCGCCTATCCGCCATATACCGGAAGTTCACGTCCTCTTGAAAATGATGATCGTCGTATTTTCTTAAAAATATATAGCGCTTGATGATGTTAGGCCATCGTTGCTGATAGCACTACAGTTTGTTTGAACCAAACAATTTCAGTTCATGAAATCTCTGGAAGTTACCCTCCGATTTGTTTTTACACTTCATCGTTACTCTAACCAGTCTCACTTTATAACAATTCTTATGGGTCTCATTTTCAGTGATGTTGATGTGTTATTCATCGACTGTCCACACCTGACATTGGTAGCATAGAGGTAATAACAGAGTATTTAGAAATGCTTTTTATTTGCTTACATATTAAATTAATATTTCATGTTCATTGCTGTTTGGTAATTTATGTTATTTTCTGCACGGATTTGTTTGCAGCCTGTTTACTGTTCTCTCGCCAGTGAAGGAACTTTCTAGAGGATTGAACTGTCTTGTTTGGTTTAATATCTTGCCGGTGATGTTTTTTTTGTGGTGGATTTCGGTTTAATGACATACGTCTGTCTTCTGCTTGTTTATCTGCATGCTGTATCTTTATATTGTACTTCATGTTGTATCATCAGCATTGTGCCACCCACACCCCACCAGGACCATACCTTAAGCGTTGTGACCACACATCAACTAGGACCATACCCTGAGCGAGCGGTGTGCCTACCACACCCCAACTAGGACAATACCTTCAGGGTTGTCACTTCCACACCCTCAACTAGGACCATACTTTGAGCGTTGTGACTCCCACACCCTAAACTAATATCATACCTTCACCGTAGTGACACCCACACAACAACTACGACCATACCCTGAGCGTTGTGACTCCCACACCCTAACCCGGACCGTACCTTCAGCGTTGTGACTCCCACACCCCAACCAGGACCATTGTTAAAAGCTGAACTAAAATTACTCACATGCCAGACAAACATAGTTGATGGCGTCCCTAGTTGTTATTTTCAATTCTTATCTTGACCGTTAATTTTGTTTGCTCACTGATCGACATTTGTCGATACGTCCGGCTCTTCGAATGTTCACATGGCTCCTGAATTTTTATCATTGTGTCCACTGTGTTTTTCCAGGAAAAAAGATAAATTTAAGAGCAGTATGGACAAGTTGCACACGTAGGAAAAAAAAAGGGAGATAGAAATATATTTGTTATGTGTTTGCTTTTTGATCATTAATGTTTCGCATTGCGACCTGAGAAAACAAGTAATGGTCATGTCGAAAGAATGATCATCACCATAATGCAATATAAAATAAACAAGACAAATCTGCAACAAGTGCAAATCGCCAAATATTTCGGCACAACATTGACATCAGTCACAAGATGCAGCACGGAAATAAAAATATGTCTTTTGCTCATCGCCTATCTCCCTTTTAAGTATATGCTTTGTATGGTAAGGAATCACATGTCATTCTTACTAAATCCAAGCCAATTTATTATATATGTTTTTCTGTGTGTAGCTTAGGATTGGCTCAGTGCCTACTCTTTCCCTTGTAATATCATTTCTGAATCTGCCTTTTGTGGCCACTACAAGCATTTTTCTCAGATATCGCATCTCTGTGGTGACATTGGTAGTGTAATGTTAAAATGAATACACTCTCTATAAGATAGTTCTTGGTGGTAACAGATATTAACTTGCGTTAAGCATTGGCGAAAGCTGTCCCACTATTTGGTTTGTGTCGAAGTAAAGCTGTCCCAATATTTGGTTTGTGTTGAAGTAAAGCTGTTCCAATATTTGGTTTGTGTTGAAGTAAAGCTGTCCCAATATTTGGTTTGTGTTGAAGTAAAGCTGTCCCAATATTTGATTTGTGTTGAAGTAAAGCTGTCCCAATATTTGATTTGTGTTGAAGTAAAGCTGTCCCAATATTTGATTTGTGTTGAAGTAAAGCTGTCCCAATATTTGGTTTGCTTACTTACATTAAGAGCATTACTTCTAAAAGTTCAAACTGACCTTCGCTTCAAGAAATAGCCAAGGTGGAGAAGCAGTTAGTGCCCTGGCTACAGCCACAGCCCATTTGAAAGAATCTCTATCTCTAGCCAGATCTCCCATTTCTTCTGTTGTCATCTTCAAGGTCTGCGTGATGTCTTGTAACCACCATCTTAGTGTTCTGCCTCTGATGCGTCGATCAGGAACCATGCCTTCTATTATTGTTCTTTCCAGCCTGCTGTATCTTTTAACGTGGCCATAGTATTTTAATTTCCTCTATAGAATGGTGTTCACAAAAATAACATCAGACGGAAGATGTACAACATAAATAAAAAGCAGAATAGCTCAGGCCAAAATAGCATTTCAGAAAATGAAAAATGTCTTATGCAGCAAAAATATGTCAATAGAAGTAAGAAAGAGCGCTCATCGGTGCTATATAGAACAAATTCTGATTTACGGAAGCGAATCATGGACAGTAGACAAACAAATGAAAAGACGATTAGAGGCCACAGAGATGGGATTTCTCAGAAGAATGTTGAAAGTTCACTGGACAGCTAAAAAGGCCAATGAGGAAATACTCAAAGTGGCCAACACAAAAAGGGAACTCCTAAAAAACATCAGAAAGAAACAATGAGAAGAGGAACGTTGGAATACTTGGTTACAAATGATAAAATAGAAGGAAAGAGAGATCGCGGACGATAAAGAGAGAAAATACTGGATAGCTTGGTGTCATGGCAAGGAAAACAGTCAACAACAGAACTGATACGATGCACTGTGGATAGAAGATTGTGAAAGGACATGATCGCCTACGCCAACCGGTATGGCACATGATGATGATGAGAATGGTGTTTATAAGCCAGTTCTTTGTAATTGTTAAATCTGTTAATGTCTTCATTTTTCTTGTTCATTATTCACGGTATATTAAGAATTTTTCTGTAGCATTTTGTTTGGTATGATTCAATTTTTCTCTTTATGTTTGCGAGATTATCCATAACTTATAACCATATGTTGCTCACGAACATACATGCCACCAGTAAGTTCAATGTCACTGTCTTGCTGGTGTTGCGTCACATGTTCTTCATGACATAACATTTTTGTGTTGCTATTGCTACTCTTCTTTCGATCTCTTTCTATCATTGTCCATTGTGTGGGAGACTGGTTGGTCTCGAGGCAAGACGCCGGCCTCGAGACAGAGAGGTTGTGGGTTCAAATCCCGGCTACACCGGTTGGGATTTTTATTTATGATTTCTCTCTGCGGCAACCACCCTTGCTCTCAGCAGCGATGCCGGGCTTGAAACGTCAATTACTCATCGATGGAAAAAATATGAGTACCTCCGAAGTCGGAGTTATCTGCCTGTGCGGCGAGGGACCCCTGTGCACGCGGCTGCCAGGGAAAAATGGATTAACTCGCAAAATTCAGTTCCTAAAACGCTGGCGAACGAAAAAAAAACTTCCAATGTTAGTTACTACAGATCGCAGATATTCCTAATTTATTAAAATTCCAAGTTATTCACTGTTGATGATGACGTTGGGTTGGCTTTTAGTCTCTTCCATGAAGATTATCTAGTACATCCTCTACCCAGCCTTAAACACCTCATGAGACCTCTGTTTCTGGACAGTGACGATAATAATGGCCATGTGTTGACAACACTATCTAGGAAATAAGTCAAATGAGCTGCGCATAGAAACGTGACTGCTAGCACGATATTCCCACTACAACCGTGTTGTAGCGCCATTCTTTCATCTTCATCATTCCGTAAACAATTAGTATTCACAATCACAAAAATATTACAACAGCTCTGCATATTTGACCCTCTCTGTCTCTCTCTCTCTCTCTCTCCTGTCCTTGACTCACATTTAATGAGGACGTAAGAGTAATGCATCGAAGCTGATCTCACCTCCTTGTGTATGCGTGTGCACGTGTGTGTGTGTGTGTAAGCGCGCCAACATTTAGCACAGCCTCATTGATGTATCACTTTTGTTCGATTTTATTGCGTGCGCCATTATTAAGGAAGCTAAAGTTTCCCAAACATAAAATAAAGAAAGCAAATATATATGTTGACGCCCACAAAGCGAGCTGATAATTCACATATCAAGCATCGATATTGTCGTTCAACGTTAGTGTTGTCTGACAATGGTACTTTAGTCGATTTGTTTACTTGTGTCTTTCCATGAAATAAAATACTGAAACATCTTCTCCTACCTACTCATAGTTTTAGAAGAAACTATTACAAACTGTAATAAGTTTGTGGTTTGAAATAGATTACTGCATCTCCCGAAACTGCCGTGTTCTCAACCTTTGATATTTTTATTACGATCATTAACTACTAAAATATCATCTGTACATAAATATTTACTTTCGCTAAAATGTTCACGTTGTGTATGTGATGTCACAAGTTGGAACCACTTCTATAAATTATCAACTTAAGAATGAGTGGAATGTACTAGGCTCGGGATATCTTCATCCATCAATGTTGGAAAGTTTCCCAGATTAAAACTAAAATGCCACTTTGAGATGGAAATAACCATCCGTGAATAGTGAACTGTTTTATGTTTGTTCTCAGATGGACTTGACACAGTCGACCAAGCATTGAAAATGTGTACCGGGGTTGGTAAGGGAAAGAGGCTGAAACTGCAAGGAAAAAAAACTATCAATGGACACACACACATACATAATCCATGTCCCTTCTTCGTTTGCCAACTTGCCTGCAAGTACTCTCCAACATCGGTTACCTTTTTATATTGGTCATACACTTGGACAGCTGCTAGTACATCTTTTAAATTGTTGGTACAATTGGACAGCTGCTTGTACATCTTTTAAATTGTTGGTACAATTGGACAGCTGCTAGTACATCTTTTAAATTGTTGGTACAATTGGACAGTTGCTAGTACATCTTCTAAATTGTTGGTACACTCGGACAGCTGCTAGTACATCTTCTAAATTGTTGGTACAATTGGACAGCTGCTAGTACATCTTCTAAATTGTTGGTACACTCGGACAGCTGCTAGTACATCTTCTAAATTGTTGGTACACTCGGACAGCTGCTAGTACATCTTCTAAATTGTTTGTACACTCGGACAGCTGCTTGTACATCTTTTAAATTGTTGGTATACTCGGACAGCTGCTAGTCAATCTCTTGCTGACTCTGCCACCATCATCAGCACTGTGTTCCGATAGCTCGTTGATTATTCCCCCTCTCCCATAGATCTGCTTCTACGCGCCGTCATGTCTATTTACATCTCCAAAACAATTCACTTATCAAATCTTCTCCTTTTTCATTAATTTATATTTTATCCAAATTTCCTTTAAATCTACTTTATTTAATTATTTCCTTTCTGTGAAATTTGCCATTTATCTATATTTCCACAATTTATCTCCCTCTGTTTTGTGTTTATTTACTGTCTATACGCTTTTCCATGCCTGTACTTGCATGCCACGCATCGCACTAGCCAATAAATGCTTTCAACAAATAGACGAGCATCAGGAGGTTGGAAGCGCTCATTAAACAAACAAAGCTTAGATTGTTCTAGTCCGGTGTGATACCAATGCTATCATATGAACGTGGAGGATTGACATCCATCCAGACTTGTGATAGGAGATTAAAGGCCTTTGAAACCTTAGCTTTAGTTTAGTTGACAGGCCACATCACTACACATCTGACACGTCTGTAAATGCACAAATCTGTTCCGGAGGATATCCAGCAACGTGTAGCAACTAACGACACCGGTGTTGTGTTGGTTAATAAATCTCCTTTGGATTCGTATGTAGCGCTCTCGTCTGTCATCTTCCCCTTGGACATAAAAATAAATGCCTTTGAAGAAGAAAAAATCACTGTCTACGTAATACCTCAAACATAAGCTGAAAATAATACATTTCAACGAGCTGATAACAGATGAATCTAAATAAGAATGCGTGTTGCAGGCTTTATAAGAAGAAGGTGGTGGGAATACATTGCTGATGTGAATGAAGGAAGAAGTCCTAGCCAGACATCCTTGTGGACACCATCTGGTACAAGAAAACAAAGAAGACCAAGAGGAGCAGAACACTTACTATGGAAGGCTCCACTATGGGACAAAGAAACAACCATGAACTACAAGAACTAGCAACAAATTGTTCATCTTGGAGAACTATGTCTTCCGTCCTATGTGTCGTTTTCGGGGTGAGAGGAAAATGAATGAGGTGAATCGATGTCTTAATCCTGATAACTAAACGTTACAATGCCTCAGATCGGAGGTCAACAGTCTAAAACTAAAACAGACACTCGACAATTGAGATAAGAACAAAATATTACGATGTAGCCAACGCTGTATATTTTGTACCATCATCATCATCTTCGAGTGCCGTCTCCGCATCGAATGTTGGCTACCATGGGACTCCATTCTGCTCTGTCTCTTGCTTTGATGGTGCCGGCTGTCTTAGGCTGACTTGTCCATATTTTGATCTTACTCGCCCATGTTGGTCTGCCTCTACCTCCTTTATCTTGTATTTTCCCTTCCAAGATTACTTTTAGTAGGCTGTTGTGTCTTTTAACATGCCCCAAAAATCTAATTTGTCTTGTTTGAATTGTGTTTAGTAGTTTTCTTTTCATTTTTAGTTGTTTTAGGACTTCATCGTTTATTTTCTTTTCTTTCCATCCAGTTTATTTGTTACTTTATTAAAGTGATATTGAGAAACTCTTGTGTATTACTTACATTATTATTGTAATGTCTTAATACTTGTGAAGCATTTCATCACTTCCTGTTGCGTCTGAGAGTTTAAGCTCTATACAACAACATTTTGACTGCTATTAGATTTTTTCAAGATAATTTTATTATTTTTAACTATGCATAAACTTTAACATGCGAGCAGGATATACATCGAGATGAGCTCGCGAACTAGAGAGCTGAGTAAATAAATGTGTCAGCATCCTCAATACTTGTAGTATCTATTTCTACTCTCCATTTATTGTGTCTGCATCTACTACAGGTTTATAGTGTCTACATCTACTATCTCTGTCAATGAACGACAATCTAGATAGATCGTGTGATTTATTCTCCCTGTCAATAAGTATACAGAATACTGTAGTACTTCAACAAGGTGTAGCCAGCCCCGCAGCTACACTCCACTTGAATCTGTGAGAAAGTTCACCTATTTCGGTTCTATGGTCACAACCAATATCTCCATTGAAGAAGAAATAAATTCCCGAATCGGAAAGACAGCCTCCTCCACATTTGGTAAACGTAAAGATAGAGCATAGACCAACACCAAATTAACATTCAGGACAAAGATTCAAATTTACCATAGTTGTGTGCTTAGTACACTTCTACAGGGATCAAAAACTTGGACTACCTATGCGGGGCAGGAGAAAAGGTTAAACATATTTCATATTCGTTGCCTTCGAAAGACTATAAACATCAAATGGCAGGACAAAGTAACCGACTCTAATGTCTTACAACGAGCACAACTCCCATCCATCATGGTCACACTTAGGAGTCGTAGACTAAGGTGGCTGGGCCATGTAACAAGTAAAAAGAGGGGCAAACATTAGTATTCCCAAACAAATATATAACTTATAATAAATTAATTAATTGAGGGAATTCTTTATCAGTGAAATAAACTTAGAAAATCTGGATGCAGATCCGAGCACATGGAGAACAAAATTTAAAAAAGGCACAGCAACTTTCAAGGCAGCGTTGATATCAAATTGAGAAAACAAAAGGCGCAGGAGAAAGGAGACGAGGTCAGACACCACAAATACATCTTGTTCATTCTGCTGATGGAGCTGTCTATCCAATATTGGCAGATTCCGTCACGAGTTAAGCTGTTCAGCAAAGCAGTATCCAGCACAGGACACTAATATTTTACCAAACTAGCTCTTTATGGTATATATCTAAGGTGACCATATTTTTGAAACCCTAATCCGGGACAGATTAATTTCACTTAAATTTTCCATCAATAAAATGACATTTCTTCCGTCTTTTTCAGGTGAATAATCTATCTATCTATCTATCTATCTATCTATCTATCTATCTATCTATCTATCTATCTATCTATCTATCTATCTATCTATCTATCTATCTATCTATCTATCTATCTATCTATCTATCTATCTATCTATCTATCTATCTATCTATCTATCTATCTATCTATCTATCTATCTATCTATCTATCTATCTATCTATCTATCTATCTATCTATCTATCTATCTATCTATCTATCTATCTATCTATCTATCTATCTATCTATCTATCTATCTATCTATCTATCTATCTATCTATCTATCTATCTATCTATCTATCTATCTATCTATCAATCTATCTATTGACCTTTCGAGCCGTAGCCGGCCCATAGGGCGTAGACAAAGATACTCCTTCTCCTATATGAATTTTTGTTCTAGCAGTTTTCAATTCTTTTAAAGATATTTTATCAAATCACGCCATTTGTCTCTGTTCGGTGCAAGCAGCTCTATCTCATTGAGGGAGCCGATTCCTGCTGCTCTTGCCTCTCTCATCATTGTTCTTCTCAGTGTCTCTCTGGGTCTTCCTCTTTTCCTCTTACCTGTTGTTTCCCACATGCGGGCTTGCTTTGCCTTTCGGTTATTATCTCTCCTCATCACATGTCCAACATATGACCATCGTCGTTTCTTTATTACTGAAGATATTAGTGGTTGATTGGCGATTTCTCTAATTTCCTCGTTTGTTTTGAATTCGTTCCACGCTATACCAAGTATTTTCCTTAAACATTTATTTTCGAATGCGTTCAACTTTGTTTCTATGTCTCTTGTTGTTTTCCAGCTTTCACGCGCATACGTAAGGGTTGATAGTACATTTGATTTGAATAGTCTAAGTTTTGTGTTTGTGCTGATGAGTTTTGATTTCCACAACGTTTCAAGGCTTCTGAAAGACATTGCTGCTTTAGCTATTCTGATTCTAATTTCTTTGCTTGTATCCCCTTCTCGATCAATGGGACTTCCAAGATAGAAAAAGTTATTGATCTCTTCCACTTTTTTATTCCAAAAGTGAATAATGCATATATTTTAAAACTAATTAAAACGCCTAACAATATAGGCTTACAAAACGTTATCTGGAGATAAATAAAAACATTCAGTGATACTCACTTAAATTGAAGGTGAAGCAGAGTTGCTGTACTTTTCTGATCAGTGTTTCAGTATACAAGATTTCAAACTTGGAACGCATTTTACTGTCACTGTTTCGCCAAGTGAACAGCCAGTTCAACTTTTTAAACATTTTCTACACAACAAGGAAATAATGTCTATTTTAAGGTCGAAGAGACGTTTACCATATTGGCACAATTGGTAAACGTTTGTGTCCCTAATGTATTTTAACAAATGCGAGACAAAAGCTAAAAAGTCGGCCAAAATCGGGACAAATTTGGGACAGTAACAAATCCGGGACAAAGGTTGAAAAAACAGTAAAAAATCTGGACTGTCCCGGAAAAATTGGGACGTCTGGTCACCTTATATATATATAATATATCTAATTTCTTTATTATATAATCTATCTCTTTACGATATATACAATCTCTTTATGACATTTACTATCTCTTTATGATATATACTATCTCTTTATTATATATATATACTATCTATTTATGATACATAATATCTATTTATTATATATAATATCTCTTTATTATATATATTATCTATTTATGATATATACTATCTCTTTATGATATATACTATCTCTTTATGATATATAAGTAAGTAAAGTAAAGTACCCCGTCACGCCAAGTGGCGTATAGGGAATATGGTGTTAGTGACCATAAATTTTACAGACCTTCGGCACATGATTTTTGGGGTAATGTGGTCGGTATTACGCCCGTGCCGTTTTACTTTCCCAGAAAAAATTCAGGTACCCATTAAAGGCTGGGTGAACCCGGAAGCCGTCGGTTGGGATCGAACCCTACCTCTTGTCCTTTGTAGTCCAGTTCACTAACCACTGAGCTATCGCGGTTCCCTTTATGATATATACTACCTTTTTATTTTTTTCTATTATCTCACACCTATTCCTAATTATAATGAGTCTGTACTTACATATGTTATCATGATATTAATCATCATCATTGTAGTTCTTCAGTGTTACTCTAATCTCTTCCTTAGTTGGGATTTTTATTTATGATTTCTTTCTGCGGCTACCACTCCTGGTCTCAGCAGCGAGACCCGGCTTGAAACGTCAGTTACTCATCGACGGAAAAAAACATGCATACGTCCGAAGTCGGAGTTATCTGCCTGTGCGGCGAGGGACCCCTGTGCACACGGCTGCTAGTGAAAAATGGATTAACACGCAGAATTCAGTTCCTAGTCTCTAAGGACTTTGTCAGAGTTGAAAGCTGGCGAACGCAACAACAACAACAACAACAACAACAACAACAACAACAACAACAACAACAACAACAACAACAACAACAACAACAACAACAACAACATTTCTTCCCTGACTACATTGTAACACCTCACGAAATGCTTGAATCCCTAAATACCGCAACCTAGGGTAATTTCATAACGTTGTTTCATATTTTTGTAATTTACAACAGCAATTTCATGTTGATGTCTTTACCAAGCAGTCTCATCCAGTCCTCTTCTGACAACTTTCAACTTCCATTAATTTCCTGACATGTGTTCACTGGGAGCACGTGACACGCCTTTGACCGTTTGTCACTGACGTCACCAAACAGTGGATCTCACTTAAGGAGACATCTGTGATCAGTGGCTAGACCAACTCACTCAACATATAATGAATCACACAATATGAAGACCTTTACAACTTGCGGATGAGGTAGGACTAGACTAACAAATGATTCGACGGTATGAGGTCATCAACTAACAAAAACAGTGTTCAGCTGGGGAGAGGAACAAACACAAACAGTGTTCAGCTGGGGAGAGGAACAAACACAAACAGTGTTTAGCTGGGGAGAGGAACAAACACAAACAGTGTTTAGCTGGGGAGAGGAACAAACACAAACAGTGTTCAGCTGAGGAGAGGAACAAACACAGTGTTCAGCTGGGGAGAGAAACAAACACAAACAGTGTTTAGCTGGGGAGAGGAACAAACACAAACAGTGTTCAACGGGGGACAAACACAAACAGTGTTCAACGGGGGACAAACACAAACAGTGTTCAACGGGGGACAAACACAAACAGTGTTCAACGGGGGACAAAGTATAAAAAAGAATACATAATAGTTTCCTAAATGACAGCCACAAGGATTGCTATCCTGATATTATTGGTAAGGTCATGTGTAGACGATTGCAACAATTATTTATTGGTAATTTCCCCACGAAATTTCCTGACATTAATGGTAAGATCATGTGTAGATGATTGCAACAATTATTTATTGGTAATTTCCCCACGAAATTCACAACGTGCCATCAATATCAAACACTTGTTGGGGGGGGGGGGGACGAAGAATGAAGATAGGGGTGGTTAAAGTCACCAGCTCACAGGTTTTGATATTTAAAAAAGTCAAGAGCCCCCGTCACGCCAAGAGGCGTATAGGGAACATTGTGTTAGTGAGCATCATTTTTAGAGACGTCTGGCACATGGTTTTTGGGGTAATGTGGTCGGCATTACGCCCCAACAGATTTACTGTCTCAGAAAAAAATCCGGTACCAATATAAGGCTGGGTGAACCTGGGAGCCGTAGATCAGAATCGAACTCGAAAAAAATCCGGTACCAATATAAGGCTGGGTGAACCTGGGAGCCGTAGATCAGAATCGAACTCGACCTCTTGTCCTTGGTAGTCCAGTTCACTAACCACTGAGCTATCGCGGCTCCGTGATTTTGACTTAAGTGGACATACATTAGTTTATAAATTGTTATTATACAAGGTAAAAGAGGCAGAGGCCGATCAAGACTAACATGGAAGAGTAACATCAAAAGATGAACAAGCCAACCTATGACAATCTGAACCATTAAAGCAAGAGACAGAGTGGAATGACGCTCCATGGTAGCCAACCTTCGATGCGGAGACGGCACGCAATGACGAAGATGAAATTATTTTGTGAGTGCAAGTAACCTCAAGCCTGTACGCCATCGTCCACATGGAGCTGCGCATTTTCTTCTTATGTTGTTTCCATAATTATGCAATGTTATGTTGACTTATATAATGTTGCCTTATATTATGTTGTCTCATGTTATGTTGCCTTATGTTATGTTAATTTGGTTATATTATGTTATGATCAACATTGATATACTCCGGATACATCCATAGGTGCTGCTCCAATATTCTCAAGGTCTACGTCAGCGCACAGCTAGTTAACTGTTCAAGTTTGGCTGATAATCCCGTTCAATTATCCATAATATATCCACCAAGTGTTAACAGTTCGTTTGTTTTACTTGTGGTATATACTTCAACTGACCGAAACTATATTTCTAATTGATTTCAAATATTTCGCCCCAAAATTATTTAAAAGATTTTTTTAAAATAAAAAGTGTATCTGTCCATTCCCGCTAATCCTCCCTCCCCCAATAAAAACAGGCCCAACGTTCGTGGAAATTTGATCTCAGTTTTCTTTTCAAAATGTTATCTAAAGTCACAAATTAAATTTGTTGAAATAGAAAACATTGAAATCAAAAGAGTCCTTGATTTATTCCAGAATGATAATAATACAAGTTACAGGTAACAAGACCGATAAATAAATAATTCATTCCGACAAAGGTTATGTCACAGATATGCAACTTTTCATGGTCACAAAGAATGAGTACATGACCAGAAGGGTAAGGTTGAAGATCTCCCTAGCAACAGAAGAAAACATCTCCACGGTGCGCAAAGGACAGCAGGGAGATCCGATTAGAAAAAATTTAAAAAAAAAAAAAATTTAGTATCGCCACAGAGAACAACACGTCATCACTAGAAATTTATTCTTATCTAATATAGGAGATAAAGGAGTTCAGTAATTTCTGGATGTTCTAAACCAGTCACTGTGACATGCCACTAAAATGGATCTTCTAAACCAGTCACTGTGACATGCCACTATAATGGATCTTCTAAACCAGTCACTGTGACACGTCACTATAATGGATCTTCTAAACCAGTCACTGTGACATGCCACTAAAATGGATCTTCTAAACCAGTCACTGTGACACGTCACTAAAATGGATGTTCTAAACCAGTCACTGTGACACGTCACTAAAATGGATCTTCTAAACCAGTCACTGTGACATGCCACTAAAATGGATCTTCTAAACCAGTCACTGTGACATGCCACTAAAATGGATCTTCTAAACCAGTCACTGTGACACGTCACTATAATGGATCTTCTAAACCAGTCACTGTGACATGCCACTAAAATGGATCTTCTAAACCAGTCACTGTGACACGTCACTAAAATGGATGTTCTAAACCAGTCACTGTGACACGTCACTAAAATGGATCTTCTAAACCAGTCACTGTGACATGCCACTAAAATGGATCTTCTAAACCAGTCACTGTGACATGCCACTAAAATGGATCTTCTAAACCAGTCACTGTGACACGTCACTATAATGGATCTTCTAAACCAGTCACTGTGACACATCACTATAATGGATCTTCTAAACCAGTCACTGTGACACGTCACTATAATAGAACTTCTAAACCAGTCACTGTAACACATCACTATAATGGATCTTCTAAACCAGTCACTGTAACACGTCACTATAATGGATCTTCTAAACCAGTTATTGTGACACGTCACTATAATGGATGTTCTAAACCAGTTATTGTGACACGTCACTATAATGGATCTTCTAAACCAGTTATTGTGACACGTCACTATAATGGATGTTCTAAACCAGTTATTGTGACACGTCACTATAATGGATCTTCTAAACCAGTTATTGTGACACGTCACTATAATGGATGTTCTAAACCAGTTATTGTGACACGTCACTATAATGGATCTTCTAAACCAGTTATTGTGACACGTCACTGTAATGGATCTTCTAAACCAGTTATTGTGACACGTCACTATAATGGATGTTCTAAACCAGTTATTGTGACACGTCACTAAAATGGATGTTCTAAACCAGTTATTGTGACACGTCACTATAATGGATGTTCTAAACCAGTTATTGTGACACGTCACTATAATGGATGTTCTAAACCAGTTATTGTGACACGTCACTATAATGGATGTTCTAAACCAGTTATTGTGACACGTCACTATAATGGATGTTCTAAACCAGTTATTGTGACACGTCATTATAATGGATCTTCTAAACCAGTTATTGTGACACGTCACTATAATGGATGTTCTAAACCAGTTATTGTGACACGTCACTATAATGGATGTTCTAAACCAGTCACTGTAACACGTCACTATAATGGATCTTCTAAACCAGTCACTGTGACACATCACTATAATGGATCTTCTAAACCAGTCACTGTAACACGTCACTAAAATGGATCTTCTAAACCAGTCACTGTAACACGTCACTGTTCAGTAATTTCTGGAACTTCTAAACCAGTCACTGTAACACGTCACTATAATGGATCTTCTAAACCAGTTATTGTGACACGTCACTATAATGGATCTTCTAAACCAGTTATTGTGACACGTCACTATAATGGATCTTCTAAACCAGTTATTGTGACACGTCACTATAATGGATCTTCTAAACCAGTCACTGTAACACGTCACTAAAATGGATCTTCTAAACCAGTCACTGTAACACGTTACTGTTCAGTAATTTCTGGAACTTCTAAACCAGTCACTGTAACACGTCACTGTTCAGTAATTTCTGGAACTTCTAAACCAGTTATTGTGACACGTCACTAAAACGGATCTTCTAAACCAGTCACTGTAACACGTCACTGTTCAGTAATTTCTGGAACTTCTAAACCAGTCACTGTAACACGTCACTATAATGGATCTTCTAAACCAGTTATTGTGACACGTCACTAAAACGGATCTTCTAAACCAGTCACTGTAACACGTCACTGTTCAGTAATTTCTGGAACTTCTAAACCAGTCACTGTGACACGTCACTATAATGGATCTTCTAAACCAGTCACTGTGACACGTCACTATAATAGAACTTCTAAACCAGTCACTGTGACACGTCACTATAATGGATCTTCTAAACCAGTTACTGTGACATGTCACTATAATGGATCTTCTAAACCAGTCACTGTGACACGTCACTATAATGGATCTTCTAAACCAGTCACTGTGACATGCCACTAAAATGGATCTTCTAAACCAGTCACTGTGACACGTCACTAAAATGGATGTTCTAAACCAGTCACTGTGACACGTCACTAAAATGGATCTTCTAAACCAGTCACTGTGACATGCCACTAAAATGGATCTTCTAAACCAGTCACTGTGACATGCCACTAAAATGGATCTTCTAAACCAGTCACTGTGACACGTCACTATAATGGATCTTCTAAACCAGTCACTGTGACATGCCACTAAAATGGATCTTCTAAACCAGTCACTGTGACACGTCACTAAAATGGATGTTCTAAACCAGTCACTGTGACACGTCACTAAAATGGATCTTCTAAACCAGTCACTGTGACATGCCACTAAAATGGATCTTCTAAACCAGTCACTGTGACATGCCACTAAAATGGATCTTCTAAACCAGTCACTGTGACACGTCACTATAATGGATCTTCTAAACCAGTCACTGTGACATGCCACTAAAATGGATCTTCTAAACCAGTCACTGTGACACGTCACTAAAATGGATGTTCTAAACCAGTCACTGTGACACGTCACTAAAATGGATCTTCTAAACCAGTCACTGTGACATGCCACTAAAATGGATCTTCTAAACCAGTCACTGTGACATGCCACTAAAATGGATCTTCTAAACCAGTCACTGTGACACGTCACTATAATGGATCTTCTAAACCAGTCACTGTGACATGCCACTAAAATGGATCTTCTAAACCAGTCACTGTGACACGTCACTAAAATGGATGTTCTAAACCAGTCACTGTGACACGTCACTAAAATGGATCTTCTAAACCAGTCACTGTGACATGCCACTAAAATGGATCTTCTAAACCAGTCACTGTGACATGCCACTAAAATGGATCTTCTAAACCAGTCACTGTGACACGTCACTATAATGGATCTTCTAAACCAGTCACTGTGACATGCCACTAAAATGGATCTTCTAAACCGGTCACTGTGACACGTCACTAAAATGGATGTTCTAAACCAGTTACTGTGACACGTCACTGTTCAGTAAATTCTGGAACTTCTAAACCAGTCACTGTGACACATCACTATAATGGATCTTCTAAACCAGTCACTGTGACACATCACTATAATGGATCTTCTAAACCAGTCACTGTGACACGTCACTATAATAGAACTTCTAAACCAGTCACTGTAACACATCACTATAATGGATCTTCTAAACCAGTCACTGTAACACGTCACTATAATGGATCTTCTAAACCAGTTATTGTGACACGTCACTATAATGGATGTTCTAAACCAGTTATTGTGACACGTCACTATAATGGATCTTCTAAACCAGTTATTGTGACACGTCACTATAATGGATGTTCTAAACCAGTTATTGTGACACGTCACTATAATGGATCTTCTAAACCAGTTATTGTGACACGTCACTATAATGGATGTTCTAAACCAGTTATTGTGACACGTCACTATAATGGATCTTCTAAACCAGTTATTGTGACACGTCACTGTAATGGATCTTCTAAACCAGTTATTGTGACACGTCACTATAATGGATGTTCTAAACCAGTTATTGTGACACGTCACTAAAATGGATGTTCTAAACCAGTTATTGTGACACGTCACTATAATGGATGTTCTAAACCAGTTATTGTGACACGTCACTATAATGGATGTTCTAAACCAGTTATTGTGACACGTCACTATAATGGATGTTCTAAACCAGTTATTGTGACACGTCACTATAATGGATGTTCTAAACCAGTTATTGTGACACGTCATTATAATGGATCTTCTAAACCAGTTATTGTGACACGTCACTATAATGGATGTTCTAAACCAGTTATTGTGACACGTCACTATAATGGATGTTCTAAACCAGTCACTGTAACACGTCACTATAATGGATCTTCTAAACCAGTCACTGTGACACATCACTATAATGGATCTTCTAAACCAGTCACTGTAACACGTCACTAAAATGGATCTTCTAAACCAGTCACTGTAACACGTCACTGTTCAGTAATTTCTGGAACTTCTAAACCAGTCACTGTAACACGTCACTATAATGGATCTTCTAAACCAGTTATTGTGACACGTCACTATAATGGATCTTCTAAACCAGTTATTGTGACACGTCACTATAATGGATCTTCTAAACCAGTTATTGTGACACGTCACTATAATGGATCTTCTAAACCAGTCACTGTAACACGTCACTAAAATGGATCTTCTAAACCAGTCACTGTAACACGTTACTGTTCAGTAATTTCTGGAACTTCTAAACCAGTCACTGTAACACGTCACTGTTCAGTAATTTCTGGAACTTCTAAACCAGTTATTGTGACACGTCACTAAAACGGATCTTCTAAACCAGTCACTGTAACACGTCACTGTTCAGTAATTTCTGGAACTTCTAAACCAGTCACTGTAACACGTCACTATAATGGATCTTCTAAACCAGTTATTGTGACACGTCACTAAAACGGATCTTCTAAACCAGTCACTGTAACACGTCACTGTTCAGTAATTTCTGGAACTTCTAAACCAGTCACTGTGACACGTCACTATAATGGATCTTCTAAACCAGTCACTGTGACACGTCACTATAATAGAACTTCTAAACCAGTCACTGTGACACGTCACTATAATGGATCTTCTAAACCAGTTACTGTGACATGTCACTATAATGGATCTTCTAAACCAGTCACTGTGACACGTCACTATAATGGATCTTCTAAACCAGTCACTGTGACATGCCACTAAAATGGATCTTCTAAACCAGTCACTGTGACACGTCACTAAAATGGATGTTCTAAACCAGTCACTGTGACACGTCACTAAAATGGATCTTCTAAACCAGTCACTGTGACATGCCACTAAAATGGATCTTCTAAACCAGTCACTGTGACATGCCACTAAAATGGATCTTCTAAACCAGTCACTGTGACACGTCACTATAATGGATCTTCTAAACCAGTCACTGTGACATGCCACTAAAATGGATCTTCTAAACCAGTCACTGTGACACGTCACTAAAATGGATGTTCTAAACCAGTCACTGTGACACGTCACTAAAATGGATCTTCTAAACCAGTCACTGTGACATGCCACTAAAATGGATCTTCTAAACCAGTCACTGTGACATGCCACTAAAATGGATCTTCTAAACCAGTCACTGTGACACGTCACTATAATGGATCTTCTAAACCAGTCACTGTGACATGCCACTAAAATGGATCTTCTAAACCGGTCACTGTGACACGTCACTAAAATGGATGTTCTAAACCAGTTACTGTGACACGTCACTGTTCAGTAAATTCTGGAACTTCTAAACCAGTCACTGTGACACATCACTATAATGGATCTTCTAAACCAGTCACTGTGACACATCACTATAATGGATCTTCTAAACCAGTCACTGTGACACGTCACTATAATAGAACTTCTAAACCAGTCACTGTAACACATCACTATAATGGATCTTCTAAACCAGTCACTGTAACACGTCACTATAATGGATCTTCTAAACCAGTTATTGTGACACGTCACTATAATGGATGTTCTAAACCAGTTATTGTGACACGTCACTATAATGGATCTTCTAAACCAGTTATTGTGACACGTCACTATAATGGATGTTCTAAACCAGTTATTGTGACACGTCACTATAATGGATCTTCTAAACCAGTTATTGTGACACGTCACTATAATGGATGTTCTAAACCAGTTATTGTGACACGTCACTATAATGGATCTTCTAAACCAGTTATTGTGACACGTCACTGTAATGGATCTTCTAAACCAGTTATTGTGACACGTCACTATAATGGATGTTCTAAACCAGTTATTGTGACACGTCACTAAAATGGATGTTCTAAACCAGTTATTGTGACACGTCACTATAATGGATGTTCTAAACCAGTTATTGTGACACGTCACTATAATGGATGTTCTAAACCAGTTATTGTGACACGTCACTATAATGGATGTTCTAAACCAGTTATTGTGACACGTCACTATAATGGATGTTCTAAACCAGTTATTGTGACACGTCATTATAATGGATCTTCTAAACCAGTTATTGTGACACGTCACTATAATGGATGTTCTAAACCAGTTATTGTGACACGTCACTATAATGGATGTTCTAAACCAGTCACTGTAACACGTCACTATAATGGATCTTCTAAACCAGTCACTGTGACACATCACTATAATGGATCTTCTAAACCAGTCACTGTAACACGTCACTAAAATGGATCTTCTAAACCAGTCACTGTAACACGTCACTGTTCAGTAATTTCTGGAACTTCTAAACCAGTCACTGTAACACGTCACTATAATGGATCTTCTAAACCAGTTATTGTGACACGTCACTATAATGGATCTTCTAAACCAGTTATTGTGACACGTCACTATAATGGATCTTCTAAACCAGTTATTGTGACACGTCACTATAATGGATCTTCTAAACCAGTCACTGTAACACGTCACTAAAATGGATCTTCTAAACCAGTCACTGTAACACGTTACTGTTCAGTAATTTCTGGAACTTCTAAACCAGTCACTGTAACACGTCACTGTTCAGTAATTTCTGGAACTTCTAAACCAGTTATTGTGACACGTCACTAAAACGGATCTTCTAAACCAGTCACTGTAACACGTCACTGTTCAGTAATTTCTGGAACTTCTAAACCAGTCACTGTAACACGTCACTATAATGGATCTTCTAAACCAGTTATTGTGACACGTCACTAAAACGGATCTTCTAAACCAGTCACTGTAACACGTCACTGTTCAGTAATTTCTGGAACTTCTAAACCAGTCACTGTGACACGTCACTATAATGGATCTTCTAAACCAGTCACTGTGACACGTCACTATAATAGAACTTCTAAACCAGTCACTGTGACACGTCACTATAATGGATCTTCTAAACCAGTTACTGTGACATGTCACTATAATGGATCTTCTAAACCAGTCACTGTGACATGTCACTATAATGGATCTTCTAAACCAGTCACTGTAACACGTCACTATAATGGATCTTCTAAACTAGTCACTGTGACACGTCACTATAATGGATCTTCTAAACCAGTCACTGTGACACGTCACTATAATGGATCTTCTAAACTAGTCACTGTGACACGTCACTATAATGGATCTTCTAAACTAGTCACTGTGACACGTCACTATAATGGATATGCAAGTGGGCAATAAGTTTATAATTAATACCTCAAACAAAAACACATACCAGTTCGTCCAAAGAAGAATAAAGTGCACACGCACAATATAAACACGTCTTTCACATGACCTTCATACAACAATCCAATAGCGGGACAATTAACTAAGAGTGCACAAGTCTGTTTCCTATTGTTTCAGACACTGATATTTGATTCACAGCAATAAAGAGCTTAATGGCAGAAACGAGACAGCAATAAAGAGCTTAATGACAGAAACGAGACAGCAATATAGAGCCATATCTTGGACTCGATATCTGCTTCAGTGTGAAACGATGCCCTACGGCAGGTTGAGCGCAGATTTCGTCAATGTTTACATGTTGTCTCTGCTTAACGTCGACTACCGGTTCATTTTTGTGTTAGTGTCTCATCATGTGGGAATTGATGTTGTCTCACTCACTTTAAATGTAGTTTCTTTCATAATCAAAACATGTCTTTGTTCTACTGTATCCTTTTCTCTTCTTTATTCATTTTATTTATACTATTAATTTTCATTTTTTATATTTCTTCTTTTTTAAATTCTTTCTTTCCTTTTCTCATTCTACTTATTCTACCTTTCTATCTATTACTTCCTTTTTTATTTTTTCTTTGCTGTTCTCATTACTTCTTCTTCTGTCTTTCTATTGCTTATTCGTTATTCATTCTCTCCGTTTCTCATTACTTCTTCTTTTTTTTATTTGTTCTTTACTCATTTCTTAGTCCAAAAAATAACAAACTGTACTTCGGGCCACATGTCACTGCGGTTCCTGATTTTTCCGGCCAGGCGCATCCGACTATAACAGGCAATTTGATCTGACAATGTGTGGTTCTTGCCAAAGCCGTTACAAAAGCTATTTAATGTTTCCGATACAACGGTTACCCCATACGAAAGAGGACTTCTATTAATGGCCATACATTTGAATATAGCTACTCTCAAAGAAGAATAGCTAATTTCAGCGGGTCATTTACATAGACAGACTCTTGGTACCAGCCTTAAAACTAATGGAGCAGCAACTAAAGCGGTAAATATTAAGGCCGAAGGATATTGTCTCATGCTGTGATACACCGCTATAATACACTGCTGTTCAAACTACGCGGTTGAGAGTCAAGATATAGAACAAGCTTTCAGTGTGATCTACACAAACAATTGAGACTCGAGATATAGAACAAGCTGTCAGTGTGATCTACACCAACAATTGAGACTCGAGCTATACAACACGTTGTCAGTGTGATCTACACCAACAATTGAGACTCGAGATATAGAACAAGGTGTCAGTGTGATCTACACCAACAATTGAGACTCGAGATATACAACAAGGTGTCAGTGTGATCTACACCAACAATTGAGACTCGAGCTATAGAACAAGGTGTCAGTGTGATCTACACCAACAATTGAGACTCGAGATATAAAACAAGCTGTCAGTGTGATCTACCCCAACAATTGAGACTCGAGCTTTAGAACAAGGTGTCAGTGTGATCTACACCAACAATTGAGACTCGAGATATAAAACAAGCTGTCAGTGTGATCTACCCCAACAATTGAGACTCGAGCTTTAGAACAAGGTGTCAGTGTGATCTACACCAACAATTGAGACTCGAGATATAAAACAAGCTGTCAGTGTGATCTACCCCAACAATTGAGACTCGAGCTTTAGAACAAGCTGTCAGTGTGATCTACACCAACAATTGAGACTCGAGATATAAAACAAGCTGTCAGTGTGATCTACACCAACAATTGAGACTCGAGATATAGAACAAGGTGTCAGTGTGATCTACACCAACAATTGAGACTCGAGATATAGAACAAGGTGTCAGTGTGATCTACACCAACAATTGAGACTCGAGATATAAAACAAGCTGTCAGTGTGATCTACCACAACAATTGAGACTCGAGCTTTAGAACAAGGTGTCAGTGTGATCTACACCAACAATTGAGACTCGAGATATAAAACAAGCTGTCAGTGTGATCTACCCCAACAATTGAGACTCGAGCTTTAGAACAAGCTGTCAGTGTGATCTACACCAACAATTGAGACTCGAGATATAAAACAAGCTGTCAGTGTGATCTACACCAACAATTGAGACTCGAGATATAGAACAAGGTGTCAGTGTGATCTACACCAACAATTGAGACTCGAGATATAAAACAAGGTGTCAGTGTGATCTACACCAACAATTGAGACTCCAGCTATAAAACAAGGTGTCAGTGTGATCTACACCAACAATTGAGACTCGAGATATAAAACAAGCTGTCAGTGTGATCTACCCCAACAATTGAGACTCGAGAAATAGAACAAGCTGTCAGTGTGATCTACACCAACAATTGAGACTCGAGATATAGAACAAGGTGTCAGTGTGATCTACACCAACAATTGAGACTCGAGCTTTAGAACAAGGTGTCAGTGTGATCTACACCAACAATTGAGACTCAAGATATAGAACAAGGTGTCAGTGTGATCTACATCAACAATTGAGACCCAAGATATAGAACAAGTTGTCAGTGTGAACTACACCAACAATTGAGACTCGAGATATAGAACAAGCTGTCAGTGTGATCTACACAAACAATTGAGACTCAAGATATAGAACAAGGTGTCAGTGTGATCTAAACCAACAATTGAGACCCAAGATATAGAACAAGGTGTCAGTGTGAACTACACCAACAATTGAGACTCGAGCTACAGAACAATCTGTTAATGTTATTTACACCAACAATTGAGACTCAAGATATAGAACAAGCTGTCAATGTGATCTACACCAACAATTGAGACTCAAGATATAGAACAAGCTGTCAGTGTGATCTACACCAACAATTGAGACTCGAGATATAGAACAAGGTGTCAGTGTGATCTACACCAACAATTGAGACTCGAGATATAGAACAAGCTGCCAGTAAAATCTATTCAACAGCTGATACTCAAGATTAGAAAGAAAAATGCTGTTTGATCTACAACAACAACTAATACTGCAGATAAAGAACAAGCTGGCAAGATGATCAACATCAATAACTGAAACTCGTGATATAGAACATGATGTCATTATGATCTACACCACATTCATGACAACCAGCAAGTAACGTTTTGTTGCATTAACTATTTGCTGTAAGCCCTGAACTGTGTTAGATCTGTAACTGAGCAAAACAACATTCTTTGTCTATACTACAGGTTTAACCGCCTTTTTATTCTCCTAATCATTATCCTTTCAGTGCCGAGGAAGATATAGTTTGTTCACATTTGATCTTCAATTGGCCTCTCCAGCTGTCTATTTTCCTTAATGTTTCGAATATTCCATCCATCTGTTTCGTGGTCGGTTCTTGTGTCAGGCATTCTCGTAGCGTTTCATAAAGGCTCCTTGTGTCTTTATCCTGTCTTATCACGTGGCCAAAATCATTTAATCTTTTGTTGCATTATGTATTCTATGGCGGGAATTTTTATCCTCTAGAATGTTCCCGTTGATAAAATCATGATGTGAAATACAGAGATGGGGAAATGTAAAAGGAGTGGATGATGTTGGTGATGAAAGCTCGTGCTCATGAATAAATGGAATCGGCTATTCCAGCAGAAGAGCGCATAATCGTTGCCATAAACCGGCGTGGATCGAACAAACAAGAAGAGAACATTGAACGACATGATATTTCAAACATAGAAAGTGTTTCCTAGATATACATTGACAGCTTGTTGGAATGAAAGACAACGCTGAAAATAAATGGAAGCAAGAAGAAAGAAGAATTAGACAGAAAGATTTTGTTTCTTGTCCTATATCAGTGGTATCCGACGGGATAGAAGGATAACAATATCAACAGGTTGATAAGTGTCATCATCTCACAAAGTACAATCATGGTAGAGACAGTAATAATTTGCTGATCATTGTTGTTGAGTGTGAAGGACCTGCTCTCGACGTGGCTTCAACATTTTGCGATTAATGAAGATACAGGCGAGTTTGCACTTTAAGGTTTCCAGATAAGGTTTCATTGTCAGACGGGTTGCAAGTATTTGTGATATCCTCGTGGTCTACAGTCACTCGTGACGTAGTAGATCGTTTCAAATTATCTCTCCTTTCTAATTTTGTTTATCAGTGTATCTCATTCTGCCAGACACTGTTGTTTTGCTCATTATCCTCGACTGCCTTATCATTTTCGTCCTTGACCTCATGATATAGGGATCCTACTGCAGCGTGGAGGTTGAGTTAGCTCGGGGTCCCCGTGTTCTTGTTTATTGTTACTTTTCCAAGTCTGTCATCACATGCTCTTCACAACTAAGACATCGTGTAACAACCAAAGGTTTCCGTCTTCTCACTTGACAGCCTGGTCAGTGAGATTTATAGTTGGTCATCCTGCCGTATCAATTTAGTTCATTTGAAGACTGACCATGCTCAGGAACACAGGGAAGTGACCTCTTTTTTTATTTTCCTCTCTTGAGTATCTAGCGTATTATCACCATGTAGTTAGATTTGTTAATATATTCTTATATATATATATATATATTTGTGTTTGTTGTTCGTCCAGATGAAGGCCAACTTGGCCGAAACGTCGACTTTTGTTTCGTCCATTACCAGGTAAATCTGTTAGCATACCACTTTTTTCTTCTTCTTTTTTAGTATTGCTAAAATTAACCTCTAATGATCTAACTTGTTGTCCCTGAAACGTTAACTCCTATGCTATAACACAACACATAGATATTAACTTCTTTCATCTTTTATCTAGCTATGCTTATCTATTCAACTTGATACTGACCCTCATCCGCTAGTTAAATGCGAAAAACAAGAGCTCATAGCATTAAGGGCCGAATTCAGATTGTGTCCAGCGCTCTAACCGCTTCAGCTGCAGACTATGATGTCCTCTAGACCAAAAGGTGTCCGATACTAATGGCTAACAATATAACATGGACATTATCACGAACGGAATCTCCCGAGGAGACAGGTCATCCAATAATTTTAACACGTAGGTATGTTTAGAAATCAGAACAGTAAAAAAAATGAAAATAGAACAAAGAACAATAGGTAGCCTGAGTAGAATAGAAGCCGTACTTCTCGACACAGCGCCTTGTCACTAGAGACGTGCGTTACAGCACACTGCTAGATAAGCAACCTAGAAAAAGGTGCAAGGCGTCAGGGAGTAGGGATTCGATCCTGCATCGGGCTAACTATCGTTCTGTGTCGTGGCTAACTATTGTTCTGTGTCAGAGCTGACTATTGTTCTGTGTCGTGGCTAACTATTGTTCTGTGTCAGGGTTAACTTTTATTCGGTGTCAGGACTGACTATTGTTCTATGTCAGGGCTGACTATTGTTCTATGTCGGGGCTGACTATTGTTCTATGTCGGGGCTGACTAATGTTCTTTTTCAGGGTAAACTATTGTTCCGTGTCAGTGCTAACTATTGTTCTGTGTTGGGACTGACTATTATTCTGTGTCAGGGCTAACTATTGTTCTGTTTCAGGGCTGACTATTGTTCTGTGTCAGAGCTAATTATCGTACTGTGTCGGGGCTGACTATTGTTCTGTGTCGGGGCTAATTATTGTTCTATGTCGGGGCTGACTATTGTTCTGTGTCGGGGCTGACTATTGTTCTGTGTCGAGGCTAACTATTGTTCTGTGTCGGGGCTAATTATTGTTCTGTGTCGGGGCTGACTATTGTTCTGTGTCGGGGCTGACTATTGTTCTAAGTCGGGGCTAACTATTGTTCTATGTCGGGGCTAACTATTGTTCTGTGTCGGGGCTAACTATTGTTCTGTGTCGGGGCTGACTATTGTTCTGTGTCTGGGCTTTTTTTTTTTTTTGTGTGATAGCCGACAATTTCTCTGTGTTTTCTTTTGTAAGTGTGTTGTTGTGAGTGTTGTAAATATCTCTCTCCCTCTCTCTCTCTCTCTCTCTCTCTTTCTCTCTTTTTCTCTCCACCCCCCCCCCCGAAAAAAAAAATAATAAAATCAATAAATAAATAAAAATATTCATTTTCCTGAAGCAGGGGCTAGATCTCACCAACTATTTAGATAATGAACAGTCTCGCCAGGTTTCTGTCCGGCCGTCAACATATACCTATCGTCTGAGTCATGACTGCCCGCAGACAGAGAATCAAACCGATAAAACCCACCAACTAGTATGACGTTTACAGCTATAGGAGCTATAGACGGCTGACATCACTCTACCTACAACCACTCCTGCTCGCAAAACTGTTAGCGTCACGCTAGTTGGTTGGATTTCTCATTTTATTTTTCTGGCCGCAGGACTAAGTAAATCTGTAGTTGGCTGTGGTATAGACCAGCTGACGACCTGGTTACACACTTGTTATCTAAACTTAGCGAAGGTCGTTGTCCTTATCGTCACTATGGCCTCCATGTTACTCTGTCAACATGTACATTGTCTCCATTTAGAATTGTATTTTCCTCATACTTAAGAGTTTGTATAGAGGGGATAACTCTTTCTCCACGTTTCGCCGCACAGTGAGTCACTCTCAATTTGATTAGTGTGAACTGTCATCTAGCCATTTTAACAGTGAGTCACTCTCAATTTGATTAGTGTGAACTGTCATCTAGCCATATTCACGGTGATTCACTCTCATTTTGATTAGTGTGAACTGTAATCTAACCATATTCACGGTGAGCCACTCTCAGTTTGATTAGTGTGAACTGTCATCTAACCATATTCACTGTGAGTCACTCTCAATTTGATTAGTGTGAACTGTCATCTAACCATATTCAGAGTGAGTCCAGACTCAATTTCAATTATATTCATAGTGAGTCACTCTCAGTTTGATTAGTGTGAACTGTCATCTAACCATATTCACAGTGAGTCCAGTCATAATTTGATTAGTGTGAACTGTCATCTAACCATATTCACGGTGAGTCACTCTCAATTTGATTGGTGTGAACTGTCATCTAATCATATCCACAGTGACTCAGTCTCAATTTACTTAGTGTGAACTGTCATCTAACCATATTCACAGTGACTCAGTCTCAATTTGATTAGTGTGAACTGTCATCTAACCATATTCACAGTGAGTCACTCTCAATTTGATTAGTGTTAACTGTCATCTAACCATATTCACAGTGATTCACTTTGTTTGATTAGTGTGAACAGTCATCTAACCATACTCACAGTGAGTCACTCTCAATTTGATTAGTGTGAACTGTCATCTAATCATATTCACAGTGAGACACTCTCAATTTGATTGGTGTGAACTGTCATCTAACCATATTCACAGTGAGTCACTCTCAGTTTGATTAGTGTGAACTGTCATCTTACCATATTCACAGTGAGTCACTCTCAGTTTGATTAGTGTGAACTGTCATCTAACCATATTCACAGTGAGTCACTTTCAGTTTGATTGGTGTGAAGTGTCATCTAACCATATTCACAGTGAGTCACTCTCAGTTTGATTAGTGTGAACTGTCATCTAACCATATTCACAGTGAGTTCAGTCTCAATTTGATTAATATTCACAGTGAGTCACTCTCAGTTTGATTAGTGTAAACTGTCATCTAACCATATTCACAGTGAGTCCAGTCTCAATTTGGTTAGTGTGAACTGTCATCTAACCATATTCACGGAGAGTCACTCTCAGTTTGATTAGTGTGAACTGTAATCTAACCATATTCACGGTGAGTCACTCTCAGTTTGATTAGTGTGAACTGTCATCTAACCATATTCACGGCGAGTCACTCTCAATTTGATTAGTGTGAACTGTCATCTAACCATATTCACAGTGAGTAAATCTCAATTTGATTAGTGTGAACTGTCGTCTAACCATAGCCACTGTGACTCAGTCTCAATTTACTTAGTGTGAACTGTCATTTAACCATATTCACAGTGACTCAGTCTCAATTTGATTAGTGTGAACTGTCATCTAACCATATTCACAGTGAGTCACTCTCAGTTTGATTAGTTTAAACTGTCATCTAGCCATATTCACAGTGAGTTCAGTCTCAATTTGATAAATATTCACAGTGAGTCACTCTCAGTTTGATTAGTGTGAACTGTCATCTAACCATATTCACAGAGAGTCCAGTCTCAATTTGATTAGTGTGAACTGTCATCTAACCATATTCACGGTGAGTCACTCTCATTTTGATTAGTGTGGACTGTAATCTAACCATATTCACGGTGAGTCACTCTCAGTTTGATTAGTGTGAACTGTCATCTAACCATATCCACAGTGAGTCCAGTCTCAATTTGATTAGTGTGAACTGTCATCTAACCATATTCAAGGTGAGTCGCTCTC
This sequence comes from Megaustenia siamemsis, assembly GCA_032433765.1. Taxonomy (NCBI): domain Eukaryota; kingdom Metazoa; phylum Mollusca; class Gastropoda; order Stylommatophora; family Ariophantidae; genus Megaustenia; species Megaustenia siamemsis. Next base: position 79,458,749 of record JAVIAB010000050.1, read on the forward strand.
AATTTGATTGGTGTGAACTGTCATCTAACCATATCCACAATGACTCAGTCTCAATTGACTTAGTGTGAACTGTCATCTAACCATATTCACAGTGACTCAGTCTCAATTTGATTAGTGTGAACTGTCATCTAACCATATTCACAGTGAGTCACTCTCAATTTGATTAGTGTTAACTGTCATCTAACCATATTCACAGTGAGTCACTCTCAGTTTGATTAGTGTGAACTGTCATCTAACCATATTCACAGTGAGTCACTTTCAGTTTGATTGGTGTGAAGTGTCATCTAACCATATTCACAGTGAGTCACTCTCAGTTTGATTAGTGTGAACTGTCATCTAACCATATTCACAATGAGTCACTCTCAGTTTGATTAATGTGAACTGTCATCTAACCATATTCACAGTGAGTTCAGTCTCAATTTGATTAATATTCACAGTGAGTCACTCTCAGTTTGATTAGTGTAAACTGTCATCTAACCATATTCACAGTGAGTCCAGTCTCAATTTTGTTAGTGTGAACTGTCATCTAACCATATTCACGGTGAGTCACTCTCAGTTTGATTAGTGTGAACTGTCATCTAAACATATTCACGGTGAGTCACTCTCAGTTTGATTAGTGTGAACTGTCATCTAACCATATTCACGGCGAGTCACTATCAATTTGATTAGTGTGAACTGTCATCTAACCATATTCACAGTGAGTCCAGTCTCAATTTGATTAGTGTGAACTGTCGTCTAACCATATTCACAGTTACTCAGTCTCAATTTACTTAGTGTGAACTGTCATTTAACCATATTCACAGTGACTCAGTCTCAATTTGATTAGTGTGAACTGTCATCTAACTATATTCACAGTAACTCAGTCTCAATTTGATTAGTGTTAACTGTCATCTAACCATTTTCACAGTGAGTCACTATCAGTTTGATTAGTGTAAACTGTCATCTAACCATATTCGTAGTGAGTCACTCTCAATTTGATTAGTGTGAACTGTAATCTAACCATATTCACAGTGAGTCACTCTCAGTTTGATTAGTGTGAACTGTAATCTAACCATATTCACAGTGAGTCACTCTCAGTTTGATTAGTGTGAACTGTCATCTAACCATATTCACATTGAGTCACTCTCAGTTTGATTGGTGTGAAGTGTCATCTAACCATATTCACAGTGAGTCACTCTCAGTTTGATTAGTGTGAACTGTCATCTAACTATATTCACAGTGAGTCACTCCCAATTTGATTAATGTGAACTGTCATCTAACCATATTCACAGTGAGTCACTCCCAATTTTATTAGTGTGAACTGTCATCTAACCATATTCACAGTGAGTCACTCTGTTTGATTAGTGTGAACTGTCATCTAACCATATTCACAGTGAGTCACTCTCAATTTTATTAGTGTGAACTGTCATCTAACTATATTCACAGTAACTCAGTCTCAATTTGATTAGTGTTAACTGTCATCTAACCATTTTCACAGTGAGTCACTATCAGTTTGATTAGTGTGAACTGTCATCTAACCATATTCACAGTGAGTCACTCTCAATTTTATTAGTGTGAACTGTCATCTAACCATATTCACAGTGAGTCACTCTCAGTTTGATTAGTGTGAACTGTAATCTAACCATATTCACAGTGAGTCACTCTCAGTTTGATTAGTGTGAACTGTCATCTAACCATATTCACAGTGAGTCACTATCAGTTTGATTGGTGTGAAGTGTCATCTAACCATATTCACAGTGAGTCACTCTCAGTTTGATTAGTGTGAACTGTCATCTAACTATATTCACAGTGAGTCACTCTCAGTTTGATTAGTGTGAACTGTCATCTAACCATATTCACAGTGAGTCACTCTCAATTTGATTAGTGTGAACTGTCATCTAACCATATTCACAATGAGTCACTCTCAATTTTATTAGTGTGAACTGTCATCTAACCATATTCACAGTGAGTCACTCTGTTTGATTAGTGTGAACTGTCATCTAACCATATTCACAGTGAGTCACTCTCAATTTTATTAGTGTGAACTGTCATCTAACCATATTCACAATGAGTCACTCTCAATTTTATTAGTGTGAACTGTCATCTAACCATATTCACATTGAGTCACTCTCAATTTGATTAGTTTGAACTGTCATCTAACCATATTCACAATGAATCACTCTCAATCTGATTAGTGTGAACTGTCATCTAACCATATTCACAGTGAGTCACTCCCAATTTGATTAATGTGAACTGTCATCTAACCATATTCACAGTGAGTCACTCCCAATTTGATTAGTGTGAACTGTCATCTAACCATATTGTTTTTCATGTCTTATAATATCTAGTTTGATGAAATTCCTTGTTAAATGATCTCAAAATGCATATATAATATGTTCAGTGTTAGATAATATTAAAAAACATGAACAATCTTGTCTCTCAAATCTGTACCGCTAAATTCATAAAAACCGTCCGTACTGAAAGGGTTCAGGCAAGGAAATGTAAATGCGTGAATAAAAGTGGGAAGCTGCAGTAAAGCTGGAGAATTGGACAACAAAAATAGAAAAAACGCTTTACGTAATTGATAGACAACACAAATATGAACGACGTTTCGGCTCAATAATCCTTCAGCAGGATGTAACAAACAATAAACACACACACACATACACACACATACATACACACACATACACACACATACATACGCACACACACATACACACATATACACACACATATACACACACATACACACACACACATACACACACATATACATACACACATATACAGATATGTAAGTAAATAAAAAAATCATACATAGCAAACTAGTAATGAAGCATCGAAAACAAAATAATCGAAACTGATTTAAGAAACGAACAATTATTTTCCCTGTGTCGTGGACCGTGGCCGGAATTTGTATAGACCAAGCCATTTTGCTCATTATGATTTTTGTTAACTTGTATTTATCTTATTAAAATTGAGCAGTAGTATTTCATTGTTGCATTTTTTTTCTTTTGATAAATTATTATTGTTTACTATATAAATTATTGATGTTCGTTTCCTCTGTACTTTGTACTTTGTTCTCACCTGTTCAGCACTATACCGGAGTCTATCTGTAATGTTCTTGTTAGAGCTAGTGTGTAAAATAACTTAACAATTTATGTAACCTATTTAACTATAACCAGTGATGGAAAATGTACAATTGAAATAAATAAAAGAATAGGAATGGCAAAAATTAATTTCAATGCCATGAAAAATATATTAACATCAAAACAAAAAACACCAGGGCTGACACTAAGAATAGCAAAATGTTACATCTTCTCAATATTCCCGTATGGTGCAGAAACATGGACATTAAACCAGACAACAGAACAGAAAATTGAAGCCTTTGAAATGTGGATTTATAGAAGAATAGGTAGAAATGGACGGAAAGAAAAGAAAACAAACGAAGAAGTTTTAAAACAACTAAAAATGAAAAAAAAGAACTACCAAACACAATTAGAGCAAGACAAATGAAATTTTTTGGTCATGTTAAAAGACACAACAGTCTAAGAAAAGTAATATTAGAAGGGAAAATACAAGGTAAAAGAGGCAGATCAAGACTAACATGGACGAGTAACATCAAAAGATGCACAAGTCAGCCTATGGCAATCTGCACCACCAAAGCAAGAGACAGAGTGGAATGGCGCTCCATGGTAGCCAACCTTCGATGCGGAGAAGGCACTCGATGATGATGATGATTTTGCTGTGCGAAAATCGTATAGTTGAATCGATAAACTCACAAACCACCTGCCAGTGACGCTTACAGATGAATGGAGAATCTTTCGAAACATGTGCGTCGGTGTTTTAGTACAACTAGTGTTGAACTTTGGCGTCTATTTCTTAAAGATGTTTTAGAATACTGAAAGCGATGTTGAGAACAGGATGAGCTTATAAGTGATGGTCTCCGTGTTAATTGTGACGTGCCACTTGCTAACGTGATATCCTTCAATCCAACAGTTTTATTTCATTCATTATTTTATACAATCCAAAATTGTATTTCACTCCTTATTTCATATAATCCAATAATTTTACTTTATTCATTATTTTATATAATCTAACAATTTAATTTCATTTTAGTAGAACAGAACTATAAACCCCCACGGTGGTACGGGCCCGCCTCTGTCCGGTAATGAAACACGCTGGCCACTGTTCTGTGTTTGTTCCAGTAATGTCCATGTACGGCTATACTACATATCTCTTATTTTGTTCATATCGGGTGTGTATTGAGAAGAAACGACCAGAGAATTACTAAGCAGTTCTCAAATTGGAAACGTCAGGTCAGAGGAAAATAGGACGACCTTGAAAAACACTGAAACGAACTCTAACAAAAGAGGCAAGGTTGGCAGGCATTGACTTTCTCTCTATATCGAACAAGTCGCCCAGAATAGAAGTAATTGTTGGGAGACTACGAGTCTTACCTGTCGTCTAACGGTACTGGAAGGATCAAGAATGTCAATATATCATCGTCATCGTCATCATCATCATCATCGTCATCATCGTCATCATCGTCATCATCATCATCGTCATCGTCATCATCGTCATCATCGTCATCGTCATCATCGTCATCATCATCATCGTCATCGTCATCGTCATCATCGTCATCGTCGTCATCATCATCATCGTCATCATCATCGTCATCGTCATCGTCATCATCGTCATCGTCATCATCGTCATCGTCATCGTCATCATCGTCATCGTCATCGTCATCATCGTCATCGTCATCATCATCATCATCATCATCATCATCATCATCGTCATCATCATCATCATCGTCATCATCATCATCGGCATCATCATCATCGTCATCATCATCATCATCGGCATCATCATCATCGTCATCATCATCATCATCATCACCATCATCATCATCGTCATCACCATCATCATCATCGTCATCATCATCATCATCATCGTCATCATCATCATCATCGTCATCATCATCATCATCATCATCATCATCATCATCGTCATCACTTACCATGACTTTTGGCGTCAGTGATCATGTCTCTCCACAACGTTCGATCTCAACAGTTATGTATCATTTCTGTTGTTGACCTTCTGCCAAGTCATTCTCTTAAGCTGTGTGGTATTTTTTCTCTTTGCTTCCTTCTATCTCTTCGTCCCTCAATTTCCCCAGATACCACAATATATTTCTTCTGTTCCCTTCTCATTACGTGGCCAAAAAGTAATAATTGTTCCCTAATATCGGAAATTAGCTTTCTTTTTTATGTTAATATATACCAGATTGAAAATAAAATCTTTCTCTTGGGTCTCTTGTCGTTTGCCCAGCTCTATATCGTGGGGATGGGGCTTAACAGTCACCAGGGACTGAAAACCAAGACTGGCCAGGCCTTCCTATACCCAAGCAAGACCACAGTCTGCTCTAGTAAGTTTAAGTGCTGAAGTTGGAGGCAACCAGCCAAAAGGCGCACCACAGCAATCAGGATGCCACGCACTCACGCCAATGGGAAGTATCTCTGTAAGTAAAAACAGATTTGACACTCGCCCAGTGATGGACACTCAGGCAGGTACAGTGCCGAGCCCTCAGTCTAAAGAACCCAACCACTATTACTGGATGCCCTTCGTGGAGTCAGGCGGCGAGAGAATAGAGCTACTGGCCAATCCAAATTAAGACCATTAAAAATAATGTCATAGAATGCTGAAGGCATCAACAGCAAAAGAGGTGGGTGCAGTAAAAAGATGGAGGTGGAAAAAATCTGACATGAAGATCAAGTAAGCGAATACTGCTAGAAGGAACACCATCTAAAGAAAGACGTGGCCTTGAAGATTAGGGGATACCAGTGTTGCCGATCTGACAGAAACAAAAAACAACAAAAGGGCGGCATATTGACACTGGTAAAGAATAACATCAATGCATGTCAGCTTGAAGTGAATATGGATGGGGCTGAATATCAAATACTGCAACTCAGAACAGAAATACAGACTTTCACCTACTTAACTACTACTGTCCGAGTGACCACCCACTGCCACTAGACACAATTACATTAAAAGAAAGAATAATTGTATTTGGAGACTTTAACAGCCATTCACAGAGCTGGGGCTATGAACATATGGACAAGAGAGGTGAAGAGCTTGAAAATTGGTAGGATGACAATGGGCTTATACTATTAAACCAGACAACAGATCCACCAACATTCTACTCCAGATCATAGCATACCACATCTACACCAGACCTTGCTTTCCATTCACCAGACCTGGATTGGAATATCACACGTATTGTTGGGAAACAACTTGGAGGCAGCGATCACCGACCAGTCTTTTTAGTGGTGCAAAATGAGGCCGTCAGGGAGAGCAGCACTCTCTCCAGATGGAAATACAAAAAAGCAGACTGGAAAATGTATCAACACTACACCAGTGTACTGACTAAAGATATAAATACAGACAGAGACATCAACAAAATAGTTGATGAATTCAGTAGACTAATAATACAAGCTGCCAGTGAAACAATACCTAGAGGGGCACGGAAACACTACAAACCATACTGGAGTAGTGAACTAGAGCAACTGCACAATGACATGGAAACTTGAACACAAGCAGAAAATAACGCTTGCCAGGAACACAATAACTATCAGCATGCTAAGGCCGAATTTGAAAGGGCTAAACTAAAAGCCAGACGCAGCAGATGGAAAGAGAAAACAGAGTCTTTGAATCTTAAACGAGACACAAGAAAAGCGTGGAAGCTTGTAAAACAATATAATAATGAGGGATCAGAAAGAAACACCAAATCACTTTGGTGAGGAGAAATGAAAAAACATAGTATGGTTACAAGTTGACGTAACAAGTGGACACAACAAATGAGAATGCTATCAGATTTAGCCACATTTCAAACATCACAAGTGGACACAACAAATGAGAATGCTATCAGATTTAGCCACATTTCAAACATCACAAGTGGACACAACAAATGAGAAGGCTATCAGATTTAGCCACATTTCAAACATCACAAGTGGACACAACAAATGAGAATGCTATCAGATTTAGCCACATTTCAAACATCACAAGTGGACACAACAAATGAGAATGCTATCAGATTTGGCCACATTTCAAACATCACAAGTGGACACAACAAATGAGAATGATATCAGATTTGGCCACATTTCAAACATCACAAGTGGACACAACAAATGAGAATGCTATCAGATTTGGCCACATTTCAAACATCACAAGTGGACACCACAAATTAGAATGCTATCAGCTGTAGCCACATTTCAAACATCACAAGTGGACACAACAAATGAGAATGTTATCAGATTTGGCCACATTTCAAACATCACTTTGCAGACTTCTTTGAAGGTATTGTTTGATAATTACAATGTGAGGTCCCTTTTTCAAAAATTCATGATAATTTATTGACTAAATTATAGAAAGTTTATATAATTGTAATAAATAATGACGGTTATATTATATAGCCAGTTTATGTGTTTAGTGTAGGAGTAAAGTTAGTCCTATAGCAATGTTGAGGACTGAGGTTCAAGAGGTCAAAAATGTGTTGACGTCACAGTACTATACCCAATATGTTGACGCTACAGTACTACACCTATGTGTTGACGTCACAGTATTGCACCGAATGTGTTGACGCTACAACCAATATGTTGACGTCACAGTACTACACCCAATATGTTGACGTCACAGTTCAACACATCCTATGTGTGACGTCACAGTACTACACCTATGTGCTGACGTCACATAATTACACCGATTGTGTTGACGTTACAAATGTGTTGACGTCACAGTTCTACACCCAATTCGTTCATGGCACAAATGTGTTGACGTCACACTACTACAACCAATGCGTTGACGTGACACTACTACAACCAATGCGTTGACCTCACAAATGTGTTCACGTCACACTACTACAACCAATGCGTTGACCTCACAAATGTGTTCACGTCACACTACTACAACCAATGCGTTGACCTCACAAATGTGTTGACGTCACACTACTACAACCAATGCGATCACGTCACAAATGTGTTGACGTCACACTACTACAACCAATGCGTTGACGTGACACTACTACAACCAATGCGTTGACCTCACAAATGAGTTGACGTCACACTACTTCAACCAATGCGTTCACGTCACACTACTACAACCAATGCGTTCACGTCACAAATGTGTTGACGTCACACTACTACAACCAATGCGTTCACGTCACAAATGTGTTGACGTCATACTACTACAACCAATGCGTTCACGTCACAAATGTGTTGACGTCATACTACTACAACCAATGCGTTCACGTCACAAATGTGTTGACGTCACACTACTACAACCAATGCGTTCACGTCACACTACTACAACCAATGCGTTCACATCTCACTACTACAACCAATGCGTTCACGTCACACTACTACAACCAATGCGTTGACCTCACAAATGTGTTGACGTCACACTACTACAACCAATGCGTTGACCTCATAAATGTGTTCACGTCACGCTACTACAACCAATGCGTTCACGTCACACTACTACAACCAATGCGTTGACCTCACAAATGTGTTGACGTCACACTACTACAACCAATGCGTTCACGTCTCACTACTACAACCAATGCGTTCACGTCACACTACTACAACCAATGCGTTCACGTCTCACTACTACAACCAATGCGTTCACGTCACACTACTACAACCAATGCGTTCACGTCTCACTACTACTACAACCAATGCGTTCACGTCACACTACTACAACCAATCCGGTCACGTCACACTACTACAACCAATGCGTTCACGTCACACTACTACAACAAATGCGTTCACGTCACACTACTACTACAACCAATGCGTTCACGTCTCACTACTACAACCAATGCGTTCACGTCTCACTACTACTACAACCAATGCGTTCACGTCTCACTACTACAACCAATGCGTTCACGTCTCACTACTACAACCAATGCGTTCACGTCTCACTACTACTACAACCAATGCGTTCACGTCACACTACTACAACCAATGCGTTCACGTCACACTACTACAACCAATGCGTTCACGTCTCACTACTACAACCAATGCGTTCACGTCTCACTACTACAACCAATGCGTTCACGTCTCACTACTACAACCAATGCGTTCACGTCACACTACTACAACCAATGCGTTCACGTCTCACTACTACTACAACCAATGCGTTCACGTCTCACTACTACTACAACCAATGCGTTCACGTCTCACTACTACTACAACCAGTGCGTTCACGTCTCACTACTACAACCAATGCGTTCACGTCTCACTACTACAACCAATGCGTTGACCTCACAAATGTGTTGACGTCACACTACTACAACTAATGCGTTCAAGTCACACTACTACAACCAATGTGTTCACGTCACACTGCTACAACCAATGCGTTCACGTCACACTACTACAACCAATGCGTTCACGCCACACTACTACAACCAATGCGTTCACGTCACACTACTTCAATCAAAGGGTTCACGTCACACTACTACAACCAATACGTTCACGTCACAAATGTGTTGACGTCACACTACTACAACCACTGCGTTGACCTCACAAATGTGTTGACGTCACACTACTACAACTAATGCGTTCAAGTCACATTACTACAACCAATGTGTTCACGTCACACTGCTACAACCAATGCGTTCACGTCACACTACTACAACCAATGCGTTCACGCCACACTACTACAACCAATGCGTTCACGTCACACTACTTCAATCAAAGGGTTCACGTCACACTACTACAACCAATACGTTCACGTCACAAATGTGTTGACGTCACACTACTACAACCACTGCGTTCACGTCACAAATGTGTTGACGTCACACTACTACAACCAATGCGTTCAAGTCACACTACTACAACCACTGCGTTCACGTCACAAATGTGTTGACGTCACACTACTACAACCACTGCGTTCACGTCACACTACTACAACCAATGCGTTCACGTCACACTACTACAACCAATGCGTTCACGTCACACTACTACAACCAATGCGTTCACCTCACAAATGTTCTGACGTCACACTACTACAATTATTGCGCTCACGTCACAAATGTGTTGACGTCACATTGCTACACCCAATGTGATGACGTCACAGTACTACACCCAATGTGTTGACGTCACCCAATACGATAAAAAGAGTTGATCTTCCTTGGTGATGTCATCCTCCCACAATCAGTGAGTCCGGTTGGATTGTGTGCTGACAGTTGCTAGTTAGTTTGTTATCAAACTGTAACACAATGTAACGCCGATCATGCAACATTATAGTTTTCATTAACACAAAAGTAACTAAACGACTATCATTAACATGTAATAGATCTGACCTATATCTATTCAAACGATGGCTAATATTGTTGGTCTTCAAGGATTTGGACCTGAACTGGACAATCATACATCTTGGACGTGTTTTCCCACACTGTCACCTGAACTGGACAATCATACATCTTGGACGTGTTCTTCACACCGTCACCTGAACTTGACAATCATACATCTTGGAAGTGTTCTTCACACCGTCACCTGAACTTGACAATCATACATCTTGGACGTGTTCTCCACACCGTCACCTGAACTGAAGAATCATACATCTTGGACGTGTTCTCCACACCGTCACCTGAACTGAACAATCATACATCTTGGACGTGTTCTCCACACCGTCACCTGAACTGAACAATCATACATCTTGGACGTGTTCTCCACACCGTCACCTGAACTGAACAATCATACATCTTGGACGTGTTCTCCACACCGTCACCTGAACTGAACAATCATACATCTTGGACGTGTTCTCCACACCGTCACCTGAACTGAACAATCATACATCTTGGACGTGTTCTCCACACCGTCACCTGAACTTGACAATCATACATCTTGGACGTGTTCTCCACACCGTCACCTGAACTGAACAATCATACATCTTGGACGTGTTCTTCACACCGTCACCTGAACTTGACAATCATACATCTTGGACGTGTTCTCCACACCGTCACCTGAACTTGACAATCATACATCTTGGACGTGTTCTCCACACCGTCACCTGAACTTGACAATCATACATCTTGGACGTGTTCTCCACACCGTCACCTGAACTTGACAATCATACATCTTGGACGTGTTCTCCACACCGTCACCTGAACTTGACAATCATACATCTTGGACGTGTTCTCCACACCGTCACCTGAACTGAACAATCATACATCTTGGACGTGTTCTCCACACCGTCACCTGAACTGAACAATCATACATCTTGGACGTGTTCTCCACACCGTCACCTGAACTGAACAATCATACATCTTGGACGTGTTCTCCACACCGTCACCTGAACTGAACAATCATACATCTTGGACGTGTTCTCCACACCGTCACCTGAACTGAACAATCATACATCTTGGACGTGTTCTTCACACCGTCACCTGAACTGAACAATCATACATCTTGGACGTGTTCTTCACACCGTCACCTGAACTGAACAATCATACATCTTGGACGTGTTCTTCACACCGTCACCTGAACTGAACAATCATACATCTTGGACGTGTTCTCCACACCGTCACCTGAACTGAACAATCATACATCTTGGACGTGTTCTCCACACCGTCACCTGAACTGAACAATCATACATCTTGGACGTGTTCTCCACACCGTCACCTGAACTGAACAATCATACATCTTGGACGTGTTCTCCACACCGTCACCTGAACTGAACAATCATACATCTTGGACGTGTTCTCCACACCGTCACCTGAACTGAACAATCATACATCTTGGACGTGTTCTCCACACCGTCACCTGAACTGAACAATCATACATCTTGGACGTGTTCTCCACACCGTCACCTGAACTGAACAATCATACATCTTGGACGTGTTCTTCACACCGTCACCTGAACTGAACAATCATACATCTTGGACGTGTTCTCCACACCGTCACCTGAACTGAACAATCATACATCTTGGACGTGTTCTTCACACCGTCACCTGAACTGAACAATCATACATCTTGGACGTGTTCTTCACACCGTCACCTGAACTGAACAATCATACATCTTGGACGTGTTCTCCACACCGTCACCTGAACTGAACAATCATACATCTTGGACGTGTTCTCCACACCGTCACCTGAACTGAACAATCATACATCTTGGACGTGTTCTTCACACCGTCACCTGAACTTGACAATCATACATCTTGGAAGTGTTCTCCACACCGTCACCTGAACTGAACAATCATACATCTTGGAAGTGTTCTCCACACCGTCACCTGAACTGAACAATCATACATCTTGGAAGTGTTCTCCACACCGTCACCTGAACTGAACAATCATACATCTTGGAAGTGTTCTCCACACCGTCACCTGAACTGAACAATCATACATCTTGGACGTGATCTCCACACCGTCACCTGAACTGAACAATCATACATCTTGGACGTGTTCTTCACACCGTCACCTGAACTGAACAATCATACATCTTGGAAGTGTTCTTCACACTGTCTTGCCACTTCAATTGCTTGTCCCCTTGTCTGTGTCACTCTTCCTTTCTCTTTACTTTCAGATTTAGTGCGATACCCCATGACGACGTCGTCATTGACAACGGACCAGACGCCGTTAAATAAAATACATAACAGCACATTGAGATCTCACTTGATTTCTACAACAAAAATACTTTCACATTAAACGTTCCAAGCTTTACTTCTATAATTTAAAAAAAAATCTATTTTACACTGAAAGTCGAGGAAAAAAAATAAAGATAATTATAGATTCGTCTTGACCACCCACGCAATGTTCACCTTTCATCCGAATCTATTTACAGAGAAAGCAATTTTTCCCTTGTCAAATTCAAAGTTTCACGTCAAACAAATTATCAGTGCTTCCTGCCTGTAAAATATTCGTTGTGTAGGTCGAGTGCAAGTAAGTTACATCCCATTAGACAAACTGCATTCGTTATCAATAATTGTTCGTGAAGTGTAAGTTGTGCATATACAGCAGTCCTAATTTGCAATGACACATATAATAAAGATACACTTAAAATATTCATATTCTACATTTAAACAAAAAAAACACACACACACACATATATATTGATATATATATATATATATATATATATATATATATATATATATATATATATATATAGGAATTAATCCAACATGTTTATACATGTTTATCTCATTTTGTTTACATTTTGTAAATTAGATTGTCATTATTAATGGATATCTCCCATGCTATATGTAATCAGACACCATTATTATTGCAATATGTTTTGTTTTTATTCCACTCATAGTCACAACTGTAGGCGGAACGTGGCGGTTGGGATTTTGCCTGTAAAGTGCTGGAAGATGGGATTACTGTATAGCACCATATGTAAGTTAATATAGGCCGTCGCGCTCGACTGCGTGGTGGGCGAAGGTGTCATTGCAAATGTTTTGTTTCCCAAAAAGGTAAAACATGAAAGTCAATTAATGAACTTGAATCCATATTTTTGTTGTTCCATCTATTATGTGTACACTTGTGTACAAGTGAAGGATGTACTTGAGATTGAAGGATGTCCAGGGTTCATCTTCTTCTTCTGCGATCATGGCTCATTCAGAGTAGGATTCCAGACTTTCTTATGAAGACAGCTGTCTGTTTAAGTGATTCGGTTGCCCCGTATAGTATCTCTTCCAGGTAGGTGGGTGTGGACCACATTGTCCTTCTCAGGTCTGTGTACTGGGGGCAATCCTGTAGAACATGTTTTGTAGTCATATTGTCCAGTGTACAGTGGCATTGGCTGGTAGTTCCTATTTTGAATTTGGTGAACATGTCATTTCACATTCTAGTGTGGCCAGTGCGTATGCGAAGTATGATGACTTGATCCCTCCTTGATAGTTGGAGGTATCCGTCCCTCTCGTTATACTTGGGTGTTCTTGTTTCCATTTTTCATGGTACTGGCCTTTGATGATGGATTTGGCTTCGTCGTAGCTGACCAGATGGTTCTCTTGTGCTAATCTCCCTACCTATTTAGCTAATTTGTCTGCGCGTTCGTTTCCGTGTATATTACATTGTGATTGTATCCACTGGATGTCCAGGATTCGTAATTGCTGTCAACGTCTTCCGAATTTACTGAGTCATGTACCTATTTCCATCACAGCAAGGCCGAATGTTGAGTGTCATGCTGGGGCTAGATTTTGTCAGAAATGTGTTAACTAGTTTGGTAATTTTATGCACTAGTTCAGTAGGTTTGTGTACTAGTTCAGTAGGTTTATGTACTAGTTCAGTAGGTTTCTGTACTAGTTTAGTAGGTTTATGCACTGGTTCAGTAAGTTTATGTACTAGTTCAGTAGGTCCATGCACTAGTTCAGTAAGTTTATGTACTAGTTCAGTAGGTTTATGCACTAGTTCCTTAAGTTTATGTACTAGTTCAGTAAGTTTATGTACTGGTTCAGTAAGTTTATGTACTAGTTCAGTAAGTTTATGTACTGGTTCAGTAGGTCCATGCACTAGTTCAGTAAGTTTATGTACTAGTTCAGTAGGTCCATGCACTAGTTCCTTAAGTTTATGTACTAGTTCAGTAAGTTTATGTACTGGTTCAGTAAGTTTATGTACTAGTTCAGTAAGTTTATGTACTGGTTCAGTAGGTCCATGCACTAGTTCAGTAAGTTTATGTACTAGTTCAGTACGTTTATGTACTAGTTCAGTAAGATTATGTACTAGTTCAGTAGTTCTATGCACAAATTCAGTAGGTCCATGCGCTAGTTCAGTAGGTTTATGTACTAGTTCAATACGTTTATGTACTAGTTCAGTAAGTTTATGTACTAGTTCAATACGTTTATGTACTAGTTCAGTAAGTTTATGTACTAGTTCAGTAGTTCTGTGCACTAATTCAGTAGGTCCATGCGCTAGTTCAGTAGGTTTATGTACTAGTTCAGTACGTTTATGTACTGGTTCAGTAGGTTTATGTACTAGTTCAGTACGTTTATGTACTAGTTCAGTAGGTTTATGTACTAGTTCAGTACGTTTATGTACTAGTTAAGTAGTTCTATGCACTAGTTCAGTAGGTCCATGCACTAGTTCAGTAAGTTTATGTACTAGTTCAGTACGCTTATGTACTAGTTCAGTAAGTTTATGTACTAGTTCAGTAGTTCTATGCACTAATTCAGTAGGTCCATGCACTAGTTCGTCGCAGTCACTTGGAGTGCTGTTGATACTGCTTGTGTCCCAGTCACTTGGAACCTTGTCGGTACTGGTTGTGTCCCAGATACTTGGAGTGTTGTTACTGGTTGTGTCCAGGTTACTTGGAGTGTTGTTGTTACTGTTTGTGTCCCAGTTACTTGGAGTGTTGTTGACAATGTTTGTGTTCCAGTTACTTGGAGTGCTGATACTGTTTGTGTCACAATTACTTAGAGTGTTGATGCTGTTTGTGCCCCAGTTACTTGGAGTGTTGTTGATACCATTCGTGTCCTAGTGACTGCAATGTTGATACTGTTTTTGTCCCACTTACTTGGTGTGTTGATACTGGTTGTGTCCCAGTTACTTGGAGTGTTGTTGATACTGGTTGTGTCCCAGTTACTTGGAGTGTTGTTGATACTGGTTGTGTCCCAGTTATCTGGAGTGTTGTTGTTACTGGTTGTGTCCAGGTTACTTGGAGTGTTGTTGATACTTGCTGTGTCCCAGTCACTTGAAGTGTTGTTGGTACTGTATGTGTCCCAGTTACATGGGATATTGATACTATTTGCGCCCCAATTACTTGAGTCTTGTATTTCATTGGTCAGTACCTAATAATTAGTACTGCATGTTTCCATATACGTCGGTGACCAGGAAGAAATATAACAATTACGAAGTGCTGCTTCTACCCGGACTCTGGCGACGGACTCTTGAAATAAACTCTCAGATTAGACAGGAGACATGGCTTCCACAGAAAAACGTCATCCCAGTGTAATGACGTAAACCAGTACGGCGCCAGTGTTGCCAGCAGTTATCTACCGGCAATTATTTTGTATTCTCATTCTGTATAGCGGATGTTCAGGTGCGTGCGACAATATGATAAACATTAGTCCTGCATATCATTATTCCAGGGAAGCGCCTGACAGTTTAGACACGATGTCGTAACAAGTTATCACATTTGTAAGTCTTGACTATATAAAAAGGAAACAGCAACAATTTGAGATCAAGTTACTGCACGGAAGCTAAATCGTTATCCTTATGTGACAAAAACAACTTGCCATGTGCGGATGAAGCATTAATGGAAAGATAATCAATAACCTCAGATATGCTACTGTACTACTAGCAGAAAATCCTCAAGATCGAAAACAATTACTTAATGAAATAAACATGACAAGCAAAAAATATGGACTAGATATGAATATCAAAAAGACTAAAAAAATATATAATCATAAACAAAGAAAATATTCAAAACCTACAAGTGGATATCAAAATAGAAGGAATAAACCTGGAGGCTGTTCATAGCTACAACTACCTTGGACATACTATAACCAGTGATGGAAAATGTACAACTGAAATAAACAAAAGAATAGGAATTGCTAAAAGTAATGTTAATGTCATGAAAAATATACTAACATCAAAGCAAATAACACCAGGGCTAAAACTAAGAACAGAAAAATGTTATATCTTCTCAATATTCCTACATGGTGCAGAAACATGGACAATTTCTACAAATAAACAGAACAGAATTGTAGCCACTGAAATGTGTATTTATAGAAGAATAGGAAGAATTTGATGGGAAGAAAATAAAAACGATGAAGTTTTAAAACAACTAAAAATTAAAAAGAACTACTAAACACAATTCAACCAAGACAAATGTGATTTTTGGGCGATGTTAAAAGACACAGCAGTCTGTTAACGGTAATCTTGGAAGGGAAAATGAGGCAGAGGCAGACCAAGACTAACATGGACGAGTAACATCAAAATATGGACAAACCAGCCTACGACAACCTGCAGCATAAAAGCAAGAAAAAGAGCGGAATGGCGATCCGTGGTAGCCAACCTTGAAGGCGGAGACGGTACTCAATGATGATAATGATGATGATGATAATGATGAAAGACACACAGTCTTAATAGCAGAGAAGAATGGTCTCAGGCTGAATTGTAAGAAAACAAGTAATGGTCTTATCGAAGAAACAATCATCACCATCATGCGACATAACAATAAACGGGACAAATCTGAAACAAGTGCAACGCGTCAAATACTTGGACACAATAATAACATCAGATGGAAGATAGACCACAAACATAAACAGCAGAATAGCTCAGGCCAAAATAGCATTTCAGAAAATGAAAAACGTCTTATGCAACAAGTCTATGTCAATCGAAGTGAGAAAGAGAGTTCATCGGTGCTATATCCCTATTTAGCCACTTTTGACCTATGGAAGCGAATCATGGACAGTAGGCAAACACTTGAAAAGATCATTAAAGGGCCACAGAGATGGGATTTCTCCGAAGAATGTTGAAAGTTCTCTGGACTGCTAAAAAGACTAATGATGATATTCTCAAAGAGATCAGCACAAAACGGGAGCTCATAGAAAACATCAGAAAGAAACAATCAACATTTTGGGGGGACATCATGAGAAGAAGAAAGTTGAAGTACTTGGTTACAACAGGCAAAATACAAGGAAGGAGAGATCGCGGACGAGAGAAAATGCTAAATAGCTTTATGTCATGGAATGAAAAACAGAAAAAAACAACAGAATTGATACGATGCACTTTACATACGACGATGTTGAAGGACATGATTGCCTACGCCAACCGTTACGGCACATGATGATTTGTGACTGAGCGAGGATACCTACAACATAATCTTGACCAGCCACATATATTTGTTTGTCACTTTCACAGAAGAATTTTCAAACTCTGACGGGATCAAAGAATGATCAAACATGGACGGATACCAGCACACACAGAGGAAGACTTCAAAACGTCAAGAGATCCTGTAGAAATACGATTGATAATCTTAGGGTTTATTTCGTTTATATGTTCCTGGCACATAACTATAAAAGTACACATTCTAGTCTATTAAAATCATTCGATAATATACCAGAATTATGTAACTCTTTCTTTTTAAATCGAAATTGCTGAGAGCTGTGACAGACAGTCACTTCCGCTTCTATTATGTGAGCAATTACTTAATTTGTTCTTCATTTACACTGACCGAATTTTGTGAACGATCAATATTATTTTGTGACATTTAGCATGTACGTCCTTTCATGTCACTTCGCTCAACTTCTAGATTTGTGGTTCAATTTATTTATTTTTTCAGAAAAAAATATCCCTTAAACACAATGTCGACTTTCAGGCAGCCAGAAATAATAATGATGTTAATGGATGTTTTGTTAAATAAAATGACACATTTGTAACTTAGTTTATTTTGTTTCTGGTTGTTTTTCTAAATCAAAGTTGCAATTGCCCTGATTTATTGTTCTGGGAATTCTCGCGCCTGTGTCGGGTTACATGTCTGTCAGGTGTTCGTACATTTCTATGGTTAGCGATACGTTCGATCAACAGGTATATCTGTAGGCATACTGTAGGCAGGTGTAATTATGTGGCGGAGGATGTAGTGGTGCCAGGTGATTTTCTGCAATGAATTAGGTTTTCAAATTGTGGATGATGTAGTTTTGTCTTTGGATGAGGGTATAGTAGTTGTTTTATTTTAATACGAGTGCGACAACATTAGTTTTCAAGTTGTGATACAATATCTATAACAGGAAGATAACATTATAAACGTTTACTGAAGGGAATTACAGCTGAAAAAAGAACTTCGTTTAATAACAGGAAAGTCTTTATGCAGAGCTCTATGACATCAAGTAAAGAAGACCTTACAATCCAGGGGAGGCAAATACTTTGTCCCTTTACCTGCCTTGTACTCTAGGGTGTCTGTCTAGGTCACGATCTCTGAGCATCGGTCTCCTGCTGTGTTTGGGCTAGAAATGCGACAGAATGAACAACAATGCATTACAACGTCATCATACAACAATGCATTACAACGTCATCATACAACAATGCATTACAACGTCATCATACAACAATGCATTACAACGTCATCATACAACAATGCATTACAACGTCATCATACAACAATGCATTACAACGTCATCATACAACAATGCATTACAACGTCATCATATAACAATGTGGGGGAACTTGTTCGTCTCGAGTCAAGACGCCGGCCTCGAGACAGAAAGGTTGTGGGTTCAAATCCCGGCTGCAGCAGTTGTTATTTTTATTTATGATTTCTCTCTGTGGCAACCACCCGTGGTTTCAATAGCCCGTAGTTTCAGAGGCCCGGCTTCAAATGTCAATTACTCATCAACGGAAAAAAATATGAGTACCTCCGAAGTTATCTGCCTATGCGGAGAGGGACCCCTGTGCACACGGCTGCCAGGGAAAAATGTATTAACACGCAAAATTCAGTTCCTTGTCTCTAGGGGCTTCGTCAGAGGTAAAAGCTGGCGAACGAAAAAAAAATACAACAATCCGTTACAACGTCATCATACAACAATGCGTTACAACGTCATTATACAACAATTCGTTACAACGTCATCATACAACAATTTGTTACAACGTCATTATACAACAATTCGTTACAACGTCATCATACAACAATGCGTTACAACGTCATTATACAACAATTCGTTACAACGTCATCATACAACAATTTGTTACAACGGCATCATACAACAATGCGTTACAACGGCATCATACAACAATGCGTTACAACGTCATCATACAACAATTTGTTACAACGTCATCATACAACAATGCGTTACAACGTCATCATACAACAATTCGTTACAACGTTATCATACAACAATTTGTTACAACGTCATCATACAACAATGCGTTACAACGTTATCATACAACAATTTGTTACAACGTTATCATACAACAATTTGTTACAACGTCATCATACAACAATGCGTTACAACGTTATCATACAACAATTCGTTACAACGTTATCATACAACAATTTGTTACAACGTCATCATACAACAATTCGTTACAACGTCATCATACAACAATTTGTTACAACGGCATCATACAACAATGCGTTACAACGTTATCATACAACAATGCGTTAAAACGTCATCATACAACAATGCGTTACAACGTTATCATACAACAATGCGTTACAACGTTATCATACAACAATGCGTTAGAACGTCATTATACAACAATTCCTTACAACGTCATCATACAACAATTTGTTACAACGTCATCATACAACAATGCGTTACAACTTTATCATACAACAATGCGTTAGAACGTCACCATCAGTTGTGTTAGATCAGCGTGAACAACCAACATACAGTGAGTTTTGATACATCAGTTTAACTATCAGTTTTGATTCATCAGTCTAACTATCAGTTTTGATACATCAGTTTAACTATCAGTTTTGATTCATCAGTCTAACTATCAGTTTTGATACATCAGTCAAACTATCAGTTTTGATACATCAGTCTAAATATCAGTTTTGATACATCAGTCTAACTATCAGTTTTGATACATCAGTCAAACTATCAGTTTTGATACATCAGTCTAACTATCAGTTTTGATACATCAGTCTAACTATCAGTTTTGATTCATCAGTCCAACTATCAGTTTTGATTCATCAGTCCAACTATCAGTTTTGATACATCAGTCTAACTATCAGTTTTGATACATCAGTCCAACTATCAGTTTTGATACATCAGTCTAACTATCAGTTTTGATACATCAGTCTAACTATCAGTTTTGATTCATCAGTCCAACTATCAGTTTTGATTCATCAGTCCAACTATCAGTTTTGATACATCAGTCTAACTATCAGTTTTGATACATCAGTCCAACTATCAGTTTTGATACATCAGTCTAACTATCAGTTTTGATACATCAGTCTAACTATCAGTTTTGATACATCAGTCCAACTATCAGTTTTGATACATCAGTCTAACTATCAGTTTTGATACATCAGTCCAACTATCAGTTTTGATACATCAGTCTAACTATCAGTTTTGATACATCAGTCCCGTATCGGACAACCCGTGTTCGATTCCCGCAGGGAACAGTGTGAATTGTACTCGTGTTTTGAAAGAAAAAAAAGCCCACGGTCGGCCCAGCCGTTGGCAGAAATGGGTACCAGGGTATTACCCTGGGAAGGTGAGGAATGTCGCTTCGCATCTGAGTTTCGATGCTTGAGGCGACACTATACAGAAATCTCCGAACATTTCTGGATAGGCGGCCGAGCACATATGGGTGTAAACTCGCGTGCTAAGACGCCGGTTCAAGTCTCGTACTTTACCTTGACCTTTATTGAGGATTTTGAAAGAATTGCTTGTAACGTGATCGCCTGCATCCAAACACTTCAACACACACACAGCGGAAGTAAATATAAAGCTATCGCTCACACATCGCCTGAACGCTACAATTAATGTGTGCATCTTTGTGTGTGCATCTTTGTGTGTGCATCTTTGTGTGTGCATCTTTGTGTGTGCTTTTGTGTGTGCATCTTTGTGTGTGCATCTTTGTGTGTGCATCTTTGTGTGTGCATCTTTGTGTGTGCATCTTTGTGTGTGCATCTTTGTGTGTGCATCTTTGTGTGTGCATCTTTGTGTGTGCTTTTGTGTGTGCTTTTGTGTGTGCATCTTTGTGTGTGCATCTTTGTGTGTGCATCTTTGTGTGTGCATCTTTGTGTGTGCATCTTTGTGTGTGCATCTTTGTGTGTGCATCTTTGTGTGTGCATCTTTGTGTGTGCATCTTTGTGTGTGCATCTTTGTGTGTGCATCTTTGTGTGTGCATCTTTGTGTGTGCATCTTTCTGTGTGCATCTTTGTGTGTGCATCTGGTGGAAGGGAGAGGAGAGGATGAAATAAAAGCTCCGACCTCTAGAGCACGTGGTAACCAATCTCTCCCTGTGGCTCTTCTTATTTAGCTCCTATAGAAACCCAATGAGATTCGTTCAACTGAATAAATGTCGTAATAGTAGTAACATTAACTAACTCGCAGTCACCAAACCGCTGTGGTGAAACATTTTCTGTCTAGTCATGAGCAGTAAATAGAATGATCTTGTTGTTAGCGAACACAGAGAATCGTGCGTTATTTGGTTATGAAAGGCCCCGGTATCACTGCAAACGAATTAAAATCCATAATTGCTCAACCGCCGGTGCCAGTGGAATCATTAGAATTAATATCTCACCTCCCAAACAAAGAAAGGTAACTGTAGTCCCCATCGTGCGATAGTAACTCTGCTCTTAGAGGCTGGCAGGAGTATCAGGCCGCTATATTTTCTATTATTTTAGAGATTTGATGAGCTCATATGTGAAACCAAAAAACGATTTGTTTACACCATTCTCTAAATGTCACTTGAGTCACTATCATGTGCCATACCGGTTGGCGTAGGCGATCATTCCCATTCACAATCTTCCATCCACAGTGCATCGTATCAATT
This sequence comes from Megaustenia siamemsis, assembly GCA_032433765.1. Lineage (NCBI taxonomy): Eukaryota > Metazoa > Mollusca > Gastropoda > Stylommatophora > Ariophantidae > Megaustenia > Megaustenia siamemsis. The sequence continues at coordinate 79,481,179 of JAVIAB010000050.1, forward strand.
CTATTTTTGACTGTTTTCCATCCCATGACACAAAGCTATCTAGTATTTACTCCCTTTGTCGTCCACGATCTCTCTTTTTCTGTATTTTGCCAGTTGTAACCAAGTACTCCAATATTCCCCTTTCACATGATATGCTCAAAAAATGTTGATTGTGTCTTTCTGAAGTTTTTAGGAGCTTCAATTTTGTGTTTGTATCTTTGAGAATTTCCTCATTAGTCTCTTTAGCTGTCCAGGGAGCTCTGAACATTCTTCTGAGAAATCCCATCTCAGTGACCTCTAATTTTGTTTTTTCTCATTCGTTTGTCTACTGTCCATGATTCACTTCAATAGCTCACAATTGGCTCTATGTAGCACCGATGAAATCGTTCTCATTTCTATTGACATCGATTTGTTGCATAAGATATTTTTCATTTTCTGAAATGCTATTTTGGCCTGAGCTATTCTACTTTTTATTTCTGTGGTGCATCTTCCATCTGATGTTATTATTGTGCCCAAGTATTTCAGATGTTGCACTTGTTTCAGATTTGTCCTGTTTATTAATATGCTGCATGATGGTGGTGATTGTTTCTTCGATATAGTCATTACTTCTGTTTTCTTACTATTCAGACTGTGACCTTTCTTGTTGCTTTCTTTTGCTATTATGTCTATCATTTCTTGTAGTTTATTCTCTGTCTCTGCTATTAAGACTACGTCATCCGCATATAGAAAATTGTTTATGTTGTGACCGTTGAGTTCAATTCCTTTTGTGTCTTCTATTGATCTCATAATATGTTCGCTGTAAAGTGAAAACAAATCCGGCGACAGAACACAGCCTTGTCTGACTCCTTGTTTTATATATTGAAATTGTCCTGTTTGGTTGTTAATTCGTATAGCTGCTGTTTGTTGCCAGTACATGTTTTTTTATGATTCGCAGATCCTTGCCATCAATGTTTAATTTCTCCAGCATATTGATTATTTCCACATGCTTTACTTTGTCAAATGCTTTTGTGTAGTCCATAAAACTCATATATAGATCTTTCTTTACCTCTATAGCTTTTTCTATCAGTGTTCTCAGGATGCATATTGCATCATTGGTGCCCTTTCCTTCTACAAATCCACATTGTTCCTCACTTATTTCTGGTTTTACTTTGTTCCTTACACGTCTAATGATTATTTTTAGTAATATTTTCTTCATATGGCTCATGCGACTAATAGTGCGATGGTCTTCACAATCAGTAGCGCCAGACTTCTTCGGTATGGCTACAAAGATAGATTTTAGTAGATCTTCAGGTATGTGTCCAGTGTTATATATGTCATTGAGTAGTTTTGTTATAATTTGTACTCCCAGCTCTCCTAATGCATTTATCTCTTCGATTGTTATATTGTCAGGACCTGGAGCTTTGTCTCTTTTCATGTGTTGAATTACGTCCTCCATTTCACTCTGCGTTATTGGTGGTACTGTGTCTTTGTTTTAATTTTTTATCTCTGGTCTTTCATCATCTTAGAGTTAACTGATATATTCTGTCCATCTTTCCATTATCTTCTCCTGCCCCATTTCTATATTTCCTTCCTTAGATTTCACACATCCTGAAATTTTGACTTCTTTTCTTCCTGTTAATTCATTTAGCTGATTGTGCATTGGTAAATGAATTTACATATCTGGGAACAATGTTAACCTCAGATGGTAAATATACAGCAGAGGTGAGATGGTAGATGTATAACAGAGGTGAGATGGTAGATGTACAACAGAGGTGAGATGCTAGATGTACAACAGAGGTGAGATGGTAGATATACAACAGAGGTGAGATGGTAGATGTTTAACAGAGGTGAGATGGTAGATGTAGAACAAAGGTGAAATGAAGAATGGCTCAAGCAAAAGCAGCTTTCCAAAAAAAGATACTGCGCAATCCATTTTGACAATAGAAACAAGAAAAAGAGTTCTTAAATGTTATTTATAGAGCCAGTATTAACCAATGAATGTGAATCATGGACAATAAGAAACCAGACAAGAAAATCATCGGAGGCTATTGAAATGTGGTTTTACAGAAGAGTGTTGAGAATACCATGTTCAGCTAATAAGAGTAATGAAAGAGGCCAAAGCAAAAAGAGAGCTAATTTCCAAAATTAGGAAGAAACAGTCACCATTTTGTGGCCATGTAATAAGAAGGGAACAGCTGGAATATATTGTAACATTTGGGAAAATTGAGGGACGAAGAGAAAGATAAAAGATAGCAGACAGCTTAAGAGAATGGCTTGGCAGAAGGTCACCAACAGATAATTAACTGTCGAGATCGAAAGTTGTGGAGAGACAATTATCATCTACGCCAACGCGGCTTGATACTTGATGATGATTATGCATAAATTGTGTCTTTCGTTTGTTGTTTTTCCAGTTGTTCACATTTCTGCTTTAACTATCCTTCCTTTGCTACTCTGTATTTGTTATGGATCTCTTTGTGCAATATTTTGAACGTCCGTTTTTCTTTCCTGTGTTTACGTCTTTTGTCCATTAGTTTTAGTGTTGTTCTGCTGCCATCCATTTCTTTTTGTTGATTCTTTTGGTCACTGTTATTACTTCCTTTGATGTTTGTTGAATCGATTGTATAAGCATTTCACACTGTTCCTCGATGTCCTGTATTTTCTCAGTAGCATTATATCTATTTTGTACTATCGTACTGTACTTATCACTCATCTGTCTATCTACTTTAAGCATATCTAGTTCTAATTTTATATATCTTGGGGATTTCTGTGCCTTCCACAGTTTTATTCTTATCTTTCCAACTACTGGTACATGGTCACTATTGCAATCTGCTCCTGGCCTTGTTTTAACAGATGTTAGCCCATTCCTGAGTTGTCTCTATACTATACATTGGAAGAGTCAGACCAGTTCTAGAGTATGGAGTCACAGCCTGGGCTATGGCTTCCAAATCATACCTTAGCGGATTTAACAGAACACAGAACCAAGCTGCCCGTATAATCACTGGTGCTATGAAATCTGCACATATCGGGACTCTGGAAACAGTAACAGGTTTCCAACCCTTAGATGACAGACGGGTCACTAAGGTATTGCAACAAGCGGAGAGGTATAGAAGGCTCCTTGGCTACCCCATGCACCAAAGAATAACTGGTTCCGAAATTGTACGACTAAAAAGGAGCAACTTCGCTGCAATTGCCAATGAACTAACTACGGGAGGGCCAGTACTTTCACAAACAATATCGAAACCCTTGGGCCCATCTGAAATGTCTCCTCATGGAAAGCATAAAATATGAGAACTTAAGGAAAATATCACAGGAATCATGAAAAAAAGGCACCCAATCAGACACAGAATGAAAAAACGTAGCAGAAAAACACATACACGATACCTACCCACAGGACTCTTGGTCCCACATATACACAGATGGCTCTGCTACAAATGCCACCAGAAATGGAGGGGGAGGTGTGTTCTTGACGCTGAATAATCAGGACGAGATCACCAAGTCAATAGCTACTGGAAAATTCTCAAACAACTTTAAAGCAGAAACAGAGGCCATCAGAGATGCTGCAACACTGGCTACTCAACACAAAAATAAATATCCACAATAAATTGGTGATTCTGACTGATGCACTGTCAGTACTATCAGCTCTAAAAAGCCTCAAGAACAATGAACTAGATGACTTGAGAACAACCCTGGACCAACTATGCAATAACTTCCAGAGAGAAGTCATTCAGTGGATACCATCACACTGTAATATACACGGGAACGAACGCGCAGACAAATTAGCTAAAGAGGGAGGGAGATTACCACAAGAGAACCATCCGCTCAGTTATGATGAAGCCAAATCCATCCTCAAGGGTCAGTTCCGTGACACGAGAACACCCAAAGCAAAATGAGAGGGACGGATACCACCAACTATCAAGGAGGGATCAAGTCATCTTACTTCGCCTGCGCACTGGCCACAATAGAATAAGAAATCACATGTTCACCAAATTCAAAATATGTACAACCAGCCTATGCCACTGTAGACTAGACAATATGACTACAAAACATGTTCTACAGGATTGTCCCCAGTACACAGACCTGAGAAGAGCAATGTGGTCCACGCCGACCTCTCTGGGGGAGAAACTATATGGGGCAATCGATTCGCTTAAACAGAGAGCTGACTTCATGAGAGAGTCTGAAATCCTACTCTGATTAAGTCTTGATCGCAGAGAGAGAATCTTCTCTGTACCAGTATAAAATAAATTTGATTGTGTACTTTTTTGTCTGGGTTTTGCCATGTCCATAGTCGTCTAGGGTGTTGCTTGAACCAGGTGTTACCTAGATTCATTTAATGTGTCTTTGCCCAATCTGTCAGTCTCTTCCCTCTGTCATTCGTCTCCCCAAGGCCATACCCCCAAGTCAGATTTTGCACTTTAGCTGTTCCTACCTTTACATTGAAATCCCCTAATATCATATTTATTTCTTGGGGTTTACACTGTTCCATGGTTGCCTCTAGCTCCTCGTAAAAAGTGTCAATATCTTCTTCGCTATTACTTGTTGGTGCATAAGGTTGAATTATGTTGATATCAATTGACCCACCTCTCAATTTTACTAGCAGAATGAATTATGTCTGGTACTGGCTAAAATCCTTTCACTGTTTTGTTTCTTCCTCTATCTAACATGATGCCTACTCATCTTTCGTGTGTGGTTTCCCCCAGAGTAAATTACATTTCCACTGTCGCGTTGTAATAATCCTGCTCCTTTCCATCTCATTTCACATAGTCCCAAGATGTTCAATTTCATTCTCTTCATTTCTTGGCTGATATTTTCTAGTTTTCCAACCTGGAATGCTGATCTAATGTTCCAGGTTCCTATTGCTAGTGTCTCTTTATTTTTTATCTGCATACAGCAGCTTGATGACGATCGAATGTCACCTGTAGCACATGACGTTCCCTACCGGATGAAGTGGATGTGGAGTCCCCATTAACGTCGTTAGCTGCAGATATTAGATTGTATTTGGACATAATTGTACTTGGCAATATAAGAAGATAGTTTGCTATTCATTTCATTCTTGGCAGTGACTGTTCTATTAAAAGATCGCAACCATTGTCTCTATAAATGAGATCCTCTCTGCCCCCACAACCCCACCCACCACCTGCCCCAATGGCTTCACGCAACCCTCATTAAAGTGTGGGGGGGGGGAGGCGAGGCTAAACAGGAGCTCTATCTTGCCCAAGGGTGTGCCGAAGATGAACTAGGAAAGGGGGTGGGGGGTGGGGGGTTGGGATAACTCTACCCCGCTAACTTAGTCACTTCAATATTTGCGTTTAAAGCCACTGGGATTTGTCCGTCCAATGATTTTCTTAAAATTAAGTACAGAGCGGTCACAGATAGAAATGGGTCATCTATAAATAACTTCCAAACTTTTTACTTTCCCCCACATCAATAATGAACCCGTACTACTGGAGTAAACATTCAAAACATTTTGTGGTCAGTGATTCGCACTTGTAAAGTGTAGCTCGGGAATTATTTTCTGAAAATTCGTCCAATGGAAAAATTCAATTTTAGGAACCACAACTGCAAGAGTACAAAAACTACCCCAAGGGAGACAATGCCATTGATAGTTTAAAGTTCCTGAACTTGTAGTGGATGGATTGAAAATGTATGCCTGGTTCTATAGAGTTGTGGTTCTTTGACGAGAATTACCCTAAGATACGACAGACAGCAACAGCCATGAGGTGCACAGTTTGATTACGTCACAAATATTCTCGATTTTAGACAGTAGACTACGAATTTTTCTGGTTTCAGACACAAATAGAAGAAAACCAGAAATTAGCCTAATTTATATTTATATATAAACCACGACACCTTAGGTATCAGTGAAAAGAGAAAAAAAGTAGAAGAAGAATATATATATATGGTGTCGTCGTATGCCGGATGCTGTTTTACTGAACAGCTTCTCTAGTTGCTGAAACTGCCAATTTTAGACAGACAATCAGACCGCAAAACGAACAAGACGTATTTGTGATCCTTCATCTCCTTTCTCCTGCTTCTTTTGTCTTCTGATTTATCTATCTATCTATTGTCCTTTCGAGCCGAAGACGGTACATAGGGCAGAACCACAATCTCGAAAACAAACCTTGCGTGCCAAAATGGCACATGTTGCAGAGATCACTGTTTCTAAAATCTATGGCTCTGTTTCCATAACAATACTTTTTACAATGACAGCTTGTCAAGCCATCGATCAATCTCCTTTGTCGCCTCTTACGACATGCTTGGAAGGTCACAGTGTCACTATTCTTTACTGCCTCATAATGAGGCCCCGGTAACACATGGGAAAATTTCGATTTATACATTAATTCAAATGAATGTGTTAAAATAGACATTTTCTTGATAACATGAAATTGTTGAAATAAACATCTCAGTTGATTCTACAGAGCTGGGCAAGTAGCTGTAGAACTGAGGTTAAGCACTAGCCTTAATCACAGACAAGTATTGCCCCCTCCCCACCTGCCAGTCAGTGCATTGATATTGTCTATTTCACTGGTCAGCACCAGGACAGAATATGTCACTGGAGTATGTTTTTGTTTTCTTTATGTCGTGCTAGAGCAGCGGTTCTCTTTTCTTGACTGCGTGCCCCCATTAAATACTTTTTATTGTCTCAGACCCCCATTAAATACGTTTTGTAGTCGTGGACCCTAATTAAATACGTTTTGTTGTCTCAGACCCCCATTAAATACGTTTTGTAGTCGTAGACCCCCATTAAATACGTTTTGTAGTCGTAGACCGCCATTAAATACGTTTTGTAGTCGTAGACCCGCATTAAAGAGATTTTGTAGTCGTAGACCCCTATTAAATACGTTTTGTTGTCTCAGACCCCCATTAAATACGTTTTGTAGTTGTAGATCCCCATTAAAGAGATTTTGTAGTCGTAGACCCCCATTAAATACGTTTTGTTGTCTCAGACCCCCATTAAATACGTTTTGTTGTCTCAGACCCCCATTAAATGCGTTTTGTAGTCGTAGACCCCCATTAAATACGTTTTGTAGTCGCAGACCTCCATTAAATAATTTTTGTTGTCTCAGACCCCCATTAAATATGTTTTGTAGTTGTAGACCCCCATTAACTACGTTTTGTAGTTGTAGACCCCCATTAACTACGTTTTGTTGTTGTAGACCCCCATTAAATACGTTAGGTAGTTGTAGACCCCCATTAAATACGTTTTGTTGTCTCAGACCCCCATTAAATACGTTTTGTAGTCGCGGACCTCCATTAAATACATTTTGTAGTCGCCGACCTCCATTAAATACATTTTGTAGTTGTAGACCCCCATTAAATAAGTTTTGTAGTTGTAGACCCCCATTAAATACGTTTTGTAGTTGTAGACCCCCATTAAATACGTTTTGTAGTTGTAGACCCCCATTAAATACGTTTTGTTGTCTCAGACCCCCATTAAATACGTTTTGTTGTCTCAGACCCCCATTAAATACGTTTTGTTGTCTCAGACCCCCATTAAATACGTTTTGTAGTCGCGGACCTCCATTAAATACATTTTGTAGTCGCCGACCTCCATTAAATACATTTTGTAGTTGTAGACCCCCATTAAATACGTTTTGTAGTTGTAGACCCCCATTAAATACGTTTTGTAGTCTCAGACCCCCATTAAATACGTTTTGTAGTTGTAGACCCCCATTAAATACGTTTTGTAGTCTCAGACCCCCATTAGATACGTTTTGTAGTCGCGGACCCAAATTAAATACGTTCTGTAGTTGTAGACCCCATTTAATAGGATTTGTAGTTGTAGACCCCCATTAAATGCGTTTTGTAGTTGTAGACCTCCATTAAATACGTTTTGTAGTCGCGGACCCAAATTAAATACGTTTTGTAGTTGTTAGACCCCCATTAAATACGTTTTGTAGTCGCAGACCCACAGGATTTAACTTCAACTCAAGATTTCAAATCAAAAGTACATCAACGATATTATTTGAAGATCTGTTATAAACGTCACATTACAAGTTGTTCACTTTTTAGATTGTCACCGGATCTACTTGCACACTGACGAACCATTTTGATCTGGATGATTTCTTCTCAACGTAAACAAATAATAACAACTTGAATGGCTTTAGTATTTCTAAAAATGAAGACGGAAATGACATGCTCATAAAATGATGGATATGAATCTTCATGACACACATCTGCCCAGTTTAAATAAGATGCTTATTGTGGCATGTTCTTTATGTTTGTTTAGCTTTGAGATGCTTATTGTGGCATGTTCTTTATGTTTGTTTAGCTTTGAGATGCTTATTGTGGCATGTTCTTTATGTTTGTTTAGCTTTGAGATGCTTATTGTGGCATGTTCTTTATGTTTGTTTAGCTTTGATATGCTTATTGTGGCATGTTCTTTATGTTTGTTTAGCTTTGAGATGCTTATTGTGGCATGTTCTTTATGTTTGTTTAGCTTTGAGATGCTTATTGTGGCATGTTCTTTATGTTTGTTTAGCTTTGAGATGCTTATTATGGCATGTTCTTTATGTTTGTTTAGCTTTGAGATGCTTATTGTGGCATGTTCTTTATATTTAGCTTTGATATGCCATCGTAAGTGAGATGTATTCATAGCTTCATTGGGCAAAACATCGTCCCACAATACAGACCGTGGTACCTGTCTTCTAGACCTGTACACGTCAAGCAAAGCCTCAACTAATTGTTGCTATAACGACGACAGAAGAGCTTTCAATGTCCTTCCAGCAAGAGGATCACATGTCAACATCTGCAGGTCTAACGTATCAAGTTCAACCAACGACCCATCTTGATGTTGGGCTCAAATTTGTTGATTCACCGCAATAACATCTCTCACTTTACCTGACAGTAACCATATATTTATTCATTCTTTCAGTACGGAAAGTTTTGATCAATTTAGGGGTAGAGACTTCAGAAACTCAGTTTTTCATGTTTTAAAAAATGTATCTAACTGTTTATATTTATCTAACACTGAACAAATTAGATATGAATTATTAGATAATTGGACAAGGAATTAGATTTCACCAATACCAAGATGATCCAAGACATCTAACAATAATATGGTTCATGACAGTTTACACTAATCAAATTGAGAGTGACGCACTGTGCGGCTAAACGTACATGACCGAAATCGGCGTGACGCATAGTGGGTCGAAACCTTACGGAAAGAGTTAACACAAATTGAAGGAAAAATGACAACCGCCAAATTCTCGCAGCGACCATTAAAATGAAACTGACGTCAGTGGTTGTATACGCAGCTGGAAGTTATGTCGTCAATGATGCATGTCCACTGACTTGCAGGTAGAGAACATATTTGATTTGTTTCCTGTCAAACACCTTTATTTATTCCGTCACTAGTTACATCCATGTGCTTGAGCGGGGTCATTCCCCCTACCCCGTCCTAATCAATGTTTGGACCTTTTGAGAATGCGTGATCTGATCGATCTCTTTCTTTCTTTGATATCTATAAAGTTCAATGTGTCTTTGATGTCACCCCACTATTACTTTATTTGATATTTATGAAGTGTATTGTGTCTTTGATGCCAGTCGCTATTACTTTCTTTGATATTTGAGAAGTTTAATGTGTCTTTGATGTCACCCCACTATTACTTTATTTGATATTTATGAAGTTTATTGTGTCTTTGATGTCACCCCACTATTACTTTATTTGATATTTATGAAGTTTATTGTGTCTTTGATGCCAGTCGCTATTACTTTCTTTGATATTTGAGAAGTTGCATGTGTCTTTGATGTCACCTCGACATTACTTTTTTATATTTGTAATGTTTAATTTGTATTTGATGTCACCCCGCTATTACTTTCTTTGATATTTGTGAAGTTTAATGGGCCTTTGAAGTGACCCCGCTATTAATTTATTTGATATTTGTGAAGTTTAATGTGTCTTTGATGTCACCCCGCTATTACTTTTTTGATATTTGAGAAGTTTAATGTGTCTTTGATGTCACCCCGCTATTACTTTCTTTGATATTTGAGAAGTTGCATGTGTCTTTGATGTCACCCCGCTATTACTTTCTTTGATATTTGTGAAGTTTCATGTGCCTTTGAAGTGACCACACTATTAATTTATTTGATATTTGTGAAGTTTAATGTGTCTTTGATGTCACCCCGCTATTACTTTTTTGATATTTATGAAGTTTATTGTGTCTTTGATGTCACCCCGCTATTACTTTCTTTGATATTTGTGAAGTTTAATGTGCCTTTGAAGTGACCCCGCTATTAATTTATTTGATATTTGTGAAGTTTAATGTGTCTTTGATGTCACCCCGCTATTACTTTCTTTGATATTTGTGAAGTTTCATGTGCCTTTGAAGTGACCACGCTATTAATTTATTTGATATTTGTGAAGTTTAATGTGTCTTTGATGTCACCCCGCTATTACTTTTTTGATATTTGAGAAGTTTAATGTGTCTTTGATGTCACCCCGCTATTACTTTCTTTGATATTTGAGAAGTTTAATGTGTCTTTGATGTCACCCCACTATTACTTTCTTTGATATTTGAGAAGTTGCATGTGTCTTTGATGTCACCCCACTATTACTTTCTTTGATATTTGAGAAGTTGCATGTGTCTTTGATGTCCCCCGCAATTACTTTCTTTGATATTTAAGAAGTTGCATGTGTCTTTGATATCATCTCGCCATTACTTTTTTATATTTGTAATGTTTAATTTGTATTTGATGTCACCCCGCTATTACTTTCTTTGATATTTGTGAAGTTTCATGTGTCTTTGAAGTGACCTCGCTATTAATGTATTTGATATTTGTGAAGTTTAATGTGTCTTTGATGTCCCACCGCTATTTCTTTCTTTGATATTTGAGAAGTTGCATGTGTCTTTGATGTCACCCCACTATTACTTTCTTTGATATTTGAGAAGTTTAATGTGTCTTTGATGTCCCCCCGCAATTACTTTCTTTGATATTTAAGAAGTTGCATGTGTCTTTGATGTCACCCCGCTATTTCTTTCTTTGATATTTGTGAAGTTTCATGTGTCTTTGAAGTGACCTCGCTATTAATGTATTTGATATTTGTGAAGTTTAATGTGTCTTTGATGTCACACCGCTATTTCTTTCTTTGATATTTGATAAGTTTAATGTGTCTTTGATGTCACCTCGCTATTACTTTTTTGATATTTGGGAAGTTTCATATGTCTTTGATGTCACTCCGCTATTACTTTCTTTGATATTTGTGAAGTTTAATGTGTCTTTGATGTCACCCCGCTATTTCTTTCTTTGATATTTGAGAAGTTTAATGTGTCTTTGATATCACCCCGCTATTTCTTTCTTTGATATTTGTGAAGTTTCATGTGTCTTTGATGTCCCACCGCTATTTCTTTCTTTGATATTTGAGAAGTTTAATGTGTCTTTGATGTCACCCCGCTATTACTTTCTTTGATATTTGTGAAGTTTCATGTGTCTTTGATGTCACCCCGCTATTACTGTCATTGATATTTGTGAAGTTTAATGTATCTTTGATGTCAGACCTCAAATCCCCTTTCATCCCCCTTCCCCACCCTTTTGTGCTTGACTTTGTTTGACGGTAATTCGAGAAAAATATCTTTCTTTTTCTAAAGGGAACGCATCATTCGTTTTACGATTTATTGTATTTATGTTTCCATTCATTCATCCATTCATCCATGCATCCATTTATCAATTAATTAATTTGTCCATCCATCCACTCATTCATTCATCCATCTATTCATGTAATCATCCATTCATTCATTCATTCATTCATCAATTCATTCATTCATTAATTCATCCATTCATTCATTCATCCATTCATTCATTCATTCATTTCATCATACATTCATTCATTCATTCATTAATCGATCTATTCATTTATTCATCTATACATTCATTCATTCATCCATCCATTCATTCATCCATTGATTCATTCATTCATTCATCCATTCATTTATTCATCCATTTATTCATTTATTTTTCCATCCATTCATTCATTCATTCATCAATTCATTCATTCATTAATTCATCCATTCTTTCATTCATTCATTTCATCATACATTCATTCATTCATTCATTAATCGATCTATTCATTTATTCATCTATTCATTCATTCATTCATCCATCCATTCATTCATCCATTCATTCATTCATTCATCCATTCATTTATTCATCCATTTATTCCTTTATTTTTCCATCCATTCATTCATTCATGCATTTATTCATCCATTAATTCATTCATGCATTTATCCATTCATTTATTCATTCATTTATTCATCCATTTATTCATTTTTTCCCCATTCATTCATCCATTTATTCATCCATTAATTCATTCATTCATTCATCCATTCATTCATTCATACATCCATTCATTCATCCATTTGTTCATTCATTCATTCATTCATCCGTCCATCCTTCCAATCATTCATCCATTCATTCATTCTTTCATTCATTCATCCATCCACTCATCCATTCATTAATTAATTCATTCATCCATCCGTCCTTCCATTCATTCATCCATTCATTCATTTATTCATCAATTAATTTATTAATTCACCAATTAATCCATCCATTCATCCATCCATTCATTCATTCATTCATGTAATAATTAATCCATTATTCCATTCATTCATTCATCCATTAATTCATTAATTTATTAATTAATTAATCCATCCATTAATCCATCCATTATTCCATCCATTAATCCATCCATTCATCCATTCATTCATCCATCCATTCATCCGTTCATCCATTCATTCATTCATTCATTCATTCATCCATTAATTAATTAATTTATTCATAAATTAATCCATCCATTAATCCATCCATTATTCCATCCATTAGTTCATCCATTATTCCATTCATCCATTTATTCATTCATTCATTCATTCATTCATTCATTCATTCATCCATTCATTCATACATTTATTCATTCATCCATCCATTCATTTATCCATTTATTCACCATCATTTCATCCATTTATTCATTCATTCATCCATTCATGTATGCACCCATCCATTTATTCATTCATCCATCCGTTCATTCATTCATCCATTCATTCATCCTTTCATCCATTCATTCATCCATTCATTCATCATTTCATCTATTCATTCATCCATCCACCCATTCATTCATTCATCTTTTCATCCATCCATTTATTCATCCATTCATTCATCTTTTCATCCATCAATTCATTCATCCATTCATTCATCCATTCATTCATCTTTTCATCCATCCATTCATTCATCCATTCATTCATCCATACATTCATCTTTTCATCCATCCATTCATTCATCCATTTAATCATCCATTCATTCATCCATTCATTCATCCTTTCATCCATTCAGTCATTCATTCATCTATTTATTCATCCATCCACCCATTCATTCATTCATCTTTTCATCTATCCATTTATTCATCCATTCATTCATCTTTTCATCCATCCATTCATTCATCCATTCATTCATCCATTCATTCATCCATTCATTCATCTTTTCATCCATCCATTCATCCATTCATTCATCCATTCATTCACCCATTCATTCATCCATTCATTCATCTTTTCATCCATCCATTCATTCATCCATTCATTCATCTTTTCATCCATCCATTCATTCATCCATTTATTCATCCATTCATTTATCCATTTATTCATCCATTCATTTATCCATTTATTCATCAATCCATTCATCCATTCATTCATCCATCCATCCATTCATTCATCCATTTATTCATCCATTCATTTATACATTTATTCATCAATCCATTCATCCATTCATTCATTCTTTCTCTCTCTCCATTTAGGTACAAAATATCCTACAATACTTCAAGCCTTCGCGACTTTCCTGTGATGACACCGTAGACCACAGTTTGGAAACCTCTCCCCTAGAGTTGACAATTGACCAGCGAAAGTTGTTGAATAACAAAACGGTCTGTCGTTACCCACCACCGAGTCATTTCATGAGTTATTGAAAATGTATATGTGACAATGTTATCTTCAATGTAGTTGAAATTGATATTTTCTTGTGAATGTGAGTGAATATTGTTTGTCGTTTAATACAAATAAAATAAAATATTCTGGTAACTTTTGTTAATAATATCAATGTTTTTTAATGAAATAAAATCAGTAGTAACTAAACTCCCGCAGATGAGAAGCTTCTGGTATTATCGTCAGCTTGATAAACAAAACTCGCGAGACAGCATGCGCCTGATGACGTAATCGTCTTGTTATTGAATTAATGGCAGACCTCTAAATCACAACAATCAACAATAATCAAAGTACATAAAGCACTTTTAGCAATGTATGGTAAAAAAAGCAAAACACAACAACAACGAAACGCCTCAAACATATTCAAGAGAAAATCTAAGATTCGTCTGTCGGATCTTTAACCCGACAATGAAAGGCGTTTTTTTTTCTGAAAACATAAAGTGATACAAAGGGCCTAGGTAGCAGGCCTTAATTTTGTGTATTATTTTAACTTGGAATGAATGATCAAACTGAAAGAGATTTGACATAGCTGTGTTTAGTGCTTTCACAACATGTAGTCTTTAGCAGAGTGAAATGAATGGTGAAGTGCAGAGTGAAATGAATGGTGAAGTGCAGAGTGAAATGAATGGTGAAGTGCAGAGTGAAATGAATGGTGAAGTGCAGAGTGAAATGAATGGTGAAGTGCAGAGTGAAATGAATGGTGAAGTGCAGAGTGAAATGAATGGTGAAGTGCAGTGTGAAATGAATGGTGAAGTGCAGAGTGAAATGAATGGTGAAGTGCAGAGTGAAATGAATGGTGAAGTGCAGTGTAAAGTGAAGAGTAAAGTGAAGAAGTAGCTGATCTTCCTCTTCTGCCTTTCAGCTCCCTGTGGAGAACAGGTTTTCAACAAACACTTTCCAAGCCGTTCTGTTTCTTGTCATTCTTTTAAGATCACTCCATGTCTTGACCATCATTTTCATCTCTGCTTCTATCTGTCCTTTCCAAGAATAGTTTGGTCTTCCTCTTTATCTTTTTCCTTGAGGATTCCAAAAAGAGCATGTCATGCAAAACTCTCAGTTGGCTTTCGCAGTGGGTGTCCTCCCCAAATGGAATTTCTCCTGATTGCGTCATACATGCTCTTATAACCTTATCTTTCCTGGATAGAAGATTTATTTTATTTCTTTTTTTTTTACTTCTCCATGTTTGTGAAGTTTTGCGGCCTTTTTTTTCCAGTACAGGATAGCCAGTACCATGCCCAACCCTCCTTAGTCGCCTCTTAGACATGCCTGGTAGGGAAATGCGCTATAATTCTTGACTCCTGTTTCTGATCCAGGCAGGAGATGGGCTGATATTACTTTGCTATAATGTTTCCATTTGGCAAAAAATGGCGCATTTGGTGAAATGCTGCGCAGTATGTCTCTTGTGTGGTTATATTTTCAATCCATCGTTTTCAATGGAGTTAAAAGTATGAATCATATTTAGACAAATATGTGGAATAATATGTTGGTCCAATAGAAACACAACAACATAGGGAATTTTGGAATTGCAGATTGAAACAGTGCATAGACAGCAATATCAGAAATTGACTGATGTAAGAGGTGACTTGAGAGCTTAATGACATTGCAGCATCAAGTCAAGAGACTGGGTAGCACAGTTTCTAAAAGGTCTCTTACGTGAGTCAGTAGTACCTAATGATGATGACAAATATAGATCGACACGTCAATCAGTCTCAGACGTGGAGACGTCATAGTATGATGATGATGACGAATATAGATCAACACGTCAGTCAATCTCAGACGTAGAGACGTCAGAACATGAAAATGATGACAAATATAGATCGACACGTCAATCAGTCTCAGACGTGGAGACGTCAGAATATGATGATGATGATGACGAATATAGATCAACACGTCAGTCAATCTCAGACGTCAGAACATGAAAATGGTGACGAATATAGATTAACGCGTTAGTAAATCTCAGACGTGGGGACGTCAGAACATGAAGATGATGACGAATATAGATCAACACATCAGTCAATCTCAGACGTAGAGATGTCAGAACATAAAAATGATGACGAATATAGATCAACACATCAGTCAATCTCAGACGTGGAGACGTCAGAACATGAAGATGATGACGAATGTAGATCAAAACATCAGTCAATCTCCAGGAGACGTCAGAACATGAAGATGATGACGAATATAGATCAACACGTCAGTCAATCTCATACGTGGAGACGTCAGAACATGAAGATGATGATGAATATAAACCAACACTTCAGCCAATGCACAAAAACAACTTCCTACAATCATCAGTTTTAACAAGAAGATGCAATGTGGCATGATTGTTGTATCTAAATTTTGAAAAAAATATATATATATATTTTCACTTTGATTTCTGGATGGCAGTTGTGGTCTAATATAACCTAAAAGACTTAGTCTGAGGTTGAAAGGATCGTGCCTCGTCAAGAAGTAGACAAACCCACCAAGACAACAACAACAATAGCAATGTTGTATGTATCTCAAACACTAATATACAGCAGTACATTTCTGTATTTCGTAAATTCTACTGTTATGCTTAGAGCGATCCTCCACTAGGTGCGGGCTTTATAAAACAGAGCAAGAAAACACTACATAGAAAAGATAAAGCTGGCCTTGAAATGAAGGTGTTACCGACCGCGTCATCTTCAAGGTCTCACACAGTGGGGCCAACTCACAGGCTAAACGGTTCGTTAAACCAACACTAATAACACGGGACATACAATGAACTTCTAATTCTTGTTAGAATAAGCAGTAAATATAGGCAGGCCACGCGATCTAACGTTCTGACAAAAACCATCTTGAGGCGAAATAGATGACGCCAAAGACTAGTCTGGTAAAAGATTCGAGTAAATCGAGAAACTGGCACGCGGAATGGGAGGAAGAAGTAAGATCGTGAACAACTCATTATGATTGTACTTCTAGCGCAACCAGTGAAGCTAGAAGTTAGGCAGGATGGCAGGCAAGAAGCAAGCAGGCAGTGAAGCTAGAAGTTAGGCAGGATGGCAGGCAAGAAGCAAGCAGGCAGTGAAGCTAGAAGTTAGGCAGGATGGCAGGCAAGAAGCAAGCAGGCAGTGAAGCTAGAAGTTAGGCAGGATGGCAGGCAAGAAGCAAGCAGGCAGTGAAGCTAGAAGTTAGGCAGGATGGCAGGCAAGAAGCAAGCAGGCAGTGAAGCTAGAAGTTAGGCAGGATGGCAGGCAAGAAGCAAGCAGGCAGTGAAGCTAGAAGTTAGACAGGATGGCAGACAAGAAGCAAGCAGGCATGCAGTCAAATTGACAGGCAAACAACAAGCAGGCAGGCATGATGGAAAGCAAATAACAAGCAGCAGGCAACAAATAGGGAAACAACAAGCAAGCAGGCAAGATGACAGGGAAACAACAAACAGGCAGTGAAGTTATAAGTTAGACAGGCAGGCAGGCAAGATGATAGGGAAACAAGCATGCATGCAAACAGGTAGGAGGTAGCAGAAAACATATGACATCAACATAAATCATTAAGAGAAAAAGCAAACAATTATGGAATGGAAAACCTGGACACAACCGTAGGAAGAGAACACATACACAAATAAACGAATTAGCACTCGAAGTACGGAAACTCAAATCAAATATTTAAAAGAAATAATCTTATCAATAACAGGACAGAACTTGTCATGATCAACTTGTCAACAGTAATGAATTCACATAAATCATTACTTCTCAATGCATGTTTTTGTTCGCTGGAAACATAAAAATTATTTGGTTGTCTCGCTTTGTTGACTAGACTCAAATCTTTATCTGTAGTCCAGCAGTTTTCAAACCTGATGTTAATTCCCCTGTTTTGACATTAAACTCTCAATAATGAACATTGAGATTTTCTACTGGGATATTAAAATGCAGACGTGATAACCGTTAATGTTTTTGACATGACAATATCATTTGTATCTGGTAATAACAACAGAACTATAACGCATGTATTGGGCTACGAGGGGTGGTTGTCGCCTTATTGTTGATGTCGGTCGACACCTGTCCACGTGTCCTATACTTTAATTAGTGCCAGTGCTCCCTGGGTTGTTTAGATGGATTGTTTATTTCCTTGAAGGCCCGTCACTAACAATATTGGGCATGTGTGAGAAATGGTCGATGAAACTAATGATTTCAACTTGATAATTTATGAACTATCAATGTATGATTTATTCTGAAAATTAGGAAGATATTATACAATCCATTTTTGACAACCGAAACAAGAAAAAGAGTTATTAAATGTTATGTAGAGCCAGTCTTAACATATGGATGTGAATCATGGAAAAGACAACACAAAAGAAAATCACTGGTGTCTGTAGAAATGTGGGTTTACAGAAGAATGTTAAGAGTACCATGGACAGTTAAGCAGAATAATGAAAACGTTCTGAAAGAGATCAAAGCAAAAAGAGAGCTCATTTCCAATATTAGGAAGAAACAATCATAATTTTTTTGGCCATGTAATGAGAACTGAACAACTGGAATATGTTGTAACAACTTGGAAAATTGAGGGACAAAGAGATAGACGGAATAAAAGAGAAAAGATACCAGACAGCTTAAGAGAATGGCTTGGCTAAGGTCAACAACAGAAATGATAAATAACTGTCGATATCGAAAGTTGTCGAGAGACATGATCACCTACGCCAGCCGACATGGACTTGATGATGATGATTTTATTAATCTGTGGGCTGAATAAGTCAAGAAATGCAACGTCGACGTCGAGACAGGAAAGATACGGGTTCAAACCCCACAAGAAGCGATGGTGATTTCTCAAAAATGGGAAAAATAAATTCGTTTTTGTTTCCCTGACTTTACCTTCACGGGATCTCTTGGGTAGTGAGATATCATGTCTAACCCTCTCGGGTAACGGCAATAAACAGGAGGTTCCGTGTGCACTCGCGCACGTTAAGGATTCCATGACAGTTAAAATGAAAAAATCAGGTCATAAGTATGTGCCGCTGCCCGGGAAAAGTTGTCGGCAGAAGCCTACCCACACCGAGGATCACAGGCCGTGCTACGGAGCTCGTGCACATGGGCCAGGATTCTCATCGGATATTCTTGAGATTCTTGAGGGGCTTGCCGGAGCACCTATGGGTGTGTCCGGTGTGCAGTGATGATGGTCTTAACAACAAACAATTTACGAACTGTTTAGTTTTATGGAGAACACTGGAGGCGAGGACGAGTGTGCTAAATGACGAGAGCGACAAGAGCGTTTCTACGGAGCCAAGACGTGTGTCTACCGATGATAATATTAAACAATAAGGACGGTGGTTGCAACAATTTGGGAATAAGGGGTAGTTGGTTTAAATGTAATATCATCAAGATGAGGCTGATTGTGAGTTCATATCATTAATATGACGCTGAGAGTGAGCTCAATGAGATTCAGTTCATTATTTCGGGATGACATTGAGAATGAATTAATGCCATCAAGATGATGCTGAGAGTGAAATCACGGCACGAAGATAATGCTGAGAGTGAATTAACGCCATCAAGATGATGCTGAGAGTGAGTTCATGTCATGAAGATGATGCTGAAAGTGAGTTCATGTCATGAAGATGATGCTGAAAGTGAGTTCATGTCATGAAGATGATGCTGAAAGTGAGCTATGCCATCACGATCATGCTGAGAGTGAGTTAGTGCCATCAAGATGACGTTGAGAGTGAGTTCATGCGTTCAAGATAATGCAGAGTGTGAGTGAATGTCATCAAGATTATGTTGAGTGTGTGTTAATGCAATCAAGATGACGGTGAGAGTGAGTTAATGCCATCAAGATTATGCTGACTGTGATTTAATGTCATCAAGATTATGCTGTATGTGATTTAATGTCATCAAGATTATGCTGTATGTGATTTAATGCCATCAAGATTATGCTGACTGTGATTTAATGTCATCAAGATTATGCTGTATGTGATTTAATGTCGTCAAGATTATGTTGAATGTAAGTTAACGCCATCAAAATTATGCCGAATGTGAGTTAATGCGATCAAGATTATGCTGAGTGTGTGTTAATGCCATCAAGATGGAGTTGAGAGTAAGTTAATGCCATCAAGATTATGCTGAATGTGAGTTAATGTCATCAAGATGACGTTTAGAGTGAGATCAAGCTATCAAGGTGATACTGAGAGTGAGTTCATGTCATGAAGATGTTACTGAGAGTGAGTTCATGTCATTAAGATGATACTGAAAGTGAGTTCATGTCATCAAGATGATACTGTGAGTGAGTTCATGTCATCAAGATGATACTGAAGGTGAGTTCATGGCATTAAGATGATACTGAAGGTGAGTTCATGTCATCAAGATGATACTGAAGGTGAGTTCATGGCATTAAGATGACGCTGAGAGTGAATTCATGTCTATAAGATGACGCTGAGAGTGAATTCATGTCTATAAGATGACGCTGAGAGTGAATTCATGTCTATAAGATGACGCTGAGAGTGAATTCATGTCTATAAGATGACGCTGAGAGTGAATTCATGTCTATAAGACATAAGATGAGGCTGAAAGTGTGCTATGAGAAGTATAATTACAGTTTGAGGAAGTTAATGACTCTAAATTGTAATTGATAGTCCGTTTACGATACAGCACAATGAGTTGTGACACTTTTAGGACATAACGGTAAAGGTGATGATCTTTTCTGTGAGACAAAGCTATCGGTGGTGACATGTTTAAAATACATTAGAAAATGCTTGTCATTCTATTATTTCTTTGTTTGATGTTTGTTATTAAATTCAACATCACTGCACAGCGGACGAACTCATAGGTGCTCCGATATCCCACTCGAAAAAAATCTCAGGAGAATTCTGCCAATGTGCACGAACTCCGTAGAACGGCCGAGAAGGCATGTTATCAATATGAAGAAATACAACTATCAATCATCATCATCACGTATCGTGCCTGCTGACGTAGGTGATCATGTCTCTCCACACCTTTCGATCTGGAAAGTAATTTATCATTTTTGTGGTTGACCTTCTGCCAAGTTATTCTCTTAAGCTGTCTGGTATCTTTTCTCTTTGCTTCCGTCTATCTCTTCGTCCCTCGATTTTTTCAGTTGTTACAATATATTCCAGTTGTTCTCTTCTCATTACATGGCCACAAAATAATGATTGTTTCTTCCTAATATTGGATATTAGCTCTCTTATTGCTTTATCCTCATTCAGAACGTTTTCATTACTCTTCTTAGCTGTCCACAGTATTCTCAACATTCTTTTGTAAAACCACTTTTCTACGGCCTCTAGTGATTTTCTTTGTCTTGTCTTATCGTCCATGATTCACATCCAAATGTTAAGACTGGCTCTACATAACATTTAAGAACTCTTTTTCTTGTTTCTATTGCCAAATTGGATTGCACAGTATCTTCCTCATATTTTGTAAAGCTGCTTTTGCCTGAGCTATTCTGCATCTTACCTCTGTTGTACATCTACCATTTGAGATTAACATTATTCCCAGATATTTCAATTCATTTACCTTATTTTCATATTGCTCCACTTGTCTTTATTGTGATATCCTTTTCTTTGTTGCTGTCATTACTTCTGTCTTTTTGCTATTAAAACTGAGTCTTGTATTTTTGCTTTCTTTCACAATAATATAAACTGATTCTCACTCTTAGCGATCAATATCTCTCTGCGATCAAGACTCAATCAGAGTAGGATTCCAGACTCTCTCATGAAGTCAGCTGTCTGTTTAAGCGAATCGATTGCCCCATATAGTTTTTCTTCCAGGGAGGTGGGCGTGGACCACATTGCTCTTCTCAGGTCTGTGTACTGGGGGCAATCCTGTAGAACATGTTTTGTAGTCATATTGCCCAGTGTACAGTGGCATAGAGTGGTTGTACCTATTTTGAATTAGGTGAACATGTGATTTCTCATTCTATTGTGGCCAGTGCGTAGGCGAAGTAAGATGACTTGATCCCTCCTTGATAGTTGGTGGTATCCGTCACTCTCGTTATGCTTTGGGTGTTCTCGTTTCCATTTTTCATGGAACTGACCCTTGAGGATGGATTTGGCTCTATCATAACAGAGCGGATGGTTCTCTTGCGGTAATCTCCCTCTCTCTTTAGCTAATTTGTCTGCGCGTTCGTTCCCGTGTATATCACAGTGTGATGGTATCCACTGAATGACTACTCTCTGGCAGTTATTGCATAGTTGGTGCAGGGTTGTTCTCAAGTCCATTGTTCTTGGGGCTTTTTAGAGCTGATAGTACTGACAGTGCATCAGTCAGAATCACCAATTTATTGTGCATGTTATTTTTGTGTTGAGTAGCCAGTGTTGGAGCATTTCTGATGGCCTCAGCTTCTGCTTTAAAGTTGTTTGATAATTTCCAATTAGCTATTGACTTGATGATCTCGTCCTGATTATTCAGCGTCAAGAACACACTTCCCCCTCCATTTCTGGTGGCATTTGTAGCAGAGCCATCTGTGTATATGTGGGACCAAGAGTCCTGTGGGTAGGTATCGTATAAGTTCTGGTATTTTATGCTTTCCATGAGGAGACATATCAGATGGGCCCAAGGGTTTCGATATTGTTTGGGAAAGAACTGGGTCTCCAGTAGTTAGTTCATTGGCAATTGCAGCGAAGTTGCTCCTCTTTAGTCGTACAATTCCGGAACCAGTTATTCTTTGTTGCATGTGGTGCCTAAGGAGCCTTCTATATTTCTCCGCTTGTTGCAATACTTTAGTGACCCGTCTGTCATCTAAGGGTTGTAAACCTGTTACTGTTTCTAGAGTCTTGATAGGTGTAGATTTTATAGCACCAGTGATGATATGGGCAGCTTGGTTCTGTGCTCTCTTAATTTTGCTAATGTGTGATTTGGAAGCCATTGGTCAGGCTGTGACTCCATACTCTAGAACTGGTCTGACTCTTCCTAGGTATAGTCTTTTCAAAATATTGCTGTCTGCCCCCCAGTCCGTTCCTGCCAATTTCTTCATAATATTTATTCGTTTTCTGGTTTTTTTCCTTGCTTTGTCTATCTGATTTTTACAAGTCATTCTGTGATTCATAGTCATGCCAAGATATGTTGGGTTTTGGTCAATAGGGAGTGTATGGTCTTTTATCTTCAAGTTTGCAGAGAGTGTGTTTCTTGATAGGCAAAAATTGTATATGTAGTTTTTTTTTCGTTGATTGGTAAGAAGCAGGTGTTCGTCCATTTTTCAAGTTCACCTAGGGCATCTTGCATCGTGGGTCCAGCCACCGACATATCTTCCTCGCGAGCCCATAACGCCAGATCATCTGCGTATATTGCTGAGTGTATTCAGGGTGGAATGTCCATTACGATGTCATTTATGAAAATTAAAAAGAGTGTTGGAGACAAGACTCCGCCTTGTGGGACACCTTGTTCGATAGAGACCTTCTTACTTAGTTGACCTTGAACTTGTACTCTGGCCGTTCTATCCTGAAGGTATTGAGAGACCCAATTGAATAAACAACCCTGGATGCCAAGTCTAAAAAGCTTGTTCTTTAAACCCTCTCGCCAAACCCTATCAAAAGCCTTCTCCATGTTGACCCACACTGCCAGTTTGTGTTTCTTTTCTTGTAGAGCATCCTCTATTTCCTGTGTAATGTAGGTGACCAGGTCTTCAGTTGATCTGTGCTGACGGAAGCCACTTTGTTGTGGTACGATTTGTTGTTTTTTTCTCCAAATCTCCCATAAGTCTTCTGTTAACCAGCCTTTCTATGAGTTTACTCAGGCAGCTCAGTAGGCTAATTGGTCTATAGCTACTTGGGTCTAGTGGGTCTTTTCCACACTTAAGGATGGTCCCCATAATAGCTTCTTTCCAGATTGCCGGCACATGACCTCTCTTCCAGGTAGCATTTATTATCCTTACAAGCTGGCTCTTGGCTTTCTGTCCCAGATTTAGGAGCATTTCGTTGGAGATTCCATCTTTACCAGGGGAACTTTTGAGCTTCAATCCTTTGAGGGCAACATCTAATTTAGTTGGGGTAAAGATGGTCGTCTGATGCTCTTCTGGTGCTAAAGGCATGTGTTTTGCATCTTGGTTTTCCCATCTTGCAGCTTTCTGTTTGTCTATTGGAATGTTTATTCTACTAATGTTTTTGTAAGTCTGTATCAGTAGATTTGCTGCCCTTTTGCCTGTGAGGGTGTTGTGATTGTGTGTTAATGATATTGAAGGTCGGCAGTTGTTTTCGTCGCTCAGAGCTTTCGCAAGTTTCCATAGTTTATGACCATTTTTGTCTAGATTAAGGCTCTCTGTTTTGTCTATCCAGTTCTGTCTTGCTGTTATCATGACCTCACGTCTGTATTTGGCCGAGGCTGCTTTGTAGGCAATGTTGCTCTCTGCGCTGTGTGATGTTTCAGCTAGTTCTCTGACAGTGTCCAGTTCCTCTTCTAGTCTTTGTATTTCCTTGCTCCAGTATGGCTTGTAGTTTCTTCTTGCTCCTCTAGGTATGGATTCTTTAGCAGCTCTCAGAATTCCATTTGCTAACCGCTCTATCATATTATTGACCTTCTTTTCGTGGGTGTTGATAGACGCAGTATATGCATCAGTGAGCCTTGAAAACTTTGCCCAATCTGCTCTCTTATAGTTCCAGCGGGGAAAAGGTATTTGCAACTCCTGTTTGTGAGCAAGAGCCACTGAAAGTTTGACTGGTCTATGGTCACTATCTCCAAGTTTGTTCAGCACTTTTCTGGTTATTTTGATATATATGTCTCCAGTTGCAAATGCTAGGTCGGGAGTGGAAGTTGTTTTCCATCTTCTTGAGTAGAAGGTTGGGGGGTCCTCCCTAGAGTTTATGAGGAATAGGTTGTTGTCTATTTCCCATTCTTCCACTTCTTCACCTCGAACATTTGACTCCTTATATCCCCCATCTTTCAGAGTGGCTGTTAAAGTCTCCAACCACCAGACACTTTGATGGTGTTATTTCCATTGACTGAAGCTTCAGTAATTTGTCATTTGGACAGTATATATTAAATATCCTTATACTAGCGCAGTTAATGTATAGGTCTGTACCAATGATCTCTGCCTCTCCGTTTGTGACTACATCTATCAGTTTTGCTGGGATGGAATATTTAATAAGTATAAGAATTTCACCCTTGTGACCTTCCCTGTTTTGTCTAAATGTTTGGTAGTCCCTGATCATAAATCTGTGCTGAGGATTAAGATGAGTTCCTGGATGCAGGCAACGACTATCTCCTCCTCTGCTAGTCTGATTGTTAGAGCTTGTTTTTTGTGGTATATGCCCTTCACATTCCAGTGTATTATATTCAGCTGTTTCTTGAAGCCTTTCCGGTCAGCGGTAGTTTTTATCATAATTAGAGTCTGTTAGATCCAGTCTGATTGATTACTTGTTAAAACGTTGCACTGTGTTCTGCGCCAGTGGCCCAGTGCATCCGATTTCAGCCAGCATTTTATTCAGGTTTGCTTTCCTTAGCCTTTGATAGTCTCCAATCTTCCTGCAAGGCAGCAGATTGTCTTTTCTGTATGAGGATTCTGCCCTTACATGGTCGGCCCTCCCAGGCTTACGAGCACCATCTGCCCAAGTTGATGTAGTAATTAGTTAATCAGAGATTTCGCAAAGAAGGTCAAAGAAGGTGTTGATCTCCTCCTGCGTTAGTGGACGCATGGTTGTTTACTAATTTAGTTCATTTAAGGTTACAACTTGTCTGGTGAAATAATCTGTTACAACTAGTCTGGTGAAACAATCGGTTACAACTTGTCTGGTGAAATAATCTGTTACAACTTGTCTGGTGAAATAATCTGTTACAACTTGTCTGGTGAAATAATCTGTTACAACTTGTCTGATGAAACATTCGGTTACAACTTGTCTGGTGAAATAATCGGTTACAACTTGTCTGATGAAACATTCTGTTACAACTTATCTGGTGAAACATTCTGTTACAACTTGTCTGGTGAAATAATCGGTTACAACTTGTCTGGTGAAATAATCGGTTACAACTTGTCTGGTGAAACAATCGGTTACAACTTGTCTGATGAAACAATCGGTTACAACTTGTCTGGTGAAGTAATCTGTTACAACTTGTCT
Source organism: Megaustenia siamemsis (assembly GCA_032433765.1). Taxonomy (NCBI): domain Eukaryota; kingdom Metazoa; phylum Mollusca; class Gastropoda; order Stylommatophora; family Ariophantidae; genus Megaustenia; species Megaustenia siamemsis. The sequence goes on from JAVIAB010000050.1 coordinate 79,507,108, forward strand.
GATGAAACATTCGGTTACAACTTGTCTGATGAAACAATTGGATACAACTTGTCTGATGAAACAATTGGATACAACTTGTCTGATGAAACAATCGGTTACAACTTGTCTGATGAAACAATTGGATACAACTTGTCTGATGAAATAATCTGCTACAACTTGTCTGATGAAATAATCAGTTACAACTTGTCTGGTGAAATAATCGGTTACAACTTGTCTGATGAAATATTGTTGTAGCGAAAACTAAACTATAACGGCCGACGTTGAGAACGAAATTCTGCAGATTTAAATCTATTGATCGGCAAAAATATGGCACAACAAAATGGTAGTGACAAGAAAATGACACACACCAATTGGCGATAGCATGTTTATAACATAATGTGAGTGATAGAGATAGATTTCTAGAGCTATGAAAGTGGTGATGTCACTTTTGCTAAGGAAGACTCCATAGATATTTAGATCCATTGTTATCGCACTGGACACGGACAAGGTCTCACCATCTATTAATTTTCCTGGCCAATGTCTCCCTTTTTTTAAAACTAGGCCAATATTCTTGATGGTTTCCATGACTTGTCTTCCCCGTGCATCTTTGGGCCCACAATAAATGGAGCAGAGATGAGTTCACGATGTCAGTAAGAAGGTGGCACTAGATGAAAGCACAAAGAAGATGCTCATGCACGTTTGTTGCAGATAGGAGCCTGTTAGAGCATACAGTGATGTCAATTTAAGATACATAGGAAGCTGTGATGACATATTTGTGACACAATGGATATAGTGATGACAATTTATGACATCTAGGAAGCTGTGATGACATATTTGTATGACATAATGTATGTGATGATAACAACAATAGTGACACACAGGGAGTTGTACTCGAAGAGGTCTTTTAAATAATTGGTACTTGACCCTTTGACCTTACGAAACTAACTCTGAAACTGTAACATTTATTGCATGTTGTTAACGTAACAAGGCTGTGTTCTGTCACCGGATTTGTTTTCACTTTACAGTAAAAATATTATGAGATCAATAGTAGACAAAAAAGGAATTGAAGTCAACGGTCACAACATAAACAATTTACAATATGCGGATGACACAGTCTTAATAGCAGAGACAGAGAATGAACTACAAGAAATAATAGACATTATAGTAAAAGAAAGCAACAAGAAAGGTCTCGGGCTGAATAGCAAGAAAACAGAAGTAATGGTCACATCAGAGAAACAATCATCCCATCATGCAGCATAATAATGAACAGGACAAATCTGAAACAAGTGCAACGCGTCAAATACTTGGGCACAACAATAACATCAGATGGAAGATGTACCACAGAAATAAAAAGCAAAATAGCTCAGGCCAAAATAGCATTTCAGAAAATGAAAAACTTCTTGAGCAACAAGTTTATGTCAATAGAAGTGAGAAAGAGAATTCATCGCTGCTATATAGAACCAATTCTGATCTATGGAAGCGAATCATGGACAGTAGACAAACAAATGAAACGACGATTAAAGGCCACAGAGATCGGGTTTCTCAGAAGAATGTTGAAAGTTCCCTGGACAACTAAAAACACCAATGAGGAAATTCTCCATGAGGCCAACACAAAAAGGGAGCTCCTAAAAAAACATCAGAAAGAAACAATCAACATTTTTCTGGTACATCATGAACAGTTGAAAGTTTTTAATACTTTGTTACAACTGGCAAAATACAGGGGAAAAGAGATCGTGGACGACAAAGAGAGAAGATACTATATAGATAGCTTGTTTGGTGTCATGGCATGGAAAGCAGTCAGGAACGCAATTGATACTATGCACTGTTGATAGAAGATTGAGGATGGACAAGATCGCCTTGCCAACTGGTACGACACATGATGATGATTAATGAGCAGAACAATCAATCCTGGGACTGTGATATTTATCGCGTTTATTAACGTGAGATCATAATTTTGGTATTTGATGAAGCCCGCTTAGAAAGGTAATACAGAAGAAAATAAAACGTTTTGATTGGTCCTTATTTGTAACATCTCTTAACACATTCACTGGCTGAGATTAGCAACGAAACAAGGAAAAGTCAACTGCCTCTGAAAGCTTCTGTGCTGGCGGCTGTAACATTGGCCTACTTTTGGTATGTTGTTGTTGTTGAGAAGATGGAAACCCTTACTCTAGAAGTGACCTTGACTTCTAAAAGTGCACGACAACAAGAACCGTTAAATTTTTCCAGAAGTGGTCACCACAATATGGCGGTCAATTAGTTACGTCGGTTGTGGTTCCATAGCGGGGCTGGCAAGCTGTATCCGAAGGCCACGGAGAGGGTATTCTGGGAGCACGTGATTAATTTGAGGATGTTGGTTGGTGAGACCAAATAAATTAAGGGGAAATTAATCGGAAGTCATGTCCGAAATGGGGATTTGTTGTGATGGCAAAACACTCCAGTAAACATTGACAAAGAAACAAATGAAAACACACAGACACCCCAAGGGGCAAGCACTCACTAGTGCTACTGTCCCGATAACAAAATAGCCAAGAGAAACAATAATTAATATGTGTGCCAACGTTCACAGATGACCTTCTTCTCTCTATTATCTTACCTGCTTCACATTCTTTATCTAGCTCTTTATCTCTCTCACTGCTTCTCTCACATTTATACGAGAGATGTCTCGTTTCCTTACATCTGTTTATATTTTCTATATCTCTCTAATACTGTTATGCATTACATTAGTTACTCCGCCTGTCTCTCTCTCTATTTTTATTCTCTCTTGTTTTCTCTTCCACATTACCTATCCTATCTTTCTCTCTATAATTATATTTCTCTTCCATAATATCTATCCTATCTTTCTCTCTATAATTATATTTCTCTTCCACAGTATCGATCCTATCTTTCTCTCTATAATTATATTTCTCTTCCATAATATCGATCCTATCTTTCTCTATACTTTTATATTTCTCTTCCACAGTATCGATCCTATCTTTCTCTATACTTTTATATTTCTCTTCCACAGTATCGATCCTATCTTTCTCTATACTTTTATATTTCTCTTCCACAGTATCGATCCTATCTTTCTCTATACTTTTATATTTCTCTTCCACAGTATCGATCCTATCTTTCTCTATACTTTTATATTTCTCTTCCACAGTATCGATCCTATCTTTCTCTATACTTTTATATTTCTCTTCCACAGTATCGATCCTATCTTTCTCTATACTTTTATATTTCTCTTCCACATATCTTTATTTTATCAATTTATTAAAAGTTCACATTCTGTCTCTAATTTCACTGTCTCCTCTAGAACATATCTTTATCTCTATTATTCCTCTCACCCTCTCTCTTTCCTACCTATGCCACACTTCCTGCTGTATAAAATCTTCACTACTACTTCCAATTGAATGACAAGCTCAACTCTTTTACTGATTTGTCTTCACGTATGAAAATTGTCCAACCAAAGAAAATACAATCTTGACACATTTGTCATCCCCCCCCCCAATTTTTTTTATGGTGAGCATCAACTCTAAGGATCCTCGGTGGCCGAGTGGTTAGCGTGCTCGCTTCCTGATCCGAAGGATACGGGTTCGATCCCAAGAATAGTGTTTTTTCGGACCGACAAGCCTCCGAGGTTCATCCAGCTTATAAAAATAGGTACCGGAGATATTTCTGGACATCATTTTGGTCATGGCGGCCGGATATAGGAGCGGGCAAAAACATTAATAGAAAATCGAGGACGATTCTTTCATTAGCTAAAGCTATTGATTAGAGATACAACTCTGACTACAAACCGGTTCTTTGTAGCGAAAGAGGGAAACAAAGACTAGGCAGGCATTCCGGATTAAATCCCTGATGATGTGGACTGCTATGAGAACACATAAAACAGCGCTACACGTCATGCAAAGTAAGCGCGGACAGAAGTAGAATGATAGAAGGTCAAGCTAACTTTTTTGCCAGCGCAATCCAGCATGAGTGAGCGACACATGATGATGATTCTCAATGCCTGCTACCTTTCGAAATGTTCCTCCCGGCATGCTCGACACCACTGCTGCAACCATAATCAGGAACGCAACAAAACACTTACCCAACAACATCAGAAGGACATCAAAACAACCTGCTCTGCACCAGTTACCGATCTCACTGTCCAGGAACCATAACTTTTCCCTACCAAAACATGTGGGTTGCGTCCCTGCCGTGGTACTTGCACACTAACCAAGGTCACTTTGTTGTTCATGGCTCTGTTTGCACAAAGACTTAAGTGTTTCCCCACGTTTGCTATTCACTTTTAGATTAGTGCTGCTGCATCCTACATGTTATTGCTGTTTTCCAACTTTCATGTTTGCGTCGATATTTAACCTTACTTGCTTTCAATCATTTGCATTTGAAGTTATGAAGTTGTATAGGCACCACTAGGAAAAATTCATCAACAGAAAACTCAGAAGATGAAAGAAAGCTGAAATTAAGAACCCGGTTGCTATTATTATTTGTAGATGCTCGTGGTATCCTTTTTTTTAATTAAAAATGTTTGTATTTATTTGGGTTTGTTCAAATACTTGTGGTTCTGTATCATGCTTAATTCTTTCTAGTTACAGAGCTACTATACATGTCTCTAAATTGTTGTTTTTACGATTTGCAGATATTTCTGTTTACTAGGAAGGCAAAAGAAAACCCTAAACAAAGTTATTGAGCATCAAGTTATCAAACAAGCTATAGACTTTTACTAGTTGGGAAAAAATGTCTCTGAATATGGTAAAATAAAAAAAAAAAATAAACATACGATGCAAGACAAATCAAATATTGGGACAGCTATCCCCTATATTCCAACAAAAAGCTATACCTATTACCACCAACAAACATATTTAACAGAGTATATTTATTCCTACATTGTGCTACCAATGCCAAACATGGTCATTTATGTCTAAGCGTAAAAGAAAGCTTGTCACCACAGAGATGAGATGTCTGAGAAAAGCGCTTGGAGTGTGCAGAAAAGACAGAATGAGAGATGATATTATAAGAGAAAGAGTATTGGCATTGAGGCATTCTTAAGCTACATACAGAACAAAAAGAATGCCGCCTGACTCCTGACCATACAAAGTATATATTAAAAGAGGACAAGTGTAAGAGACAGACCCAAAGTAAGACGGTCAGATAGCACCAAAGAAACGCTGTGACAGAAACTACAAGTTCATAAGTAACTTCAATTGACAATGAGTGAATCCCGCAAACAGGGCGAGAGCCAGAATTGTGTACCTCACCTCAGCACATTAGCGGGTACAGACGGAAGTGAAGAAAGGACAAGTTGTTCAGTTATTTAAGATGATGTCATAGCACTCCGGGCAAACTCAATATATGGTCATATCGTGTGCCATGACGGCGTACATTTTGCGTAGGCGATCATGTCCCTCCATAATCTTCTATCCACAGTGCATCGAAAACATTCTGCTGTTGACTGTTTGCATTGACACCAAGCTATCTAGTTTTTTCTCTCTCTGTCGTCTGCAATCTCTTTTTCTATATTTTGCCAGTTGTAATAAAGTGTTTCAACTTTCCTCTCTTCATGATGTGCCCGAAGAATGTTGATTGTTTCTTTCTGATATTTCTTAGGAGCTCCCCTTTTGTGTTGGCCTCTTTGAAAATCCCCTGGTTGATCTTTTTAACTATCCAGGGAACTTTCAACATTGTTCTGAGAAATCCCATCTCTGTGGAGAGTAATTGTCTTTTCATTCTTTTGTCTACTGTCCATGATTCGCTTCCATAGGTTGGAAGTGGCTCTATATAACACCGATGAACTCCTTTCTCACTTTTATTGACATAGATTTGTTGTGATAAATTTTTACAACGAGCTTAATATGGCATGCTTCGTAAATACAAACCACATGAAAACACCATAGTTATAGGGAATCTAAACGCAAAAGTAGGAAAGGAAAGAGTTGAGGAAATAGTTGGTCATTATGGATAAAGCGAGAGAAATGAAAGAGGTGACAAACTTATTAGGATATCAAAGGATATCAAAATTCAAGGAATAGACCTGGAGACAGTTCAGAACTACAACTACCTTGGACATACTATAACCAGTGATGGAAAATGTACAACTGAAATAAACAAAAGAATAGGAATGACAAAATTTAATTTTAATGTCATGAAGAACATACTAACAGCAAAACAAATAACACCAGGGCTAAAACTAAGAAAAGCAAAATGTTACATCTTCTCAATATTCCTATATGGTGCAGAAACAACAGAACAGAGAATTGAAGCCTCTAAAATGTGGGTATATAGAAGAATAGGTAGAATTGGATGCAAGAAAAAGAAAACAAACGATGAAGTCCTAAAACAACTAAAAATGAAAAGAGAACTACTAAGCACAATTGAAAGAAGAAAAATGCGATTTTTGGGCCATGTTAAAAGACACAACAGCCTACTAAAAGTAATCCTGGAGGGGAAAATACAAGGTAAAAGAGGCAGAGGCAGACCAAGACTAACATGGACGAGTAAAATCAAAAGATGGACAAATCAGCTTATGACAACCTGCACCATCAAAGCAAGAGACAGAACAGAATGGCGATCCATGGCAGTCAACTTTCGTTGCGGAGACGGCACTCGATGATGATGATGATGATAAACTTATTGACTGGACAAGAACAAACAACATGATGATAGAAAACACCTGGTTTAAGCAACATCCAAGACGTCTGTGGACATAGAAAAGCCCAGGAGTCAACGCAAGTAATCAAAGTTATGACTTAATGATAAACAATAGATTTAGAAACAGTCTGGTGTGTGTGTGAAAACTAGACCAGGGGCAGATTGCAATAGTGATCATGTACCAGTTGTGGGAAAGCTTAGAGTAAAATTAAAAACAACAAAACGAGCCTCAGTTAACTTCAAGTTAAATTTAGATTTACTCAAATCAGACAAGAAGTTGTAAGACAAATATAACATCACAATTCAGAACCGGTACAATGCAATAGAGATGATACAAAACATTGATGAACAGTGGGAAATGCTAAAAGAATCAATTAGAGCAGACATCAAAAGTGTTCATATCACCATTGAAGATAAATTCAAGAAAGAAATGGATGACAGATGGCATTGTGTAGCTAATGGATTCAAGAAGAAGAAATAAAGAAAAAAAATGAGTATAAAAGATTAAATAAAGAAGTTGTAATAAAATACAATGAAGCAAAAGAAGCATGGCTAAAAGAGAGATGCAAAGAGATTGAAATGCAACAAAAGGTAGATGCCAAAGCTATATACACATTAATTGAAGAATTAACAGGAAGAAAAACGCAATAAATAAACTAGAACTTTAAGATCGACGGAAAGAGAACTGTTGATTGAACAAGAAAGCATAAGGGAACGATAGACAATAAATTAAAGATCTTTATAATGATGAACGAACAGAAGTAAATATTAAGGATAATGGAGAAGGACCAAAAATACTCAGAGAAGAAGTGGAAGACGCCTTACGCAATGTGAAAGCAGGCAAAGCTTCTGGACCAGATAATATAACTAAAGAAGAGATTGAAGTCATGGGTGATTTTGGAATAGAAATAATAACAAAAATATTGAATGATATCTAAAAACAGCGGATATATACCAGACGACATGCTCAAATCAATATTCATAGCCCTACCAAAGAAATCGGGTGCGATTGAATGCGATGATCATCGCACAATAAGCCTTAACAGTCACATGACTAAGATATTACTAAGAATCATCATGTGAAGAGTGCGAAACAAAATCAATCCAGAAATTAGCGATGAACAGTGTGGTTTTGTTAGAGATAAAGGAACAAGCAATGCCATTTATGTCATAAGATCTTTAGTAGAAAGGGCCATAGAGGTGAAAACAGATCTATACAAATGTTTCATAGATTACACCAAGGCATTTGACAAAGTAAAGCACCAAGAAATAATCAACATTTTAGAAAGCATAACCGTAGATAGCAAGAACTAAGAATAACAAAGAACATGTACTGGCTACAAACAGCGGCCATAAGCACTGGAAATCAATTGGGAATGTTTCAACAAATAAAACTGGTTGTTAGGCAAGGTTGTGTGCTGTCACCAAATAGGTTTGTTTAATATTTATAGTGATATTATTTTAAGATCCATAAGGGGAATGTCTGGAATAACAATCAGAGGTCATAATATTACATAATTAAAGAGATGCTGATGATACAGTCTTAATCGCTAAGAGGAAATGAAGTGCAAGAAATGTTAGATAATATAGTGAAGGAAAGCAAAAATAAAGTACTCACCTCAATAGACACAGAAGTAATGGTAACAACAAAGAAAAAGACATCACCGCAGTGTACAATAAAGACAAGTGGAGCAATATTAAAACAGGTAAATGAATTTAAATATGAATGAATTGTGTTAACCTCAGATGGTAGATGTACAAGAAAGGTAAGAAGTAGAATGGCTCAGGCAAAAGTAACTTTATAAAAAATAAGACAGATATTGTGCGATCCATTGTTGACAACAGAAACAAGAAAAAGGGTTCTTAAATGTTATGTAGAGCCAGTTTTAACATATGGGTGTGAATCATGGACAATGGGACAACAGACAAGAAAATCACTGTGTCTGTAGAAATGTGGTTTTACAGAAGAATGTTGAGAATACCATGGACAGCTAAGAAAAGTATTGAAAACGTTCTGAAAGAGGCCAAAGCAAAAAGAGAGCTAATTTCGAATATTAGGAAGAAACAATCAATGTTTTTTTGGTTTTGTAATGAGAAGAGAACAGCTGGAATATATTGTGACAACTGGGAAAATGTAGGGACGAAGAGATAGAGGGAAGCAAAGAGAAAAGATACCAGACAGCTTAAATGAATGGCTTGGCAGAAAGTCAACAACAGAAATGATAAATAACTGTCGAGATCGAAAGTTGTGGAGAGACATGATCACCTACGCCAGCAGGCCCGGTACTTGATGATGATGATATTGGTCCAGCTCCTGTAGCCGATTAATTAAGGTTCCTATATTTTTTTTTTAACTTTTTAACTGACACTCGTCTGGAGATACAAGCTCTCGTTACTTCTCGGACCAGTGTTCCGACGTAGCCATAGTGTTATCATGTCTATACCTCGCGAGCTCTCATAGAATGAAAGAACCAGGTATGTCATTGGTCCTGTATAATCAGAGTTACGCTTTGATGGTGAGAGGCAAACAAGCGATCTTGAAATGTTTGTATAGGCATTGTTGGTGACTTCTGTTGGATTTGGTAAAGAAAGAGCTTGATAGAGAGAGAGAGAGAGAGAGAGAGAGAGAGAGAGAGAGAGAGAGAGAGAGAGAGAGAGAGAGAGAGAGAGATGAGACGGAATTGAGGACGGAAATGATGAAGGGAAAAAAACAGGTTAGATGAGCGTATGCAATACATAATTAGAGAAAAGAATGCAAATACGGATGAATAAATATTAGAGAGAAAGAGCTAGAGAAAGAGAGAGAGAGAGAGAGAGAGAGAGAGAGAGAGAGAAAGAGCTAGAGAAAGGCATTAAAATATATCTGTGGGTGATAATTGCCGTGCAGCTGCGATACACGTTCTAAGGGTTAAGTATTTGAAGACGCATTTATTTCTTGTTATTTGGCAACATGCCGCGTCTGTTCTGTGAAAGAAACAAACCCAAACAGATTGGGATGAGCAGAAGGGCTAATGCGCTGACCCTTTAGCACTTCGATTGGAGGGACAGGGCCAACAAGATAATGAATTCTGAATGTCGTCTCATTGTTTTGTTTGTAATGTCAGACACGGGTTTGCAGTAGCACGATGATGAGATCGTGTCCATTTACCCAATGAGCTTGACATCTGACTGCTGGGAACGAACTGAATTCAGCTTCATTGAGTGCCGTCTCAGCATTTCAGCTTGGCTACCATGGAGCGTCATTCCGCTCTGTTTCTTGCTTTGATAGTGCAGGTTGTCATAGGCTGACTTGTCCATGTTTTCATGTTACTTATTCACGTTAGTCTTGGTCTGTCACTGCCTCTTTTACCTTGTATTTTCCCTTCCATGATTACTTTTATTAGCCTGCTGTGTCTTTTAACATGCCCCAAAAATCTCATTTGTTTGATTTAATTGTGTCTTTAGTTCTTTTTTTTTCATTTTTAATTGTTGTGATACTTCATTTGCTTTCTTTCTTATACACCCAATTCTTACTGTTCTTTTATAAATCCACATTTCAAAAGCTTAAATTTTCTGTTCTGTTTTCTTGTCTAATGTCCATGTTTCTGCACCATACAGGGATGTTGAGAAGATATAACAATTTGCTATTCTTAGTTTTAGCCCTGGTGTTATTTGTTTTAATGTTAGTATATTTTTCATGACATTAAAATTACTTTTTGCCATTTCTATTCTTTTGTTTAATTCAGTTGTACATTTTCCATCACTGGTTATAGTATGTCCAAGGTAGTTGTAGCTCTGAACTGTCTCCAGGTCTATTCATACCACTTTGACACTCACTTGTAAGCTTGAATAAAAAAGTAACTGAATTAGAGGGATCATTTTAAGAGTGATTGAGAGTTCATTAGTTATATCGGAAATGTTATTTGTGGATTAATTTGAGAGTGCTAGTAAGATTTAGGAAATAGAAGTATCGAGGTGGTTTGTGACATCGTTTACTGGTAGGAGATTTGGAGCTTGATTACTGTCTGAATGTGGCGAATTTTGCCCGATTGTTGGTACAGGCAATTACTTGCGGGGTCGACAAAAGGAAGATTACTGGGGAAAACTGTCTTTTAGAAGGAGATTACTTCTGGAATTCCTAGTCAGTGAAAACAACGAGGTATCGAAAATGTAAAATAATATAATAATAATAATGATGAAAAATATAATAGAATAACATTTTTTAATAAAATAAAATAACATGATTATATATATATATATATATATATATATATATATACATATATCATCATCATCATCATCATCGTGTGCCCTCTCCGCAACGAAGGTTGGCTACCATGGATCGCCATTCTACCCTGTTTCTTGCTTTGGTGGTGCAGGCTGACATGGATTGACTTGTCCATCTTTTGATGTTACTCGTCCATGTTAGTCTTGGTCTGCCTCTGCCTCTTTTGCCTTGTATTTTTCCTTCCAATATTACTTTTAGTAGGCTGTTGTGTCTTTTAACATGCCCCAAAAATTTAATTTGTCTTGTCTTAATTGTGTTCAACAGTTCTCTTTTTATTTTTAGCTGTTTTAAAACTTCATCGATTGTTAACTTTTGTTTCCATCCAATTCTACCTATTCTTCTATAAATCCACATTTCAAAGGCTTCAATTTTCTGTTCTGTTTTCTTGTATAATGTCCATGTTTCTGCATCATACAGGAATATTGAGAAGATGTAACATTTTGCTATTCTTAGTTTCAGCCCTGCTGATATTTGTTTTGTTGTTAGTATATATATATATATATATATATATGTGTGTGTGTGCATGTGTGTGTCTGTGTGTGTGTATATATGTCACAATGCAATATATCATAATATAATAATAATATTATAATAAATAAAAGGGAGAATTATAATAGGGAGAAATAATATAACAAATGGCTACCATAAATATAAAATAAAATAAAAATACTAATAATGATAGTATCAAAATATAAAATGATGCTATCAGAATTATTGTCTCGCAGGTAAAGGGGGGCGACTTGGCATTGTACTAAGCATATCGCCCATAAACGTAACGATTGTTATTCAAATATAAACGCCACGTGTCCCAAACCAGTCATACGTCACAAGGTGTTATATGTTATCTCTTCCCTTCACTGTGTTACTGGTTACATTTGTCTTGCATGTAACAAGGAAGTTAGAAAAAAATAATAAATACAGAAGAAACCTAAACAAAAAAATGAAAGAATAGACAGGCCTGGCCGCATCAATTCAAGCGAGCAACCATATACAGTGAAGGATAGGTACAGACGGTTATAGTGTTACACATTTGTCTCTCAGTGATACAGAAATGTATCTCAGTGTTATAAATGGCCATCAATGTTACACAAGTGCTCTTAAATGTTACACAAATGTGCCTTAGTGTTACACAAATGTGCCTTAGCGTTACACAAATGTGCCTTGGTGTTACACAAATGTGCCTTAGTGTTACACAAATGTGCCTTAGAGTTACACAAATGTGCCTTAGTGTTACACACATGTGCCTTAGTGTTACACAAATGTGCCTCAGTGTTACACAAATGTGCCTCAGTGTTACACATTTGTCTCTCAGTGATACAGAAATGTATCTCAGTGTTATAAATGGCCATCAATGTTACACAAGTGTTCTTAAATGTTACACAAATGTGCCTTAGTGTTACACAAATGTGCCTTAGCGTTACACAAATGTGCCTTGGTGTTACACAAATGTGCCTTAGTGTTACACAAATGTGCCTTAGAGTTACACAAATGTGCCTTAGTGTTACACACATGTGCCTTAGTGTTACACAAATGTGCCTCAGTGTTACACAAATGTGCCTCAGTGTTACACATACGTGCCTCAGTGTTACACAAATGTGCCTCAGTTTTACACAAATGTGCCACAGTGTTACACAAATGTGCCTCAGTGTTACACAAATGTGCCTCAGTTTTACACAAATGTGCCTCAGTTTTACACAAATGTACCACAGTTTTACACAAATGTGCCTCAGTGTTACACAAATGTGCCACAGTGTTACACAAATGTCCATCAATATTACACAAATGTCCCTCAATGTTACACAAATGTGCTTCAGTGTTACACAAATATCCATCAATGTTATACAAATGTGCTTCAGTGTTACACAAATGTCTATCAATGTTACACAAATCTGCTTCAGTGTTACACAAATGTCCATCAATGTTACACAAATGTGCCACAGTGTTACACAAATGTGCCTCATTGTTACACAAATATGCCTCAGTGTTACACAAATGTCCCTCAATGTTGCACAAATGTCCTTCAGTGTTACACAAATGTCCCTCAATGTTGCACAAATGTGCTTCAGTGTTACACAAATGTCCATCAATGTTACAACAAATGTGCCTCAGTGTTATACAAATGTGCCTCAGTGTTACACAAATGTCCATCAATGTTACACAAATATGCCTCAGTGATACCCAAAGTGTGCCTCAGTTTTACACAAATGTGCCTCAGTGTTACACAAATGTGCCTCAGTGTTACAAAAGTTGTCTTAAATGTTACACAAATGTGCCTCAGTGTTACTCAAATGTCCATAAATGTTAGACAAATGTGCCTCAGTGTTACACACATGTGCCTCAGTGTTATACAAATGTCCATCAATGTTACACAAGTGGTCTTAAATGTTTCACAAATGTGCCTTAGTGTTACACATATTCCCCTCAATGTTACACAAATATCCATCAATGTTACAAAAGTGGTCTTAAATGTTACACAAATGTGCCTTAGTGTTACACTTTGTCCTTCAATGTTACACATTTTCCCTCAATTTTACAGTGTCTCACAGTGTCACACAAGTGCCCCTCAGTGATGCACGAAAGTCCCTCAATTTTACACAAATACCCTCAGTGATACATAAAAACCCTTCAGTGTTACACATGTGCCCTCAGTGATACACAAAAGCCCCTCAGTGTTACACAAAAACCTTTCAGAGATACACAAGTATCCTCAGTGATACACAAAAGCCCCTCAGTGTTACACAAGTGCCCTCAGTGATACACAAACGCCCCTCAGTTATACACAAAAACCCCTCAATGTTACACAAGTGCCCTCAGTGATACACAAAAGCCCCTCAGTGTTACACAAGTGCCCTCAGTGATACGCAAAAGCCCCTCAGTGATACACAAAAGCCCCTCGGTGATACACAAAAGCCCCTCAGTGTTACACAAGTGTCCTCAGTGATACGCAAAAGCCCCTCAGTGATACACAAAAGACCCTCAGTGATATACAAAAGCCCCTCAGTGATACACAAAAGCCCCTCGGTGTTACAAAAGTTCCTCAGTGATACGCAAAAGCCCCTCAGTGTTACACAAAAGCCCCTCAGTGATACACGAAAGTCCCTCAGTGATACACAAAAGCCCCTAAGAGATACACAAAAGTCCCTCAGTGATACACAAAAGCCCCTCAGAGATACAAAAAAGCCCCTCAGTGATACACAAAAATCCCTCAGGGATACACAAAAACCCCTCAGTGATACACAAAAGCCCCTCGGTGTTACAAAAGTTCCTCAGTGATACGCAAAAGCCCCTCAGTGTTACACAAAAGCCCCTCAGTGATACACGAAAGTCCCTCAGTGATACACAAAAGCCCCTAAGAGATACACAAAAGTCCCTCAGTGATGCACAAATGTCCTATATTATCACACAATATTACTCCGTTTTACGGCATCGCAAAGAGAGAAGAATCATGTTTAATACACACCAGACAGAGGCAAACCAAGAGTAAAGTGGAAGGATAGCGTCAAAAGGTGGATAGGTGAACCTATGACAACGTTTACTGTCAAGTGAAGAGACAAGGGCTCCAAGATAGCCAAGCTTCGATATGGAGACGGCACAATATGAATGAATGTTCTCATTATAGTGACATAAGATTGAGGGAAGGGGCAGGTTACATATCTACTTTGTTTGAGATTCATGCCGTTGTGTTACGATAAAATTTTCTCCCTGAGTATTGTGCCGTCATCTCACCATGTAATAGAGTGTACTACATTCTGACAGGGTGCCGTCATCTCACCATGTAACAGAGTGTACTACATTCTGACAGGGTGCCGTCATTTCACCATGTAACAGAGTGTACTACATTCTGACAGGGTGCCGTCATCTCACCATGTAACAGAGTGTACTACATTCTGACAGGGTGCCGTCATCTCACCATGTAACAGAGTGTACTACATTCTTACAGGGTGCCGTCATCTCACCATGTAACAGAGTGTACTACATTCTGACAGGGTGCCGTCATCTCCCCATGTAACAGAGTGTACTACATTCTGACAGGGTGCCGTCATCTCACAATGTAATAGAGTGTACTAAATTCAGACAGCGGTGCCTTTACCTAACTATGCAATAGAGTGTACTACATTCTGACAGCGGTGCCGTCACCTCACTATGTAATCGAGTGTACTACATTCTGACAGAGGTGCATTCACCTAACTATTCAATAGAGTATACTACATTCTGACAGAGGTGCATTCACCTAACTATGCAATAGAGTATACTACATTCTTACAGCGGTGCGGTCATCTTACCATGTTAAAGAATATACTACATTCTGACAGCGGTGCCGTCACCTCACTATGTAATAGAGTGTACTACATTCTTACTGCGGTTCCTGCACTTCCGAGTATTAGTCTAGCAGGAACCAACCGTTTCACAGAAACGTTATCAAGCCATCGTAATAACTGTGTTATCAAACCACCCGTTATCTTCACTTCCATTTGCAAATAATATCGTGTTTCTTGCTGCATATTAGCCGCTCGTTTACATCATTATCATGAGCCTTGTCTGCTGTGTCTGACGAGAAACCATGACTTTTGCTTTCATTATTTCATGAACCCAGAAGATGAGATTTTCATTGATTGTCGTAACTTTATATTTCTTAACTAAAAGGTAATCTTGGAATAGAAAATACAAGGTAAAAGAGGCAGACCAAGACTAACATGGACGAGTAATATAAAAAAATGGACAACCCAGCCTATGACAATCTGCACTATCAAAGCAAGAGACAGAGCAGAATAGCGATCCATGGTAACCAACCTCCGATGCGGAGACGGCACGCAATGATGTCTTTTCGTTGTAGTCGCTGAAATGTGTTCCAAGTTGGCCTGGTAACCGACAATGATTTATTAGTGTGGAATGATGGTGAGGGGGGAGGGCGGTGGGTGGCGTCGTTACTTGACAATAACAATAGTCTTACTCCGAGGAGATTGCGAGGGCTGATTTGGCGGTATATGCAACCAATGGGCATGTTGTTATGTTGTTGTTGACGGATTGCCACGAGTTGATGCGGGCAGGTTGCCCTTTGACTCATAAGATGTGGCAGGTCGTAATGGCTTTCTTGACATTCCCGGCTCTTACTGGAGAGGTTGGAGTTCGTCTATCCCAGGCTATGCTGGGAAACTACTAGTCCAGCCCAGAGGTACTGCAATACTAGGTCCTCTATATCAGTAACAGCCACCACTACAGGAAACACGGCGATCCTAGCTTCTGTTAGACAGTCTGTTTTGATGCAGACTGTCTCTCAGCAAACTTCAGTTAAAGAGGCTCGAAAAAATTCAGAACGAGGCTATGCGCATTATTCTTGGCTGCACTAGAGACACGTCATGCAGAGCGTTAAGATACCTACTTGACATTCCAACCATAGAAAGTAGAATCGAGTTGTGTAGAGCACGTGCTTTTCTGAACATTCTTGCTGATGAAAGACATCCTTTAAATTCTGTAGCGCTAGCACCAAAAGGTGATAGACTCGAACGAGGCCAGTCGTGGATGGGCAGGGCAGAGAAATCCATTCAAAAGGTGTGCATGCTAAATGACTTGCAGCGTGGAGAAGAATGGCGGCAATGGCCAAATGACATTTCTACAATTACTATCAAAGTCTGCATAACACTGAATAAAGAATGTAGAACGATGAATCCTAAGGTCGTAGAGGATAAGATTCAGGCCTTAATCAAAGAAAACGTAACGCCCGGCAATATTATTATCTACACAGATGGTTCGGTTGTACGAAATAAACGATGTTCATGGGCATATACAGCGCAGGTGAAAGGGCAAATGGTGCATGAGGATAGTGGTGCTTTTTCGCAAACAACGAGCAGCATGACAGTGGAGGTTTTAGCAGTCACTAAGGCAATGACATGGCTCGAAACACAGTCTTTCGCAGGAGTATGTTTTCTCAGTGACTCCATGAGTATGCTTAAGAAGGTTGAGGCTGGGTGGAGGCGAAGAGAGTGGTTGAAGTCCCTGCAGCTGTCAACTTTAAAAGAAATCGTCTTCATCTACGTACCTGGCCACTCTGGAGTGCAAGGGAACGAACGAGCTGACAAGCTTGCCGAAAAGGCTAAAATTTCAGATGGCAACGCCATGGACAACGCGGACATTTTACACGCAATCCGCGAGGCGGGAAGAGTAGCAGACTTTCGAGACGACAAGGATTCAAACGCACATGGCGAGACTAAGGCATAGTCGCGTAAGGCTTGGCACAGCTAAGAGCGAACATTTTTCAGGACGCCAGAGGTGTATGGTTAACCAACTGCGAACCGGCACGATCAGCCGTCACACACTTGTGAATTTACTCGAAAGGAAATCGGAGCACTTATGGGTATGCCCCTTGTGCAAGGAGGATGATCTTTCGACTAATGACTAATTTTGATGCAGACTGTTACCAGGGAAGACCATGAGAAGGTAGAACTGCTAGGTCTTGGTCAGCTGATGGTGCGCCGAGTAGATTCATGGAAGCTATGAGGAGATCGGGAGTGGAATATTGATCCAGTTTATCGTTTCACAATGCGGGTCTTGCTGGGGAGGAGATCGGAACGCTTATGGGCGGCTGTTCGATGTGTGATGAGGTATATATCCGAAGACTAACCTCTCATGAGTGTGAATAGCTTTTTACATATTGACGTGTCTAACACCTATGGGTCTACCTGAAGTACAAAGATGTTTATATTATTGATATTATCATCACCACAATACCGCTTGTTAAAGTAGCCCGGGGAGAAAGTGCTTATTAGCACCAGGGTAGAAGGTAGTCAGCGACTCATAGCTGACTGTTTACCCTAGGTTTGATAAGCTCGAGCTATCCAGATCTTACTTCAATCAATGCAGGGCAGGACGAGCACTCAGATTGTTTATGGAACTGTCGGCGGAGTGGATATGGGAATGTGCCGACTGTAGTGACGTCAGCCTGAACTAACGACATCTTACTTCACATCAGTTCATGGCCCATGGTAACGGACTGTCCATTCTGGTCATGTGACTAGGGAACGGAAGAGATGACAACCCGGTGCTCAAAAATGTAATGCTGATGATGGATATATCGGGCCGAACGGCACAAGTATCGTAGTTTCCTGTCAATCACAAAATAGGGGCATCTACTCCCATTTCTTGAAAGGACAAACTATGGATGAGAGTTCTGGTCCGCTCAAACAAAGGACAAACTATGGATGAGAGTTCTGGTCCGCTCAAACAAAGGACAAACTATGGATGAGAGTTCTGGTCCGCTCAAACAAAGGACAAACTATGGATGAGAGTTCTGGTCCGTTCAAACAAAGGACAAACTATGGATGAGAGTTCTGGTCCGTTCAAACAAAGGACAAACTATGGATGAGAGTTCTGGTCCGCTCAAACAAAGGACAAACTATGGATGAGAGTTCTGGTCCGCTCAAACAAAGGACAAACTATGGATGAGAGTTCTGGTCCATTGAAACTAAGGACAAACTATGGATGAAAGTTCTGGTCCGCTCAAACAAAGGACAAACTATGGATGAGAGTTCTGGTCCGCTCAAACAAAGGACAAACTATGGATGAGAGTTCTGGTCCGTTCAAACAAAGGACAAACTATGGATGAGAGTTCTGGTCCGTTCAAACAAAGGACAAACTATGGATGAGAGTTCTGGTCCGCTCAAACAAAGGACAAACTATGGATGAGAGTTCTGGTCCGTTCAAACAAAGGACAAACTATGGATGAGAGTTCTGGTCCGCTCAAACAAAGGACAAACTATGGATGAGAGTTCTGGTCCGCTCAAACAAAGGACAAACTATGGATGAGAGTTCTGGTCCATTGAAACTAAGGACAAACTATGGATGAAAGTTCTGGTCCGCTCAAACAAAGGACAAACTATGGATGAGAGTTCTGGTCCGCTCAAACAAAGGACAAACTATGGATGAGAGTTCTGGTCCGTTCAAACAAAGGACAAACTATGGATGAGAGTTCTGGTCCGTTCAAACAAAGGACAAACTATGGATGAGAGTTCTGGTCCGCTCAAACAAAGGACAAACTATGGATGAGAGTTCTGGTCCGCTTAAAAACAAAGGACAAACTATGGATGAGAGTTCTGGTCCGCTCAAACAAAGGACAAACTATGGATGAGAGTTCTGGTCCGCTCAAACAAAGGACAAACTATGGATGAGAGTTCTGGTCCGCTCAAACAAAGGACAAACTATGGATGAGAGTTCTGGTCCGCTCAAACAAAGGACAAACTATGGATGAGAGTTCTGGTCCGCTCAAACAAAGGACAAACTATGGATGAGAGTTCTGGTCCGTTCAAACAAAGGATAGACTATGGATGAGAGTTCTGGTCCGCTCAAACAAAGGACAAACTATGGATGAGAGTTCTGGTCCGTTCAAACAAAGGACAAACTATGAATGAGAGTTCTGGTCCGCTCAAACAAAGGACAGACTATGGATGAGAGTTCTGGTCCGCTCAAACAAAGGACAAACTATGGATGAGAGTTCTGGTCCGCTCAAACAAAGGACAAACTATGGATGAGAGTTCTGGTCCGCTCAAACAAAGGACAAACTATGGATGAGAGTTCTGGTCCGTTCAAACAAAGGACAAACTATGAATGAGAGTTCTGGTCCGCTCAAACAAAGGACAAACTATGGATGAGAATTCTGGTCCGCTGAAACAAAGGACAAACTATGGATGAGAGTTCTGGTCCGCTGAAACAAAGGACAAACTATGGATGAAAATTCTGGTCCGCTGAAACAAAGGACAAACTATGGATGAGAATTCTGGTCCGCTGAAACAAAGGACAAACTATGAATGAGAGTTCTGGCCCGCTGAACACAGACAAATGAGAAAATGAGACCAACAGTGGCGTAGTGGCTAGCGCACTAGTTCTGGAAACAAAGCAATTTGAGTTCAGTTATAGTCTGGCAACCTCTAGTGGATCAAGCTGAAAAAAAAGTTTGCCCCGAGATGAAGTATTGAACGTATAAACGTAGAGATCGATCACTAGCCATAACATACGGCAGCTCCAGATACTGGGGTCCTGCATGGGGAAGTGGAGCACTTATGTCCTTTGTTGTATGAATGTTTAGCTGATCCCGCAGGGGAATTTATAGCATTTATGTCCATTTTTACATGAATAATAGGCTGTGGTCGTGCATGGGGAAGTGGAGCACTTATGTCCATTGTTATATGAATAATAGGCTGTGGTCGTGCATGGGGAAGTGGAGCACTTATGTCCATTGTTACATGAATATCAAGATCATTCCTTTAACGTTTAAAAAACCTCCACGGGCTTGTAACTACAGTCAGATGGAGAGGTTTAAAAACCTCCACGGGCTTGTAACTACAGTCAGATGGAAAGGTTTAAAAACCTCCACGGGCTTGTAACTACAGTCAGATGGAAAGGTTTAAAAACCTCCACGGGCTTGTAACTACAGTCAGATGGAAAGGTTTAAAAACCTCCACGGGCTTGTAACTACAGTCAGATGGAAAGGTTTTAAAAACCTCCACGGGCTTGTAACTACAGTCAGAGGGTGTCTGGTTAGCGCAATCGATAGGCGGTTGGCTTACCACGGCAACAGCCGGGGTTCGTACCCTGGCGAGGACACCTGGGTTTTACTAATTCCCTAAAAATTAGTACCTCTGAAGTCGGAGTAAATCTGCCTGCATGGCGAGGGGCATCCTGTAATGGGATAAAACAGACTTTACACGCAAAATTCAGTCCCACAAAATTGAGTGGGTGGGACTTCGTCAGAGGTCAAAGCTGACGAAAGCGAACGAACGAACTACAGTCAGATGGAAAGGTTTAAAAACCTCCACGGGCTTGTAACTACAGTCAGATGGAAAGGTTTAAAAATAGTTGAAAAAAAAAGCCAACGTAGAATCGTATGACTTTGGTTCACAAGAAATCACAGCCAATTTCTTAGAAGATAAAGCTAGTCAGTGTGACGTGCATTCACCTCACTAGAGTAAGTGCCGACATTGGGAAGTGAGATACGATCTCTCTGAGATGACACAGCGAAATTTATTTGATAAAGATAAGACTATTAACTTTTGACGTCACGTTTAAATAGATGCTAAAATTATCACTCCAGTGATAGACACAGGCAGAGATAGAAGTGACACATACACAAACACATGACACAAACACATGACACACGCGCGCGCGCGCGCTATGAGTCTATCGCCAGATGATGTTTGATTCCAAATTGTGATGAAAAACAAGAAATCTAATCTTGCAAATGAGAGAAATCAAAGGCAAAATGACATCAGTAAAATTGACCAAAATCATGACAGAGCAGAAAATGCAGCTGATCACATGAGATAGGAAGCAACAGACAACTGTATCAGAAACACGATTTAAAGAAGACAAGAAACAAGAGTTTTCAGGAAAGATGTCTACATGGTACTCTAGGCAGCCCGTTAGGAAAAATGTGCCGTTTACGGAATACGGCGTTGGTGCTGATAATTTGTATAGACCACTGGCACATTATTTTAGAGACCACTGGCACATTATTTTAGAGACCAAGGGAACATTATTTTAGAGACTTCCTGCACATTATTTTAGAGACCAAGGGCACATTATTTTAGAGACTTCCTGCACATTATTTTAGAGACCAAGGGAACATTATTTTTGAGTCCTCCAGCACATTATTTTAGAGACCAAGGGCACATTATTTGTGAGACCTCCAGCACATTATTTTAGAGACCAAGGGCACATTATTTTAGAGACTTCCTGCATCATTATTTTAGAGACCTCCAGCACATTATTTTTGAGACCTCCAGCACATTATTTTAGAGACCTCCAGTACATTATTTTTGAGACCTCCAGCACATTATTTTTGAGACCTCCAGCACATTATTTTTGAGACCTCCAGCACATTATTTTAGAGACCTCCAGCACATTATTTTAGAGACTTCCTGTTCATTTTTTTAGAGATCAAGGGCACATTATTTTAGTGGCCTCCGGCACATTATTTTAAAATTAATGTGTTCAGAATTACGCCCGTACCTCTTTTCTTTCAAAGAAAAAAAATCAAGTACTCATTTAATGCTCGGTGAACTAGGAAGCCGTCGATCGAGACCGATCCCGACCTCTAGTCATTAGTAGTGTAGTTCACTAACTGCTGAGACCGATCCCGACCTCTAGTCATTAGTAGTGTAGTTCACTAACTGCTGAGACCGATCCCGACCTCTAGTCATTAGTAGTGTAGTTCACTAACTGCTGAGCTATAGCGGCTCCCATAGGTCCCACTTCTGCAGCCATTTTTTTTTTTTTTATTGATGTTCATGATTTCGTTTAGACAATGATAAAAAGGTTTTCGAACTGAGAATGAAACGAGTATAAGAAGCAATGTGAAGAGTGTGGGAGAAAGAGAAATGAATGAGAGAATAGGTAGTCCATGAATGAGAGATGACGTGGTCGATGGATGAGAGATGACGTTATGTGACAGAAGGTAGAAATTGAAAAGACATTTCAGATTTGAAACACTGAGATGATACGAATAGGGGCTTGACATTTGTCTTGATGAGATAAGTTAAAGCTGTAAGAATATGAGAGAGAGAGAGAGAGAGAGAGTTGAGCTTGAAATAAATAACAAATTGAAATAACAGCAATCAATCAAAGCCAGTCATGCCTCTTTTGGGAGTACAGTGCATTGACAAAGTCTCCCTGTCCATCTAAACTTTGTCTCTACTTCCTTTCAGTCTAGGCCATTATTCCTGAGGATTTCCACGATCTCCCTTTTCCATTTACTCCAATGATTGTCCATGTTTTCTCCTTCCTTATGTGTTAACGGAGACACATTGCTATTTTGGCATCAGGTCTTCTGAATGTGGATCCAACAGATCTTCATTTCATATTCTGTTTTTAGATTGGCACTTCTTCTGTTCTTTCAAAGACATTCCTGATTTCTTCATTTAATGTTATATTCAGAATTCTCCTCAATTCTTTCATAGAATAGTATCATGTACCGAAGGTTTATAAAATTGATGGTCTCACTAACACCATATTCCCTATACGCCACTTGGCGTGATAGGACTCTTTACTTAATTTTATATTATATATATAGTATATTATATCTATTATAAGTGCAGCATCTTTTTTTCTTTACATTATTCAACATCCATGTCTCTGAGCTTTATAATGTGACTCTTTTTACGTTTGTTTTAAATCCTTATATTAATATCCTTGAATTAGTCTTGTGCACATCCTACTATGTATGATAAGCTGGAGAGGAAGACTACTCTTGTCATGCTTACTTTCTGTTCAACATCTCTCTTAGATCATCTCCCTTTAGATAATGTTGCGCAAGGATTTAAATAATATAAGAGAACATACACATTGAGACCATTTGAGTGAAATAAACAATTAAGAGGCAATCTGGAAGCTCAAATAACACGAGGCAAGGGGAAAAATTGAAATAACATAAGGCACAGATAAAGGTGAAATAACATGAGACAAGGGAAAGATGAGATAGCATGAGGCAAAGAGAAAGATGAAATGAGGCAAGGAAAAAGATGAAATAACATGAGCAAAGAGAAAGATGAGATAGCATGAGGCAAAGAGAAAGATGGAATGAGGCAAGGAAAAAGATGAAATAACATGAGCAAAGAGAAAGATGAGATAGCATGAGGCAAAGAGAAAGATGGAATGAGGCAAGGAAAAAGATGAAATAACATGAGCAAAGAGAAAGATGAGATAGCATGAGGCAAAGAGAAAGATGGAATGAGGGAAGGAAAAAGATGAAATAGCAAAGAGAAAGATGAGATAGTATGAGGCAAAGAGAAAGATGGAATGAGGGAAGGAAAAAGATGAAATAACATGAGACAAGGGAAAGATGAAATAATATGAGGCAAAGAAAGTTGAATTTTTTTTTGTTCCCCAGCTTTCATCTCTGGCGAAATCACTAGAGACTAGGATCCGTTTAATTTTCTGGCAGTCATGTGCACAGGGGTCCCTCGCCGTGCAGGCAGATAACTCTGTCTTCGAAGATACTCATATTTTTTTTCATCGATGAGTATTTGACGTTTCAAGCCAGGCCTCCCTACTGAGACTAGGAGTGGTTGCCGTGGAGAGAAATCATAAATTTAAATCCCAACTGGTTCAGTTGGGATTTGAACTCACTACTTCTCTGTCTCAAGACCGGCGTCTTGCCTCGAGACCAACCAGTCCCCAGACATATGAAATGAGGCAGGAGAAAGATGAAATAACATGAGGCAAGGGGAAAGATAAAATAACATGAGGCAAGGGAAAGATGAAATAACATGAGGCAAGGGAAAGATGAAATAACATGAGGCAAGGGGAAAAAAGAAGATGCAAAGAGAAGTATGAATTAACTAACATGAGGCAAAGGGAAAGATCAAATAACATGAGGTAAGGGGAAGATGAAATAACATGAGGCAAGGGGAAGATGAAATAACATGAGGCAAGGGGAAGATAAAATAAGAAGATGCAAAGAGAAGTATGAATTAACTAACATGAGGCAAAGGGAAAGATGAAATAACATGAGGCAAAGGGAAAGATCAAATAACATGAGGCAAAGGGAAAGATCAAATAACATGAGGCAAAGGGAAAGATCAAATAACATGAGGCAAGGGGAAAGATAAAATAACATGAGGCAAGGGAAAGATAAAATAACATGAGGCAAGGGAAAGATAAAATAACATGAGGCAAGGGAAAGATGAAATAAGAAGACGCAAAGAGAAGTATGAATTAACTAACATGAGGCAAAGGGAAAGATCAAATAACATGAGGCAAGGGGAAATATGAAACAACATGTAACATGAGGCACAATGAAAGATGAAATAACCTGAGGCTAAGGAAAAGATGAGATAAAGATGTATCAGGGACAAGTGGAAAGGCTTGATGTCGTAGATGAATATAACTTCGATGGGAGAAATGAACAATTGTAATGCAATTCCATAAATAAATTCATTCAAAGAAATGAATCAGAGAAAATTAAAATATTTGAAGTTTGGAAAGAACAAAATAAAACTGTTTTGAATAACAGGGAGTGTCGAGATCAAGAGGAAGATAACATGTTTTTTGTTTTTTTTTTTTAAATCAGGCACAAAGAAATGAATGAAAGCAGACACTGAGAAACCAACCCTGGAGACAGTAGACAAATGCTCCAGCAAAATCTGGGAGCGGAGAAATGAACTAGAGAAGCTGACGGCAGTAGACAAAGTGTGAGAGGGACATGTCTGGTCTTTCGTATCACAAACCATTACTGACGTGCTGTAGCCGTCCATGTTTCAATTAGATCAAAACGGATTTTGCTAACCGAACAAAAATCATATGTTTAAACGTGTATGACGTCAGAAGCCAAAAACAATCGCGCTTTCAATCTAAAACTAGGTTTAGTTTTCTTTGAGCGATTTGTTCATCATAGTCTCGGTTAAAATAGAACCATTATTATTTTTAAATACTAATTATATTTCATTTGGCCTTCGTTGAGGCCTCTAATCACAATGTCTTCACAGCAAATGTATAACAAGATAATAATAAAAAAAACATCATATCAAAGATTGATCTTGTTCAGAAATTGGTCTTGAAAGGGTAAACTACTATAGAAAAGCTATTTGTGCTACAGTAATTTACCGAGTTCTATAAAGAAAATTCGATTTGAAAGCAAACTAAAAATGAAAGTCCACACTGCGTCTCACTGTCAACTACAGGGTCAACTCATCGTGCTGTTTAGGTCTACGCTTATGTATGTATATGTCAATGTATATGTCAATGTATATGTCAATGTATATGTAAATGTATATGTAAATGTATATGTATATGTATATGTAAATGTATATGTATATGTAATTGTATATGTAAATGTATATGTATATGTAAATTAGGGTGACCATTCGTCCCCGATTTCCGGGGACAGTCCCCGGAATGTAGAAGTTGTCCCCGAAAGAAATTTGTCCCCGATTTTGTCCCCGATTTCAGTGAATAAATAAATGTTCATACACGGAATCGGCCCTCTTTTAAAGTAATCACTAGGACTCAGGACGTTACTGAGTTGTGTTTCTTTATCCCAGACTGAGCGGCATTAGCAAGAAGATAAAAGAGAAGACTTGGACGCGTTGTGTCGGAGATAGCTCTTTGAACTCTTGAAGCGCGGTGCTACGTCACTTCTATTCCCACCACTCACTTCTATTGGGATGGGTTTAATTTAAAAAAAAAAGCAGACACTCTCTCTCCCCCCCACCCCTGCCTTTCCGTACATCTCCCGCCAAAGTATCTCGCCAAAGTCGCCAACAGTAAAAACTAACATTAATTTATCGTGTGAAAGCTTCAGTGAAAAACTTGCTTCAAATCATGAGATCTTGAGAAAGATACACTCAAAAAACAAGTACCACGCCGAGGCAACAACCTCTTCAGTATAAATAAGGTACTGTAAACATTACTTTAATACTGCAATTGATATCTATATGTTGTTTAAATTTTTTTTATTTTAAATATTTTTTTTTATTGAGAAACAAAACAAGCTATTGTAATGTCATTAAGTGCGTGTATCGCATAAGTACCGTGAATATTAACAAAAATAAAATCGAACAGCAAATGAACAGTTATTATGAAATTTAAAGTTATCTTTTTTTTGCATCTACAAAATTTCTTGCGCACACACAGTCACACACCCACCCACACATATTATAAATATATATATATAAATATATATATATATATATATATATAAAATAAATATATATATATGTATACACACACACACACACACACACATATATATATATATATATATATCGTTCGTCCCCGATTTTGTGGGACAGTCTCAGAAATAAGCAAAAAAATCCTCTGAAATGTAAAAAATATGACAAATGTCCCCGGAAACCATTGGAAAAAAATGGTCACCCTAATGTAAATGTATATGTAAATGTATATGTAAATGTATATGTCATGTTCCTACTTTATTTAGAGCTTGAAACGGGAAGGTAGGTGTACTGTCAGAGTGAAAGTCAGAAAAAGGAAGGAATGAGCGACGGAAAGAAAAAGTAGAAAGAATTACCAGTGGCTGCACTTGTTCGTCAAGTACATCACATCGGACTCTGCAAGTCGTTATCAACAAATAAATGATATTGTCAACTGTAATCCTTGTTCTGTTGCCACCCTTGGCATTGCCTTCTTATTCCTCCTCTTCTTCTTCTTCTCTTTTTTCGTCTTCTTCTGGATGATCTGTCATGTGACGATCTGTCTTGTGATGATGCGAACTTGACTCTTTGTCATATTTCACGGTGGTGGTGTAGGAACAACATTATGACACACCATTAGGTCACGTGGTTAGTTCTCGATTATGAATATCTGCCTGATTTGTTTCACCTGAACCTGCTGACTTTCACTGAAATTATTAAGACAAACAAGGGATGTCTTTGTCAGTTTAACTTTTTATGTTACTATTCTTATATCTGCCTTCATCTCAGCTCCCTGCCTTTCTGAGTCTCGGGAATCGTCTCATATTCCCTCGATAATCACGCCCGATTAGCCAGCAAGAACCGTCTCCTAGCCAGGTTGGTTTCTTTAAACCCGAGGTACTAACTTCTCTTAATGTTTTCTTCAAAAACTTCCGAATCCTCCATTTCTACCTTCATCTCTCCCACTTTTCAACTTGGTTGATCGTCTTCGGCCCTTTTGTTTTTTTCCCAGCTTTAGAACCGTTCAATGTGGACTGCCTAGCCATGGGACTTATTGGGCGTCACACGTGCTCACTTACGTGGAGCGAATCATTTCAGGGCAACTGGTATGTTTAAAACACTCGGAGAAAAAAAATACAATTAATCAACAACAGAAATAAAAGCAAAGAACAGTAAATTGTCCGAGGCAGGATCGAAACCGTACTCCCTGGCACAGCGCATTGCCACGTCAAACAAAACGTTAGATCTGAGCTACCTGGCTGTGTGCTCTAACGTCTGGTTCTCGTGTCCAGGCGGTGTACCGAGGAGTACGGGTTCAATTCCGTTTCGGATCATCTTTGTTCTTTGTTTTTTTTTCTGTTGTTGATTATTTGTGATTATTGTTCCCGAGTGCTGTAAACATAGCACTTCCCCCTGAAATGATTCGCTGATCGCCTCGGAAGTTTCCCTCCATAATAATATTCATGTATTATTTGATGTCTCTAGAGCTAAATTTACGTGTATGTCAGAAACTCACGACAGCTCAAGATCTAGCTCAATTGTTTACCTTCCGAACTTGTTGGTTTATTAAACAAAAATAAATCTGTGAGCAGTCTGTGGACGATGGTTTAGGTTTGGATGAAAGCAAACATTCTGAGACTGTGCTTGTTTGAATTTCAATAAGATGGTCAAGTTTGTCATGTAGAGATTTTTTTTTCCGTACGCTTCTACGTTTTTACCTCTATCGAAGTCCCTAGAAACTAGGAATTGAATTTTGAGTGTTAATCCATTTTTCCCTGGCAGCCGTGTGCACTGGGGTCCCTCGCCACACGGGCATATAACTCCGTATTCGGAGGTACTCATATTTTTCCCGTAGATGAGTAATTGACGCTTCAAGCCGGACTTCGCTGCTGAGACCTGGGTGGTTGCCGCAGAGAGAAACCATAGATAAAAATCCTAACAGATGTAGAGATCATGTAGAACCTGCGAGCTGCAGGAACTGTCAGGAGATACATCCTAAGTTATTATTATTTTTTTTTTTGCTTGAAATTCTCAAAAGACTCACAGAACTAAGAAGACATCTCGAGTCAGTTCTGCTGACGAACTAGTGCTTGGAGCTCTCAATCTCTTTGTCTGTGCTGCTGTTGTTGTGTACCTGCCTCATAGAGCACAAACTTGCCATCATTACACTCACACAAGTACACGACCATCGACCCCTCAGCTTTAACAAGGTAGATATGTTCCCCTGTTATCTGTCAGACATCAATAAACGTCTAAAATATAACAGGCAACTTTTGCATATTTTCTGTCAAGGGCGTCGACAAAGTGGGACCCGCTCAATAAAACATGTTGAGATCTGGATCAGGAAATGTTTAGAAAAAAAAAAGAAAAAAACTAAGAACCAATAACAACTTAAAATATGAGAGCTCGGTCTCTGGTGTGTCAGTTAACTTAGTCGTTCACATGACCTCATCTTCATCGTGTTTTCTGATTCAACATCAACAAAAGCACAGATGAACTACACCTGAGAAGAAAACAAAAAGTGGAAGTTCTTCATCTTCAGCTTTCATGCGTTAAATGGTCGTTGTTTCGTTGCGTTGTTAGTTGACGGCCAAGCTGCGACACTAGCACCAGAATAGGGTAAAGCATATATCATAGGGAAGCAGGCATATATTAGTTTGTGTACTTCTGTGTACTTTTTCATTAATGTCCTCATGCAGAATATGGCTTCTTTTGTCCCACTGTTTTTCCTAATTCCAAATTGTTATTCGTCTAATTCCATATTGATTTTATTCTGAATCCTTCCTTATATAACTTTTAACAAGATTTTGTAACATGGCTCATAATGCGTATTGATCTAAGATGACTGCATTCAACTGCACCATTCTTTATTGGCAATGCAATAAAAGTTGGTGTTTTTAGTTCATTTAATATGTATCCTGTTCGGTATTTGTCGTTGCATATGTTTGCAATTACTTAGGTGCTAAAATCTTCTAGTGCCTTTATCATCTCTATCTGTATGGTGTCAAGTCCTGCAGCCTCTCCCTTTTTCATTTTTTGTACAATTAAAAACTTGTAATTGAGTTGTACATCGCAGAGATGCCAGGTATAAACATTAGTGGAAAGATAATCAATAACCTAAGATATGCTGATGATACTGTACTACTAGCAGAAAATCCTAAAGATCTACAACAATTACTTAATGAAATAAACACGACAAGCAAAAAATATGGATTAGATATGTATATCAAAAAGACTAAAACTATGATCATAAACAAAGAAAATACTCAAAACCCCCAAGTGGATATCAAAATTGAAGGAATAGACCTGGAGACAGTTCAGAACTACAAATATCTTGGATATACTATAACCGGTGATGGCAAATGTAAAACTGAAATAAACAAACGAATAGGAATGGCAAAAAGTAATTTTAATGTCATGAAAAATATACTAACATCAAAACAAATAACACAAGGGCTAAAACTAAGAATAGCAAAATGTTACATCTTCTCAATATTCCTATATGATGCAGAAACATGGACATTAGACAAGAAAACAACAGAAAATCTGAGCCTTTGAAATGTGGATATGTAGAAGAATAGGTAGAATTGGATGGAAAGAGAAGAAAACAAACGATGAAGTCTGAAAACAGCTAAAAATGAAAAGAGAACTACTAAACGCAATTCAAACAAGACAAATACGACTTTTGGACCATGTTAAAAGACACAACAACCTACTAAAAGTAATCCTGGAGGGGAAAATACAAGGTAAAAGAGGCAGAGGCAGACCAAGGCTAACATGGACGAGTAGCATGAAAAGATTGACAAGTCGGTTATGACAACCTGCACCATCAAAGCAAGAGACAGAGCAGAATGGCGCTCCATGGTAACCAACCATGTTGCGGAGATGGCACTCGATGATGATGATGAATTGAGTTGTACTTTTTCCACTTCCGATTTTAAGATTTTATAGCCTGTCGTACGTTTTATAATTGATTTATTTTCTTTTTCGTTATAAAATAATTATGTTGTATATTCCTGTCATCAGTTGATTATATCTTTGTTATCTGTTAGCATATTTCCGTTTTAGTTTGCAATACATCCACTTTCTGTAGCTTTTAAAACATTTTTACTGGTCAATTTCTTTAATTATGTGAGCATCACTCTTAAATCGTGTTTATTTTCCATAGTTTTGATTACTAGACATCTTTGGCTGAGCCAGTCTTCTTTTGCATTTTTGCACATTGTGGGCATTTCATTATTTATTTTGTTGTATTTGGTAGTGTTCTTTGCTTGTCTTCTTTCTTCCATTTTTTCTAAGATGGCGACAATTATCGATTTTTTTCTTTTCTTTTTGGGGTAAGATTTCACGAATTTCTTGTATGCCTTTCTTTATGCATTGCCATTTAATTGTAACTTTATCATCTGGATTTTCTCTTCTGTACTGCTCAATCCCGTCTTCTAGCAGCTTCCGTTGTGTTCTTTACCTGTACTGTATAAGTATCTTTAATATCTTTTTGATTTAAACTATTATATATAGTGTTATTGTTGATGAATTAGACTTTTGCTTGTTTCTCTTTAGTTTGACTTTCATTTTTTCATTACAAGATTGTGATCTGAGTTAATATCTGCTTCTGGGTAGGTTTTGGCTTTCTTGACGCTGCTACTGAACCTATATTTTATCATTGTGTAGTCTGTTTGATTCCTCATGTTATCTCCAGGGCTTTTCCATGTTTATAGTTTCCTTTTCGTGTGCTCAAAGTAGATGTTACATAGTATCAACCTGTTTTCTTTACAAAATTGTATTAATCCTTCTCCTCTCGGGTTTGTTGACCCCAGAACTGCGCGATGATCATAGTTCTGTATTCTACTGACTCCATAGGCCGTAAGAAAACCATACTTCTCGAGTCTACTGACTCCATATACTGCAAGAGGGCCATACTTCTCGAGTTTACTGACTCCAAATACTGCAAGAGGACCATACTTCTCGAGTTTACTGACTCAGAATGTCGCATGAGGCCCATACTTAAAAGTGCGATCACCTGCTTTCCTCCCATATTTGTATCAGCAGCAGCGTAGGAGCCTCATATTGTGGAATAGATATGAATATTAGGAAGTCTCAATCTATATTAAAAGACAGAAGTAGAATAGATATAAATATTAGGAAGTCTCAATCTATATTAATATACAGAAGTAGAATAGAAATCTACAAGCGAGATGGCAAGACTCAACAGAGAGCATAAGAATAAAGCTGTCTTGGTCATGCAATAACAAATAATTGAAACATGAGACAGAAATAAACAAAAGAATAGGAATACCCAAAATTCTTTTTAACAACAAGAAAGATATGAAAGCAAATAACACCAGATCTAAAACTACGAGTAGGAAAAGTACTATATCTATTCTGCATTCCTGTATGGGGAAAAAAAGTCATGGAAACTAAATAAGAAAAAAAAATATACCAAATTGAAATCCTTGAAATGTGCACTTATTGAAGAATGGGCGCTCGGAAAAGAAACGAAAAATGAATGCAATTTGATAAAGATAAATAACAATGTAGACACATAAAGGGACACAATAACAGGCTGAAAGTTACAATGGAAAAACGAAAATACAAGGTGAACGAGGCAGAAACAGGCAAAAACAAAAGTCGAATGAGAAGATGAGGAGATGGACAAGAGAAGTTATGATAGCTTGCAAGAGAGAAAAGGAAATGGCGCTTAATGGTAGCAACCTTCTATGTGGGGGCAGCACAAGATGATGATGAACATTTATATTATATTCCCAATAACTAACCAGTTATCTGCCTGAGTTGTTAGTTCGCTCGCCTCCAGATCACAGAGATCCGGGCTCAGTTCTCAGAAATGACGGATTTTTTTTCGGACAGGCAATTCTCCGAGGTGCACCCAATCTCTAAAAAGTGTAGTAGACATTTTTCTGAGAGGTAAAATCGGCCTGGCGTGATTTCGACCACCTCACCTAAAAATAAATCATTGGGCATTGAACAAAAAGGATCGCTACCATCTTATTCCTAAACGCCTAGCAAATCAGTGGAAGTTACATTTGCTTCCCTTTCTGAAATTACCCTGATAGTTCTCGCCGGTCTTACGGAGATTGTGTTCTGTGCTTATGTTAGACTTGTCAGTGATATCAGGGAATAGATCGGAATACATTAACCGGTCATTTTCGCGGTGTTTATAAAACATGTTATATTTGCTTCTAAAAACATTTGCTTGTCGATATACAGTTATATAAGGCAGAGGTGAACCCACTCACAGATGAAATGATGCCTACGTCTATGTTTAACTTCACGGCGCATGTATGGGAAAACCAGCTAAAATGTCAGAAATGTGTGGCGTTTTTGTTTGGCAATGACGTAGATGAGAGACCTTAACTCTCGTGGTTTGTTCAAATCTTCAGGTCAAGAGTTGTTGTTGAAGTCAAAAAACCTTTGTAATGGTAGATTTATTTATAGCGTTGTGTGGAGATAAACATGCATTTATAGCGTTGTGTGGAGATAAACATGCATTTATAGTGTTGTGTGGAGATAAACATGCATTTATAGTGTTGTGTGGAGATAAACATGTTCTTTCTAGTTCTTCTTTGAGCTGCCAAAAGAACAAGAACTCGGCTACTGACACCTGAAGAAGAACAGGAACTGAAGACAGGAGAGTATGGCGCTTTGCCAGTGGGGGTTCAATTTTGTGTCCATACTGCTTATTGCTTTCAATTTCTCTGTGTTATTTGATGTGCATATCTGCTGTGTGCTAAATGATTGTCTTGATTTCTTTGTGTTCATTCATGATTGACATGCTCCATAGTTTCACTCATTATCGATGTTATTGCTGCAACTTCTGATCTTTATTATCACTTTCATTGATATTAATTATTTTTACCGTTATCATTATTTTAATTTTTATCATTATCTTCCTTTTTATTATTATCTTCATCTTTATTATTATCTTCATCTTTATTATTATCTTCATCTTTATTATTATCTTCCTCTTTATTATTATCTTCATCTTTATTATTATCTTCCTTTTTATTATTATCTTCATCTTTATTATTATCTTCATCTTTATTATTATCTTCATCTTTATTATTATCTTCATCTTTATTATTATCTTCCTCTTTATCATTATCTTCATCTTTATTATTATCTTCCTCTTTATCATTATCTTCATCTTTATTATTATCTTCCTCTTTATCATTATCTTCATCTTTATTATTATCTACATCTTTATTATTATCTTCATCTTTATTATTATCTTCCTCTTTATCATTATCTTCATCTTTATTATTATATTCCTCTTTATCATTATCTACATCTTTATTATTATCTACATCTTTATTATTATCCTCCTCTTTATCATTATCCTCCTCTTTATCATTATCTTCATCTTTATTATCTTCCTCTTTATTATTATCTACATCTTTATTATTATCTACATTAATATGGTGGATAGGCGGCAGGAACCATTGAAGGCTATGTCTGAAAGGTGTTCCTTGTTGCAGTTTCCTCATATTCCAAGTCCGGCTTGTTGCAGGAGCTACTGAGTTAAGTGATCTGTGCACACCGTGAGCTGTGTGTTTCATCCGTGTTGATCGTGTTTCGATATCCCGATTGTTTACGATGAATGATGATGTCGTATGACAGGGAACAGTTGACTGTGTTCACTTTCTGCGCGGTTTCGCCTTATGTCTTTTGGCGTGTGTGAGACTGCTACGATGGGGACTACAGTTACCTTTCTTTGTTTGGGAGATGAGTTAGTAATTCGGATGATTCCACTGGCACGGGCGGTTGAGCAATTATGGGTTTTAATTCGTTTGCAGTGATACCGAGGCCTTCCATAACCAATAACCAATAAACATGCATTTATATCTATGATATAATATATCAGAAGCCTTGAAAAGTTGTGGAAATCAAAACTCATTAGCACAAACACAAAACTTAGGCTATTCAAATCAAATGTACTATCAACCCTTACGTATGCGTGTGAAAGCTGGAAAACAACAAGAGATATAGAAACAAAGTTGAACGCATTCGAAAATAAATGTCTAAGGAAAATACTTGGTATAGAATGGAACGAATTCAAAACAAACGAGGAAATTAGAGAAATCGCCAATCAACCACTAATACCTTCAGTAATAAAGAAAAGACGATGGTCATACGTTGGACATGTGATGAGAAGAGATAATAATCGAATAGCAAAGCAAGCCCTCATATGGGAAACAACAGGTAAAAGAAAAAGAGGAAGACCCAGGGAGACACTGAGAAGAACATTGATGAGAGAGGCAAGAGCAGCAGGAATCGGCTCCCTCAATGAGATAGAACTGCTTGCACAGAACAGAGACAGATGGCGAGATTTGATAAAATATCTTTAAAAGAAAACTGCTAGAACAAAAATTCATATAGGAGAAGGTGTATCTTGGTCTACGCCCTATGGGCCGGTTACGGCTCGAAAGGTCAATAGATAGATAGATAGATATATCTATGATGGTTAGGTTACCTATGCTGAATGTAGAATGTTCGAACACCCAAAGACAACAATACGGACACACATCCTGCCCAAAAATGAAATAAGAGCAACCCCAACTACACTATAAAGACCTCTGTAATCTTGACATGAGGGATCTTAAGGTGAGGTTAAGTAACCAGGAAGAGCTTTCAAAGGACAGATCTAGATGGAGGCAGGAAATAATCGCTATCCTAAAACAACGGACTCTAATTGATAAAAGTTACTGACACGTGACATGTAACAACTAAAGAAAAGCAAAATCAATGATCTGTACAAAGGCACTAAATCTTGTGTCTTTTGAGTCTGACAGGACCATAGTGCAATGTTTATGTATGTGCATGTGTGCTATCATAAGCTTCTAATTCTCTTTATTATCCTTTATTTACTTGCTTATAATTCTTCTATTGTCGACATGATGGTTCTAATCACCCGCCTTCTGACATATTCTATGTTGTCATTTTTTATAGGACTCATTTGATGCTGTAACTCCATCCTGCTCTGGTCTTGTCTCGAGATCTCGGCCCTGTATGCTTCGGAATCACAAGGTTAGTTATCCAGGCAATCAAACCACTTTGAATCTAGTTGAAAATGTGTACTGTGCCATTCTTTTATGGTATGAATTCAGGAAGGACAGAAAAAAGGCAAGTATAAAGAAGGAATACATGAACAATGGAAGAAATGAAAGAAGGAATGTAGGAATGCAGGAAGAAAGAAAATAATGCATGAAGGAAGGTAGGTAGTAAAAATCGAAAGAGGAAAAGTAGAAAGGAAAAGAGAATGGAAGGACGAAAAAAGAGCAGTAAATGGAAGGAAGGTACTAAGGAAAGAAGGGTTTAGAATTCGATGAATTTGAATCACTTCAATATGCCGTTCACATTTTACCAGCTTGAAAATTATAAGAATGAAGAAAGAAAGAAAGACAGAAAGAAAGAAAAAAAGAAAGAAGGAAAAAAAGAAAGAAAAGGATGGAAGAAAGAAAGAGAAAAAAGAAAGGCAGAAAAGAAAGAAAGACAAGGGAAGAAAGAAAGAAGGGAAGAAAGAACGAAAGAAAGATAGAAAAATAGAAAGAAAGAAAGAAAGAAAGCGGGGAAGAAAGAAAGAAAATAAGAAAGAAAGAAAGAAAAGAAAGAAAAGGAAGGAAGGAAGAAAGAAAGAGATAAATAGAAAGAGACAGAAAGAAGGAAA
The DNA here is from genome assembly GCA_032433765.1 of Megaustenia siamemsis. Taxonomy (NCBI): domain Eukaryota; kingdom Metazoa; phylum Mollusca; class Gastropoda; order Stylommatophora; family Ariophantidae; genus Megaustenia; species Megaustenia siamemsis. The sequence continues at coordinate 79,543,304 of JAVIAB010000050.1, forward strand.
GAAAGAAGAAAAGATTGAAAGAAAGAAAGAAAGAAAGAAAGAAAGAAAGAAAGAAAGAAAGAAAGAAAGAAAGAAAAAGCACGTTTCTTCGAAGCAAACAAAAAGAAGAAAAAAATGCATAAATTATTGAATAACCGACAGTGTTACACACCATCTACCAAGCTGATATAGACACGTCCCATTTCTTCATGTCTCCATCTCTTTCTCATTCCATCTCTCACACAAATAATGGACCGCCGCCACATCTAATCAGATAAAGGAAATAATCCCCACAACAAATCCCTTCATACGTAAGCAAGCGCTAGACTACAACATTCCTCATCAGATTGTGAGGTAACTAATGAGTTGAGGGTTTATTATCGCCACTGACATCGACCCTAACTCATCATTACTCGTGGAGATAAATGCCCTCGATTTTGGCCTCCATTAAACCTGTCTTTTCCATTCTTCTTTAACAGGAATACTCGTATGTGAACGGACAGCGGATGTATCGATTGGGCGGGACCATCAAACCACAAGCTGTTTAAAGAATGGATAAATAACGCCTAGTTTTGTTTTGTTTGAGTTTTTTCTGTGAAAAATATTGAGTGATTCGTAATAGATAGGTCATGTTGGTTTCTAGGCGGACAAAGGAGGAAACCAGGACAGAACATGAATCTTGTTTCCTGATTACATCCGGGTAATTGATGATGTTATCTGGTGTGTCTTTGGGTGCAGTCCCATCAGCAAGTCTGCTATATTGTTTACAGATTTGACTTCATACACTCATGGTAGACCTATAGGTCTCAAGCTCTTCTCTAAAGGGTGCCGTAATGTGTGTGTTTGCGGATGGTTGCTATAGCTTTCTGTTTATACTCATACTATGAACAGATTGACAGAAAGTGCAACAGATGTAAAGAAAGATCTATAAATGTTCTTGATAGAATACACAAAAACATTTGACAGAGTGAAGAATGTGGGAACAATCAATATGCTGGGGAAGTCAACATTCACGGCAAGAATCTAAGAACCACAAAAAAGACATGAACTGGCAACAAACAGCAGCCATAAGAATTATCAATCAAACAGAACAGTTCCAATATATAAAACAAGGAATCAGACAAGGCTGTGTTCTGTCGCCGGATTTGTTCTCAAATTTACAGCGAAAACATTATGAGACCAATAGTAGAACAAAAAAGGAATTGAAGTCTAGTCACAAAATAAAGCAATCTGCGATATGCGGATGACAGTCTTAATGGCAGAGACGGAGAATGAACTGGAAGAAATGATAGATATAATAGTAAAAGAAAACAAAAAGAAATATATTAGTCTAAATAGTAAGAAAACAGAATTAATGGCCTTATCGAAGAAACAATCATCATCATCATGTGACATAACAATAAACAGACAATCAGAATCAGGTACAAAGCATCAAATACTTGGACTCAATAATAACATCGGATGGAAAATGCTCCACAGAAATTTAAAAAAAGCAGAATAGCTCAGGCTAAAATAGCATTTCAGAAAATAAAAAGCATCTTGTGTAACAAATCTATGTCAATAGAAGTGAGAAAATGAATTCACTGTGCACTCTGACCTATGGAGGCGAATCATGGACAGTAGATAAACAAATGAACAGATTAAGAGAGGCCACAGAAATGGGATTTCTCAGAAGAATGTTGAACGTTCCCTGGACAGCTAAAGAGACCAATAAGGAACTTATTCAAGAGGCCAACACAAAAAGGGAGCTCCTAAGAAACATCAGAAAGAAACAATCATCACTTTTCTGGCACTTCATGAGAACAGAAAAGTTGGAATACTTGGTTACAACTGACACAATACAAGGAAAAAGAGATAGCGGACGACAAAGCGAGAAGATACAGGATATTTTTGTGTCGTGGCACGGAAAACAGCCAACAAAAAAACTGATAGGATGTACTGTGGATAGATAATTGTGGAAGGAAGTGATCTACGCCACCCGGTAAGGTACGTAATGATGATGATGTTTAAACTCACATAAATAACTATCTCATATCCCTAGCATTCTTGTACCGAGCCAGATTCCAGAATCTCCGATTCTTAAAATGTGCACCTTCTTCTATTACCGCGTCACTCACTCTCCAATGAAGGGCCGCGTAATTGATTCCAGAATAGCGCTCTAGTCAATCGAGATATTTTCCATGACAGATATCATGGAAGTAAGCTAGTCTTGGGTCGAAAAGCGCAGATAAAGCCGCTTGATGTAAATAGCAACATATCTATGCCTATTTAACGTCATTGTATCAGCGTCTAGTGAAGGGAGTAATTGAGAGATGAATGTAGTGAGAAGGTAAGAAAGGAATAGAACGAGAGTGTGTGAGACATAGAGAGAAATAAAGAAAGAAATACAGAAAGAAAGAAAGAAAGAAATAAAGAAATAAATAAAGGAAGAAAGAAAGAAAGAAAGAAAGAAAGAAAGAAAGAAAGAAAGAAAGAAAGAAAGAAAGAAAGAAAGAAAGAAAGAAAGTCAAACACAAATCCAGCTACTTGAACTTACAATCTTGTCCGGGAGAGAGTCGATAGATCTGCCACACTATTGATAACTTCACCTGACATTTTGTTTAAGAAAACCAACTTTCCGTCCTAATTTTAACCCTCTGCTCACAAACCTGTACCGTACCCCACCATATAAACCAACTGTTAGATAACTCATTAAACAGATGTTAGATAACTCATCAAAAAAATGTTAGATAACTCATCAAACAGATGTTAGATAACTCATCAAACAGATGTTAGATAACTCATCAAACAGATGTTAGATAACTCACCAAACAGATGTTAGATAACTCATCAAACAAATGTTAGATAACTCACCAAACAGATGTTAGATAACTCATCAAACAGATGTTAGATAACTCACCAAACAGATGTTAGATAACTCATCAAACAAATGTTAGATAACTCACCAAACAGATGTTAGATAATTCATCAAAACAAATGTTAGATAACTCATCAAACAAATTTTAGATAACTCATCAAACAAATGTTAGATAACTCATCAAACAGATGTTAGATAACTCATCAAACAGATGTTAGATTGTTAGATAACTCATCAAACAAATGTTAGGTAACTCATCAAACAAATGTTAGATAACTCATCAAACAGATGTTAGATAACTCATCAAACAGATGTTATATAACTCATCAAACATATGTTAGATAACTCACCAAACAGATGTTACATAACTCATCAAACAGATGTTAGATAACTCACCAAACATGTTAGATAACTCATCAAACAAATGTTAGATAACTCACCAAACAGATGTTAGATAACTCATCAAACAAATGTTAGATAACTCACCAAACAGATGTTAGATAACTCACCAAACAGATGTTAGATAACTCACCAAACAGATGTTAGATAACTCATCAAACAAATGTTAGATAACTCACCAAACAGATGTTAGATAATTCATCAAACAAATGTTAGATAACTCATCAAACAAATGTTAGATAACTCATCAAACAGATGTTAGATAACTCATCAAACAGATGTTAGATTGTTAGATAACTCATCAAACAAATGTTAGGTAACTCATCAAACAAATGTTAGATAACTCATCAAACAGATGTTAGATAACTCATCAAACAGATGTTATATAACTCATCAAACATATGTTAGATAACTCACCAAACAGATGTTACATAACTCATCAAACAGATGTTAGATAACTCACCAAACATGTTAGATAACTCATCAAACAAATGTTAGATAACTCACCAAACAGATGTTAGATAACTCATCAAACAAATGTTAGATAACTCATCAAACAAATGTTAGATAACTCATCAAACAAATGTTAGATAACTCATCAAACAAATGTTAGATAAATCATCAAACAAATGTTAGATAAATCATCAAACAAATGTTAGATAACTCATCAAACAAATGTTAGAAAACTCATCAAACAGATGTTAGATAACTCATCAAACAGATGTTAGATAACTCATCAAAAAAATATTAGATAACTCATCAAACAGATGTTGGATAACTCATCAAACAAATGTTAGATAACTCATCAAACAGATCTTGGTTAACTCATCAAACAAATGTTAGATAACTCATCAAACAGATGTTAGATAACTCATCAAACAAATGTTAGATAACTCATCAAACAGATGTTAGATAACTCATCAAACAAATGTTAGATAACTCATCAAACAGATGTTAGATAACTCATCAAACAGATGTTAGATAACTCACCAAACAGATGTTAGATAACTCATCAAACAGATGTTAGATAACTCATCAAACAGATGTTAGATAACTCACCAAACAGATGTTAGATAACTCACCAAACAGATGTTAGATAACACATCAAACAAATGTTAGATAACTCATCAAACAGATGTTAGATAACTCACCAAACAGATGTTAGATAACTCATCAAACAAATGTTAGATAACTCATCAAACAAATGTTAGATAACTCATCAAACAAATGTTAGATAACTCAACAAACAAATGTTAGATAAATCATCAAACAAATGTTAGATAACTCATCAAACAAATGTTAGATAACTCATCAAACAAATGTTAGATAACTCATCAAACAGATGTTAGATAACTCATCAAACAGATGTTAGATAACTCATCAAACAGATGTTAGATAACTCACCAAACAGATGTTAGATAACTCATCAAACAAATGTTAGATAACTCACCAAACAGATGTTAGATAACTCACCAAACAGATGTTAGATAACTCACCAAACAGATGTTAGATAACTCATCAAACAAATGTTAGATAACTCATCAAACAGATGTTAGATAATTCATCAAACAAATGTTAGATAACTCATCAAACAAATTTTAGATAACTCATCAAACAAATGTTAGATAACTCATCAAACAGATGTTAGATAACTCATCAAACAGATGTTAGATTGTTAGATAACTCATCAAACAAATGTTAGGTAACTCATCAAACAAATGTTAGATAACTCATCAAACAGATGTTAGATAACTCATCAAACAGATGTTATATAACTCATCAAACAAATGTTAGATAACTCACCAAACAGATCTTACATAACTCATCAAACAGATGTTAGATAACTCACCAAACATGTTAGATAACTCATCAAACAAATGTTAGATAACTCACCAAACAGATGTTAGATAACTCATCAAACAAATGTTAGATAACTCATCAATCAAATGTTAGATAACTCATCAAACAAATGTTAGATAACTCATCAAACAAATGTTAGATAAATCATCAAACAAATGTTAGATAACTCATCAAACAAATGTTAGATAACTCACCAAACAAATGTTAGAAAACTCATCAAACAGATGTTAGATAACTCATCAAACAGATGTTAGATAACTCATCAAAAAAATATTAGATAACTCATCAAACAGATGTTGGATAACTCATCAAACAAATGTTAGATAACTCATCAAACAGATGTTGGTTAACTCATCAAACAAATGTTAGATAACTCATCAAACAGATGTTAGATAACTCATCAAACAAATGTTAGATAACTCATCAAACAGATGTTAGATAACTCATCAAACAAATGTTAGATAACTCATCAAACAGATGTTAGATAACTCATCGAACAGATGTTAGATAACTCACCAAACAGATGTTAGATAACTCACCAAACAGATGTTAGATAACTCATCAAACAAATGTTAGATAACTCACCAAACAGATGTTAGATAATTCATCAAAACAAATGTTAGATAACTCATCAAACAAATTTTAGATAACTCATCAAACAAATGTTAGATAACTCATCAAACAGATGTTAGATAACTCATCAAACAGATGTTAGATTGTTAGATAACTCATCAAACAAATGTTAGGTAACTCATCAAACAAATGTTAGATAACTCATCAAACAGATGTTAGATAACTCATCAAACAGATGTTATATAACTCATCAAACATATGTTAGATAACTCACCAAACAGATGTTACATAACTCATCAAACAGATGTTAGATAACTCACCAAACATGTTAGATAACTCATCAAACAAATGTTAGATAACTCACCAAACAGATGTTAGATAACTCATCAAACAAATGTTAGATAACTCACCAAACAGATGTTAGATAACTCACCAAACAGATGTTAGATAACTCACCAAACAGATGTTAGATAACTCATCAAACAAATGTTAGATAACTCACCAAACAGATGTTAGATAATTCATCAAACAAATGTTAGATAACTCATCAAACAAATGTTAGATAACTCATCAAACAGATGTTAGATAACTCATCAAACAGATGTTAGATTGTTAGATAACTCATCAAACAAATGTTAGGTAACTCATCAAACAAATGTTAGATAACTCATCAAACAGATGTTAGATAACTCATCAAACAGATGTTATATAACTCATCAAACATATGTTAGATAACTCACCAAACAGATGTTACATAACTCATCAAACAGATGTTAGATAACTCACCAAACATGTTAGATAACTCATCAAACAAATGTTAGATAACTCACCAAACAGATGTTAGATAACTCATCAAACAAATGTTAGATAACTCATCAAACAAATGTTAGATAACTCATCAAACAAATGTTAGATAACTCATCAAACAAATGTTAGATAAATCATCAAACAAATGTTAGATAACTCATCAAACAAATGTTAGATAACTCATCAAACAAATGTTAGAAAACTCATCAAACAGATGTTAGATAACTCATCAAACAGATGTTAGATAACTCATCAAAAAATATTAGATAACTCATCAAACAGATGTTGGATAACTCATCAAACAAATGTTAGATAACTCATCAAACAGATCTTGGTTAACTCATCAAACAAATGTTAGATAACTCATCAAACAGATGTTAGATAACTCATCAAACAAATGTTAGATAACTCATCAAACAGATGTTAGATAACTCATCAAACAAATGTTAGATAACTCATCAAACAGATGTTAGATAACTCATCAAACAGATGTTAGATAACTCACCAAACAGATGTTAGATAACTCATCAAACAGATGTTAGATAACTCATCAAACAGATGTTAGATAACTCACCAAACAGATGTTAGATAACTCACCAAACAGATGTTAGATAACACATCAAACAAATGTTAGATAACTCATCAAACAGATGTTAGATAACTCACCAAACAGATGTTAGATAACTCATCAAACAAATGTTAGATAACTCATCAAACAAATGTTAGATAACTCATCAAACAAATGTTAGATAACTCAACAAACAAATGTTAGATAAATCATCAAACAAATGTTAGATAACTCATCAAACAAATGTTAGATAACTCATCAAACAAATGTTAGATAACTCATCAAACAGATGTTAGATAACTCATCAAACAGATGTTAGATAACTCATCAAACAGATGTTAGATAACTCACCAAACAGATGTTAGATAACTCATCAAACAAATGTTAGATAACTCACCAAGCAGATGTTAGATAACTCACCAAACAGATGTTAGATAACTCACCAAACAGATGTTAGATAACTCATCAAACAAATGTTAGATAACTCATCAAACAGATGTTAGATAATTCATCAAACAAATGTTAGATAACTCATCAAACAAATTTTAGATAACTCATCAAACAAATGTTAGATAACTCATCAAACAGATGTTAGATAACTCATCAAACAGATGTTAGATTGTTAGATAACTCATCAAACAAATGTTAGGTAACTCATCAAACAAATGTTAGATAACTCATCAAACAGATGTTAGATAACTCATCAAACAGATGTTATATAACTCATCAAACAAATGTTAGATAACTCACCAAACAGATCTTACATAACTCATCAAACAGATGTTAGATAACTCACCAAACATGTTAGATAACTCATCAAACAAATGTTAGATAACTCACCAAACAGATGTTAGATAACTCATCAAACAAATGTTAGATAACTCATCAATCAAATGTTAGATAACTCATCAAACAAATGTTAGATAACTCATCAAACAAATGTTAGATAAATCATCAAACAATGTTAGATAACTCATCAAACAAATGTTAGATAACTCATCAAACAAATGTTAGAAAACTCATCAAACAGATGTTAGATAACTCATCAAACAGATGTTAGATAACTCATCAAAAAAATATTAGATAACTCATCAAACAGATGTTGGATAACTCATCAAACAAATGTTAGATAACTCATCAAACAGATGTTGGTTAACTCATCAAACAAATGTTAGATAACTCATCAAACAGATGTTAGATAACTCATCAAACAAATGTTAGATAACTCATCAAACAGATGTTAGATAACTCATCAAACAAATGTTAGATAACTCATCAAACAGATGTTAGATAACTCATCAAACAGATGTTAGATAACTCACCAAACAGATGTTAGATAACTCATCAAACAGATGTTAGATAACTCATCAAACAGATGTTAGATAACTCACCAAACAGATGTTAGATAACTCACCAAACAGATGTTAGATAACACATCAAACAAATGTTAGATAACTCATCAAACAGATGTTAGATAACTCACCAAACAGATGTTAGATAACTCATCAAACAAATGTTAGATAACTCATCAAACAAATGTTAGATAACTCATCAAACAAATGTTAGATAACTCACCAAACAGATGTTAGATAACTCACCAAACAGATGTTAGATAACTCATCAAACAAATGTTAGATAACTCATCAAACAGATGTTAGATAACTCATCAAACAGATGTTAGATAACTCATCAAAAAGATGTTAGATAACTCATCAAACAAATGTTAGATAACTCATTAAACAAATGTTAGGTAACTCGCCAATCAACTATTAAATATCACATCCTGATCTCATACCCGATTCTCTATATTCCTATATATAATCAATGAATACGTGCCGGTAGATAATCAAGGCTTTTGTATATAATTTTTTTAAAAATAGTTTAACTGCCTTGAGAACTACAGAACTCAAGAGTAAAGACTGGATGCATGTCTGCTATTTCATGTATATAATATATAATCAATATATTTATTCCTTGTGTGCAATCTTCACATAGAAGGTTGTCTACCTATGAGCGCCATTTGACTGTTCCTTTGACTTAATAGTGGGCGCTGTCATAGGTTCAGCTGTCCATCTTTTGATGTTATCAGATTATATATATATATATATATATATATATATATATATATATATATATATATACATATCATACAATACAATACAATACGATACGATATGATATGATATGATATGTATGATATGATATGATAGGATATGATATAATATAATATAACATAACATAACATAACATAACATAACGTAACGTAACGTAATGTAATATAATATAATACAATACAATACAATACAATACAATACAATACAATACAATACAATACAATACAATATAATATAATATAATATAATATAATATAATATAATATAATATAATATAATATAATATAATATAATATAATATAATATAATATAATATAATATAATATAATATAATATAATATAATATAATATAATATAATATAACATTAATACAATATAATATAGTACATAAACACAATGTATATGTGTTTCCGGTTTCGGTCCAGTTTGGGTGATTGATTTTCTCCCTTTGATATAGAACCATTGATCTAACGTCTAACAAGCTGCTATCGTAAACACGCTTTTGTTAATTAAACGTAAACCTGATACAGAATGTGTAAATTAGCAGTAAATACTAGTGATAGTATTTTCGGTCCTAAAACAACAACAAAAATAGGATTCTGAATTGTACGAACAATGGCCGCGCCGACGAAACAAGCACAGGTCGCGAGCACGTTGGATAAATACAAGCTAGATTTATTAGCTGCCCGTGCGCTGCCGGGGCCCGAAAGTGGAGTAAAGAATAACGGCGCTGTACACTACCAGGCATGTTTGTAAGAGGCGAGAAAGGAGGGTTGGCATGGGACTGGCTATCCCATACTGTAAAAAAAAAAAAATAAGCCGAAAAAACTTAACAAACATGGACAAGTCAAAGAAAGATAAAGTAAATCCGCCATCCAGGAAAGATAAGGGCTCTTTGTCTAAGAGATGTATGACGCAAGCCGAAGAAAGCCGTAAGGAGTCCGGGTTGCCGTATCACCCTTTGTCTACCAGGAAATCCTCCAGAATTGGCACCTGGAATGTACGTACCCTAAACGAACAGGGAAAAGCTGTCCAGGTAGCAGCAGAAATGACAAACTACAAGATAGATATTCTGGGAATGTGTGAAACAAGATAGCTAGGAACGGAAAAAATAAAATTAAATACAGGAGAGATGATTTTATCATCAGGACACCAGGAACCTGGAGCACAACATAGTGAAGGGGTAGCTATAATGCTATCAAGGAATGCACAGAAGACACTATTAGAATGGGAAGCAGTAGGACCAAGACTAATCAGAGCAACATTTAAAACAACCAAAAACAAAATAAAATTACACATTATCCAATGCACACCAACCAACGATAAGGATGATTAAGTTAAAGATGATTTCTATAAACAGCTACAATGTCAGATGGATGCAAGAAGAGCCAAGGATATTATAATCTTGATGGGAGACCTAAATGCTAAAGTAGGATCAGACAACAGAGGCTTTGAAGAGATTATGTGAGAAAACATGGACTTGGAGATATAAACGAGAATGGAGAGATATTTGTGAATTTCTGCGCTCTTAATCGAGTGAACCTGGGAGGAACAATATTCCAACATAAAAGAATACACAAAGCTACATGGGTGTCACCAGATCATTGAACGGAAAATCAAATTTGATCACATATGTATTAATAATAAGTTTAAGTCATCCTTACAGGATGTAAAAGTATATAGATGTAGCTTCTTATCATCATTTTCTGATAGCCAAACTTAAAATTAAACTAAAAAGGTATACTACAGCGAATAAGGGTAGAAAGTATTTCAATCTAGGGTTTCTTAAAGAACAAGGAATTAAAGATAAATTCGCAGTCACAATATCAAACAAATACCAAGTCCTCCAACAACTAGAAAATACAATAAATATAGAGGATCATTGGAAACAGGTAAAAATATATGGAAAGAGACATGCGAAGAAACACTGGGGAAAAGAGAACGACAGGATAAGGCATGGACGACAGCAGAGACCCTGCATAAAATTAAAGAAAGAAAGAACAAAAAAAAGCAGACATAAATAAAAGCAAAACGAGAAGTAATAAAGTCAAGACACAGGAAGCTTACGCAGAGGTGAGCAAAGAAGTGAGAAGATGCATTAAAAGGGATAAGAGGAAATATATAGATGAACTAGCTAAAGAGGCAGAAGAAGCAGCAAATAAAGGGAATATGAAAGAAATGTACAACAGCACAAAGAAATTAAGTGGAAAATACAAACAGATCAATGCCTTTATTAAAGATAAGAAAGGAAATCTGCTTAGTAATATAAGGGAACAAATGGAGAGATGGAAAGAGCATTTTGAAGAACTTTTGAACAGACCCGGCTCAAATAATCCTCCAGATATACTACCAGCAGAAGAAGAGTTACACGTTAACTGTGGAAAATCAAGTAAAGAAGAAATAATGAAAGCCATCAAACTATTAAAAATGGTAAAGCCACAAGACCAGATGAAATTCCTTCGAAAGCCTTAAAGCAGATATTGACACCTCTACCAAGATGTTACATAATCTACTAGATACAATTTGGGAGAGGGAAGAAATACCTAAAGACTGGAAAGAAGGTTATATCATCAAACTACCAAAGAAAGAAAGTTTACAGAAGTGCACACATTATAGGGGAATTATGCTACTATCAGTGCCAGGAAAATATTAAACAGAATCTTTCTGGAGAGACTAAAAGAGGCCATAGAGAAACACTTGAGAGATGAACAAGCAGGTTTTAGGAAGAACAGATCATGTGCTGATGAAATAACTACTCTACGTAAAATAGTTGAACAATGCTTAGAACTAAAATCCCCACTTTATATTGGATTCATAGATTACGAAAAGGCATTTGATAGTTTAGGCAGGAGAATGCTTTGGAAGTTGCTGAGTCATTACGGAATCCCCATAAAGTTTATTAACCTGATAAAAACAATGTATGAAGGAACAAAATGTAGTGTGGTGCATGAAGGACAGCTTACAGAAGCATTTGAAATAAGAACAGGAGTAAGGCAGGGATGCTTCCTGTCTCCATTTCTCTTTCTACTGGCCATAGATTGGATTATGAAAATAGCTCAAAACAACAGAAATGGAATCCAGTGGTCTCTGACCAAACGACTTGATGATTTAGACTTTGCTGATGACATAGCTCTTCTATCACACAGCCATCAACAGATGCAAAATGAGCATACTTGATGAGAGATCACAACAGCTAGGACTGAAGATTAATAGAGATAAGACCAACATTATGAGAATTAATACAGTTGGCAATAACCAAATAAAACTAGGAGAAATACCTCTACTAGGCGTACAATCTTACATATATCTGGGCAGTAATATAGATAAAGAGGGAGGAACAGAAAATGATACCAAAATAAGGATATCAAAACAAGAGGAGCTTTCATTGCACTGGGAAACATATGGAAATCCAAAACAATTAGGTTAAATACAAAAATAAAAATTTTCGACTCAAATGTTACGTCTGTCCTATTATATGGCTGTGAAACATGGAGAACAACAAAATTGACAATCACGAAGATACAGACTTTCATTAATGGATGCTTAGGCAGAATAAAAGGATGGAAATGGCAGGACAAAATCACTAACATAGAATTGTGGAAATATACCAGTCAAATACCAGTGGATAAGGAGATACAGCGAAGACGATGGCGCTGGATAGGACACACACTACGGAAGCCAACTGAGAGTATTACACAACATGCCCTTTTTTGGAATCCCCAGAGGAAAAGACAAAGAGGAAGACCAATGAATTCTTAGAGAAGACAGATAGAAGCAGAGATGAAGATGATGGGGAAGACATGGAATGATCTTAAAAGAATGGCAAAAAAACAGAATGACTTGGAAAATGTTTGTTGAAGACCTATGCTCCACTGGGAGCTAAAAAGGTTGAAGAAGATGATATATTAGCAATAAGTTAGATTAACCGAATAACAAAGCAAGCCTTCATGTTGGAAAAAACAAGTTGGAGAAAAAGAGGCCGACCCAGAGCGACACTGAGAAGAGCATTGATCAGAGAGGCAAAGATAGCAGGAATAGGCTCCCTCAATGAGATCGAGATGCTTGCATAGAACAGAGACGAATGGCGAGATTTGATAAATATCTTTTGCAAGGATTGAGACTGCTAGAAAGAACACTTAGAAAAATAGAAAGCATCTGGGTCTATGTCCTATGGGCCGGCCAGGTCTCGAAAGGTCAATAGATAGATAGACATAAACACATATGCATAATACACTTGCGAACTACAAAGACCAAATATAAATGAGTCTTTTAAAACAACCTTCATACAATTATTTGTAATAATTGCATCCCACTGGAATCAATTTTTTTTCCTTTTCAGGGTTTTCATTCATTGAAACATACAATCAATGTGTACGGTGCCCATATGGCAGCTCATTAACGACAAGTAACACGCATAGATGTTTGTATAGACGTGTCCCACTAGGAATTAATAAACGAGTTATCATAATACACCAGACCTAGGATCACTGGGTAATACCGTGCATCACTGGGTAATACCGTGCATCACTGGGTAAACGATCGGCCATGAACTGAATTAATTATTTATGAATGTTTATTCTAGCAATATTGTCCTTGTGGAAATCCAAAAAGCAAATGATATATGTGAATGTCTGTGTATGTGTGCTTGTGTGGTATGTGCATGAGTGAGTGTAAGTAGACAATCATAAAGTACTCTTCATGCTGGTGTATGTGATGATGTCTCTCCACACATTTTTTTTTCTACAGCATTTCTGTTTTTCTTCCAATTTTTCCCGTTATCACAATATATGTCAGTTGTCCCCATCTTATTACAAGACCAAATAAAATAATGTGTCCCCATCTTATTACAAGACCAAATAAAATAATGTGTCCCCATCTTATTACAAGACCAAATAAAATAATGTGTCCCCATCTTATTATAAGACCAAATAAAATAATGTGTCCCCATCTTATTACAAGACCAAATAAAATAATGTGTTCCCATCTTATTACAAGACCAAATAAAATAATGTGTCCTCATCTTATTATAAGACCAAATAAAATAATGTGTTCCCATCTTATTACAAGACCAAATAAAATAATGTGTTCCCATCTCATTACAAGACCAAATAAAATAATGTGTTCCCATCTTATTACAAGACCAAATAAAATAATGTGTCCCCATCTTATTACAAGACCAAATAAAATAATGTGTTCCCATCTTATTACAAGACCAAATAAAATAATGTGTTCCCATCTCGTTACAAGACCAAATAAAATAATGTGTTCCCATCTCGTTACAAGACCAAATAAAATAATGTGTTCCCATCTTATTACAAGACCAAATAAAATAATGTGTTCCCATCTCGTTACAAGACCAAATATAATAATGTGTTACCATCTCATTACAAGACCAAATAAAATAATGTGTTCCCATCTTATTACAAGACCAAATAAAATAATGTGTTCCCATCTTATTACAAGACCAAATAAAATAATGTGTTCCCATCTCGTTACACGATCAAATAAAATAATGTGTTCCCATCTTATTACAAGACCAAATAAAATAATGTGTTCCCATCTTATTACAAGACCAAATAAAATAATGTGTTCCCAACTCGTTACACGATAAAATAAAATAATGTGTTCCCATCTCGTTACAATATCAAATAAAATAATGTGTTCCCATCTCGTTACACGATGAAATAAAATAATGTGTTCCCATCTCGTTACAAACCAAATTAAAAAAAAATGTGTTCCTTTCTGATCTTTGAATCAAACAATCATTTCACTTTTGCCTCATTTGAGCCCTCTTTACTTGTGTAAGCTATTCATGGTATTCTTCACACTCTTATGTGACACCACATAAAACATCACTGAAAGCCTAATTTCTTTTAATTTACAAAATTGAGTTGCATATTTTTTTCCTTTTTTTTAAAAAAATTCACCCTCTGCCTAAGCTATACCTCATTTCACTTCTGTTATGCATCTACCATCTGAAAATACATCATTCCTTGGTATTTTAATCTATGGACACGTTTTAATAATGTATTTTTGATATTGGAATATTAGAAACTCTAGGAAACTACAGCAGGAGAAACCTACAGAAGACCGCAAACTATATCTCCCCTCAGCGCTGACAGGCAAATGAGGAAGGACACAGCAAGAAGACCTGTTTGATTACTCTGGCCAACCATAGCTTATATAGGGTTCACGGTGGTAGTTTCAGTTGCTTTCCGTTGGATTTACTCACAGTTGATTCGTCTCACCTTCGACTAAAAGGTAGCAATAACAATGCAGAGAGGTTGTTTTATGTTTGCGTGTCCGCCATTTGCCTTCTTTCTATTCCGGGTCTACAAGACAATGTGGCAACTCAGGCTCTGACAGATCTCAGTTCCGGCGCCGTCTCTGTGACGCTATCATCTTCTCCCAAAAATATATTTCCCATATGCCTAGTCTTAGAGGAGTGAAATCAGTCATTTCACTGTAATTTGGCCACAGTATTCGGAGCTGGAGGAGGCCAGTGCTTTTGCTTTATGTCATTAATTACCTCCGACTCATTTAGCCTGAACCTACTCCTTTACCGGCTCGATCGACTGGAGAAAGCCAGGTAGCGTTTGAACCCTCGTCCACTATATCGGCAAGATAACGCGTTACCACCACGCTACGTTTTCAAGGATGCGTTTATTCTTGAATTTCTTTTGTTATCCAACTTCTTGTACCTTATGGTCTTACATATGTTACATATGAGGTATGTTTAGTTTCCTAGGCGTCGCTAGTTGTGTTATTTAAGTTATTGTCAACTTGAAATTGTTTAACTTCTCTCTCTGTCTTCTTTCATCCACCATTACCTGACCCTTCCATTCAGCTTTAACCTTATGTTTCCATGTTTGTTTTATCGCGGTACAGGTTGTCTTGGCTCCACCAAGGTCAGATGTTCAGACCGTTCCATTGTGTGATGTTCGATATAATCAATTACTTGAACTGTAATTCAATCAAATGGAAAGTACAAAAAACATCAGGTTCAAGGACAAGTCTGTCGTCTCCTTGCCAGTGATAACCACCGGCCATTATGTGGATGTGTAGATCAATGCGCTCACTCAATTACAAAATTGATCTCATCGATCTTCTCTACTATCATGTTGTCAACACTCGTACTCAGATAACACGAGACGGCAGTGCTTCTGCTGCCCAGAGACGTTGCATGGAAATTGAAGTAACCTTGGAAGTGTTGTTACGACGAAAGCACCGACCACATGACCGTTTTTCAAATGCCACAAGCATCGCTCAATATTGAAAATAAACTCCTGCGACCCACCCGGTCACTAGGTAAAATGAGGACAGAGTTCTCGTTCGGGGCATGTCGCAGAATGTCGGCATCTCCAAAAAACGTGTTCTGACGGCGACACGTTTCGAAGGTTTCTGGTCAACAAGCGACAGCGCATATTATTATATTTATAGCTACAATAATGCTCTATTACGTAGGGAGGTCAAAAAGTAATGCACACCAATTTTTTTCTCGGAAACTATTCGGGCAAAATGTGTGAAATTTTCACAGATTGTAGCTGAACATCCCCTTGACACTACCTATTCGTCAACATAATCTCCGTCCAAGCGTATTGCCTTACGCCAACGCGAAACTAGGTCATGAATGCCTCGTTTGTACCAAGTTTTGTCCTGCTCGCGTAACCATTTTTTAACTGCACGGATCACATCCTCATCATTGTCAGTGTGTCCCACGCAGGAATTTTTTGAGTGGTCCAAACAGATGGAAATCTGAGGGAGCCAGATCAGGGCTGTAAGGAGGATGGGGCAGTACAGTCCAACCAAATTTGTTGATTGCTTCCCGTGTTACCAGACTTGTGTGAGGGCGTGCATTGTCATGTTGAAGCAACAAATCTGCAGATGGCTTATTAGCGAACTCTGTGGAACAGATTTTTGAGTTTTGTCAGTGTATTGATGTAAGCTGTCGAGTTGATTGTCTCACCTCTTGTCATTACATCAACAAGAATCACACCATCAATGTCCCAGAAGACAGTGATCATCACCTTTCCGGCTGATGGAGATGTTTTGAATTTTTTCTTTTTGGTGACTGCGGATGATGCCATTCCATTGACTGCATTTTTGTTTCAGGCTCATAATAATGTGCCCACGTTTCGTCACCGGTAACAATTTTTGACAAAACATTTCTCCTTCAACACCGAAACGCTCCACAATTCAGAACAGAATGTTTTCCTTTGAACTCTGTGATCATTTGTTAGGCACCGAGGAACCCATCGAGCGCAAATCTTTGAATATCTGAGAGTTTTAAAAATTGCGATTGCACTTCCCTTGCTGACTGTAAGCTGCAATGCCAATTGCTGACTAGTGATACGCCTATCCTTACGAATAATGGCATCAGCCCGGTTTAACATGTCTGTGCTGGTAGCCGAGGCAACACGTCCAGAACGCGGTAAATCATGCAGCTCCACTCGTACACTTTCTGCAGCTTTAATTCTCTGAACCCAGCGACTAACTGTGCTCCTATCGACTGCAGAACATTTGTACACTGCACTCAGTCGTTTATGAATGCTTGCCACAGTTTCTTTTTCCGCAACCAGAAATTCTATGACAATTCGCTGTTTGTAACGGACAATGTTGACAAGCTCCATTTTAACGGTTCATAGATTGCGTAATATTTATCAGAATGCTGTGCAATTTGGTACACATAATTGGAACATGTCATATTCCAAGTGTGCAAAATTTCATATTCCTATCTTTATTATTAGCCGAGAAAAAAATTGGTGTGCATTACTTTTTGACCTCCCTTTAGTACATTCAAAGTGTACATTCCATAAATTGAGTTAGAAGTTGCAGAACTAAAATCTGAGAATGACATTCTATGACAATAGTTGCACGACTTTGGACATTGCGTCTGAGCGTACTAAACATATCGAAGTGGAGCACTCACGAGAATACCCACATACAGGTCGATGGAGAAATACCAAACTCTGATTCCCGTCTGAATGTGATTGATGTGTCATAGCTTGGACCCACTCCTGCGTTCATTTACATAAACCATTATTGGAATAGACTGACCCAATATGAACGTTCTATCCTATTGTGCTTATACGTCTATTGGACAACCTACTTGTGTATGTACGACTATTCGACAACTTACTTGTATATGTACGTCTATTGGACAACCTACTTGTATATGTACGTTTATTGGACAACCTACTTGTATATGTACGTTTATTGGACAACCTACTTGTATATGTACGACTATTGGACAACCTACTCGTGTATGTACGGCTATTGGACAACCTACTTGTGTATGTACGACTATTGGACAACCTACTTGTGTATGTTCGACTATTGGACAACCTACTTATGTATGTACGACTTTTTTGACAACCTACTTATGCATGTACGACTATTGGACAACCTACTTGTGTATGTTCGACTATTGGACAACTGCTCAATTCTCGAGACAGGTACCAAAAGACAAAATGCCAACACCGCTACCTCACTGTTAGGTGCCATGATTCTTGAAAATATATATACAGAAAGGAGAGAGATAAAGGAGAGAGATAAAGGAGGGAGATAACGGAGAGAGATAAAGGAGGGTGATAAAGGAGAGAGATAAAGGAGAGAGATAAAGGAGGGAGATAAAGAAGGGTGATAAAGAAGGGTGATAAAGGAGAGAGATAAAGGAGAGAGATAAATGAGGGAGATAAAGGAGAGAGATAAAGGAGGGTGATAAAGGAGGGAGATAATGGAGAGAGATAAAGGAGAGAGATAAAGGAGGGAGATAATGGAGAGAGATAAAAGAGAGAGAGAAAGGAGAGAGGCAAAGGAGAGAGATAAAGGAGGGTGATAATGGAGAGAGATAAAGCACGAAGATAAATGAGGGAGCTAATGGAGAGAGATAAAGGGGAGAGATAAAGGAGAGATATAAAGGAAGGTGATAAAGGAGGGAGGTAGAGGACAGAGATAAAAGAGAGATTGAAAGCAGAGATATAAAGGAGAGAGATAGAGGACAGAGATAAAAGAGAGATTGAAAGGAGATAGATAAAGGAGAGAGATAAAGGAGAGAGATAAAGTAATGCGAGAGTGGATCCACAGTGAGATATTCTTATCTTTGTTGTTTTAATCATTCTTGAATTACTTCTGCCAGCTTACAGACTGCATCTATAATGTTGCCTCATTCGTTATGCACTCATAGCTGGCATGTATCCCACGCAATGTTTGCCGCAAATTAACACGAAATTGCCTCTCTTAGAAATGCCATTTGCCTAAAAGCGCATTTAATGGAACAGATTGTAAATTCCCCTAAAACATTTATCGCTTTCATTCAATTGATTGTCTTTTGTTGCAGAATACAGCAATAAGAAAACAACAACGTTAGAAATGAGAGAGCAAAAACAAAAGAGACAGACAATTGACGTACTGTAATAAATGTATTATATGATACTTTGGTCAAAGTTTACTTATGTCTATGACGAAGATATAAAATCACATTAAAAAATTGTGCACTCTTCAATGTGATACGGATACGCCTTTGACTTGCATTGTTAGAAGATTAACGTAAATTACAGTAAAATCTAATGTTTAGGCCTCACGGTTTTATATTTTCCTAAAGTTATATAACACAAATTATTTGTGCAAAATTCCAAATTATCATCATCGAGTGACATCTCCGCATCGATGGATGGCTACCATGGAGCACCATTCTGATGTCTCTTGCTTTGATGGTGCAGGCTGCCATAGGCTGGTTTGTTCATATTTTGATGTTACTCGTCCATGTTAATCTTGGCCCGCCTCTGCCTCATTTACCTTGTATTTTCCCCTCCAGGATTACTTTTAGTAGGCTGTTGTGACTTTTAACATGGTCCAAAAATCGCATTTGTCTTGTTTGAATTGTGTTTAGTAGTTCTCTTTTCACTTTTATTCCGACTACCTTTGTACTTAAATGTTATAAAATCTGAAGGTCGGTGAAAAAATAAGATTTCATGCAAAAAATAATTACTAAAATTCATCAAACAGTTTCCGGGATAATTGATGAACTCTGTGGGCAGGAATTTGTGAACGAACTATAACAATGTAAGAGTAAGACGATGTTGAAGATCAATTGTGTCAACTTTGTTGCGGAGACGGCTGCTGACGTGACCTTACATTTCAAATCAATGGACTGTGTCATGAGTTGGCAAAACGATCATTAGTCCTCTATTCAAACTCCCCCCCCCCCCCCCGCCCCTCGACTAGTTATATTTGTAATGGACAACCCAGAACATGAACAGATCCACATCAAACTTAATGGCCTCCCCAGGTCAGGATGTGACATCTCATTTTCATGATGTCTCCTCCCATGTAAGACACTGAATGAAAGTTTCCCCGAGGCAATCTAACGAAATCAATCGGCAACATAACCATGTCTGTAATGAACACTCGTCAACATATACAGCTTAATAGGAAACCATTAGACAAGTTAGAATCAACATGCATCAACGATAAGCAATAGACAAGTTTGTCCTATCGTATAATTAGCACCAATCATTGTTTGCAAATTCTGCAAGGTTGGCAAGATCCCTCACAGTACAACGACCTACATACAGAGCTGTAGTTCATGACCCGTTCTTGGCCTGAAGGAGGCACAATTACATGTTTTAATCAAATGAATGGATTTACACTTTGAGTATTATCTCTACCAGTGATGTTTCTTTATAGTGGTATTTCTCCTTAATACATAATCACTTTTAATGTTATCTTTGTGAATGTTAATTACCTTTGTCAATGTTATCATGTGAATGTTAATTACCTTTGTCAATGTTATCTTTGTGAATGTTAATTACCTTAGTCAATGTTATCTTTGTGAATGTTAATTACCTTTGTCAATGTTATCTTTGTGAATGTTAATTACCTTTGTCAATGTTATCATGTGAATGTTAATTACCTTTGTCAATGTTATCTTTGTGAATGTTAATTACCTTTGCCAATGTTATCGTTGTCAATGTTATCTTTGACAACTAAAGGTTTTTTTCCCCGGAAAACGGTCAACATCAAGACCCTGCCTTATTATAAAGAGTTATTGGAAGCAGCAGCCTTTTTTTTTATCATGAGCCATCTATTCGCATCCTTAGTTGTCCAAACGAATGTAGAATTTCCGTAATATTCTAAATAATGAGGTCGATAACTCTAGCAGTTGTTCAATATTACCTGGTTCCTTTCTCATGAGGCTGCCATTTTATTTTATTATTTTATCTTGTTTGTTTTTATTCTCCTCTTGTAATATATGAATTCGTAGATGTAGATAGTACTTCCTCTATTCTCTCATCTCACAGGTTGTGTAATCTTTCTGTAGTGTGCTAAAGGACTATGTTTGCCATCAGAGACTTGGAAAGAATACACTGTTTACTATTTGTCTATTTGCTACAATTATCTTGTTTTGGTTTCATTTTTTCCCCTTGATGTATTTATATTATAGTGTCCGCTGCCGGGTGTTTGCTAGACCGGTCACTTTGGCATCAAAGTCCAGTGATCATCGATGACCAGAGACGATAACTCCCATCTCATTTTGTCGGATCGTACTTCTTACTTTGTCTTCTTGCCGCCTTCAGTAAAGATGATAGGGGATTGATTGTTAGAGTCAAAACGAGACAATTACACAATGATCAAGTAAAAACATGATCGAGATTCATAGTAACTTATGTCAGAAGCTATGGGAACCCAATTAGGTTAGATAATCCTGTACTAAAAGAAAAATCAAAATCCGTTTCTTTTCATTTTCCCAATTGTTATGTTACAACCGTACGATGTTTAGGTGTCAAGTTACAACCGTACGATGTTTAGGTGTCATGTTACAGCCGCACAATGTTTAGGTGTCATGTTACAAACTCACAATGTTTAGGTGTAATGTTACAACCGTACAATGTTTAGGTGTAATGTTACAACCGTACACTGTTTAGGTGTCATGTTACAACCGCACAATGTTTAGGTGTCATGTTACAGCCGTACAAAGATTAGGTGTAATGTTACAACCATACGATGTTTAGGTGTCATGTTACAACCGTACACTGTTTAGGTGTCATGTTACAACCGTATAATGTTTAGGTGTAATGTTACAACCGTACACTGTGTAGGTGTCATGTTACAACCGTACAATGTTTAGGTGTAATGTTACAATCGTACAATGTTTAGGTGTAATGTTACAACCGTACACTGTTTAGGTGTCATGTTACAACCGTACGATGTTTAGGTGTCATGTTAGTAGTGAGGAAGCGGGTTTTAAACATGGTTTTTAACAGTTTTGCATCGTGCATGTCCCTATATGAGAGTCATGTTTGCGCCATACATGTCGCACGATGCAATCTCGGGTGACCGCTTATCTCGAGTGGAGTTGACCTCGCTTATCGCAGGTGGTCGAACAAAAAAAGAACGAATTTTTGTTTTGGTTTACCCTGACTGTGAAAGAGAGAGAGATAAGAGAGAGAGAGAGAGAGAGAGCGTCACTATTTAATGTTAGCACACTACACATGATGATGTTGCCCGAGTCGACCCGCGACGACCCGACGAGCCCCGCCGCAACGACCCGCCGAGCCCCCCGCGCGCCGACCCCCGCGCGCCGACCCGAAACAACAAAAGGAATAACTTGATCTACCAACTTTCTTAACTGTGCATACTTTCTGAGACCGTCATTATTTAAAGTTACTCTTAGATTTCCAAAGTTAGCTGATTTACAAACCGGTCACATTACCCATCTTACTACAAAACACGCATTATGCTATGCCCCATGATGATGCTGATGATGATGCCGACGACGTTAAGTCACCATGTCAGCGTAACTAAAAACTAAGACAGTAATAACACCGACCACATATTTACATCCCGTGACGAACAATCAAAAGGGAAAACACCCTTTTCTCCATTTTTAGAATCATCACAACCACTTCGTTATTTAGATTTGCACACCTGGTCTCATGGTCACCCGATAACAGCACACTAGCAGCAGATACCCTAAGCGTTAAAGAATGTTCACTCTACACCAACGGGCTTGTGTTGAGGGGAGGGGGACGGTATGGTGACCCGTATTGATGATGATACTTTATATTATCAACACTGAATGTTGACTCTCTGTGATACAGGTTAAAGGAGGTATTTTATATATATAATTATTTATTCCAATTGATATTCAAATACTAAAGTGTTACAGCGAAGCCCCTCTTTAGTTACATTGTTTTCGGGACCGTCATACAATAACACGACTACCTTGTGGGAGAGAGAGAGAGAGAGAGAGAGAGAGAGAGAGAGCGAGAGAGAGAGAGAGAGAGATAGCGAGAGTGAAAGAGACAGCGATTGAGAGAGAGCGAAAGATAGCGAAAGCGATAGCGAGAACGAAAGAGACAGAGATGGAAAGGAGGGAGAGAGAACGAAAGAGACAGAGCTGGAGAGGGAGCAAGAGAGAGAGTGCGATAGCGAACCACTATTACTGAGAGAGTGATGGAGAGGGAGATAAATAGAGACAGCGCTGGCGAGGGAGAGAGATAGCGAGATCGATAGCGAGATCGAAAGAGACTGAGATGGAAAGGGCGAGAGCGAGAGAGAGAGAGAGAGAGAGAGCGGGATAGCGAACGAGAGAGATGGCGAGAGAGATAACGAGCGAGGGCGAAAAAGCCAGTGATGGAGAGTGAGAGATAGCGAGAAAGATAGCGAGAGCGAAAGAGACAGATGGAATGGGAGAGAGAAAGAGAGAGAGAGAGAATGAAAGAGACAGAGCTGGAGAGGGCGCGAGAGAGAGAGCGATGGAGAGGGAGAGCTATAGCGAGATAGAGAGAGAGAGAGAGATAGCGAGAGGGAAAGAGACAGAGATGAAAAGGGAGAGAGAGATAGCGAAAGAGACAGAGATGGAAAGGGCGAGAGAGAGCAACGATGGAGAGATCGAGTGAGAGAGAGAAAGATGGCGAGAGATAGCGAGAGGGAAAGAGCCAGCGATGGAGAGGGCGCGAGATAGCGAGAGCAAAAGATACAGAGATGGCAAGGCGGGAGAGAGAACGAAAAAGACAGAGCTGGAGAGGGAGCAAGAGAGAGAGCGATGGAGAGGGAGCGAGAGAGAGAGAGCGATGGAGAGGGAGAGCTATAGCGAGAGATAGAGAGAGAGAGCGAGAGGGAAAGAGACAGAGATGGAAAGGGAGCGAGAGAGAGAGAAGGAGAGAGCGAGAGGGAGATAGCGAGAGGGAAAGAGCCAGCGATGGAGAGGGCGCGAGATAGCGAGAGAAAAAGAGACAGAGATGGAAAGGGAGAGAGAGAGAGAGAGAGAGTGAGAACGAAAAAGACAGAGCTGGAGAGGGCGCGAGAGAGAGAGCGATGGAGAGGGAGAGATATAGCGAGAGATAGAGAGAGATAGCGAGAGGGAAAGAGACAGAGATGGAGAGCGAGATAGCGAAAGAGACAGAGATGGAAATGGCGAGATAGAGAGAGAGAGCAGCGATGGAGAGAACGAGCAAGAGAGAGATGGCGAGAGATAGCGAGAGGGAAAGAGCCAGCGATGGAGAGGGAGCGAGATAGCGAGAGCAAAAGAGACAGAGATGGAAAGGGAGAGAGAGAGTGAGAACGAAAAAGACAGAGCTGGAGAGGGAGCGAGAGAGAGAGAGAGCGATGGAGAGGGAGAGATATAGCGAGAGATAGAGACAGCGATGGAGAGCGAGAGATAGCGAGAGGGAAAGAGCCAGCGATGGAGAGCGCGATAGCGAAAGAGACAGAGATGGAAAGGGCGAGAGAGAGAGCGAGAGAGAGAGAGATGGAGAGAACGAGCGAGAGCGAAAGAGACAGTGATGGAGAGTGAGAGATAGCAAGAGAGATAGCGAGAGCGAAAGAGACAGAGATGTAAAGGGAGACAGAGAGAACGAAAAAAGACAGAGCTGGAGAAGGGAGCGAGAGAGAGAGGGCGATGGAGAGGGAGAGATATAGCGAGAGATAGAGACAGCGATGGCGAGATAGCGAGAGCGAAAGAGCCAGAGCTGGAGAGGGAGCGAGAGAGAGAGAGCGAGAGAGAGAGAGCGATGGAGAGGTAGAGAGATAGCAAGAGTCTTTGTGTAGCATGATGATGTTGCTGAGGGTAGCCCCTGCTGACGATGCTGTTGAGGGTGGCCCCTGGTGATGATGTGGCACTAAAAATGTAGACACTAATAATCGGCTTGATACTTTGTGTGGCATGAAGATGACGATGATGATCGGACATGAAGGGTACATGTTGATGATGCTGTTGAGGGTGGTACATGATGATGATGTATCACTAAAAATCGCTATAACACCTGGCAATTGATGTTAGCGATACTACAATAACACACCCTGTGCCGACCAACCATCGTCGCACGCGAGATAGTTGTATTTACCTTAACAATACCCCTTCAACATCATTGCTTTGTCAGCATTTTTTTTACATGTCGCCTCCTGTTGCCTAATACCACCCTCACACATGATGCTAACGATATTAATAATACACACTCGACCAATAAAGGCCCCCATTCCCCCAAAAACCGCTATCCTGGCACATGATGATGATACTAATAACAAACACTCGGCCAATAAAGGCACCCTTTCCCCGAAGAACCGCTATCCTGGCACATGATGATGATACTAACACTCGACCAATAAAGGCACCCCCTTTCCCCCCTATCCTGGCACATGATGATGATACTAATAACACAATTTGACCCATAAAGGCACCCCCTTTTCCCCACCCGCACCCGAGATAACCGGCGTGAGCGCGCAAGTTTTAGAACCGCTGATACACAAGTTTTAGAACCACTGGTGGCCATAGCCAGCGAGCGACAGACACCCCCCGCTCACCCACTTGAGATAAGTCCCGCTCACCCACTCGAGATAATCCCCCACGAGATAAGCGGTCACCCGGCCACCCGACCACCCGCGATAAGCGAGGTCAACTCCACTCGAGTTAAGCTATCACCCGAGATTGCATCGTGCGACATGTATGGTGCAAACATGACTCTCATATAGGAACATGCACGATACGTTACTGTTAAAAACCAACGTTTCAAAACCCGCTTCCTCACTACTACTCATGTTACGACTGTTCGACGTGATGTCCTGCAGTGATTGTGCCATGAGTTAGCATGTTACAAATGTCTGGGCAAGGTAGCGTCATGTTACAAATCTGTATTCAAGGTATCGTCATGTTACAAATGTGTGGTCAAGGAAGGTAAAGGTAAAGGTAAAGTACGGGACTTGAACCGGCGTCTTAGCACGCGAGTTTACACACATAAGTGCTCAGCCGCCTATCCAGAAATGTTCGGAAATTTCTGTATAGTGTCGCCTCAAGCATCTAAACTCAGATGCGAGGCGATATTCCTCACCTTCCCAGGGTAATACCCTTGTACCCATTTCTGTCAACGGCTGGGTCGACCGTGGAGATATTTTTTTTCCAACCACGAGTACAATTCACACTGCTCCCAGCGGTAAAGTGCGCAAGGAAACGTCATGTTAAAATGTGGGGGCAAGGTAGCGTCATGTTACAAATGTGTGGGTTAGGTAGCGTCATGTTACAAATGTGTGGGCAAGGTAGCGTCATGTTACAAATGTGTGGGTTAGGTAGCGTCATGTTACAAATGTGGGGGCAAGGTAGCGTCATGTTACAAATGTGTGGGTTAGGTAGCGTCATGTTACAAATGTGTCCATGTTACAAATGTGTGGGCAAGTTAGCGTCATGTTACAAATGTGTGGTCAAGGTAGCGTCATGTTACAAATGTGGGGGCAAGGTAGCGTCATGTTACAAATGTGTGGGTTAGGTAGCATCATGTTACAAATGTGTGGGCAAGGTAGCGTCATGTTACAAATGTGTGGTCAAGGTAGCGTCATGTTACAAATGTGTGGGTTAGGTAGCGTCATGTAACAAATGTGTGGTCAAGGTAGCGTCATGTTACAAATATGTGGGCAAAGTAGCGTCATGTTACAAATGTGGGGGCAAGGTAGCGTCATGTTACAAATGTGGGGGCAAGGAAACGTCATGTTACAAATGTGTGGTTAAGGTAGCGTCATGTTACAAATGTGTGGGCAAGGTAGCGTCATGTTACAAATGTATGGGCAAGGTAGCGTCATGTTACAAATGTGGGTCAAGACCCACAGCTGATGGCTTGCGCCAGGATCGGTGAACCAGAACTATCCAGACCCTGCTCCACCTCTCCGTGGTGCCTCTAGTAACAGACGAATCTGTATAGTCTGGCCAAGAGACTAGGGATTGAAGAGGAAAGACAACCCGATACTCAAAAATGTCGTGCTGAAGTCGGATGTGTTGGACCGAAAGGCGCAAATATCACAGTTATACTGCAAACTATGACACAACGCAGACACACCCACTTAACGTCCTTTTAAGGGCGGATGACGAAGAGGAATTATATAGTCTACGATTACTCTAGAATACTTTAGTCATCGGGCGAACGCAAGCAAGCAAGCAAACATTAACAAATTATATGTAATGTTGTATGGTTGGTTATGGTTATGGTTATGGAAGGCCCCGGTATGACTGCAAAGTAAATAAAATCCATATTTGCTCAATCGCTTGTGCCAGTGGAATCATCCGAATTACTATTGCATATCCCAAACAAAGAAAGGTAGCTTTAATTCCCATCATAGCAGTCTCAGCACACACCAAAAGACATAAGGTGAAACCGCACAGGATATGAACACAACCGTTTGTTCCCTGTCATACGATATCATCATTCACCGTAAGCAATCGGAATATCAAAGCACGATCAAAATGGATAGAACGAACAGCTCATGGTGTGCACAGAGCACTTAACACAGTAGCTCCGGCAGCAAGCAGGACTTGGAATATGAGGGAACTGCAAAACGGAATACTTTTCAGACACGGCCTTTAACGGTTCCCGCCGCCTATCCGGCATATCGACCGGAAGTTCATGTATGTATGTATGCATGTATATATGTATATATGTATGTATGTATGTATGTATGTATATATGTATGTATGTATGTATGTATGATATATGTATATGTATATATACATATGTATAAATATATACACATACATATAAATGCGTGTAAATATGTGTGTGTGTAAATATGTATGTATGTATATATGTATATATGTATATATGTATGTATGTATGTGTATATGTATGTATGTCGATGGCACTGGATAAGACACACACTGCGGAAGTCAGTCAACTGAGAGTATTACATAGCAGGTCCTTTTTTGGAATCCTGAAGGAAAAAGACAAAGGGGAAGACCAAGAAATTCTTGGAGAAGACAGATGGAAGCAGAGATGAAGATGATGGGGCAGACATGGGATGGTCTTAAAAGAATGGCAAGAAACAGAACGGCTTGGAAAGCCTTTTTGAAGACATATGCTCCACAGGGAGTTGAAAGGTCGAATAAGAGTATGTATGTATGTATGTATATATGTATATGCATGTATGAATGTATGTATGTATGTATGTATGTATGTATGTATGTATTATATCCTCTGTAGCTAAAATAATGTATAATTTAATACAAATTGTTAGCACAAAGTAGATGTTAACACAAAATAGATGTTAACACAAAGTAGATGTTAACACAAATATCCAGCATTAAGTATCATGAAACAAGCAATCTGTATATCTTGCTCACTGAATTGGGGGAAGGCAAATATCAGCGAGACGGAGCACTGGCCGCTTCACCTTCAGAAGACAAAGCCTGGCACAGTTTAATAAAGTTGAATACTTCAATCACGTCCTCGACATTAAAACATGTCACGTGACACTACCTCTTGATTCAAGTCCGGGGCATTACTTTTTATTTCTCTTGTTCGACATTCGTGGGTGGTAAAGATTGTGTACTCTTATAAAACTATACAAGATTAGTATCGAAGGTTCAACAGCACTAGTTGGGTCATGCCATAACACTGAGAGTTGTATGAAACTTTCCACGAACTATTCTCTCTCGAGGTTGTCTGCCCAACTACGCCATATCTTCACTCACATTCAGTCTCCAGGGAGACCCCCCTCTTGTTCGAGCTGTCCTGACGACATCAAAAATTTATGGACGATAAGACTGAATTTTTTTCTTTCCTGCACTTTATTTCTGCGTAATTCGTGAATGTTTTGATACAGATGATAAGTGTTCCTCTTTGTTTCATTGAAAAAACAACTTAGTAAAGAAAGGGCATTGGTCTCAAGAGAGACACATTTTTCTAATGCAGTATATATGGGCTGAGGAACTATAAGAAATGTTTTTTTTATTTAAAGTAAATTGTATAGTTTACATTTTCGCTGTTTTATTTGTACATTTGGAATTTAACAAACAAATGAATGAATTTAGGAACTTACTAAAACAAAAAGAACAAAAATTAAATAATCCGAAACGATATATGTTTTAAATAAATAGACTCGTGATGTTATTTATATTATCTAGTACTTGTTAAACGTCACAGCACATCACATTATTGATTTTACAACAGGTAATAGATAATTCATGACAGACTCTTCTTGAGCAATAATGATAATCAGTTGATTGATTTCTTCTATTATCCATGATCTATAGTCTTGAACGCACTATTGAAATTAATGTTACTTAATTCGGGACATACTTAGGTTACCACCGATAGTTATGTAATGTCCCGAGTGCATAATTGGCATACACCGTATTCATCAGACAATCATTCAACTTGTCTACTTTCGACTTGTAGAATATATGAAGCACACAATTCTTGAAACACTTTTCAACACTTCTATTCTTAACTTCTAACTGTTCTGACTCTATCTTACTTTGTCCTGAACTTCCTAACTGCTTCTATAATAAAAACTAAAACTGATTACTAACTTCTTTTCTAACGTCTTTCTTTCTAACTTTCTTTCTAACTTTCTTTCCTAACTTTTGACTGCTTCTCTTCTAACCTTCTAACTTCATCCTGAACTGCTTAACTGAACTCTGTGTAGGAGTTTATATACTCCAACCACTCTCTTCGTCTCAAGATCAGCACCCAATCAAAATCGTCGCGCAGCGCTCTTCTGGTCACCTGGGTTGGTCACTGCCCACTATTCTGTGACCAACACCTGAACTTTCCCCAGATTGACGACAACACCTTGTTTTCGCAAACTCTCTATGACCTATTCCGTCCTGGTAGCTATTTACCTGACAGTAACACCATGAGGTCAATGCATGCTATCTGCGTGATGGTCACTTACAATAACAACTTGTTGTGAATTGGAAAACCCGAGTGGAACATCGTGGAGATCTGACAGTAACGCCATGAGGTCAATGCATGCTATTTGTGATGGTCACTTACAATAACAACTTGGCTGAAGTAATTTATCTCCTCTCACCCACAAACTTGGCTGAAGGAATTTTCCATGGACTTAACTATTGTGTGTCGTCCCAATTCAGGACATCACCTCATTCCGTCCCACTTCTGTGTGTCCCTTACCTGAACCTCTACTCTCCCTATATTTCTACCGTAACTTAACTTGTGACTAACTTGTTATTCTGCTGGTCGCTATCATTTGTCCCTTGGTAAACAACTGAGTTACCTGATCCTTATGCTTCCATTAGCTCACTCTATTACAATGATACTATGTTGATACATTCAGGAAGTCGAGACAAGAGCAACCAAATAAGGAGACCAGGAAAGTGACAACAGAAGAAATGGGAGATCTGATTACAGACGAGATTCTGTCAGGCAGACTTTGATGAATGCAACGAGCCGCACAGAATAAGCAACCTGATGTTCATAAATAAACTATATAATTTTTGCTAACAAATAGCACATCTACTTGTTGCAGTGTTTGACTGTAAACTATAAGAGAAAGAATTGAACTAGGACCATTGTAGTCATTCATCAACTGAAAATCAACAACATATAACATAATTTGCTTACCTGAAGAGTTTGATTCCCAAAAGAGAAATAGAGAAATGTTGGAGAAGGAATAAGAGGTCGTGACAGACTTTGAGTAAGATGAAATAACCCACCTAGGAAGCTTCATAAGATCATGTAATCATAGTGGACAACAAGTGGGTGTGTTTATTTACTTGGTCACTCAACGGGGTAGATGAAACAAAAAAAAAATAATTGCCTATCTTAGATCATGATAGAAGTAACAATCATGGAACATATAGCATGTATAAAGTGGCATGTAACTTATATCAAGCAGATAAAATAATGCAGAAGCAAGCAGATTGATGGATAGTTTGTATATATATATATATATATATATATATATATATATATATATATATATATATATATATATATATATAAGTTGACTAATAGGCAAGGAAACATGAAAGAAAATATGTAAACAGGCACATTTTTTGGAAATGTTAGATCTTGTATAACAGACCATTTTGTCTTGTAGACATTCTACATCTGTATGTTCCAGGTCACGTGAGAGAACATCATAAGACATGTTGCCTGTCATGTTTATACAGGGAGCCGCTGTTAGCAGGTCCCCTGTTCTTTCTGTGGAACTAGCAGATCTAAGACAATTATCTTGCTACCATGTTCGTCGTGACATATACCAAAGATATCACTGAGTTCTGTGTCAGCTACTCCCTGTGGGTCTCTGGGACATGGTTCCACCCCACTGCCTTGTCTGTAGATAAGCATCGCCCCAATGCAACGGAGACTTCGTGGAAATATTTGTCCTCCCGAAAGACAGGCTCCAAAACGAGCATTGAGGCGAGAGGCAACATTAGCAGGCATTGTATATAGATGGAAATAGAATGAATCTCATCATTGGGATGTTGAGTAGAGAAATACAGCAGTTGCCGAGTGGTAAACATTTTAGATGTAGAAAATTAACACTAGACGATGGACATTTGTCAATGTGAATGTGTGAATTAATGTACATGGCTTGATCCGTCAAAATAGTCAGAAATTAGTTTGACAAACAACGTCAGGGGCAGGTCAAGTTCATGTGATAAATATCACTATTAAGAGTTCACAGCAGCGTTATTTGGAAACTTAGAGGTCAAACAAAGTGGGGGTTTCGGTAACTTAGAGGTCAAACAAATTGGGGGTCTCGGTAAATTAGAGGTCAAACAAAGTGGGGGTCTCGGTAACTTAGAGGTCAAACAAAGTTGGGGTCTCGGTAACTTAGAGGTCAAACGAAATTGGGGTCTCGGTAACTTAGAGGTCAAACAAAGTGGGGGTCTCGGTAACTTAGAGGTCAAACAAAGTGGGGGTCTCGGTAACTTAGAGGTCAAACAAAGTGGGGGTCTCGGTAACTTAGAGGTCAAACAAAGTTGGGGTCTCGATAACTTAGCTGGGAGAACTACCATACTTGACTGCCGACTTTCGGATAACCCGTGTTCGATTCCCGCTGGATGCAGTGTGAGTTGTACTCGTGGTTAGAAAAAAAAATACCCCAGCGGTCCACCCAGCCGCTAGCAAAAATGGGTACCAGGGTAGTACTCTGGGAAGGTGAGGAATGCAGCCTCGCATCATGAGTTTCGATGCTTGAAGCGAGTCTATCCCCCCGTCTCTCTCTCTCTCTCTCTCTGCGATCAAGATTCAATCAGAGTAGGATTCCAGACTCTCTCATGAAGTCAGCTGTCTGTTTGAGTGATTCGATTGCCCCGTATAGTTTTTCTTCCAGGGAGGTGGGGGTGGACCACATTGCTCTTCTCAGGTCTGTGTACTGGGGGCAATCCTGTAGAACATGTTTTGTAGTCATATTGTCCAGTGTACAGTGGCATAGGCTGGTTGTACCTATTTTGAATTTGGTGAACATGTGATTTCTCATTCTATTGTGGCTAGTGCGTAGGCTAAGTATGATGACTTGATCCCTCCTTGATAGTTGATGGTACCCGTCCCTCTCGTTATGCTTTGAGTGTTCTCGTTTCCATTTTCCATGGAACTGACCCTTGAGGATGGATTTGGCTTCATCATAACTGAGCGAATGGTTCTCTTGCGGTAATCTCCCTCCCTCTCTAGCTAATTTGTCTGCGCGTTCGTTCCCGTGTATATTACAGTGTGATGGTATCCACTGAATGACTACTCTCCGGAAGTTATTGCATAGTTGGTCTAGGGTAGTTCTCAAGTCATCTAGTTCATTGTTCTTGGGGCTTTTTAGAGCTGATAATACTGACAGTGCATCAGTCAGAATCACCAATTTATTGTGCATGTTATTTTTGTGTTGAGTAGCCAGTGTTGCAAGGAATCTCTGATGGCCCCAGTTTCTGCTTTAAAGTTGTTTGAGAATTTTTACAGTAGCTATTGACTTGGTGATCTCGTCCTGATTATTCAGCGTCAAGAACACACCTCCCCCTCCATTTCTGGTGGCATTTGTAGCAGAGCCATCTGTGTATGTGTGGGACCAAGAGTCATGTGGGTAGGTATCGTGTATGTGTTTTTCTGCTACGTGTTTTCTTTCTGTGTCTCAATGGGTGCCTTTTTCATGATTCCTGTTACATTTTCCTTAAGATCTGGTATTTTATGCTTTCCATGAGGAGACATATCAGATGGGCCCAAGGGTTTTGATATTGTTTGGGAAAGTACTGGGTCTCCAGTAGTTAGTTTATTGGCAATTACAGCGAAGTTGCTCCTCTTTAGTCGTACAATTCCGAAACCAGATATTCTTTGGTGAATGGGGTGGCCAAGGAGCCTTCTATATTTCTCCGCTTGTTGCAATACTTTAGTGACCAGTCTGTCATCTAAAGGTTGTAAACCTATTACTGTTTCTAGAGTCTTGATAGGTGTAGATTTCATAGCACCAGTGATGATACGGGCAGCTTGGTTCTGTGTTCTGTTAATTCTGCTAAGGTGTGATTTGGAAGCCATAGCCCAGGCTGTGACTCCATACTCTAGAACTGGTCTGACTCTTCCTACGTATAGTCTTTTCAAAATATTTCTGTCTGTCCACCCAGTCAGTTCCTGCCAATTTCTTCATAATATTTGTTCGTTTTCTGGCTTTTTTTCCTTGCTCTGGTTATCTTGGTTCTTGGTTATGGAAGGCCTCAGTATCACTGCAAACGAATTAAAATCCATAATTACTCAACCGCCCGTGCCAATGGAATCATCCGAATTACTAACTCATCTCCCAAACAAAGAAAGGTAACTGTAGTCCCCATCGTAGCAGTCTCAGCACACGCCAAAAGACATAGGGCGAAACCGCGCAGAAAGTGAACACAGCCAACTGTTCCCTGTCATACGATATCATCATTCATCCTAAACAATCGGGATATCGAAACATGATCAAAACGGATGAGACACACAGCTCACGGTGTGCACAGAGCACTTAACTCAGTAGCTGCTGCAACAAGCCGGACTTGGAATATGAGGAAAATGCAACAAGGAACACTTTTCAGACATTTCCAGAACAGATTTCTGTCTATCTGATTTCCAAGTCATTCTGCGATTCATAGTCATGCCAAGATATGTTGGGTTTTGGTCAATAGGGAGTGTATGGTCTTTTATCTTCACGTTTGCAGAGAGTGTGTTTCTTGATATGCTGAAAATTGTATACGTAGTTTTTTTTTTCCTTGATTGGTAAGAACCAGGTGTTCGTCCATTTTTCAAGTTCTCCTAGGGCATCTTGCATCCTGGGTCCAGCAACCGACATACTTTCCTCGCGAGCCCATAACGCCAGGTCATCTGCATATATTGCTGAGTGTATTCTGGGTGGAATGTCCATTACGATGTCATTTATGAAAAATAAAAATAGTGTTGGGGACAAGACTCTGCCTTGTGGAACACCTTGTTCGATAGAGACTTTCTTACTTAGTTGACCTTGAACTTGTACTCTGGTCGTTCTATCCTGAAGGTATTGAGAGACCCAATTGAATAAACAACCCTGGATGCCAAGTCTAAAAAGCTTGTTCTTTAAACCCTCTCGCCAAACCCTATCAAAAGCCTTCTCCATGTTGACCCACACTGCCAGTTTGTGTTTCTTTTCTTGTAGAGCATCCTCTATTTCCTGTGCAATGTAGGTGACCAGGTCTTCAGTTGATCTGTGCCTACGGAAGCCACCTTGTTGTGGTACGATTTGTTGTTTTGTCTCCAAATGCCACATAAGTCTTCTGTTAACCAGCCTTTCCATGAGTTTACTCAGGCAGCTCAGTAGGCTAATTGATCTATAGCTATTTGGGTTTAGTGGGTCCTTTCCACGCTTGAGGATGGGCACCATAATAGCTTCTTTCCAGATTGCCGGCACATGATCTCTCTTCCAGCTAGCACATATTATCATTAGAGGCTGGCTCTTGGCTTTCTGTCCCAGATTTAGGAGCATTTCGTTGGAGATTCCATCTTTACCAGGGGAACTTTTGAGCTTCAATCCTTTGAGAACATCTAATTTAGTTGGGTTAAAGATGGTCGTCTGATGCTCTTCTGGTGCTAAAGGCATGTGTTTTGCATCTTGGTTTTCCCGCTTTGCAGCTTTCTGTTTGTCTACTGGAATGTTTATTCTACTAATATTTTTGTAAGTCTCTATCAGTAGATTTGCTGCCCTTTTGCCTGTGAGGATGTTCTGATTGTGTGTTAATGATATTGGAGGTCGGCAGTTGTTTTCGTCGCTCAGAGCTTTCGCAAGTTTCCATAGTTAATGACCATTTTTGTCTAGATTAAGGCTCTCTGTTTTGTCTATCCAGCTCTGTCTTGCTGATATCATGACCTCACGTCTGTATTTGGCCGAGGCTGCTTTGTAGGCAATGTTGCTCTCTGTCGTGTGTGATGTTTCAGCTAGTTCTCTGGCAGGGTCCAGTTCCTCTTCTAGTCTTTGTATTTCCTTGCTCCAGTATGGCATGTAGTTCCTTCTTGCTCCTCTAAGAATGGATTCTTTAGCAGCTCTCAGGAGTTCCTTTGTTAACCGCTCTATCATATTATTGACCTTCTTTTCGTGGGGGTTGATAGGCGCAGTATATGCATCAGAGAGCCTGGCAAACGTTACCCAATCTGCTCTCTTATAGCTCCAGCGGGGAAGAGGTATTTGCAACTCCTGTTTGTGAGCAAGATTCACTGAAAGTCTGACTGGTCTGTGGTCACTATCTCAAAGTTGGTTCATCACTTTTCTGGTTATTTTGATATATATGTCTCCAGTTGCAAATGCTAGGTCGGGAGTGGAAGTTGTTTTTCATCTTCTTGAGTAGAAGGTTGGGGGGTCCTCCCTAGAGTTTATGAGGAATAGGTTGTTGTCTATTTCCCATTCTTCCACTTCTTCACTTCGAATATTGGACTCCTTATATCTCCATCTTTCAGAGTGGCTGTTTAAGTCTCCTACTACCAGACACTTTGATGGTGTTATTTCCATTGACTTCAGCTTCAGTAATTTGTCATTTGGACAGTAAATGTTAAATATCCTTATACTAGCGGAGTTAATGTATAGGTCTGTACCAATTATCTCTGCCTCTCCGTTTGTGACTACCTCTATCAGTTTTGCTGAGATGGAATTTTTAATTAATCTAAGTATAAGAATTCCACCCTTGTGACCTTCCCTGTCTTGTCTAAATGTTTGGTAGCCCCTGATCATAAATCTGTGCTGAGGATTAAGATGAGTTTCCTGGATGCAGGCAACGTCTACCATCTCCTCTGCTAGTCTGATTGTTAGAGCTTGTTTTTTGTAGTATATGCCCTCCGCATTCCAGTGTGTTATATTCAGCTGTTTCTTGAAGCCTTTCCGGTCAGCGGTAGTTTCTATCATAATTAGAGTCTGTTAGATCCAGGCTGATTGATTACTTGTTAAAATGTTGCACTGTGTTCTTCGCCAGTGGCCCAGTGCATCCGATTTCAGCCAGCATTTTATTCAGGTTTGCTTTCCTTAGCCTTTGATTGTCCCCAATCTTCCTGCAAGGCAGCAGATTGTCTTTTCTGTAGTGGGATTCTGTCCTTAGATGGTCGGCCCTCCCAGGTTTACGAGCACCATCTGCCC
The DNA here is from genome assembly GCA_032433765.1 of Megaustenia siamemsis. Lineage (NCBI taxonomy): Eukaryota > Metazoa > Mollusca > Gastropoda > Stylommatophora > Ariophantidae > Megaustenia > Megaustenia siamemsis. The sequence continues at coordinate 79,580,295 of JAVIAB010000050.1, forward strand.
AAGCTTGATGTGGTAATTAGTTGGTGATTAGACCATCACCATCACACATCAAACAACAGACTATAAGACCCTCCTAACTATCACGAACTTCCGGGAGTCTCACCGATGCTGACAAGTCATGTTATGACAAGTATTTTAAACTAAAAGTTCTACCAGATATATACGAATATATGATGAAACATGTAAATTTACTATTTGGATAGTTTGTCAAAGAAGGTGTTGATCTCCTCCCGCGTTAGTGGATGCATGGTTGTTTACTAATTTGGTTCATTTAAGACAGCGTCCACAAGAGTCAGAGTGAAATGAATCTCCATTGTCGCCAACCTTCGATGCAGGGAGAAAGCACGACACGATTGTGTAGCACCAGCAGCTTTATAGCGAACACAGAAAACATCACAGGATTGTGCTGTTCTGAAACAGCTATACCATGCTACCCTAGAATTGCCTTTAATGGGATTACTGTGACCACAAACCAATCTCCATGTGTGTGCCACATATTTACACCCCAGAAAGAAATACTGAATATAACAACATCATGTGCCGTCTGTGATATTAATGACCACAGACCATGAGCCTCCAGTATGATTGATACAACTGTTGCACCAAGCATTTCATCAGCAGAGCCATATCTATGGAATGTTAATCTGACATTGTTCTTGAATGATGTCCAAGTTAATGAGACATCAGAATCGTGTGGCGGCAGCTACAAGCAGGGAGCGGAGAACATCAAGTTCTGCTGCTATAAAGGAGACTTGCCTTGCTATCCCAGAATTGCCTTAAATTGGATCACTGTAGTTGAAAACTTCTCCTTTTGTGTAAACTACACATTCACATCTAAGAGTGATCAGTGAAGGTCACAAAATCATATTCTCTCTGTGGTTTTACTAACTACAGGTCAGGTGGCTTCTGTTGGATTGGAAATGATAACTTACCACCACTGTGTGTCTATATGTTTGGAATTGGAGTCATCAATGATGGCCTAACATCATCAAGTGCTATGACGATCATCATTTTCGGGAGGACGTGAACTCCCATGGTATATGGTGGATAGGCGGCAGGAACCATTGAAGGCTATGCCTGAAAAGTGTTCCTTCTTGCAGTTTCCTCATATTCCAAGACCGGCTTGTTGCAGGAGCTACTGAGTTAAGTGCTCTGTGCACACCGTGAGCTGTGTGTCTCATCCATTTTGATCCTGCTTCGATATCCCGCTTGTTTGCGATGAATGATGATATCGTATGACAGGGAACCATTGGCTGTGTTCACTTTCTGCACGGTTTCGCCTTATGTCTTTTGGCGTGTGCTGAGACTGCTACGATGGGGACTACAGTTACCTTTCTTTGTTTGGGAGATGAGTTGGTAATTCGGATGATTCCACTGGCACGGGCGGTTGAACAATTATGGATTTTAATTCGTTTGCTGTGATACCGAGGCCTTCCATAACCAATAACCAATAAGCACGACAAGATTGCGTTCTGAGCTTATACTCCAGGAATGAGTAAAAGCTAAACTTTAACGGCCGCCGTTGAGAATAAACGAAATTCTGCAGATTCAGATCTTGGCCAAGATGACTATCCAACAGTCTCCGAACACCTCTGAATATTCGGTCGAGCACATATGGGTGAAAACTGGCGTGCTAAGACGCCGGTTCAAGTCTAGTACTTTACCTTGACCTTCACCTTTACAAAGTGTCAGGATGTTTTGGCAATTTGAACACATAGTTCAAACAGAGTTTAGACCTCGCCACAAGTTATTGGCTGCGTGTGGCCAGCGCAAAGTGGAAGCTCATAAATTATGCAAATAAGACAAAGGTACTGAATCTCATGTACACAAGTTAGGAGCAATTAGAGACAAGATCAGTAGAAGCTACGTTATGTTGAGAGATCGAAAAGTAGAATTAGAAGATAGTGAGCAGTAGATAGAACAAGAACATAAGAAGCAGAATTAGAAGATAGTGAGCAGTAGATAGAACAAGAACATAAGAAGTAGAATTAGAAGATAGTGAGCAGTAGATAGAACAAGAACATAAGAAGTAGAATTAGAAGATAGTGAGCAGTAGATAGAACAAGAACATAAGAATCAGAATTAGAAGATAGTGAGCAGTAGATAGAACAAGAACATAAGAATCAGAATTAGAAGATAGTGAGCAGTAGATAGAACAAGAACATAAGAATCAGAATTAGAAGACAGTGATCAGTAGATAGAACAAGAACATAAGAAGCAGAATTAGAAACCTAGCTCTTTCAAGTCCGGCGCCGAGTCTTCGGCGTGATCCGTTTGGGCAACGCCGATATGTCGGATATTTTGGATATAGCTGAATATTTGTTTAGTTTTCTCCTAATTTCGTTTTTGTTTCAACCAATACTTGATTTCCGGTCGTGAGAGTTATTTTCCTTGATCTTCCCGTGGTTTGACAACGTGGTTAGACGTTTGGATCTTGAAAAATTATTAATTAATATTCATTGTTATTTTTTCTGAAATTTCTATCACAAAATGGCCACGCCCACTGCTGGTAGTTCTTGCAGTACATCTCGCCCAAAACGATATAGTGCAGAACAAGCGAGATCTATGTTCGAAACATTGTTATTTAGTGAATCAGAAATGGACTATTCAGATTCAGACGAGAGTTTTTGTGGTGATAGTCATGATAATCGTAGTGGTAAGTCGAGTGGTAAGTCGAGTGGTAAGTCGAGTGGTAAGTCGAGTGGTAAGTCGAGTGGTAAGTCGAGTGGTAAGTCGAGTGGTAAGTCGAGTGGTAAGTCGAGTGGTAAGTCGAGTGGTAAGTCGAGTGGTAAGTCGAGTGGTAAGTCGAGTGGCAAGTCGAGTGGTAAGTCGAGTGGTAAGTCGAGTGGTAAGTCGAGTGGTAAGTCGAGTGGTAAGTCGAGTGGTAAGTCGAGTGGTAAGTCGAGTGGTAAGTCGAGTGGTAAGTCGAGTGGTAAGTCGAGTGGTAAGAAACCAAGACTCTCTTGTTTAGGTTTAGCTGGTCGATGCCTCCAGTCCAGCACTATCAGTGACTCAGAGGAATTTAGTGGCAGTGATTCTGACTATGAAACTGATACTATTCTGTCAGCCAAAGCTGACAGGACAGATGTGGCTAGGAAGCCTGCTGATGGGTGGCATGAAGCCAGAAATGGAGATACCATTGGAAAATCTAGCTTCCAAAATATAAAATCTGGATGTAAGTTAGATCTTCCAGAAAATGCTTCACCTTCCAAGTATTTTCTGAGCCTATTGACTGACACAATTGTTGACAGTCTGATTCAAAATATCAACAGTTATGCTCAGCAAAAAATGGAATTGAGTACTCCTGTACGCAGGTATTCAAGTTTTACTAAATGGACACCGTTGGACCGTAATACATTTTTTCAGTTTCTGGCAGTCCTGATTGCCATGGAAATGAATCCAAAAAATTCTATAAAGGATTACTGGTCCATTCAATCATTTAAAAGTAGTCATTGGTTTAGGTGCATGTTTAGTCGGACAAGATTTGTACTCATTTATCAATCTAGGCTTCATGCGGCTGGTCCTGATGCGGCTGGAAAATGTAAAATTGAGCCGTTCATCAATTCATTGATAGAAAAATTTCAAGAAGCGTTTTATTCGTTTGAAAATATCTGCATCGATGAGATGGTTATAGGCTACAAGGGAAGATTTAAGTACAAGCAGTACAATGCCAGTAAGCCAAAAAAATATCATATCAAATCATACGGACTTTGCGACTCAATCACCGGATACGTTTTCAACCTCCTGGTATATTTTGGTACGGACACAGCTTACAGGCCTGAAACAGACCAACATTCATCACATGCTGTCAAAGTTTTCGACAAGTTACTGGAAGGCATCACAGATTATCATCATGTGTTTGCTGACCGGTATTATACTTCCCTGCCACTTGTTCAATTTCTGCGGCAGAAAAATCACAACTACACTGGAACGCTAAATTCCAACAGACGCGGATTTCCAGCAGAAGTCAAAAATAAAAAATATAAGTGAATGAGGCAAAGTGGTTCATCAATGATGAGGAGCAAGTTATGTGTGTCAGCTGGAGGGATAAAAAATCCAAAAAGCCCTGCCAATTGGTGACAACACATGGAAGTGTCACATTTGAGATCAGAACTGAAGGTAGGAGTCAAGTCAGGAAGCCATCACCCATCCATAGCTACAACCATTCAATGAATGGATGTGACAGAGTAGACCAGATGATCTCATATTATGGGAACCACACAAGGAAGACAGTCAAGTGGTGGAAGAAAATATTTATGTGGATAATTGAGATCACACAACTCAATGCTCATATTTTATATAACTTGAGCCGCCCTAACACCGACAAGCCTATGCCTTTGGCAGATTTCAAGGAGCTGCTTATTTATGATTTGTGTAGCAAAGTAGGAGCAGAGACACCTATTCCTAACAACCTTCTTCAAGTTGATTTATTCAAGCCGGGGAAAAAATGGAACATGAAGCCGCAGAGATATCAGGGTGCCATCCATCTCATTGATTTTGATGGGAAAGACCTGCAGTGTGTTCATTGTTCAGAGCAGCGGAAAGTAAGAAAACGAAGCAGCTATTATTGTACAGGTTGTCCGGATAAGCCACATCTGTGCGCTAAAACATGCTTTAGGGAATATCACACACAATAAGTACATATGTGTCAATAAAAATAATAAACTTGACTTGTAAATAATATTGTTGTGATGTACAAAAATTTGAAAATTTTTTATTCTGGGATCATTTATAAAAATGTGCATAATTTTGTTATTTGTGGACATAAATTTATCAAATAAACTGTATTTTCGAGGAATTTGGATTATGTTGTGTAATATTTCAAGACAAATGGATAGCAACACATATCTGGATGGAAATTGGTAAGTGAAATACAATATTTTAAATTTAAAATGATTTACCTTGAATATTTTTTTTTAATATAACTATCCCTTTAAATAATGACATATCAGAAATATATTGCTATTTTCATTTTCTGTATCCATTTCCCTTTCCAGTGATATATAACACATGCCACATTTATCTCAATTATTGTGTGAAGTAGTCAAATGAAAAAGGTATATGGTAAAATTTCTGGAAACAGGAAAAAAAGTCGAGTTTTCTGGTCCAAATCTGAAAATTCCTGTTTCCTGTTCTGGTCCTGAAAGAGCTAGAGAACAGTCCAGAATATATAAGTTAGAGACAGTAATAATATAATTCAGTTGTGAAGCGTTTCCTCATGAGATTCGGAAGTTTGGTGCCCTAAAGAACGACAGACGAACATACAGACATATGAACAAATATAATTAGTAAGAGATGTATGCATAAGCAAACAAATATATCAGTTTCGAATTGTCATAGGTTATGAGATAGGAAATAAAAAGACAAGTTTATGGACTGAATTACTGACATATTGATGGCGAGATAGATAGTGAAGTTAATGGACAAATACAAAAAACAATATTTGCATAGACAGAAATACGAAGAGACACAGCCATAGACGGACGGGAACATGATCTGACAGGTAAACAGACAAGTGACAGTGAGTCATTAGGAGAAAGCCAAGGATCGAGAGCTTGTCTCTAACAATCATGATATTTGTGCAGCGGAAATCCTCCACCCACGAGTCAGCAGGACAAAAACAAGAGTCGTGTGAGAGAGAGCTCCACCCACGAGTCAGCAGGACAAAAACAAGAGTCGTGTGAGAGAGAGCTACCCCGACACCCACGAGTCAGCAGGACAAAAACAAGAGTCGTGTGAGAGAGAGCTACCCCGACACCCACGAGTCAGCAGGACACAAACAAGAGCCGTGCGAGAGAGAGCTCCCCCGAGAGTGCCGAATAGAACTTCGGTCGCGACAGAAATGTTATTGTTTCTCTCAAGATTTCTGTGACAGTCCAACTTCTTCTATATTTCTCTGCTTCTCCGTATAAATCGCTGTCTCTTTATGTTTGTGTTTCTCTCCGCCTGTTTCATTTATTGTTCAGTATCAGCCTTAGTCTCTCTCTTGTTTGTATCTCTGAGTCTCTCTCTCTCTCTCTCTTCTCTATCTCCTTGAAATTATCACAGACTGCTTCTATGTATGTCAACTTTGTGGTCCTTTCAGTGTCTCTGTTTCAGTAAAGAGTTTTCTGCAGAATCCCTAAGGATATTGATAATTGAGTTGTGCTAGTGTCAAGCTATATAAGATAGAACAAAACATTCCGAGAAGTTAGATATGACAAGTTCAAGGCCTGACCGCATATACACCTTCGATTGACTAAGCGGACCCACACAATTCTAATGTCATATAGCAGAGATATGATTCCATTGCTGTGAGATTTGTTACGTCCAGACTTGTAGACATAAGAATAAAGACTGATGTTGATCTTGTACCAAACATTGTGAGTTATCGCTTCCATTGAATGTGCTTATCATAATGTGATATGTTATAAGAGTTTTCATTTTAATCAGCTGAAATTGAAAAAAAAGAACTTCATAACTTCCTTGTTTGTCTTCTTTTCCATCCATCCAATTCTTCCCTTTACTTATAGACCCACAATTGGATCGTTTCAATTGTTTACTCTGTTTTCTTATTTAATGTCCATGTTTCTGCACCATACAGGAATATTCAGTGAACGCAACATTTTACAATTCTTTGTTTTAGTTCTGATGTTATTTTCTTTGATGTGACTGTCTATATACAGCCGTTTCTCAGACTGTCTGTAGTAGTAGTTGTCGTTAGTCGAAGGGCTCGGTATCACAGCAAACGAATTAACATCCATAGTTTGCTCAACCGCCCGTGCCAGTGGAATCATTAATCACCATCCCATCTCATTGAAGGATCCAGACAGAGAAAGGCAGCTGCAGTCCCCATCATAGCAGTTACAGTACACGCCAAAAAACATAAGGCGTAACTGCACCGAAAGTGAACACAGCCAAACTGCCCTATGTCATACGACATCATTATTCATCGTAAGTAATTGGAATATCGAAGCACGATCCGGACAAAACACACAGCTCACAGTGCATAGAGCACTAAACTCCGGCACAAAGCTGAACTTGGAATATGTGGAAACTGCAATAAGGAACACTTTTCAAAGAGAGCCTCAACGGTTCCTGCCGCATATCAGCCATATTTACCGGAAGATTGTCTTTTATCTGCTATTTCTGTGATCCCGTGTTGCAACTCTTTATTGTATTTGTTTCTGTTTTTTGTTTGTCAAGTAGACCCTATATTGTGACACTAGATCGGCTACATATATAACATGTTCAATATGGGAAGCAACATTGACGACCATCAAGAAACATCTTATAGAGAGTATAATCATTCCAACATTGTGCTGCCAATGGCAAACATGGTCACTTGCGACTAAGCATAAAAGACAGCTTGTCACCACAGAGGTGCGATTTCTCAGTAAAGCGTTTGGAGTAACCAGAAAAGGCAGAATCAGAAATGATAGTATAATAGAAAGAGAAGGCATTGAGACAATCTTAAGCTACATAAAGCAGCAAACAATAAACTAGTTTGCCCATCTAGAAAGAATGCCATGTGATTACTTACCATACATGTTCCAGAGTTGTATATATATGTCACTTCCTATTTATAGTTCTTCATTATACACTAACTGTTTTGAACAGACACAGATCACACATAAATAGCTCAACGTTTGAACAAAGTGATGATATATACCACAATCACAGACAATACAAATCGTGTTCATTCAAGTTCATTGAAACATTCTCTTGTCACGTGATAATTAGTGCCAGTACTTCATTGATCAATGATGTTCTTGATTGAGATCAACACTCTAGGCCACCGCCGATCTTGATGGAGGTAACTCTAGTACTTATTGCCAGTGACAATTACAATTCTATCTCTGACATTCACAGCTGTCTTGTGTTACTCTTCTATTATATTTCATATACTTACTATTGTTGAACTGGACTACAAAGGACAAGGGGTAAGGTTCGATCCCAAACAACGGCTTCCGGGTTCACCCAGCCTTAAATGGGTACCGGATTTTTTTCTGGGAAAGTGAAGTGGCACGGGCTTAATACCGACCACATTACCCCAAAAACTACGTACTAAAGGTCTGTAAAATTGATGGTCACTAACACCATATTTCCTATACGCCACTTAGCGTGACGGGAGTACTTTAATTTTTTTTTTACTTACTATTGTCTCTGGAGCATAATCTTCTGAATCTCACTTGAAAACACTTCATAACTCAATTATGTTAGTACTCACTGACTTATCTCTAATTCTCTATATTTCAAATTCTACTTGGTCTGTTCTTGTTCAATCTATCCTCAATTAACTGATCCTAAGTAACTTGGTTTCTCGTTATTATCCAAGCTCGGGGAATGTTTTTTTCCCGCTTGGTACAGAGCCGTTGATGAGAGGCCAAAGACGCCGCTATCGTAAAAACACCTTTGTTAATTAAACGTAGACCTGATACAGAATGTGTAAATTAGTAGTAGATAAAACAAACGAGAAAAATAGAGAAATCGTCAATCAGCTACTAATATCATCCGTAATCAAGAAAAAACGATGACCATATGTTGGACATGTGAAGAAAAGAAATAATAATCAAATAGCAAAGCAAGCCATCAAGTTGGAAACAACAGGTAGGAGGAAATGAGGCCGACCCAGAGAGACACTGAGAAGATCATTGACCAGAGAGGCAAAGGCAGCAGGAATCTGCTTTCTCAACAAGATCGAGATGCTTGCACAGACCAGAGACAAATGGCGAGATTTGATAAAAGATCTTTTCAAGATAGAATTGCTTGACAGACAGACAGACAGACAGACAGACAGACAGACAGACAGACAGACAGACAGACAGACAGACAGACAGACAGACAGGCAGATAGACAGATAGACAGATAGATAGATAGATAGATATATAGATAGATAGATAGATAGATAGATAGATAGATAGATAGATAGATAGATAGATAGGTAGGTAGGTAGGTAGGTAGGTAGGTAGGTAGGTAGGTAGGTAGGTAGGTAGGTAGGTAGGTAGGTAGGTAGGTAGGTAGGTAGGTAGGTAGGTAGGTAGGTAGGTAGGTAGGTAGGTAGGTAGGTAGGTAGGTAGATAGATAGATAGATAGATAGATAGATAGATAGATAGATAGATAGATAGATAGATAGATAGACTGACAGACAAACAAATAGACAGACAGACAGACAGATAGACAGATAGATGGATAGGGGTGGATGGATGGATGGATGAATGAATGGATGAATGGATGGATAGATAGATATATAGATAGATAGATATATAGATAGGTAGGTAGGTAGGTAGGTAGGTAGGTAGGTAGGTAGGTAGGTAGGTAGGTAGGTAGGTAGGTAGGTAGGTAGGTAGGTAGGTAGGTAGGTAGGTAGACAGACAGACAGACAGACAGACAGACAGACAGACAGACAGACAGACAGACAGACAGACAGACAGACAGACAGACAGACAGACAGACAGACAGACAGACAGACAGACAGACAGACAGACAGACAGACAGACAGACAGACAGACAGACAGACAGACAGACAGACAGACAGACAGACAGACAGACAGACAGACAGACAGACAGACAGACAGACAGACAGACAGACAGACAGACAGACAGACAGATAGATAGATAGATAGATAGATAGATAGATAGATAGATAGATAGATAGATAGATAGATAGATAGATAGATAGATAGATAGATAGATAGATAGATAGATAGATAGATAGATAGATAGATAGATAGATAGATAGATAGACTTACTGTTATTCTCTCCACTAACTGCTCATAACTAACTTCTCTGATCTTACCTCTAACTGCTCCTCTATTCCTAAGTTATGTCTATAGAAGTCCACATTATTACCAAAACTGCCTTTAGCAGTTTCTTCCGAAGCCGAACTAAGCTCCTCTAGTTTACATTTCAGTTTCGTATTCTTATCCAAGTTGCTAAGTGACAAATCTTCTAGTGCATGAGGCTAAATACTTAAGTTCCATTTGCATAATATATTATCGCAGGCTTCGCGCAGTGATATCCCACCCAATCAAAATCCGCGATGTTAAATTGTATATTAAATTTGTGTCAAAATTGTCAAAACAATATGGTCATCTTGACACCTAGTTGACCTTACTAACTTGTTCCAAAACAACTCTTACGAGTAATATCTCTCTGGTCAACTTGACCTGCACCGAGTTTGTTGATCAACCTAATTCCTAGACATGTTGACGGGTCAAGTCATGTTACCATCCCCACACTTTTTTCCAAAATCAGCGAGAAAATATCCTTTGCCTCCAATTCCTTCACTAACTACAGGCCACTGTTATTCTTGTTATTGTTATGTGCTGAGAAATGGGTACCGACTAAGTTATACGAGCCATGCTAGATCGTTATCTCCCATTATGTAATTTAATCTAATCACTCCATATATTGTTATATACAAAGCATATGATAAAAGAGGAGAAGAGAGAAGAGTAAGAGAAGACTAGTAAGACCATAATAAGATGGCCAGACAACATCAAAGAAACGTTACAACAACATCAATTGACAATGATTGAAGTCGTTAAAAGGGCGACAACCAGAGCTTTGATCTCCCTCGTTATCAGAACGGGTACAATGGAAGGTGAAGAAAAAGAAAGAAAAAAAAACGATTTGATGACTATATCGTTATTACAATTTTTTGACAAATTGTTGCTTCTGTGCGTTTATTTCTTAACCCCCTCTCGCCTACCCAATCCCTGATTTTTGATAATACTCCTGGGCGTTAATGAGATGTTCAACATTCTTCTGGGCGTGTATTTTGTTTAAAGTTATCGTATATGCATGTTATTGTCCATGATTTACACCGATATGTTCAGAGTGATGAAACATAACTTGTGTACAGAGAGACGAAACATAAATTGTGTACATAGTGACGAAACATAACTTGTGTACAGAGTGACGAAACATAACTTGTGTACATAGTGACGAAACATAACTTGTGTACAGAGTGACGAAAAATAACTTGTGTACACAGTGACGAAACATAACTTGTGTAAAGAGTGACGAAAAATTACTTGTGTACATAGTGACAAAACATAACTTGTGTACACAGTGGCGAAACATAACTTGTGTACAGAATGACGAAACATACCTTGTGTACAGAGTGAGGAAACATAACTTATGTACATAGTGACGAAAAATAACTTGTGTACACAGTGACGAAACATAACTTGTATTCCCTAGCGACGAAACATAACTTCTGTACTTAGTGACGAAACATAACTTGTATACAGAGTGACGAAACATATTTTGCGTACATAGTGACGAAACATAACTTGTGTACAGAGTGACAAAACATAACTTGTGTACATAGTGACGAAACATATCATGTGCACATAGTGACAAAACATAACTTGTGCATATAATGACGAAACATAACATGTGTACAGAATGACGAAAAATAACTTGTGTATATAGCAATGAAACCAGAACTCGTGCACTTAGTGACGAAACAACTTGTGTACATAGGGAGGAAACATAACCTGTGTACATAGTGACGAAACATAACTTGTGTACAGAGTGACGAAACATAACTGGTGTACATAGTGACGAAACATAACTTGTGCACAGAGTGACGAAACATAACTTGTGTACATAGTGACGAAAATTAACTTGTGTACATAGTGACGAAACATAACTTGTGTACAGAGTGACGAAACATAACTTTTGTACAGAGTAACGAAATATAACTTATGTACAAAGTGATGAAACATAACACGTGTACATAGTGACGAAACGTAACTTGTGTACACAGTGACGAAACATAACTTGTGTACACATTAACGAAACATAACTTGTGTACACAGTGACGAAACATAACTTGTGTACAGAGTGACGAAACATAACTGGTATACAGAGTGACGAAACATAACTTGTTTACATAGTAACGAAACATAACATGTGTACATAGTAACGAAACATAACTTGTGTACATAGTGATGAAACATGTGTACATAGTAACGAAACATAACTTGTGTACATAGTGACGAAACATAACTTATGATCATAGTGACGAATCATAACTTGTGTACATAGTGACGAAACATAACTTGTGTACAGAGTGCTGAAACATAACTTGTGTACACAGTGACGAAACATAACTTGTGTACATAGTGACGAAACATAACTTGTGTACATAACTTGTGTACAGATTGACGAAATTTAACTTGTGTACATAGTGACGAAACATAACATGTGTACGTAGAGACGAAACATAACCTGTGTACATAGTGACAAAACATAACTTGTGTATAGAGTGATGAAACATAACTTATGTACACAGTGACGAAACATAACTTCTGTACAGAGTGGCGAAACATAACTTGTGTACAGAGTGACGAAACATAACTTGTGTACAGAGTGACGAAACATAACTTGTGTACAGAGTGACGAAACATAACTTGTGTACAACGCGACGAAACATAACTTGTGTACGGTGTGGCGAAACATGACTTGTTTTACTTTGAATTTTTAGTGTCATGTAACAGACACACATATACCATGGCACACACAGCAGATAAGTCACCTCAGTCATAAACACACATTCACATAAGATTTGTAGCCACAGACACATACAAACATACATAGAAGATAAGTAGCCTCAGTCACAGACATACATACACAAAGAAGTAGCTTCATTCATAGACACACATACACACAAAAGAAGTAGCTCTACAACAAACAATTTACCATTTCCGCCACACATTGACAACACTCATCTCAAATAGGAAAGAACTCCAAATGATAACTTTGTTAAAGTGTAAATTTATTATAGTCATTACTTTGGTAGTGAAAACATGAATTATTATTCGTAATAGCACCAGCAGACAATACATTGTACTTCTGACATGAAAATAGAGTATTCCATATATCAATATTCTCAATGATGTACACATATCACATATTTCTAAACGGCACACACATACACCGGTGTCAATATTGCCGTCCAACCAAAACTTATTTCAAACTAATGCTCTCATATTCTGCGTGCACTGCTAAAGGTATCACTGATGTATATGTTCTACATATTCAACATCGCATTCACTTAGTTATTGTCTCATTTAGAAGTGTTGTTAGCTCATACTTATTGTCTCATTTAGAAGATTGTTAGCTCATACTTATTGTCTCATTTAGAAGATTGTTAGCTCATACTTATTGTCTCATTTAGAAGATTGTTAGCTCATACTTATTGTCTCATTTAGAAGATTGTTAGCTCATACTTATTGTCTCATTTAGAAGTGTTGTTAGCTCATACTTATTGTCTCATTTAGAAGATTGTTAGCTCATACTTATTGTCTCATTTAGAAGATTGTTAGCTCATACTTATTGTCTCATTTAGAAGATTGTTAGCTCATACTCAATGTCTCATTTAAGAGATTGTTAGCTCATACTCAATGTCTCATTTAAGAGATTGTTAGCTCATACTTATTGTCTCATTTAGGAGATTGTTAGCTCATACTCAATGTCTCATTTAGGAGATTGTTAGCTCATACTTATTGTCTCATTTAGGAGATTGTTAGCTCATACTTAATGTCTCATTTAGGAGATTGTTAGCTCATACTTATTGTCTCATTTAGAAGATTGTTAGAAAACAGTTGAAAATTGGTATTATTCATTGAACAGGTCGTGTTGAATGTATCTTTATATCTTCAAAATATATCCTATTATATCTTTACAAATCTTTATTTAGGTTTCCAAACTTTGCAATGCAAACACAAGTACTCTTTGGACTTATTAGCAATCGTTCTCTAAAAATAGACTTCATAAATGCAATGCATCTTATTTATTCTTTTGAGAATGCATCTTTAATATCACATTAATTATATTTGTTGTTTATAATCACAGATATATATATATATATATATATGTGTCATTATTAATAGATGGTTGTGTTTTTAACATACTCGCTGAATTAATACAGTAATAATGTATATAATAATTGTTACAAATATTGATGTCAAAATTAATGTATTGGAGTACATGGAGACACGTTTGAGACAGGACAGAAGTCCTTTTGACGTTAACCCCAAGCAAGAAAAACGAAACAAAAAACCTTCGTTCATTTATATTGTTTCATGTTCTAGAGTGAATTCTAGTTTTTAAGAAGCTGCTGACCTTTAGCATAGCGTTTTTGTTTTGAAAAAGAAACGAGTTTCAGTAACATGTTTGTTTAAGCAAAACATCAGAAGTTTTCAATGTTTCATACATGATGTTTGATGTTTTGTTGATTGATTGATGTCTGTAAATATAAAATGTAATTGTTCTTCAGTTAATTAAGCTGATTTACGAACAATTGCTTGATTGGGACGAAGACCAGGCAGAACTGCACTCCAAACAAAAATAGGAACTCAGCTACCACCCTCCCTCTTCTGCTATAAGCAGGTCAGGTATATCGTGTGAGTGCTTCTCCCATTCCTCTGTGCACTCAGTGCACATATGCTATAACTCAAACCCCCTCCTCCCACTTCACACTGAGTGCACATATACTATAACTCAAACCCCCTCCTCCCACTTCACACTGAGTGCACATATGCTTTATATTAAAGTCCCCCTCCCCATATTAAACTAATTTACAAAGTGTTGCCATCTTGGCTGTATGCATGTTACTTTAGGCCATACACGTATGGACCAGTCTATGCTAACATATACCAAATGAAACACTAGTTACCTATTTGTACAAATAAATAGACACGTTTTGCTCTTACACAAGGCCCAATCACACTGTAATAATATCAGTCCAAACAGGCTTACTTTTGTGGCACTTCAGTGATGCCGTTAATGATGATGTTGATGACAAGTATGATAATAAGGCAAATGATTATGGTGAGTTACATGGGTGTATCTTAAAGGCATTCGAAGACATATCCCCGTCCAGCACCCCCTCGATACGAGAACGGCTTCGCCCCTGTCACTGACCTCATCGTGAACGGATTTTGATAACAATGAACAGTTTTATTTCAAAGACACTTCTGTAGTGTAGCCTCGCCATCATGCATGGTCTCGTCTGATCTATTTTTACGATGTGGTTAATGAGGAACCAGTTGAGTGTTTCCTTATTTCCCAATGTCAAGGCTGAGAACTGCGTCAACAGTTCAAAATATTGTACACAACAACAAAGCGTTACTAATGGACGGTGCACATTTCATAACACAATCAGCTAGACAAGCGAAACGTTTGTGGGCACATTTGTACAAAATCAAATAAATTAAAAAATCAAATATATAAAACGATTCATTTCTTGTGGTTTTGTTGTTGTCCATGATGAAAACGTCTTCATTGTAACTAGATTTGATTTATAGAAGAGGATTCATTTAGTTCGCTCTGATTAGTTATGTGTTTGATGAATGTTCCATGTGTGCTAGGTGAATGTTCGATGTGTGTTTAATGAATGTTCCATGTGTGTTTGATGAATGTTCCATGTGTGTTTGATGAATGTTCTATGTGTTTTTGGTGAATGTTCGATGTGTGTTTGATGAATGTTCGATGTGTGTTTGGTGAATGTTCCATGTGTGTTTGATGAATGTTCCATGTGTGTTTGGTGAATGTTCGATGTGTGTTTGATGAATGTTCGATGTGTGTTTGATTCATGTTCTATGTGTTTTGGGTGAATGTTCGATGTGAATTTGATGAATGTTCGATGTGTGTTTGGTGAATGTTCGATGTGTGTTTGATGAATGTTTGATGTGTGTTTGATGTATATTTGATGCAAGTTTGATGTATGTGTGATGTGTGTTTCATGAATGTTAGATGTGTGTTTGATGTATATGTGATGTGTGTTTCATCTATGTTCGATGTATGTTTGGTGTGTGTTTGATGTATGTTTGATTTGTTTGATGTATGTTGGATGTGTGTTTGATGTATTTGTGATCTGTGTTTCATCTATGTGTGATGTATGTTTTCATCGGGTCTCCCTGTACGTATGGGAATGATCAACTGTTAATTGCTCTACTCTACGTATGGGAATGATCAACTGTTAATTGCTCTACTCTACGTATGGGAATGATCAACTGTTAATTGCTCTACTCTACGTATGGGAATGATCAACTGTTAATTGCTCTACTCTACGTATGGGAATGATCAACTGTCAATTGCTCTACTCTACGTATCCGTTCAGGAGAACTAGCTAAATGGATTCAGAGATTGGTTTACTAAATGGGAGAGAAAGATAAATATGTCTCGTTCAACGGGACGCGGTCAGTTATAGTAATATCATAATGCGTATATTCGCTAAGTACAACATTAGAACGTTCACAGTTATTTCAATATCATGTAAAGTGGGTCACGTTAAATATCGTATTAGATGCTTCAAAATTATTAAACATTTTGCCATCTCTCATGGTATATTCCTTGTAACCATCAAGTCAAGTACCCATTAACAGCTTGGCTGAGACTAGCATATGCATTTATATCAAGCCGAGGATACTAGTTATCTGACTAGCCTCTGCTATGCGATATTGGCACACACTGCCAAACTTTCCCCTCTTATGGAGCTGGACAATTTTAGAGAAGTATTTGTCTTACAAGGACTGATCGATCACTTTAAGGTTGATCACCTTAAGGATTTAAAAAAATATATGTTTATATTATAACAATTCAATCATGATTGGAAAGACAGGAAGCATTTTTTGAAAACATTCCCTTCACGACAAATTAAAATGTTCACGATAATAAAGATGGTAGGGAAATACTTTCAACCTTAAATATACAGTTCTGAAACAAGAACTATCTCATTAGAAGTGTACAGAAGAAGAGAAAATACATCAGCCAAATAAAAGGAAAATAGCTGGTAGGATTTAACAGTTATAAGACAATGCTTCATGTGAACCGTAACGGCTAACAGGAACAAGATCTAATAAAGCATTACTGTAATTGTAACAAAGCAGTAACAGTTAATTTGTAGCAAGCAATAAATACTGGAGGGTTTGTTACATAACAGTACATTCATCACAGGCAGTACATTATCTTGGCACTTCAGAAAGTAGCGCTGGTTTTTGTGATCACAGTCACAAATAGTGCTTTAATATAGTACGTTCTCAGTACTGGACTCTAGACATCGCTCGCCTTGCACTGAAGAATGTTGGAGCCAGCTGTGGACAGCTCTGCAGCACATGAGAACAGGAAGGCAACTAAAGTCCCTGCTTATACCCCCATGTGGACTGGATTAGGCAAATGAATAGGCACTGGCACATCGTTGGCATGTCGTTGGCACATTTCATCGAGAGAAGAAGCGGCCTATAATATTCACCTTCTTCTTTCTGAACTTGAGGGCGGAGAAAACGACATGTTCAAACACCTCCTTGAGTCCGTCTTTCCTTTTTGCCGAGCACTCGATGTAACAGTCAGCGTTAATAGCCCTCGCCATCGCCTCACC
Organism: Megaustenia siamemsis; assembly: GCA_032433765.1. NCBI lineage: Eukaryota > Metazoa > Mollusca > Gastropoda > Stylommatophora > Ariophantidae > Megaustenia > Megaustenia siamemsis. The sequence goes on from JAVIAB010000050.1 coordinate 79,597,669, forward strand.
TTCCTCTGTAGACACTTCGCCTTCGTTGCCGTTTCTTAAGTCAATTTGAGTACCTACAAGGATGACCGGTCGTCTCCGCTTCGTGTGGCGTTTGATCTCAGGGATCCAAGAGTTGCAGATGCTGGAGAAAGACTCGCGATCAGTCACGGAGAAGCAGAGAACTAGAACTTCACTTTCTTTGTAAGTGTAGGCTCTCAAATCTTCAAAGTCACTCTGTGAACACAACAAGATAAACAACAATGTTTAGTCTCAGCTACATTCATTTACACCTGTTGTTTACAAGTACATTAGTTTAGCTAAACAACAATGTTTAGTCTCAGCTACAATCATTTACAGCTGTTGTTTACAAGTACATTAGTTTAGCTAAACAACAATTTGTGCATTTTGACTTCAAAAGGTTATTGAATGTCTCCATTATATATTTAACAGGTCTAATGTATAGTATTGTGGCTCCGCTATGAACTGGACCCTGGACCCACCAATTTGAGCTAAATGTGGATCTCAATCAACTCTTTTTGTTGGGATCGACTGCTGACTTGAGAAAGCGGAAAATTGTAAAATAATGCAATGAAATGCACTGGCCTCATCAGCAAGTGCTGTGATATTTTCATATATTTATACAGTCTTGTTGTTAAGCGCAATCAAACGAAAAAATATTCTGGTTAATGCGTTTTCAATATTTGACATCTGAACACTATAACGTAATGATAAGAATTCAACGGAAAATGTTATCAGATGCGGATATCGATCTAGCCACCAGATATCAGTCTTGATTTCCGTCTGTTTTCCCGCACAATGAGAACAGGACGTAGCGTGAAGAGGTTCATTGCTTGTCAAGATTTTATTGCTTGGAATTCCCACTATTAATAGTTATCGGAATAATTTGGGAATATAGTTCAGTAGGCCAACAGTTGACAGTCAGTTACTGGGTCCGACGTCCGAATAAAACTGACTAATTGGACTGGTTGGTCTTTCATATAGTTCGACCTGTCAGTTCATAACCAAACGATTGTCACCCGCCTGTTTTTGCGCGTTCTCCAGTTACTCTTCCTTGAACATATGCAATTATTGGAATCCCGGAATAAGAATCAAGCAGTGAGATAAGCAGAACTTGCTGCTGTCGTGTGGGCTAAACACGTTATAGAGACAATACAAATTGCACAAAGCAACAACAAATGACAGGATTGTTGCTTATTGTCGATTTATCTGTATCTTTTATAGCTATCTACACAAGACATAAATTCGAAGTTACTCTCAAATGTGACATATGGCAGAGTAATTTACAATTATTTAATTTTTTTAAATATTATTTTTAGAACATTTAACCAACGCGTCTACGTTCTGTCAGGTCTACGTTCTGTCATGTCTACGTTCTGCCAGGTCTACGTTCTGTCATGTCTACGTTCTGTTAGTCTACGTTCTGTTATGTCTACGTTCTGTCAGGTCTACGTTCTGTTATGTCTACGTTCTGTCATGTCTACGTTCTATTATGTCTACGTTCTGTCATGTCTACGTTCTGTCAGGTCTACGTTCTGTTATGTCTACGTTCTGTCAGGTCTACGTTCTGTTATGTCTACGTTCTGTCAGGTCTACGTTCTGTCATGTCTACGTTCTGTTATGTCTACGTTCTGTCATGTCTACGTTCTGTCAGGTCTACGTTCTGTCAGGTGTTTTGGTGGGGACTGAAGAATAAAACTCCTGTTGTCAAGCGCGCTCGACGCGTGGTGTACAGGCCAAAGTTTTTATATGCAACATTGTGAATATTGTCTGAATAAAAAATAAAAACAGATTTGAAGAAATTACAAAGCGCACGATGACAGCATCACTTCACCACCTCCCAGGTCGGTCACAATCTACAGTTGTATATAGTTTTATGTCCGGCTCTCTAGCCTACATTTATATATAGTTTTATGTCCGGCTCTCTAGCCTACAGTTATATATAGTTTTATGTCCGGCTCTCTAGCCTACAGTTATATATAGTTTTATGTCCGGCTCTCTAGCCTACAGTTATATATAGTTTTATGTCCGGCTCTCTAGCTTGTAATGGCGAACACTTTCAAGGACGACAGGCCCAGTGGCTTAGGAATATGAGCCATTTGAATCTGAATGATTAATTTTGAGGCGAGAATGTAATTTCTCTTCACCTGATTTCCTTCACTGGTACCACGCACAAACCTCACGGCTGCATCCATTTAGGTAAGTCTGCTGAGGTTTAAACCCACGATAAATGAATTGTAAAGCTAGAAACCAACCCCCACACCACTGCTCCAAAATTGTTTTGAGAACTGAATTGGAGGACCCGTTAGAGCAGTGGACAAGAGGACAGGTTCAAACCACCGCCCTGCTTCAAGGGTGGCTCTAATCTTACCTGAGTGCCGGAGGTTTTGTCGGAGGGAAAAGATGGCTGTCCCCAAAATCCAAAAATGTGCGAATGGTAAAGAAAGATATATGGCCAGCACAAAATCTTCCTTTAATGCCATGTTTAAGGTGTAACTGGATCCTTTATTTCCTTCTTCTTTGTTTATTCTAAGCCTTTGCAACTACCGATCTTATTTGTACAGATTTGTACCAGAGAAGATTGTTGTGTTGTGACACTAACTTTGATTTATGTTTTTTTTTATCATTTACCTTTGTGGTGTTAATTTTAAAATGTTTACGTAAATGTTGCCTTTACGTTGCTAAATATATGGTATAAATAAAGACAATTCTCAACATAAATTGTGTAAACTTTCTTATAGAAAAGTCGCTTATCTTTAGTGACAGAAATGGTCATTTATTACAAATAATATGAAAGTTGTATGTTTACCTGGCCAGCTGTGTCGAAGAGACTGATTATAAAATCCTGGCCTCCTACTTGTAAAGGCACTGAAAAGAGAAGAACAAATGAAATCATTAATGATGAGCTTTCAGATACTAGATTAAACTGTTGCAGTATAACAGCTTGAGACAAAGCGTTTTAAATATCAATAAATAACAATGTTGATCATTTAAGGGCAGATTTATAGAATAGTTGAAACTTTGAGAAAATGTTCGGAATATTTCAGAAAAATGATCGGTGGAAATATTCCATATTCTTTGATGTGACCTTCCCATGGGCTAACATCCACTCATAGTCTAACTAGAATTTGTTTCTTTGTTTGTTCCAAATTATCTCTGAACTCAGTGTAGATGGAATGACGTGCCTATCTCTTTTGGAAGAAGGGAAATCAACAGCAGAAAGCGGCATGAGCAGGCTGTATTCCGCTGCGGACAAAATGCTATATAACAACTGATTTCAGTCTCAAAAGTGGCATTTTGCTAATAATAGAAGCTGTCCACATTCTGCTCATTCTTATCGTCGATATTTTCTGAGAGCGGTTCCAGTTTGTAACCCAGCGCAAGCATAGTCACTATCCAGTTTCTTTAATTGTTGCTGAATTCTACCGTTAGAAGACGAATATGAGAAGCAACATTAGAGAGATTGGGTAATTTGATATCTCCTGCTGTGGGATATCCAATCTTAATCCACAAATATGAATGAAGCCTAAGATACAACGTTTTCTAACCATCATTAGTGTACTGTGAAGAAATCATGCACAGATTGTGTCTGTGAGCTACGCATGACTACCAGCGCAGTTATAAGCCAAGCAAGTAATATTTCGCTACAAAATTACTCCAAGCAAAATGTGAACATGTGCTGTGGATAGAAAACTGGACTCCCCAGCCCTGGAGTTAACTGAGATAGAGATAGAAGAGCCGTTCTGTTGGATAGTAACAAATGTTGTCTATTTAAATCTATGGAAATAATAGCTAGGGTGAAGGATCTCATTCAGTCCCCTGAGGTTCTAGCCCTTTGCTGAACGCTGTGTTGTCACCTAAGATATCTGGTATGAAACGACAGAGATGAGCACAGTGACGATGGTCCTAAACACAAGATAAGAGTAAAATACGGCTGTCAAATCTTTCTACAATGAAATGTTACATGGATTACTCTTTAATTATTAATTAATACCATATAGAATATATAGATGATAATAATGTATGCGTCGAAATCAAGTGAAAGGAAAATACATAACAATATATATGACGAAGACAGTGATTCCTCATCAAAGAGGTACTTACCAGGGTAGTTGTCAAAGACTGTGGCTGTGTAGGTGTCCAGGAATGACTTTTCCGTGTATGACAGCGTTAAACATGTCTTCCCTACCATCCCATCGCCTAGAATGGCACAATGCACGTGCTTATCCGATACTTCAGCCATCTTCATGTTCAAAACCCTGGTTATTTCAACCGCAGACAAAACTCCCAACACAGAACCACAAATGGATTCTCCCGCAGTAACGAAGACGTTACTTGATACAGCTACTGTAAATGCGACTTCACGTTTGTCAAAGAAAATCTCGAGTCCATATAAGAGATACTGAACAAATTCCGAGTGTTTTTTCCAGGTTTTATACTCTGGCAGGACTTTTTGAATCCTATAAAGAGAGGAGTAAACGGATGGCGACCAATGGAAATCGTTGATTTCTGATGACACGACGCTGGTGACGGCCTCGCCTGAAAGAGACTTGGCGGGGCCTGGAACCGCGAGTCTGCCAGGAAAGTTGTCTGTCATAGCAGGGAAATCAACATTTCACGCATTTGCAAAACGATCCTAAATTGTGAAGTGTCTTCTCTATTCAACAGTTGCTAAACTAGATCTTTAAAGTTGTTACGTTTTTGTTTTATTTTTCTTTTAACTTTTCATGCAGTTTTATGTTGACCTATTCTTCATGTTTGCTTCCCCTGTTTTAATTAATGTCTGTTCATGTCTGCTTTCAAAATGATTTTACTTTTGGTCTTGTACATAGCGTCAGGTTTTACATGATCTTTTTATATTATTTTCCTCCACTCTACTCTACTCTACTCTACTCTACTCTACTCTACTCTACTCTACTCTACTCTACTCTACTCTACTCTACTCTACTCTACTCTACTCTACTCTACTCTACTCTACTCTACTCTACTCTACTCTACTCTACTCTACTCTACTCTACTCTATCCATGCAACCTGTTTCATTACAGTCAGGAATCCTTCATACTCGCCCCACCACATTGTCACAGCATTTCTCTCAAATGCATAGGCAACTTCTGTTTACAAGGTCGCTCCGTGCACGATCTACTCGACTGCACTGGCGACGATTCCAGTTCAATGTCCCCCAAATCATCACACTGACATGATCTATATTCGAATATTTTCTACGGTTTCAACCTTGTCGATCTCTTCATCGTTTGTCACCCAACAGCAACACCTTATAACTGCACTCCTTGTTTAATGCACAACATGGACATTCCTCTTCTGTCGCTGCATTCGACTTCAGATATGCAACATGAGCAGCTTACACAGATACATGAATTCAACAGCATGAATCTTACTGTTATCTGGTGGTCACTGTTTGACTGCTCGCTGGTAAGTTCAGAATCAACGAGAAGATTGGAAGACCCCCTGAAGTTTACATTCTGAAGACACATCAAGACATCAAGAACGGCAAGGTTATCCTGTAATAGAAATAGGTTGCATGAGCACTATACAGTTAGAGATTATACTCGTCATTGACGTCAGCACTATACAGTTAGAGATTATACTCGTCATTGACGTCAGCACTACACAGTTAGAGATTATACTCGTCATTGACGTCAGCACTATACAGTTAGAGATTATATTCGTCATTGACGTCAGCACTATACAGTTAGAGATTATACTCGTCATTGACATCAGCACTATACAGTTAGAGATTATACTCGTCATTGACGTCAGCACTATACAGTTAGAGATTATACTCGTCATTGACATCAGCACTATACAGTTAGAGATTATACTCGTCATTGACGTCAGCACTATACAGTTAGAGATTATACTCGTCATTGACGTCAGCACTATACAGTTAGAGACTATACTCGTCATTAACGTCAGCACTATACAGTTAGAGATTATACTCGTCATTGACGTCAGCACTATACAGTTAGAGATTATACTCGTCATTGACGTCAGCACTATACAGTTAGAGATTATACTCGTCATTGACATCAGCACTATACAGTTAGAGATTATACTCGTCATTAACGTCAGCACTATACAGTTAGAGATTATACTCGTCATTGACATCAGCACCATACAGTTAGAGATTATACTCGTCATTAACGTCAGCACTATACAGTTAGAGATTATACTCGTCATTGACGTCAGCACCATAGAGTTAAAGATTATACTCGTCAGTGACGTCAGCACTATAGAGTTAGAGATTATACTCGTCATTGACGTCAGCACTATACAGTTAGAGATTATACTCGTCACTGACGTAAGCACTATACAGTTAGAGATTATACTCGTCAGTGACGTCAGCACTATAGAGTTAAAGATTATACTCGTCATTGACGTCAGCACTATACAGTTAGAGATTATACTTTTCAGTGACGTCAGCACCATACAGTTAGAGATTATACTCGTGAGTGACGTCAGCAATATAGAGTTAAAGATTATACTCGTCATTGACGTCAGCACCATACAGTTAGAGATTATACACTTCAGTGACGTCAGCACCATACAGTTAGAGATTATACTCGTCAGTGACGTCAGCACTATAGAGTTAAAGATTATACTCGTCACTGACGTCAGCACTATACAGTTAGAGATTATACTCGTCATTGACGTCAGCACCATACAGTTAGAGATTATACTCTTCAGTGACGTCAGCACCATACAGTTAGAGATTATACTCGTCAGTGCCGTCAGCACCATACAGTTAGAGTTTATACTCTTCAGTGACGTCAGCACCATACAGTTAGAGATTATACTCTTCAGTGACGTCAGCACCATACAGTTAGAGATTATACTCTTCAGTGACGTCAGCACTATACAGTTAGATATTATACTCGTCATTGACGTCAGCACCATACAGTTAGAGATTATACTCTTCAGTGACGTCAGCACCATACAGTTAGAGATTATACTCGTCAGTGACGTCAGCAATATAGAGTTAAAAATTATACTCGTCATTGACGTCAGCACTATACAGTTAGAGATTATACTCTTCAGTGACGTCAGCACTATACAGTTAGAGATTATACTCTTCAGTGACGTCAGCACTATAGAGTTAAAAATTATACCTGTCATTGACGTCAGCACTATACAGTTAGAGATTATACTCGTCATTGACGTCAGCACTATACAGTTAGAGATTATACTCTTCAGTGACGTCAGCACTATAGAGTTAAAGATTATACTCGTCATTGACGTCAGCACCATACAGTTAGAGATTATAATCTTCAGTGACGTCAGCACCATACAGTTAGAGTTTATACTCTTCAGTGACGTCAGCACCATACAGTTAGAGATTATACTCTTCAGTGACGTCAGCACCATACAGTTAGAGATTATACTCGTCATTGACGTCAGCACTATAGAGTTAAAGATTATACTCGTCATTGACGTCAGCACTATACAGTTAGAGATTATACTCGTCATTGACGTCAGCACTATACAGTTAGAGATTATACTCTTCAGTGACGTCAGCAATATAGAGTTAAAGATTATACTCGTCATTGACGTCAGCACCATACAGTTAGAGATTATACTCGTCAGTGACGTCAGCACTATACAGTTAGAGTTTATACTCTTCAGTGACGTCAGCACCATACAGTTAGAGATTATACTCTTCAGTGACGTCAGCACCATACAGTTAGAGATTATACTCGTCATTGACGTCAGCACTATACAGTTAGAGATTATACTCGTCATTGACGTCAGCACCATACAGTTAAAGATTATACTCGTCAGTGACGTCAGCACTATACAGTTAGAGATTATACTCTTCAGTGACGTCAGCACCATACAGTTAGAGATTATACTCGTCATTGACGTCAGCACTATACAGTTAGAGATTATACTCGTCATTGACGTCAGCACCATACAGTTAAAGATTATACTCGTCATTGACGTCAGCACTATACAGTTAGAGATTATACTCGTCATTGACGTCAGCACCATAGAGTTAAAGATTATACTCGTCAGTGACGTCAGCACTATAGAGTTAGAGATTATACTCGTCATTGACGTCAGCACTATACAGTTAGAGATTATACTCGTCACTGACGTAAGCACTATACAGTTAGAGATTATACTCGTCAGTGACGTCAGCACTATAGAGTTAAAGATTATACTCGTCATTGACGTCAGCACTATACAGTTAGAGATTATACTTTTCAGTGACGTCAGCACCATACAGTTAGAGATTATACTCGTGAGTGACGTCAGCACTATAGAGTTAAAGATTATACTCGTCATTGACGTCAGCACCATACAGTTAGAGATTATACACTTCAGTGACGTCAGCACCATACAGTTAGAGATTATACTCGTCAGTGACGTCAGCACTATAGAGTTAAAGATTATACTCGTCACTGACGTCAGCACTATACAGTTAGAGATTATACTCGTCATTGACGTCAGCACCATACAGTTAGAGATTATACTCTTCAGTGACGTCAGCACCATACAGTTAGAGATTATACTCGTCAGTGCCGTCAGCACCATACAGTTAGAGTTTATACTCTTCAGTGACGTCAGCACCATACAGTTAGAGATTATACTCTTCAGTGACGTCAGCACCATACAGTTAGAGATTATACTCTTCAGTGACGTCAGCACTATACAGTTAGATATTATACTCGTCATTGACGTCAGCACCATACAGTTAGAGATTATACTCTTCAGTGACGTCAGCACCATACAGTTAGAGATTATACTCGTCAGTGACGTCAGCAATATAGAGTTAAAAATTATACTCGTCATTGACGTCAGCACTATTCAGTTAGAGATTATACTCTTCAGTGACGTCAGCACTATACAGTTAGAGATTATACCTGTCATTGACGTCAGCACTATACAGTTAGAGATTATACTCGTCATTGACGTCAGCACCATACAGTTAGAGATTATAATCTTCAGTGACGTCAGCACCATACAGTTAGAGTTTATACTCTTCAGTGACGTCAGCACCATACAGTTAGAGATTATACTCTTCAGTGACGTCAGCACCATACAGTTAGAGATTATACTCGTCATTGACGTCAGCACTATAGAGTTAAAGATTATACTCGTCATTGACGTCAGCACTATACAGTTAGAGATTATACTCGTCATTGACGTCAGCACTATACAGTTAGAGATTATACTCTTCAGTGACGTCAGCAATATAGAGTTAAAGATTATACTCGTCATTGACGTCAGCACCATACAGTTAGAGATTATACTCGTCAGTGACGTCAGCATCATACAGTTAGAGTTTATACTCTTCAGTGACGTCAGCACCATACAGTTAGAGATTATACTCTTCAGTGACGTCAGCACCATACAGTTAGAGATTATACTCGTCATTGACGTCAGCACTATACAGTTAGAGATTATACTCGTCATTGACGTCAGCACCATACAGTTAAAGATTATACTCGTCAGTGACGTCAGCACTATACAGTTAGAGATTATACTCTTCAGTGACGTCAGCACCATACAGTTAGAGATTATACTCGTCATTGACGTCAGCACTATACAGTTAGAGATTATACTCGTCATTGACGTCAGCACCATACAGTTAAAGATTATACTCGTCATTGACGTCAGCACTATACAGTTAGAGATTATACTCGTCATTGACGTCAGCACCATAGAGTTAAAGATTATACTCGTCAGTGACGTCAGCACTATAGAGTTAGAGATTATACTCGTCATTGACGTCAGCACTATACAGTTAGAGATTATACTCGTCACTGACGTAAGCACTATACAGTTAGAGATTATACTCGTCAGTGACGTCAGCACTATAGAGTTAAAGATTATACTCGTCATTGACGTCAGCACTATACAGTTAGAGATTATACTTTTCAGTGACGTCAGCACCATACAGTTAGAGATTATACTCGTGAGTGACGTCAGCACTATAGAGTTAAAGATTATACTCGTCATTGACGTCAGCACCATACAGTTAGAGATTATACACTTCAGTGACGTCAGCACCATACAGTTAGAGATTATACTCGTCAGTGACGTCAGCACTATAGAGTTAAAGATTATACTCGTCACTGACGTCAGCACTATACAGTTAGAGATTATACTCGTCATTGACGTCAGCACCATACAGTTAGAGATTATACTCTTCAGTGACGTCAGCACCATACAGTTAGAGATTATACTCGTCAGTGCCGTCAGCACCATACAGTTAGAGTTTATACTCTTCAGTGACGTCAGCACCATACAGTTAGAGATTATACTCTTCAGTGACGTCAGCACCATACAGTTAGAGATTATACTCTTCAGTGACGTCAGCACTATACAGTTAGAGATTATACTCGTCATTGACGTCAGCACCATACAGTTAGAGATTATACTCTTCAGTGACGTCAGCACCATACAGTTAGAGATTATACTCGTCAGTGACGTCAGCAATATAGAGTTAAAAATTATACTCGTCATTGACGTCAGCACTATACAGTTAGAGATTATACTCTTCAGTGACGTCAGCACTATACAGTTAGAGATTATACCTGTCATTGACGTCAGCACTATACAGTTAGAGATTATACTCGTCATTGACGTCAGCACTATACAGTTAGAGATTATACTCTTCAGTGACGTCAGCACTATAGAGTTAAAGATTATACTCGTCATTGACGTCAGCACCATACAGTTAGAGATTATAATCTTCAGTGACGTCAGCACCATACAGTTAGAGTTTATACTCTTCAGTGACGTCAGCACCATACAGTTAGAGATTATACTCTTCAGTGACGTCAGCACTATAGAGTTAAAGATTATACTCGTCATTGACGTCAGCACCATACAGTTAGAGATTATAATCTTCAGTGACGTCAGCACCATACAGTTAGAGTTTATACTCTTCAGTGACGTCAGCACCATACAGTTAGAGATTATACTCTTCAGTGACGTCAGCACCATACAGTTAGAGATTATACTCGTCATTGACGTCAGCACTATACAGTTAGAGATTATACTCGTCATTGACGTCAGCACCATACAGTTAAAGATTATACTCGTCAGTGACGTCAGCACTATACAGTTAGAGATTATACTCTTCAGTGACGTCAGCACCATACAGTTAGAGATTATACTCGTCATTGACGTCAGCACTATACAGTTAGAGATTATACTCGTCATTGACGTCAGCACCATACAGTTAAAGATTATACTCGTCATTGACGTCAGTAATATTCAGTTATAGTTCGTTAACAAATTCATGCCAACAGAGTTGATCAATTATCTCGGTAACTGATTGATGAATTTATGTAATTATATTTCATGAAATCTTATTTTTCCACCGACCTTCAGATTTTATAACATTTAAATACAAAGGTAGTCTGAATTTTGCACAAATCGTTTTTTGTTATATAATTTTAGGAAAATATCAAACCGCGTGCTCTGAACATTATATGTTACTGTAAATTATGTTAATTTTTATAAAAATGCAAACCAAAGGGGTATTCGAATCACATGTAATAGGCAACATTTTTAATTTTATTTTATATCTTCGTCATAGAGATAGGTAAACTTTGACCCAAAGTATCAAACACACATGATCGCCAAATAGCAGGCGTGTCATCAACAAAATATATGGAACAACCAGAACATCAAACACACATAGTCAGCAAATAGTAAGAGTGTCATCAACAAAATTGTGCACATGTCATGCATATGTTATTCCGAATCAGAAGTCTCTAAGAGGTTAACAACTGTTATCGGTTGGACAAACTACAATCCATCTCGTTGTCAGTATTGTTCCTCTTCTCTGAGCACATGGTCGTCACATTTTCTCCAGTATTGTTCCTCTTCTCTGAGCACATGGTCGTCACATTTTCTCCAGTATTGTTCCTCTTCTCTGAGCACATGGTCGTCACATTTTCTCCAGTATTGTTCCTCTTCTCTGAGCACATGGTCGTCACATTTTCTCCAGTATTGTTCTTCTTCTCTGAGCACATGGTCGTCACATTTTCTCCAGTATTGTTCCTCTTCTCTGAGCACATGGTCGTCACATTTTCTCCAGTATTGTTCCTCTTCTCTGAGCACATGGTCGTCGCATTTTCTCCAGTATTGTTCTTCTTCTCTGAGCACATGGTCGTCACATTTTCTCCAGTATTGTTCCTCTTCTCTGAGCACATGGTCGTCACATTTTCTCCAGTATTATTCCTCTTCTCTGAGCACATGGTCGTCACATTTTCTCCAGTATTGTTCCTCTTCTCTGATCACATGGTCGTCACATTTTCTCCAGTATTGTTCCTCTTCTCTGAGCACATGGTCGTCACATTTTCTCCAGTATTGTTCCTCTTCTCTGAGCACATGGTCGTCACATTTTCTCCAGTACTCAATGTCTATCGTTGAGAGGGCATCACGCGTCAATTCTTTAACATCACACATTTTAAACGTCGTGTTCTGCGCAGCAACTTGCGCTTTGACTTTAGTCCACACAAGTTCTATTGGGTTGAGGTGTGAATGATAAGGTGGGAGGCGAAGAGATGTGTGGCCATACTTTGACTTTAGTCCACACAAGTTCTATTGGGTTGAGGTGCGAATGATAAGGTGGGAGGCGAAGAGATGTGTGGCCATGCTTTGCAATTATGTTATCAATTTGATATAACTTTGTCTTCTTAGTTGGTCTAACAAGTTGCAACAACTCTGGTTTTAACTGGGTGTTTTGGAAGGAAACATTTTCTTTTCTAAGCCATCACAAGCGATGATTTGATCTTTTGTGCTTGACGAATTAGGAACTTTGTCCTCCAGTGCTACCACATTATGATAGGATGCATTGTCCATTACAAGACATGAAGATCTATCCAGAATGGGGAGTAGAGTGTTCTCTATCCAGTCTCTGAAAATGTGTCCATTCATTTCAGTGTGGTAGTCCCTATTGTCTGTAGACTTTGATTGAAAAATAAGTTGTGTGTCATTAACAAGACCATTCTCTCTACTGCCAGCATGTACCAATATAATGTGTTGTGTGTCATTAACAAGACCATTCTCTCTACTGCCAGCATGTACCAATATAATGTGTTGTGTGTCATTAACAAGACCATTCTCTCTACTGCCAGCATGTACCAATATAATGTGTTGTATGTCATTAACAAGACCATTCTCTCTACTGTCAGCATGTACCAATATAATGTGTTGTGTGTCATTAACAAGACCATTCTCTCTACTGCCAGCATGTACCAATATAATGTGTTGTGTGTCATTAACAAGACCATTCTCTCTACTGTCAGCATGTACCAATATAATGTGTTGTGTGTCATTAACAAGACCATTCTCTCTACTGTCAGCATGTACCAATATAATGTGTTGTGTGTCATTAACAAGACCATTCTCTCTACTGCCAGCATGTACCAATATAATGTGTTGTGTGTCATTAACAAGACCAATCTCTCTACTGCCAGCATGTACCAATATAATGTGTTGTGTGTCATTAACAAGACCATTCTCTCTACTGTCAGCATGTACCAATATAATTTGTTGTGTGTCATTAACAAGACCACTCTCTCTACTGCCAGCTTGTACCAATATAATGTGTTGTGTGTCATTAACAAGACCATTCTCTCTACCAGCATGTACCAATATAATGTGTTGTGTGTCATTAACAAGATCATTCTCTCTACCAGCATGTACCAATATAATGTGTTGTGTGTCATTAACAAGACCATTCTCTCTACCAGCATGTACCAATATAATGTGTTGTGTGTCATTAACAAGACCATTCTCTCTACTGCCGGCATGTACCAATATAATGTGTTGTGTGTCATTAACAAGACCATTCTCTCTACTGCCAGCATGTACCAATATAATGTGTTGTGTGTCATTAACAAGATCATTCTCTCTACCAGCATGTACCAATATAATGTGTTGTGTGTCATTAACAAGACCATTCTCTCTACTACCAGCATGTACCAATATAATGTGTTGTGTGTCATTAACAAGACCATTCTCTCTACTACCATCATGTACCAATATAATGTGTTGTGTGTCATTAACAAGACCATTCTCTCTACTACCATCATGTACCAATATAATGTGTTGTGTGTCATTAACAAGACCATTCTCTCTACTGCCAGCATGAACCAATATAATGTGTTGTGTGTCATTAACAAGATCATTCTCTCTACTGCCAGCATGTACCAATATAATGTGTTGTGTGTCATTAACAAGATCATTCTCTCTACTGCCAGCATGTACCAATATAATGTGTTGTGTGTCATTAACAAGATCATTCTCTCTACCAGCATGTACCAATATAATGTGTTGTGTGTCATTAACAAGACCATTCTCTCTACTGCCAGCATGTACCAATATAATGTGTTGTGTGTCATTAACAAGATCATTCTCTCTACTGCCGGCATGTACCAATATAATGTGTTGTGTGTCATTAACAAGACCATTCTCTCTACTGCCAGCATGTACCAATATAATGTGTTGTGTGTCATTAACAAGACCATTCTCTCTACTGCCAGCATGTACCAATATAATGTGTTGTGTGTCATTAACAAGACCATTCTCTCTACCAGCATGTACCAATATAATGTGTTGTGTGTCATTAACAAGACCATTCTCTCTACTGCCAGCATGTACCAATATAATGTGTTGTGTGTCATTAACAAGACCATTCTCTCTACTGCCAGCATGTACCAATATAATGTGTTGTGTGTCATTAACATTCTCTCTACTGCCGGCATGTACCAATATAATGTGTTGTGTGTCATTAACAAGACCATTCTCTCTACTGCCAGCATGTACCAATATAATGTGTTGTGTGTCATTAACATTCTCTCTACTGCCAGCATGTACCAATATAATGTGTTGTGTGTCATTAACAAGACCATTCTCTCTACTGCCAGCATGTACCAATATAATGTGTTGTGTGTCATTAACATTCTCTCTACTGCCAGCATGTACCAATATAATGTGTTGTGTGTCATTAACAAGACCATTCTCTCTACTGCCAGCATGTACCAATATAATGTGTTGTGTGTCATTAACATTCTCTCTACTGCCGGCATGTACCAATATAATGTGTTGTGTGTCATTAACAAGACCATTCTCTCTACTGCCAGCATGTACCAATATAATGTGTTGTGTGTCATTAACATTCTCTCTACTGCCAGCATGTACCAATATAATGTGTTGTGTGTCATTAACAAGACCATTCTCTCTACTGCCAGCATGTACCAATATAATGTGTTGTGTGTCATTAACAAGAACATTCTCTCTACTGCCGGCATGTACCAATATAATGTGTTGTGTGTCATTAACATTCTCTCTACTGCCACCATGTACCAATATAATGTGTTGTGTGTCATTAACAAGACCATTCTCTCTACTGCCAGCATGTACCAATATAATGTGTTGTGTGTCATTAACAAGACCATTCTCTCTACTGTCAGCTTGTACCAATATAATGTGTTGTGTGTCATTAACAAGACCATTCTCTCTACTGCCAGCATGTACCAATATAATGTGTTGTGTGTCATTAACAAGACCATTCTCTCTACTGCCAGCATGAACCAATATAATGTGTTGTGTGTCATTAACAAGACCATTCTCTCTACTGCCAGCATGTACCAATATAATGTGTTGTGTGTCATTAACAAGACCATTCTCTCTACTGTCAGCATGTACCAATATAATGTGTTGTGTGTCATTAACAAGACCATTCTCTCTACTGTCAGCATGTACCAATATAATGTGTTGTATGTCATTAACAAGACCATTCTCTCTACTGCCAGCATGTACCAATATAATGTGTTGTGTGTCATTAACAAGATCATTCTCTCTACTGCCAGCATGTACCAATATAATGTGTTGTGTGTCATTAACAAGATCATTCTCTCTACTGCCAGCATGTACCAATATAATGTGTTGTGTGTCATTAACAAGACCATTCTCTCTACTGCCAGCATGTACCAATATAATGTGTTGTGTGTCATTAACAAGATCATTCTCTCTACTGCCGGCATGTACCAATATAATGTGTTGTGTGTCATTAACAAGACCATTCTCTCTACCAGCATGTACCAATATAATGTGTTGTGTGTCATTAACAAGATCATTCTCTCTACTGCCAGCATGAACAATATAATGCGTTGTCCTTTGCTGCTGGGAATGCTTCTATTATTTTCTCTGTCAACTGATTGTCATTCTTTCTCATATGTATGATGAGCATTGACCCACGTCTCATCCAAATATACTATATCGTAGCCTTCCATTCGTCGCTCACGGATCTGCCTCAGTTATTTGCCTCGGGCAGCTATCATGTGTGGTTTTCACAAACAATATTTCTACCACTAGCAGATTTTCGAAAAGTGAAACCAACGCCTCTTACGATCTTCCAAAGAGTCGTTTTTGAGATTTCACTATCACATTCTAATTGAGGTCGGACTTTAAGTTTCCGCAGTGAAACAAGTTGACTCGATTCAAACATTTTCAAAATTTCGCGTCTAATAACATCTTTGTCAAAATCATCAACTTTCATTTTTCTTCCTTGCTTGACCGTCGCCTCTGCAGAGTCAAAGTTCTCTTCTATCCATCGATTGAAAGACTTTCTATCTATATTTAGAGCTGCTCGTGTTCTGTTTTATGATTTTTAATATCGTAATATAACCGTCACCTTTTAGATTCCTTACAAAAGTGCATGTACAATAACACAGTTACCTTTTGCATAGTGATGATTTACACTTTAAACTCTTCATGGTTTTAAAAATCCAGTAGTCACTTCACAACAGCTTACATCACACATACAGGAATATTCATTAATTGTCAATATTTGGTCAAATTGCGCCTCTGAACCAATTTACAAGAAACCGGAAATTAAATAATAAAACAAAACCTCAGCGTCTTACAAGTTAAGAGTGCGAAACGGTGCTAACATTGTGTGGTGTGCTAACATTGTGTGGTGTGCTAACATTGTGTGGTGTGCTAACATTGTGTGGTGTGCTAACATTGTGTGGTGTGCTAACATTGTGTGGTGTGCTAACATTGTGTGGTGTGCTAACATTGTGTGGTGTGCTAACATTGTGTGGTGTGCTAACATTGTGTGGTGTGCTAACATTGTGTGGTGTGCTAACATTGTGTGGTGTGCACGTGAAATTTGCCTTTTTAATTGGTGAGTTGATGACAACAAATGTGGGTATTGTAAAATCTTAAAATTTAGGACCTGCAAGAAAATCATATTTTTATATACCTCCAATAAGCAAAAATCTTTCCTAAATGCATGACAGTAGGGGAAAAATCAGACTAGAGGTCGGGGGAAAAAATAAGAATTTACGAAAAAAGAATTACAGAAATTCATCAAACAGTTTCAGAGATAATTAATAAACTCTGTGGGCACGAATTTGTGAACAAACTATGGTTATTATGGTCCGCAGCGATAATGACGTAACAATTAACATACAAGACAGACGCTGTAGAAGTGATGTTCAACATCTGATCCTCTTAGCATTGACGTCAGTAGTATAAACAAAAATACTTCATGTCTAAAATAAACGTATCCAATAAGCATTTGTAGAGAGGACAGTAGACTGAGCAGAAACAATTGTAACACATTGTCAGAAGGTAAACACAATCTTATATTAACTGTCGCCATTATTCAAATAGCCACATTCACAGAAAAAAAATAACGAAGAAGGATAAAACAGATAGATAGATAGATAGATAGATAGATAGATAGATAGATAGATAGATAGATAGATAGATAGATAGATAGATAGATAGATAGATAGATAAATAGATAGATAGATAGATAGATAGATAGATAGACAGATAGATAGATATGTCACCAACTATTTTTCCATGTATCTGTTATCAGCTTCAAAAATAGTTCTCTATCTATCAATCTGTCTATATATCTATCTATATGTCTATCTATCTATCTATCTATCTATCTATCTATCTATCTATCTATCTATCTATCTATCTATCTATCTATCTATCTATCTATCTATCTATCTATCTATCTATCTATCTATCTATCTATCTATCTATCTATCTATCTATCTATCTATCTATCTATCTATCTATCTATCTATCTATCTATCTATCTATCTATCTATCTATCTATCTATCTATCTATCTATCTATCTATCTATCTATCTATCTATCTATCTATCTATCTATCTATCTATCTATCTATGTTATAGTGTTGTGATATTCTTTGTTCTTTATCTCGAATAGTTAGTGGCTAGTACTTCAATGATCACAACACACAATATGATATATAATAGACTTGCACATAAGTCTCTCTTCAATGTTCAACTATTAATGTTTATTGGAATGGAACATTGTTCATCAACATCTTCATTTTCTTACAACTTGTGAGTCTACTTACGACATGTAGAATATATGAAGCACAATGGAACACAATTCTTGGACACTTGTAAAACAACTTCTACTGATAACTTCTCTAGTGTCTTAATCATCTATCACTGACTTATGACTGTAACTTGTAGAATTCTAACTGTTCTGACTCTTGTTTCTAAACTGTTTAACTGCTTCTTGTCTAGATGTTTCTACTCTGTCCTAACTTAACTGACTTAGTCTACATTCTACTTCTTCTAATTCTCTGGCTTAACTTAACTGTCCTAACTCCTTGTTCTTTTCTCCTAACTTAACTTTCTAACTGTTCTGACTCTAACTGTTAACTGGCTAACTGCCTTTAGCAGTTCGGCCGAAGCCGTTTTAACTGACTCACTAGTGATACTGAAATACCATCATTATAGTTAAATCTGCTGGTCGCCACTATATGATACTGTCATCGTCTATTCAAGGAGCGGTAACGACTAAATTACCTGCTCTCTCTATGCTTCCTTAGCTTACTCTGTTACATATTCCTCCCTTATGTAGTTAAGTTTGGTTAAATAAAATTATTATTATTTTAAAATTATTATTATTAGAGGTGACATACCCTATTTATATTGTTCTGTAACCATTTTTTTTAAAATTGTACTGGATGTATTCTTTTAATAGTGTTTGAAATACTACATTGTTTATCCCACAGGGAAATTAAATAATAATAATTTTTAGACTACACTGTTTTTATTCCACAGGGAAATTAATAATAATTTCTATTTATTTCAGAGACTGAGGCCAGAGCTCATAAAGTGCTGATAATTAGTACATGTAATATAACATATAATAAATTTTAATTGTTTGTTCTATCAATAGAAGGGAGAGGTAGGTATTATAGGAAACATGGCAACCACAGTAGACCCCACAACCGAAACGCTGAATGAACTGCGACTGACGATAAACCTGCCATCAAACTTAAGAGGACGGAGGGAGAGTGTAGAGAATTTGCAGACTTAACACTGAATTGGAGAGACCTAAAGAATATAACTTTCAAGACTTGATCGGATGAAGTATCCACATTCATGGGAAGGTAAGGTAGAATTAATGCCTGTGTATATATACGGAGACAGAGTATTGGTCTAACGGAAAAGGGCATTTGTGAGATCTGGTGTAAGAGATGATATCCAGTGACAGATCACAACACACAATATGATATATAATAGACTTGCACATAAGTCTCTCTTCAATGTTCAACTATTAATGTTTATTGGAATGGAACATTGTTCATCAACATCTTCATTTTCTTACAACTTGTGAGTCTACTTACGACATGTAGAATATATGAAGCACAATGGAACACAATTCTTGGACACTTGTAAAACAACTTCTACTGATAACTTCTCTAGTGTCTTAATCATCTATCACTGACTTATGACTGTAACTTGTAGAATTCTAACTGTTCTGACTCTTGTTTCTAAACTGTTTAACTGCTTCTTGTCTAGATGTTTCTACTCTGTCCTAACTTAACTGACTTAGTCTACATTCTACTTCTTCTAATTCTCTGGCTTAACTTAACTGTCCTAACTCCTTGTTCTTTTCTCCTAACTTAACTTTCTAACTGTTCTGACTCTAACTGTTAACTGGCTAACTGCCTTTAGCAGTTCGGCCGAAGCCGTTTTAACTGACTCACTAGTGATACTGAAATACCATCATTATAGTTAAATCTGCTGGTCGCCACTATATGATACTGTCATCGTCTATTCAAGGAGCGGTAACGACTAAATTACCTGCTCTCTCTATGCTTCCTTAGCTTACTCTGTTACATCTATCTATCTATCTATCTATCTATCTATCTATCTATCTATCTATCTATCTATCTATCTATCTATCTATCTATCTATCTATCTATCTATCTATCTATCTATCTATCTATCTATCTATCTATCTATCTATCTATCTATCTATCTATCTATCTATCTATCTATCTATCTATCTATCTATCTATCTATCTATCTATCTATCTTTCGTTCGTCTGAAGTATTGTCTATATCTGCAATGTCGTTTCCTGTATAAATGTTACTGTCTTTTGTAATTCTTGCAGTGGCCCATATAGTTTTGTCTGTAGTGTTGTATCTATGGGCCAATTGATTTTCCTCAGTCTACTATATTCAGTGCAGTCTTGAAGTATGTGTTCAGCAGTCTGGGATCCCTGTCCACATGTACAAGTAGTTGAGATGCCGATCTTGAATTTTGTATACATGTGACTATGGAGTCGATTGTGTCCTGTTCTGAGACGTATAAAGATAACTTGTTCATATCTATTCATATTATGAAAGGCATCCTGATTTGGGGCTTGTAGTCTTCAGATTGATTTCATTATCTGTTTCTTGTGATGGTGTGTAACTGGTGCATCTGGTAGTGTGCCTTTTGCATCTTCTTTTGCCAGTTGATCTACTCTCTCATTTCCTAGTATTCCACAGTGAGATATAATCCACTGCAGGACGACCTTTTAGTGCTTGCATAGTTCAGTCAATAAGGTCTGAAGCCGTGGGCATTTTCTGGATTGCAGTGCCTGGAGTACTGATCTTGCATCTATCAAAAACACTACAGGTTGTGGGCTAAGATTACTGTTCAGCAGTTTTCCATTGCCAACTTTATTGCTTGTATTTCTACATCATAGTTGTGACAATATTTCCCTGTTGCTATTTTATTCATATCCCTAGTGTTATTTGGGTACTCTATATATGCACCTGCTCCCCCATTCTTTACTGCATTCTGTGCTGATCCATCTGTGTACACACGAATCCATAGGTCTTGTGGGTATTCTTCATCCAGGAAACTAAGAGTTATTGTTTTTCGCTGTAGACTATTCTGTTCCTCTTTGTCAACTATTCCTTTCACTTCTGTCCGTATTTGTATTGATAATCCGGATTCCTCTGTCCAAGGAATCTGTTCTAGTATGGGTAATAGGGGGCTGACAACTCTTGGTATGTCTGGCGTTTGTCTACAAATACGCTTGGCTTGCTGGATAAAACGGCTTCTCTTAAATCGCCCCAATTCAAGGTTTTGGAATCGGTGTGGTGTTTCATGCTGAGCACCATGCAGATGATAAGGACAAGAGGTGGTGTTTCATGCTGAGCACCATCCAGATGATAAAGACAAGAGGTGGTGTTTCATGCTGAGCACCATCCAGATGATAAAGACAAGAGGTGGTGTTTCATGCTGAGCACCATCCAGATGATAAAGACAAGAGGTGGTGTTTCATGCTGAGCACCATCCAGATGATAAAGACAAGAGGTAGTGTCTCAACCTACGGCTTCCGGTTTACCCAGCCTTTAATGGGTACGGGTTTTTTTATGGGAAACTAAAGCGGCACTGTCGTAATACCGGCCACATTACCCCAAAAATCATGTGCCAAAGGTCTGTAAAATGTATGGTCACTAACACCATATTCCCTATACGCCACTTGGCGCGACGAGGGCACTTTACTTTTTTTTACCATGCAGATTATCCATATTCTAAATGTGGACGTATGCTCTGTTGGTAAACCTTACGGAATATTTTCCCACTCGCATCCCATGTGATTCCTCAGCTTTCTTAGAATAGCCAATTTCCTCCTTGCATTTTGGGTTGTCTTATTTATCTGTTGTTTGCAAATTAGTTTGTTGTCAAATGTAGCTCCGAGATAAGTAGCTTCTATGTCTTCTTGTCAATCCTCTCTATGTCGCAAATATAACAAACAGTTTTAAGATAATGTCTTTGTAAAAGCCATAAAAATGAACGAAAAACAGAGAGAAAGTGTTATCATCATCATCATCAAGTACCGGGCCAACTGGCGTAGGTGATCATGTCTCTCCATAACTTTCGATCTCGTCAGTTATTTATCAGTTCTGTTGTTGACCCTCTGTCAAGCCATTCTCTAAAGTACTACAGTGACATGAGAATCCAATTTATGAAAGCGCAGTCTACTTCAAACACAAGATTAACAGTAAAGTTTATATATATTGAATTATTGAGTTATTGAGTTATTGAATCATTGAGTTATTTGATACATCATCATTACACTCCGAACATGTCCATAGTTGCTAAGATCACCACTTCAGCAGGTCCAGCAGGTCCAGCAGTGTCCCGTGACTGACGACTCCAGTTCCGTGTTGGTTGATAAGTCTCACACACCCACACAGTTTCTCATTTCTGGCTGTGCCCATCTTAACTCCCATCTCTTTCATCCGAAGGAGTGACGTGGACTCATGGTTGTTGAAGTCCTGTGATCTTCCGATATCTCGGAGGGCACTAATGATGTCTGCCCGATCCATTGGTTGACCGTCCTCAGCAATAGCGCAGCTAGCCAACCTGTCCGATCTTACATTTCCCCGTACACCCGCATGTGTTGCACCCTCGGTGCAATAACTCCGACTACAACAGGATATTTCTGAGAACAAAGTTTGCCTTCCCCGTACACCCGGACGTAAACAAAGGTGACTCTACGTATCTGTGACTTCTGCAACGACTCTACCCATTTCATATGGATGAGTGCCCTGGATAAATATGTTATCATTTCTTTAGATGTTCGGTGGAGCGGATATGGGGATGCCCCGACTGCAAAGAAACTGATTCCACGAATAAAATAAAATAGAATGTCTTCAGAATGGTCATCGACCAGCTAACTCAACAGCAACTGACGTTATGGCTTTTGGGTTCAGAGAACACCAAGAGCTGTCTATTTAGACAGGACCAGGTATACTTTTATTTTTGGGAAGTATAGGCGGCCTGACGTGATACCGACCACATCACCCAAATATGTGCCGTGGTCATGAAGAAATATGGTCACTAACACCATATCCCACATAAGCCTAGCAAGGCAGGGGAGGTAACTTTAACTTAGCTTTTCCTGGTATAGTTACTGAGTCTAATCGCTGCAGCAAAGTCCAGCAAAGACGCACTTTGCCGTGGATGTCAAACAGAGGCTTTCTCACCACGCCCCATGTCACGTGTCAATAGGATGATCACGTCAGTAATTCTTCAAGTTCACCCTCGAGAACGGACTTCAGCCCAGACTTATATTATTCTGTGTTTTCAGTTGAAAAACGTCTTCAAACTTTTGATAAATCCCACCTGATTGATGTTTCAATATTTTGATGTCCTCCACTTGATTGATGTTTCAATATTTTGATGTCCTCCATTAGGTCGATGTTTCAATATTTGATGTTCTCCACTTGATTGATGTTTCAATATTTTGATGTCCTCCATTAGGTCGATGTTTCAATATTTTGATGTTCTCCACTTGATTGATGTTTCAATATTTTGATGTCCTCCATTAGGTCGATGTTTCAATATTTTGATGTTCTCCACTTGATTGATGTTTCAATATTTTGATGTCCTCCATTAGGTCGATGTTTCAATATTTTGATGTTCTCCATCAGACAGATGTCTCAACATTATGATGCCCTCATCAGACTGATGTTTCAATATGTCGATGTACACCAGATTGATATTTCAACATTATATCCGCCACCAGATTGATGTTTCAACATTATATCCTCCACCAGATTGATGTTTCAACATTATATCCTCCACCAGATTGATGTTTCAACATTATATCCTCCACCAGATTGATGTTTCAACATTATATCCTCCACCAGATTGATGTTTCAACATTATATCCTCCACCAGATTGATGTTTCAACATTATATCCTCCATCAGATTGATGTTTCAACATTATGTTCTCCACCAGATTGATGTTTCAACATTACATCCTCCACCAGATTGATGTTTCAACATTATATCCTCCACCAGGTTGATGTTTCAACATTATATACTCCACCAGATTGATGTTTCAACATTATATACTCCACCAGATTGATGTTTCAACATTATATCCTTCATCAGATTGATGTTTCAACATTATATCCTCCATCAGATTGATGTTTCAACATTATATCCTCCATCAGATTGATGTTTCAACATTATATCCTCCACCAGATTGATGTTTCAACATTATGTCCTCCACCAGATTGATGTTTCAACATTATATCCTCCACCAGATTGATGTTTCAACATTATGTCCTCCACCAGATTGATGTTTCAACATTATGTCCTCCACCAGATTGATGTTTCAACATTACATCCTCCACCAGATTGATGTTTCAACATTATGTCCTCCACCAGATTGATGTTTCAACATTATGTCCTCCACCAGATTGATGTTTCAACATTACATCTTCCACCAGATTGATGTTTCAACATTATGTCCTCCACCAGATTGATGTTTCAACATTATATCCTCCACCAGATTGATTTTTCAACATTATGTGTTCCACCAGATTGATGTTTCAACATTACATCCTCCACCAGATTGATGTTTCAACATTACATCCTCCACCAGATTGATGTTTCAACATTATATCCTCCAAAACTGAATGCTTATTGGCGTCCTTCAATAATTTAATGACCTAGAAAAGGTTGATGCGCCCCATCTGCTTCATTAAATGTTGAATGCTCTTCAGTATTTTGTGTTGTTGAGTATCTTAATGGCCTCTAACACCTTGTTGTCTTCAAGTTATAGGATGTCCTCCGTTTCCTTACATTTCAAGTTTCTACTCCATGCTGCAAACGTCCATAATTAAATGTACACTTTGTGTGTGAGTAGGTTCGACATATGCCTTTCTCTAAACAGACACCGTTAGTACAACATTAAATGTACACTTCGTGTGTGAGTACGTTCGACATATGCCTTTCTCTAAACAGCCACCGTTAGTGCAACATTAAATGTACACTTTGTGTGTGAGTACGTTCGACATGTGCCTTTCTCTAAACAGCCACCGTTAGTACAACATTAAATGTACACTTTGTGTGTGAGTACGTTCGACATATGATTTTCTCTAAACAGCCACCGTTAGTACAACATTAAATGTACACTTTGTGTGTGAGTACGTTCGACATATGATTTTCTCTAAACAGCCACCGTTAGTACAACATTAAATGTACACTTTGTGTGTGAGTACGTTCGACATATGATTTTCTCTAAACAGCCACCGTTAGTACAACATTAAATGTACACTTTGTGTGTGAGTACGTTCGACATATGATTTTCTCTAAACAGCCACCGTTAGTACAACATTAAATGTACACTTTGTGTGTGAGTACGTTCGACATGTGCTTTTCTCTAAACAGCCACCGTTACTACAACATTAATTGGGCTAAATGAGAGTTAATTTGTGGCTGTATCGTGGTTGACACCTTTCGGTGCAATAACTCCGACTACAACAGGATATTTCTGAGAACAAAGTTTGCCTTCCCTGTTCGACCATTGCTCCATTGATCAGTCGCGTTACATTTTTTTAACAAAAATTATATCGAGAACATTCTTGACACATCTGCCAAATGTTTGGAAGTAACAGAGTTTCTCAGAAAGTGGTTGACAGTGTGGACAAGATCAGAGAAACGTTTATAGGCGTAAAGCAGTCGTTACGGTTCTACGTGTAGATAGACATTTTAGAGATGGCGCTGCAAGTAGCTCGCCTACGATGTAAAGACGAAGCAAGACGATGATGATGAAAGAAATGTAAGTCTAGTCACTTCAGCAGACGAATATTGTTTTGTACGTTAGATAAAGTATTGTTGTTCTAGTAAACAAGAATTTTTCAAGGGTGAATAAACATAAGCATGTTGTGTTATACTGCTATTTGCGTTTCTCATTTTTTGTCTGCATTCTCTCAACCTTTGCTCCTTTTCCTCGTCCGGTCTTTGCGCGCTGTGACTTAGTGCCAGCTGCATTTTACAAGTTAGTCATCGTATCACTCATAACGCATATTTTTTATCTGCAAATCAAATCATTCTTATCCTATGTTTTTATAAAATAAAGATATGTTGGTTACAGCTAAAGCACATAAGTTAAAATTATCGTGTATTTAACTGTGATAGCTAAATACGTTTTGATGATTTTCTTACAGAACCAGGGGAGTGTCATAACACCGGCAGTTGCTTTAAGCCATAATACAATGTTCCACTAAAGATATATAGTTTAATAGATTCACAAACTACTTTCACCTGTAATTCTGTCATTTTATTTATTATTATCTTTTCGTGGGTCAGCAGTTGCACATGACGCCCCTTACCGAACGAGGTGGCTGTGAGTCCCCGTTAACGTCGTTAGCTGTAGGTATTAAGTTGTGTTTTGTCATGATTAACTAGGCAAGATAAGAGGGTAGTTTGCCATTCCTTTCTTTTTTGGCAGTGATTTTACTAGACGGAGATCGTAGCGGATTAGATGGGATCTCTCAGAAGAATGTTGAATGTACCCTGGACAGCTAAAAAGACCAATGAAGAAATTCTTAAATAGGCTAAAACATAAAGGAAACTCCTAAAAAAAACATCAGAAAGAAACAATCAACATTTCTTGGGCACATCATGAGAAGAGGAAAGTTGAAATACTTGGTTACAACTGGCAAAGGGAAGCCGCGATAGCTCAGTGGTTAGTGAACTGGACTACAGATGACAAGAGGTAGGGTTCGATCCCAACCGACGGCTTCCGGGTTCACTCAGCCTTAAATGGGTACCGGATTTTTTTCTGGGAAAGTAAATCAGCACGGGCGTAATACCGACCACATTACCCCAAAAATCATGTGCTGAAGGTCTGTAAAATATAGGGTCACTAACACCATATTTCCCTATAACACCACTTGACGTGACGGGGGTACTTTACTTTTATTTTACAACTGGCAAAATAAAAGGAAGAGAGATCGCGGACGACAACAAGAGAAAATACTGGATAGCTTGGTGTCATGGCATGGAAAACAGTCAACAACAGAACTGATACGATGCACTGTAGATAGAAGATTGTGGAAGGACATGATCGCCTACGCCATCCGGTATGGCAGATATTCATGATGATGATGATGATTATCTTGTCAAAGTGTAGTTTTGTATTATTTCTCCAGAGTTCATTAGAAACACTCCGTGAAGGCAGCAGAATAAAGATAATGTCCATTACAATCGTTTATTTAGAAGTAGATCTATGTAACCAGAAATTACAGAATAATAAAAAATAAAAAAAAACGTCTTTTCATGAACTTCTTGGTTGTCCACAAATCAAGGAAGGTGACCAAGAAAAACAAATGTTCACACATTCATACCTTGAATGGACGAACTAAATAAAGCTCTCACGTCAACCCACGACCAATGCGCAAGCTTTAACTTTGAACTAACCCAGGAATATCTTAAATGTTGTCATTGAAGGGGGAGACAGGGGTGGGAGAAAAAAAATACCCAGGGAACCCTTCTAATCATGTACTAATCTATTAAAATCCTTGTAACCTTCACCTTCATGCTGTGGCTGGCGCATGACCTGTCGCTAATTAGTTTTCTACTCCTGGATTGAATCAATCACTCGACATGCCCCACCAGAACTCTTGTTTGTTTCCAACTAAGCGAGTATCGACCACAACAATCAATGATAGGCTCTGCCCAACGAGCTCGCTGAATGTTGTAGCTAGCTGAATGTTGTAGATAGCTGAATGTTGTAGAAAGTAGCAACTCTACAAGCTGTTCCTACTCTTTTATTTTATTATCCAACGAGCTCGCTGAATGTTGTAGAAAGTAGCAACTCTACAAGCTGTTCCTACTCTTTTATTTTATTATCCAACGAGCTAGATGAATGTTGTAGAAAGTAGCAACTCTACAAGCTGTTCCTACTCTTTTATTTTATTATCCAACGAGCTAGCTGAATGTTGTAGAAAGTAGCAATTCTACAAGCTGTTCCTACTCTTTTATTTTATTTTTTTTTCTTTCTTTAGTGCAAAGCACGTCTGAGTTAACTGAACGCCAGAGATATAAACCAATGCAAAAATGATAAAACCATCGGCACCTTATTCAGAGGGAAGTTTTTATCCAGATAACATTTACAGGGAAGTGTTTTTATCCAGATAACATTTACAGGGAAGTGTTTTTATCCAGATAACATTTACAGGGAAGTGTTTTATCCAGATAACATTTACAAGGAAGTGTTTTATCCAGATAAACATTTACAGGGAAGTGTTTTATCCAGATAACATTTACAGGGAAGTGTTTTATCCAGATAACATTTACAGGGAAGTGTTTTATCCAGATAACATTTACAGGGAAGTGTTTTATCCAGATAACATTTACAGGGAAGTGTTTTATCCAGATAAACATTTACAAAGAAGTGTTTTATCCAGATAACATTTACAGGGAAGTGTTTTATCCAGATAACATTTACAGGAAGTGTTTTATCCAGATAACATTTACAAGGAAGTGTTTTATTCAGATAACATTTTACAGGAAGTGTTTTATCCAGATAACATTTACAGGGAAGTGTTTTATCCAGATACATTTACAAGGAAGTGTTTTATCCAGATAACATTTACAGGGAAGTGTTTTATCCAGATAACATTTACAGGGAAGTGTTTTATCCAGATAACATTTACAAAGAAGTGTTTTATCCAGATAACATTTACAGGGAAGTGTTTTATCCAGATAACATTTACAAAGAAGTGTTTTATCCAGATAACATTTACAAAGAAGTGTTTTATCCAGATAACATTTACAGGGAAGTGTTTTATCCAGATAACATTTACAGGGAAGTGTTTTATCCAGATAACATTTACAGGGAAGTGTTTTATCCAGATAACATTTACAGGGAAGTGTTTTATCCAGATACATTTACAGGGAAGTGTTTTATCCAGATAACATTTACAGGGAAGTGTTTTATCCAGATAACATTTACAGGGAAGTGTTTTATCCAGATAACATTTACAGGGAAGTTTTTGTTTTTTTTAATCCAGGAAGCATTTAAACAAAAATGTCTTCAGACAACATTCCTAGGACACAGATGTTTGTCATTGATACTTTAGGTGTTTTGCTCATTAATTTTTTGTTAGTCAGGAAGATAAAACACACGCTGAATCTTTGAGACATTCAAAGTGATTAGAGAAGTTGCATCTTATAAGTTGAACACTTTATGGTTAAACATATTAGAGCCTAGAAACTGTCAGACTTGCTCATCTTTGATCTTTTTGTTACAAGCATTAACTTCAACATAATATATCATTCACTCACAAATATTCACTTTAGAGATGTTCACTTTCTGCTTCTGGTGTCATAAATTGAAACCATTTGCACGAAGTGTCAAAGAAAGAGTTGAATGTTTTAAGTTCAGGACGTCTTCATCAATACATTCAGCAAAACTTCCAGAATTATAACAAACATGACACTTTGAGATGAAAACAAACCGCTGTTGGGAAGTGATTTATCCTTCTGACAAGATGGTGGTATATCATCCAGACAATATTTCAGAAGGAGGTGATTTATCCTTCTGACACCATTTAAGAGGAAGTGATTTATCCTTCTGACAACATTCAATATGGAGGTATATCATCCAGACAATATTTCAGAGGGAAGTGATTTATCCTTCTGACAAGATGGTGGTATATCATCCAGACAATATTTCAGAAGGAGGTGATTATCCTTCTGACACCATTTAAGAGGGAAGTGTTTTTATTCACACATTTAGATGGAGGTGTTTTTATGAACAAATATATTTATAGGAAAAGTGTTTAATCGTCATAACATTAAAGCGAAAGCTCTCATACTGACAACATTAAAGGGAGGTGTCTTATTATCGCAGTGGTGTCATGTCCTTTTCTTCGTTTGACAAGACGAATTTTTGTGTACTGTTTTATTCAACAATAAAGATGTTATTTCTTTTCCTAAATTTCGGCTAGACTTGATAACGAATCATTTATAGAGCCAGGCCTTGCCTTTCTGGATCACGTCTCAGTGCGAGCGATGACGGCAAAGAAGAAAGGAAGAAGAGGAAGTGGAAACAAAGAGAAGTCTATAGATGACAAAGTAGAAGTAAAAAGAGTTGTCATGGCGGTTGCGTGGAGATAGTATTTTCTGACCTGGCTTTTGCTGACGTGATTCAATGATTTGTGCAACAGTCTAGTTGTGAAATAATGTGCTGCTAATCTCTGTTTGTAGTTATGTTTACTTCTGACAAGCGGATAGACTATGAACTTTATCGATACTTCAGTGAAATATTATTTATTCTTCTTGTGTTGACGTGTTTAAGTTATCATTGATAGCCCAACGTGTGTTCCCGGTTCGACAGACAAACATCTATTTTGACAACAATGACACCTACCGGGAATGTCCATCCCGAGTGCACAAAAGTCTGAGACGCTAGATGGGGCGGAAGAATCAGAAATGATCACGGCTCAGAAAGCGAAATCAGCAAAGTGTGTGGTACACAGGAGACATATTCAGGGCACGAAAGACGAAGTAGACTGCCCACCATGAAAGAGATTGGAGTTTCATCACGTACTATTCCAATGAAAGCCATGGAGAGAAATGCTAACTTATGCTAGAACAAAGATGCACGAATATATAAAGAATACAAACGATGAAGTCTTACAACAACTAAAACTGAAATGAGAACTACTAAACACAATTCAAACAGGAGGAAATGAGATTTTTTTAGGGCAGTTAAAGGACACAGCCGTCTACTAAATGTAACCTTGGAAGGGAAAATACAAGTTAAAGCGGCAGAAGCAGACCAAGACTAACATGGGCGAGTAACATCAAAGATGAACAATTCAGCCTATGACAATATGCGCTATCAAAGCAAGAGACAGAGCAGAATGGCTCTCCATAATAGCCAACCTTCGATGTGGATACAACACTTACCGACGATAACAAAGAGTAAAGAACACACTAGTGCAAAGAAAGTAGAAAAATTGACAGTTTACGTGAGTGTATTTGGATTGCGTATTAGCGAAGTGATACATCAGTGTTTACTCCAGAGGGTCGTGCGTTGTCACTTGTCACCACCAGGTAACTAAACACACCCACCAGCACGTGTGACATCACAAACAGTGTGATCAGACACTTGAGATATTTGTGTCCTCTACTCTGTAAGTCTTCGCCGTTCCAAGCAGTCACGACACACTGACAGCTCAATCCCAACTATGACATGGATATACGCGTTACTGTCGTAATAACTTCACCAAAATGGGCGACGTCAATGATTTTGCGTTTTATTTTGATAATTACAAATCGCAATAAACAAGACCGATATTGCGGGTTTAACAAACAAGAGAAATAAACAGAGATGTCAATCATCTTTACCAAAACTTTGGCGTTGTTGATGTAGGGACGAGCAGACTCTGGTTGATGATATATTCATAGTTCAGTGCTCAACGTTTTGTTTGCAATAAAATCAGAGAATCAGGGCTGAAGATTCATTAGTTGCCATCACACTCATCATCAAAAATGTAGTCACGCATCTGATGTTTGTAGATCGTTAGAACGTTGCATTTACCACAGCCCTTCGGACATAATCTCTGTCCCTAGCTAGATCTCCCACAGAACGTTGCATTTACCACAGCCCTTCGGACATAATCTTTGTCTCTAGCTAGATCTCCCACTACTTTTCCTGTTGTCATGTTCAAAGTCTTCTTGATGTCTTGAAATCACCTTCTTCTTGGTCTGCCTCTGAACCATGCCATCCTTTTGTTGTTTTTTTTCCAGCCCGCTGTGTCTTTTGACGTGGCTATATTATTTCAATGTCCTGTATAGAATGGTGTCTTATAACCCAATTCTTTTTCATGTTTAAATCTGTTAATATGTCTTCATTGCTGTTTTTCATTATCCGACGTATCTAAAGGATTTTTCTGTAGCATTTTGTATGGACTGAATCAATCTTCTTCCTTGCTGTTTGCGAGTTTGTATTAACGGAGATATTAGGACATAAGAGAGAGGAATATCGAAATATTGGGAAGAAACGTAGGAACAACCTGAAGCTTCTTAAGAAAGGCAAGCAATGAGGTAGTCAAACATTGACTGAGAATGTAGTTCATTAGGCATCCTACAAAGATGACGTCAGCAACTGGTTTTGCTTTCCATGAAATGATTACGTTTATTGAACATAATGAGGTCAGTGGCAGGTCGCTGATTATTAACGTCGAGATAAGGGACTCACAACTGGTCACGATCTTACTACACATCGCCATATCAGCCTGAGAACTAACAACTTTGATCAAGAGAATAGAGGAGGGGAGATAAACCCGGTACCAAGAAAATATCATGATAAAGTCAGATGTGTCGGACACAAATACGCCAGTATCACAATGTGCTGCATATTAGGAACAGTTCGTACATACTTCCACTGAAATGTTCAAGGCAGGAATAGAAATAACCGTACAGTGAATTAGAAACAAAACATCGCATACACAAAGTATGAGATTAAATTGTATCAAGAAATGAAAAATTAAACAGTAAATAAGAATTATAAAAAATAGAGTTGAAAGCTTGCTGTTTATGCCGGAATCGTATTAAACTGAAAGCTGCAGAGACACGATACTGTAATGTCGCAATGTTGCGCAACTGGTTCCTCTGTACATCGCATTTCTCCAAATTAATCGCGCGTGATGAACTGCAGTACAGACATAATGATGATGTAATGTCAGACACACATTGCTGAGATCGCTGTGATCTGGATGTTTCCTTCGCGCGCCTCCTAGCGGGTATGGAGAGATGAAATCAAATTGTCCGTCTAGTAGGTAGTCTGTAGGAAAGGACATTTATTCTATCTACCAAAAGCAGTAATGTAACTGTCTACGTCCTGTACTAGCACGCGGATGTCGTTAAACGTGGTTGGGAGCTGGGCTTTTCATTTCGTGGTAACATGTCTCCTGCTGACTGTTGTTAATCCGCTCCGATGCAGGATTTCTGATACTGTATATTCTTCCAACTAAAGAGCAGCGCCCCCCCCCTCACCCCGACGAATATATTCGTAGTCAGTAATATAAATAATACAAAATATATCGTAGTAATAAAGCAGCGGGAGGTGAGTCAGAAGATAGAACTGCCTATTGGTGCAAGCTGTCTTTACTACGCTGAAAGTGATATGTTTGAAATTACAAATTGTGATGTTGTGAAGATGTCATGTGTGAATGTTGTGAAGCTGTCATGACAAGTTGTGAGATTGTGAAGTTGTCATGGCAGGTGGTAAGGTTGTGAAGTTGTCATGGCAGGTTGTGAGGTTGTGAAGTTGTCATGGTAGGTTGTAAGGTTGTGAAGTTGTCATGGCAGGTGGTAAGGTTGTGAAGTTGTCGTGGCAGGTTGTAAGGGTGTGAAGTTGTCATGGCAGGTGGTGAGGTTGTGAAGTTGTCATGGCAGGTGGTGAGGTTGTGAAGTTGTCATGGCAGGTGGTGAGGTTGTGAAGTTGTCATGGTAGGTTGTAAGGTTGTGAAGTTGTCGTGGCAGGTTGTAAGGTTGTGAAGTTGTCGTGGCAGGTTGTAAGGGTGTGAAGTTGTCGTGGCAGGTGGTAAGGTTTGTGAAGTTGTCGTGGCAGGTTGTAAGGTTGTGAAGTTGTCGTGGCAGGTTGTAAGGGTGTGAAGTTGTCGTGGCAGGTGGTAAGGTTGTGAAGTTGTCGTGGCAGGTTGTAAGGTTGTGAAGTTGTCGTGGCAGGTTGTAAGGGTGTGAAGTTGTCGTGGCAGGTTGTAAGGGTGTGAAGTTGTCGTGGCAGGTTGTAAGGGTGTGAAGTTGTCGTGGCAGGTTGTAAGGTTGTGAAGTTGTCGTGGCAGGTTGTAAGGTTGTGAAGTTGTCGTGGCAGGTTGTAAGGGTGTGAAGTTGTCGTGGCAGGTTGTGAGGGTGTGAAGTTGTCGTGGCAGGTTGTAAGGGTGTGAAGTTGTCATGGCAGGTGGTAAGGTTGTGAAGTTGTCGTGGCAGGTTGTAAGGTTGTGAAGTTGTCGTGGCAGGTTGTAAGGGTGTGAAGTTGTCGTGGCAGGTTGTAAGGGTGTGAGGTTGTCGTGGCAGGTTGTAAGGGTGTGAAGTTGTCATGGCAGGTGGTAAGGTTGTGAAGTTGTCATGGCAGGTTGTAAGGGTGTGAATTTGTCATGGCAGGTGGTAAAGTTGTGCAGTTGTCATGGCAGGTGGTAAGGGTGTGAAGTTGTCATGGCAGGTTGTAAGGGTGCGAAGTTGTTATGGCAGGTTGTAAGGGTGTGAAGTTGTCATGGCAGGTGGTAAGGGTGTGAAGTTGTTATGGCAGGTTGTAAGGGTGTGAAGTTGTCATGGCAGGTTGTAAGGTTGTGAAGTTGTTATGGCAGGTTGTAAGGGTGTGAAGTTGTCATGGCAGGTTGTAAGGGTGTGAAGTTGTCATGGCAGGTTGTAAGGGTGTGAAGTTGTCATGGCAGGTTGTAAGGGTGTGAAGTTGTCATGGCAGGTTGTAAGGGTGTGAAGTTGTTATGGCAGGATGTAAGGGTGTGAAGTTGTCATGGCAGGTTGTAAGGGTGTGAAGTTGTTATGGCAGGTTGTAAGGGTGTGAAGTTGTCATGGCAGGTTGTAAGGGTGTGAAGTTGTTATGGCAGGTTGTAAGGGTGTGAAGTTGTCATGGCAGGTTGTAAGGGTGTGAAGTTGTCATGGCAGGTGGTGAGGTTGGTGAAGTTGTCTTGGTAGGTTGTAAGGGTGTGAAGTTGTCATGGCAGGTGGTGAGGTTGTGAAGTTGTCAGGCAGGTGGTGAGGTTGTGAAGTTGTCATGGCAGGTGGTGAGGTTGTGAAGTTGTCATGGCAGGTGGTGAGGTTGTGAAGTTGTCAGGCAGGTGGTGAGGTTGTGAAGTTGTCATGGCAGGTGGTGAGGTTGTGAAGTTGTCATGGTAGGTGGTGAGGTTGTGAAGTTGTCATGATAGTTGTAAGGGTGTGAAGTTGTCATGACAGGTGGTGAGGTTGTGAAGTTGTCTTGGTAGGTTGTAAGGTTGTGAAGTTGTCATGGTATGTTGTAAGGGTGTGAAGTTATCATGGCAGGTTGTGAGGTTGTGAAATTATCATGGTAGATTTTGAGATTGTGAAGTTGTCATGACAGGTTGTGAAGAGTAGCACCAATAAATGTGTGGCATGACAACAATTGACATATATGTTTAGAAAGATATTGAGGTGATAACGTTACAAATATTGTGAATTAGTGTGTCAACATGCTTGACAAGGTCAAGTGCAGTATTATTTCTATCTATCTATTGACCTTTCGAGCCGTAACCGGCCCATAGGGCGTAGACCAAGATACACCTTCTCCTATATGAATTTTTGTTCTAGCAGTTTTCTTTTAAAGATATTTTATCAAATCTCGCCATCTGTCTCTGTTCTGTGCAAGCAGTTCTATCTCATGAGGGAGCCGATTCCTGCTGCTCTTGCCTCTCTCATCAATGTTCTTCTCAGTGTCTCCCTGGGTCTTCCTCTTTTTCTTTTACCTGTTGTTTCCCATATGAGGGCTTGCTTTGCTATTCGATTATTATCTCTTCTCATCACATGTCCAACGTATGACCATCGTCTTTCTTTATTACTGAAGATATTAGTGGTTGATTGGCGATTCTCTAATTTCCTCGTTTGTTTTTGAATTCGTTCCATTCTATACCAAGTATTTTCCTTAGACATTTATTTTCGAATGCGTTCAACTTTGTTTCTATATCTCTTGTTGTTTTCCAGCTTTCACACGCATACGTAAGGGTTGATAGTACATTGATTTGAATAGCCTAAGTTTTGTGTTTGTGCTAATGAGTTTTGATTTCCACAACTTTTCAAGGCTTCTGAAAGACATTGCTGCTTTAGCCATTCTGATTCTAATTTCTTTGCTTGTATCCCTTCTCGATCAATGTGACTTCCAAGATAGATGAAGTGATCGATCTCTTCTACTGGTTTGTTTTCCAT
This sequence comes from Megaustenia siamemsis, assembly GCA_032433765.1. Taxonomy (NCBI): domain Eukaryota; kingdom Metazoa; phylum Mollusca; class Gastropoda; order Stylommatophora; family Ariophantidae; genus Megaustenia; species Megaustenia siamemsis. Next base: position 79,633,740 of record JAVIAB010000050.1, read on the forward strand.
GTATATTTTGCCACTTGTTGGAATTAAACTTTTCATGACTTTAGTCTTTTCATGATTGACCTCAAGCCCAATTTTGCTGGCTATTGATGATAGTTCATTTGTGTTTTCCTGCATCGTTTTATCTGATTGCTGATGAGAACTATGTCATCAGCAAAGTCCAGGTCCTCCAAATGGTCTCCTTGTATCCATTCGATGCCTTTATTACCAGTGCAGCATTTCTTCATTATGAAGTCCATAACAATTCCAAATAACAAGGGCGATAAAATACATCCTTGTTTAACCCCAGTTTCTATTGGGAACATTCGCTCAGTCCTTCCTCTGTTCGAACTGCACATGTGTAACCATCATACATGTCTTTGATAATATTTATGATTTTTTATGGTAAGCCATATTGCTTCAGAATTTTCCACAAAGAATCTCTATGAATACTATCAAATGCTTTTTTGAAGTCGATGAAGTTAAGTACAAAAGGTTTTTGCTTTTCAATGTGTTCCTCCAATATAAGTCGTAGAGTGAAAATGTGGTCAAGACAGCTTCTCCCTTTCTAAACCCAGCCTGTTCTTCACGCATTACTGTGTATTATTTAGAAGCAAAAAATAACTCATCTCAGAGAGCAATGAATGACAGCTGTCAAGTATCAATCAATGTTGTGAGTTTTACACGTTCTATATTTTCTCCTAATTATCTACGTCCGTTATTGAGTCCAACCACAGCTTGTCAGTTATTTTTTCGTTACTCAACACAACTCTATTTGTTGTTCTAAGCTCATTTTCTCTATTTTTTTTTAAATTCACTTTCACTATTGTTATAACCTCACTTTCTCTATTATTCTAAGTTCACTTTCACTATTGTTATAAGTTCACTTTCGCTATTTCTCTAAGCTCACTTTCTCTATTCTCTAAGCTCACTTTCTCTATTGTTCTAATTTCACTTTCTCTATTTCTCTAAGCTCACTTTCTCTATTTCTCTAAGCTCACTTTCTCTATTGTTCTAAGTTCACTTTCTCTATTTCTCTAAGTTCACTTTCACTATTTCTCTAAGCTCACTTCTCTATTTCTCTAAGCTCACTTTCTCTATTGCTCTAAGTTCACTTTCTCTATTGCTCTAAGCTCACTTTCTCTATTGCTCTAAGCTCACTTTCTCTATTGCTCTATGTTCACTTTCTCTATTTCTCTAAGCTCACTTTCTCTATTGCTCTAAGCTCACTTTCTCTATTGCACTAAGCTCACTTTCTCTATTGCTCTAAGCTCACTTTCTCTATTTCTCTAAGCTCACTTTCTCTATTGCTCTAAGTTCACTTTCTCTATTGCTCTAAGCTCACTTTCTCTATTTCTCTAAGCTCACTTTCTCTATTTCTCTAAGCTCACTTTCTCTATTTCTCTAAGCTCACTTTCTCTATTGCTCTAAGTTCACTTTCTCTATTGCTCTAAGCTCACTTTTTCTATTGTTCTAAGTTCACTTTCTCTATTTCTCTAAGTTCACTTTCTCTATTGCTCTAAGCTCACTTTCTCTATTGTTCTAAGTTCACTTTCTCTATTGCTCTAAGCTCACTTTTTCTATTGCTCTAAGTTCACTTTCTCTATTGCTCTAAGCTCACTTTTTCTATTGTTCTAAGTTCACTTTCTCTATTTCTCTAAGCTCACTTTCTCAATTGCTCTAAGCTCACTTTCTCTATTGCTCTAAGCTCACTTTCTCTATTTCTCTAAGCTCACTTTCTCTATTTCTCTAAGCTCACTTTCTCTATTTCTCTAAGCTCACTTTCTCTATTGCTCTAAGTTCACTTTCTCTATTGCTCTAAGCTCACTTTTTCTATTGTTCTAAGTTCACTTTCTCTATTTCTCTAAGTTCACTTTCTCTATTGCTCTAAGCTCACTTTCTCTATTGTTCTAAGTTCACTTTCTCTATTGCTCTAAAGCTCACTTTTTCTATTGCTCTAAGCTCACTTTCTCAATTGCTCTAAGCTCCACTTTTTCTATTGTTCTAAGTTCACTTTCTCTATTGCTCTAACTCACTTTTTCTATTGTTCTAAGTTCACTTTCGCTATTGCTCTAAGCTCACTTTCACTATTTTTCTAAGTTCACTTTCTCTATTGCTCTAAACTCACTTTTTCTATTGTTCTAAGTTCACTTTCTCTATTTCTCTAAGCTCATTTTCTCTGTTGTTCTAAGTTCACTTTCTCTATTGATCTAATCTCATTTTCTCTGTTGTTCTAAGTTCACTTTCTCTATTGCTCTAAGCTCACTTTTTCTATTGCTCTAAGCTCACTTTCTCTATTGCTCTAAGCTCACTTTTTCTATTGTTCTAAGTTCACTTTCTCTATCGCTCTAAACTCACTTTTTCTATTGTTCTAAGTTCACTTTCGCTATTGCTCTAAGCTCACTTTCACTATTGTTCTAAGTTCACTTTCTCTATTGCTCTAAACTCACTTTTTCTATTGTTCTAAGTTCACTTTCTCTATTTCTCTAAGCTCACTTTGTCTGTTGTTCTAAGTTCACTTTCTCTATTGCTCTAAGCTCACTTTCTCTGTTGTTCTAAGTTCACTTTCTATATTGCTATAAGCTCACTTTCTCTATTGTTTTAAGTTCACTTTCTCTATTGCTATAAGTTCACTTTCTCTATTTCTCTAAGCTCACTTTCTCTATTGTTCTAAGCTCACTTTCTCTATTGTTCTAAGTTCACTTTCTCTATTTCTCTAAGCTCACTTTCTCTGTTGCTCTAAGTTCACTTTCTCTATTGACTTACTGTATGTCTTTTTTTCCACAAATTCCAATTTCATCTTCTCTATTTTATCTCCTTACACAGTCTATTCAACTCTGTCCTCGATCGTAATTATTTCCCCGCCTTAACTCCGAAGTATGTCATCAACTTGTCCCTGGTCACCTCATAAGCTACCATTCGTAAAACGGGTGTGTCCGCATTAACGATATGATTGTTAATGGTGCTTCATTATTTAACCTCAACATTCTTTATCTATTATCGTCAGGCCACATGTCCTTTGCAGGACATTGAATTCACCACAGCCCGTCTGAAAGAATCTCTGTCTCAAGCCAGATCTCTCACAGAACATTGAATTCACCACAGCCCGTCTGAAAGAATCTCTGTCTCTAGCCAGATTTCTCACAGAACATTGAATTCACCACAGCCCGTATTAAAGAATCTCTGTCTCTAGCCAGATTTCTCACAGAACATTGAATTCACCACAGCTCGTCTGAAAGAATCTCTGTCTCTAGCCAGATTTCTCACAGAACATTGAATTCACCACAGCCCGTATTAAAGAATCTCTGTCTCTAGCCAGATCTCTCACAGAATATTGAATTCACCACAGCCCGTATTAAAGAATCTCTGTCTCTAGCCAGATATCTCACAGAACATTGAATTCACCACAGCCCGTCTGAAAGAATCTCTGTCTCTAGCCAGATCTCTCACAGAACATTGAATTCACTACAGCCCGTATTAAAGAATCTCTGTCTCTAGCCAGATATCTCACAGAACATTGAATTCACCACAGCCCGTCTGAAAGAATCTCTGTCTCTAGCCAGATATCTCACAGAACATTGAATTCACTACAGCCCGTATTAAAGAATCTCTGTCTCTAGCCAGATATCTCACAAAGCATTGAATTCACCACAGTCCGTCTGAAAGAATCTCTGTCTCTAGTCAGATCTCCCTCTTCTTCTCTTGTCATGTTCAAGGTCTCTTTCATGTCTTGAAAGCAACTTCTTCTTGGTCTACCCTGATGTGTGCCCCAGGAACCATGTCTTCCATTAATGTTCTATCCAGCCCGCTGAGTCTTTAGCATGGTGGTAGTATTTTATTGAGATATTAGTAGGAGTCATGATGTGAGGAGTGCGAAACAAAGTCAGTCCAGAAATTTGTGATGACAAATCTGGTTTTGTTAGAGGTAAAGGAACGAGCAATGCCACATACAGCATAAGATCTTTAGTAAATAGAGCCATAGAGGTGAAAACAGATCTATACCTATGTTTCATAGATTATACCAAAGCATTTGACAAAGTAAAGCACCAACGAATAGTCAACATTTTAGTTTGGTATAAACATAGACAACAAAGATCTAAGAATAATAAAGAACATGTACTGGCAACAAACAGCGGCCTTAAGAACTGGAAGTCAATTGGAATGTTTGAACAAATAAAACAGGGTGTTAGACAAGGTGTGTGCTGTCACCAGATTTGTTTAATAAGGATAGTGAGATTATTTTAAGATCCATAAGGGGCATGCCTGGAATAACAATTGGAGGTCATAATATAAATAATCTAAGGTATGCTGATGATACAGTCTTAATTGTTGAGATTGAAAATGAGTCAAAAGTAATGTTAGACATTATAGTGAAAGAAAACAAAAATAAAGACTCAGTCTTAATGGCACAAAAAGACCGAAGTAATGGTAACAACAAAGCAAAAAATATCACTGCAGTGCAAAATAAAGACAAGTGGAGCAATATTAAAACAGGTAAATGAATTTAAATATCTGGGAACAATGTTAACCTCAGTTGGTAGATGTACAACAGAGGTGAGATGAAGAATGCACAGGTAAAAACAGCTTTCCAAAAAAATGAGAAAGGTACTGTGCAATCCATTTTGACAATAAAGACAAGAAAAAAAGTTCTTAAATGTTGTGTAGAGCCAGTCTTAACATATGGATGTGAATCATGGAAAATAGGACAATAGACAAGAAAATTACTGGTGTCTGTAGAAATGTGGTTTTACAGAAGAATGTTGAAAGTGCCATGGACAGCTAAGAAGAGTAGTGAAAACATTCTGAAAGAGGCCAAAGCAAAAAGAGAGCTAATTTCCAATATTAGGAAAAAACAATCATCATTTTTTGGCCAAGTAATGATAAGGGAACAGATGTAATGTATTGTGACAAGTGGAAAAATTGAGGGACGAAGAGATAGAGGGAAGCAAAGAGAAAATATACCAGACAGCTTAAGAGAATGGTTTGGCAGAAGGTCAACAACAGAAATGATAAATAACAGTCGAAATCGAAAGTTGTGATGAGACATGATCACCTACGCCAGCAGGCTTGGTACCTGAAGACGATGATAGTATTTTTAATTTCTTCTGTAGAATGATGTTTATAAACCCATTCTGTTGAATGTTCAATTCGTCATATATCTTCATTGATCTTCTTGTCATATATCTTCATTGATCTTCTTGTCATATCTCTTCATTGATCTTCTTGTCATATTCTACATTGATCTTCTTGTCATATCTCTTCATTCATCAACTGTTCATATCTCTTCATTGATCTTCTGTCATATCTCTTCATTGATCTTCTTGTCATATCTCTTCATTGATCTTCTTGTCATATCTCTTCATTGATCTTCTTGTCATATCTCTTCATTGATCTTCTTGTCATATCTCTTCATTGATCTTCTTGTCATATCTCTTCATTGATCTTCTTGTCATATCTCTTCACTGATCTTCTTGTCATATCTCTTCATTGATCTTCTTGTCATATCTCTTCATTGATCTTCTTGTCATATCTCTTCATTGATCTTCTTGTCATATCTCTTCATTGATCTTCTTGTCATATCTCTTCATGATCTTCTTGTCATATCTCTTCATTGATCTTCTTGTCATATCTCTTCATTGATCTTCTTGTCATATCTCTTCATTGATCTTCTTGTCATATCTCTTCATTGATCTTCTTGTCATATCTCTTCATTGATATTCTTGTCATATCTCTTCATTCATCTTCTTGTCATATCTCTTCATTCATCTTCTTGTCATATCTCTTCATTGATCTTCTTGTCATATCTCTTCATTGATCTTCTTGTCATATCTCTTCATTGATATTCTTGTCATATCTCTTCATTCATCTTCTTGTCATATCTCTTCATTGATCTTCTTGTCATATCTCTTCATTGATCTTCTGTTCATATCTCTTCATTGATCTTCTTGTCATATCTCTTGATTGATCTTCTTGTCATATCTCTTCATTGATCTTCTTGTCATATCTCTTCATTGATCTTCTTGTCATATCTCTTCATTGATCTTCTTGTCATATCTCTTCATTGATCTTCTTGTCATATCTCTTCATTGATCTTCTTGTCATATCTCTTCATTGATCTTCTTGTCATATCTCTTGATTGATCTTCTTGTCATATCTCTTCATTCATCTTCTTGTCATATCTCTTGATTGATCTTCTTGTCATATCTCTTGATTGATCTTCTTGTCATATCTCTTCATTGATCTTCTTGTCATATCTCTTCATTGATCTTCTTGTCATATCTCTTCATTGATCTTCTGTTCATATCTCTTCATTGATCTTCTTGTCATATCTCTTCATTGATCTTCTTGTCATATCTCTTCATTCATCTTCTTGTCATATCTCTTCATTGATCTTCTTGTCATATCTCTTCATTGATCTTCTTGTCATATCTCTTCATTGATCTTCTTGTGATATCTCTTCATTCATCTTCTTGTCATATCTCTTCATTCATCTTCTTGTCATATCTCTTCATTGATCTTCTTGTCATATCTCTTCATTGATCTTCTTGTCATATCTCTTCATTGATCTTCTTGTCATATCTCTTCATTGATCTTCTTGTCATATCTCTTCATTGATCTTCTTGTCATATCTCTTCATTGATCTTCTTGTCATATCTCTTGATTGATCTTCTTGTCATATCTCTTCATTCATCTTCTTGTCATATCTCTTCATTGATCTTCTTGTCATATCTCTTCATTGATCTTCTTGTCATATCTCTTCATTGATCTTCTTGTCATATCTCTTGATTGATCTTCTTGTCATATCTCTTCATTCATCATCTTGTCATATCTCTCCATTGATCTTCTGTTATATCTCTTCATTGATCTTCTTGTCATATCTCTTCATTGATCTTCTTGTCATATCTCTTCATTCATCTTCTTTTCATATCTCTTGATTGATCTTCTTGTCATATCTCTTCATTGATCTTCTTGTCATATCTCTTCATTGATCTTCTTGTCATATCTCTTCATTGATCTTCTTGTCATATCTCTTCAATGATCTTCTGTTCATATCTCTTCATTGATCTTCTTGTCATATCTCTTCATTGATCTTCTTGTCATATCTCTTCATTCATCTTCTTGTCATATCTCTTCATTGATCTTCTTGTCATATCTCTTCATTGATCTTCTTGTCATATCTCTTCATTGATCTTCTTGTCATATCTCTTCATTCATCTTCTTGTCATATCTCTTCATTGATCTTCTTGTCATATCTCTTCATTGATATTCTTGTCATATCTCTTCATTCATCTTCTTTTCATATCTCTTGATTGATCTTCTTGTCATATCTCTTCATTGATCTTCTTGTCATATCTCTTCATTGATATTCTTGTCATATCTCTTCATTGATCTTCTTGTCATATCTCTTCATTCATCTTCTGGTCATATCTCTTCATTCATCTTCTTGTCATATCTCTTCATTGATCTTCTTGTCATATCTCTTCATTCATCTTCTTGTCATATCTCTTCATTGATCTTCTTGTCATATCTCTTCATTGATCTTCTTGTCATATCTCTTCATTGATCTTCTTGTCATATCTCTTCATTGATATTCTTGTCATATCTCTTCATTCATCTTCTTGTCATATCTCTTCATTGATCTTCTTGTCATATCTCTTGATTGATCTTCTTGTCATATCTCTTCATTGATCTTCTTGTCATATCTCTTCATTGATCTTCTTGTCATATCTCTTCATTGATCTTCTTGTCATATCTCTTCATTGATCTTCTTGTCATATCTCTTCATTGATCTTCTTGTCATATCTCTTCATTGATCTTCTTGTCATATCTCTTCATTCATCTTCTTGTCATATCTCTTCATTGATCTTCTTGTCATATCTCTTCATTGATCTTCTTGTCATATCTCTTGATTGATCTTCTGTTCATATCTCTTCATTGATCTTCTTGTCATATCTCTTCATTGATCTTCTTGTCATATCTCTTCATTGATCTTCTGTTCATATCTCTTCATTGATCTTCTTGTCATATCTCTTCATTCATCTTCTTGTCATATCTCTTCATTGATCTTCTGTTCATATCTCTTCATTGATCTTCTTGTCATACCTCTTCATTCATCTTCTTTTCATATCTCTTCATTGATCTTCTTGTCATATCTCTTCATTGATCTTCTGTTCATATCTCTTCATTGATCTTCTTGTCATATCTCTTCATTGATCTTCTTATCATATCTCTTCATTGATCTTCTTGTCATATCTCTTCATTCATCTTCTTTTCATATCTCTTCATTGATCTTCTTGTCATATCTCTTCATTGATCTTCTGTTCATATCTCTTCATTGATCTTCTTGTCATGTCTCTTCATTGATCTTCTTGTCATATCTCTTCATTGATCTTCTTGTCATATCTCTTCATTCATCTTCTTGTCATATCTCTTCATTGATCTTCTTGTCATATCTCTTCATTGATCTTCTTGTCATATCTCTTCATTGATCTTCTTGTCATATCTCTTCATTGATCTTCTTGTCATATCTCTTCATTCATCTTCTTTTCATATCTCTTCATTGATCTTCTTGTCATATCTCTTCATTGATCTTCTGTTCATATCTCTTCATTGATCTTCTTGTCATATCTCTTGATTGATCTTCTGTTCCTATCTCTGCATTCATCTTCTTGTTTACCCAATGTATGTTCCATTGACAGCAACCAAACACAATTAAAAGTAAGCTCCAAACAGACGTAACCTAAATATTAGCAGTCCCCGACTTTGGTAGTCTTGTATATCATCATCATCATCGAGTACCATGCCTACTGGCGTAGGTGATCATATCTCTCCACAACTTTCCATCACGACAGTTATTTATCACTTCAGTTGTTGACCTGTTACAAAGCCATTCTCTTAAGCAGTCTGGTATCTTTTCTCTTTGCTTCCCTCTATCTCTTCATCCCTCAATTTTACGGTTGTTACAATATGTTCCAGTTGTTCTCTTCCCATTACATGGCCAAAAATGATGATTTGTTTCTTCCTAATATTGGAAATGATCTCTCTTTTTGCTTTGACCACAGTTGTATGTAATAGCCAAATAGAAAGCTTTAATATATTGTAAGAAGAAGATATACTTTAAATGGTGAAATAAATAGTACAAGGAGCGAACATAGACTAATGTAAGTGATTATATAACCTCCGCCTGACGATACAGGTGTGCTGTTGACGATTTTGATTACAAAAAGGAAATATGCTTTATCAGAACTGATATGAAGATATTAAATAGGTTACTTAATGAGAAGCTTCCAACAGAACTGTTACGAAGATTACTGTCCGTCGCTCTTGATTCATGGCCTGCATATCAGGAAGTGCTTAGTCACGACATGACCCCGGAAATGTTCAACGTTTAATCAGATTATCTAACAGGGTTAGGGAAGCATTTTCTGGATTTCTCTATCGATTTTTCTTTGACAGATATGTTCTCTCCCTAGAGCGGATTAATAAGACAGATTCCTGGCCTGGCTTTCCGGAGTTTGCATTAATTAACTTTTTTACAGTCTGGCTTCTGAAGCATCTCTAGCGGGGACTTTGGAATGAATGGATTTTGAAACTGTCGCCGGTGTTTAGACGCCTCACTCATGAATGACAAATATTGTGCCGGACAATATGATGGCAATGATCCATGGCGGGTTGGTGGAAAGAAATGAAATAACTTGTATTCGGAGATCTGAATGAATCTGTCGTGCGGGTCACCCAGTGTTTCAGTAATAAGAAAATAGTCAACAATCTGACACTAACAGTTAATGCGCTAAAGCCTTGCAATGCTCAGGTAAAAAAATGTCCGAACCATTTCTGTGCGTGACGGATGGCTCGACGTTGACCAGCAAACAACTGCTGGGATTCCATGAGAATCTTTACGATTTTGGATGAGAGATTGAAAGGGAATAAATGAAGAGTGTGTAACTAGCGAGCTAACTAATGGTTGGTGTGTTTATTTGATTCGATCTCTTCAGAAGGATTCTCCGTGTACTGATCTGCCCGATTTTTTCAATGAATGATCAAAAACCCAAAATTAGTCCTTTTGTTGTTATGTTATCTTCTAATAACTTCTGCTATTGGCAAATATGACGTTTAAACATGTCAAGTTGACATAATGAAAACACAAATGTGTCGATAAATAAATACAAGAGTACAACATTATACAGACTTGACTTACGCCTAACAGCTCCTTGTGGAGGAGCAAAGGGCAGCAACACAAGACCAAGTTCTGTGCTATCTTCTCCATGTGAGTTCACTTTCTTTCCGGCTGCTAGGTGATCTTCTACTTGATGTGTGCTCAATCCATCCTCATTTGCACTTTTCCATCTTCGCTACAACTGGTAAGTGCACAGTTCATTGCCAAAGGCTTTAATTTATCATTTTATTTAGCTTCTAATATTATGAAGCAGTTGAAGCATCTGTTTTTTGAAAGACTGGAGTCTATTAGAATTTCTACATATTTCTTTTCATATTTCGGAAGAAGAGAGAAGGTCTTCTTGACATTTGTGTTGAAGATCCAGCTTTTGTTTCGCAATGAAAGTGTACCTGACTTCTATACACCTCTACTCCCGCTGGGAGCAGTGTGAATTGTACTCGTGGTTGGAATAAAAAAAAAATACCCCCACGGTCGACCCAGCCGTTGGCAGAAATGGGTACCAGGGTATATTATCCTGGGAAGGTGAGGAATGTCGCTTCGCATCTGAGTTTCGATGCTTGAGGCTACACTATACAGAAATATCCGAACATTTCTGGATAGGCGGCCGAGCACATATGGGGTGTATACTCGCGTGCTAAGACGCCGGTTCAAGTCTCGTACTTTACCTTTACCTTTACCTTTACACCTGCTAACGTTGTGTTGTTGCAGTTTGTGTAGGGAACAGGCAAAAAAATGTCAGCGTTGTGATACATCTTGTAGCAGGAGCAGGTAGCTGCGTGTAACGTACACTTCATCAAGTTGTGGTGCACTTTCTGTAGTTTGATGTTTTCCCAAGTTGAAGCTGATGGCTCCATGCGCATCCACCAGCCTGGAGGTCCGGGTACCACTGTTTGTACAAGATCTATTCATTATAATTATTATTTAAAAAAAGTAAAGAGTCCCGTCACGTCAAGTGGCGTGTAGGGAATATGAGAGACCATCAATTTTATAGACTTTCAGCACATGATTATTGGGGTAATGTGGTCGGTATTACGCCCGTGCCGCTTTACTTTCCCAGTAAAAAAAAATCACTTACCATTTAATGCTGGATAAACCTGGCAGCCGTCGATCAGAATTATAATTATAGAACCTATAATTAATCACAGATGAATCAATTACTGATGTATCATATGCGCATACTTAAGTGATACCATTCGATATAATTGGTGACAACGAGAACGATAGATGGCAACATTACAGAGGACACGAGATATAAATTGGCACGTTAAGGAACGAAACAAAAATGACATATTTCTCTTTGGATGATTCAAATACAAATAGAATCATGTAAACAAGGGTTGCCAACTCAACATGTCGCAATTACCTTTATCAACCGTTGCCACTCTTCCTTTAAAAAATAAAAGTCAAATTATAAATTTAAACAAAAAATAGAAATCCAAAATGATAAAGCTTCAAAGTTTTTTTTCTTGTCTTTTATTCCCCCCGTCCCCAGATTTCTTCTCACTTATAGGTCAGGTCAAACGTGATGTCACTTCTGCATGTGCAGATCCTACGTGATGTCACTTCCTACGTGATCTCAGTCGCGTTAATAACATTGACATCGTAATCGTCTCACAGTTCACTGCCCGTCCTGGAATAACTTCAATTACATTCACTTTAGGTTTCAAGCATCATTTGTGGGTCATCTATTAGTGAATATAGAGGTGTACATTTGTTAGTGAATATAGAGGTGTAATCTGTTAGTGAATATAGAGGTGTACATCTGTTAGTGAATATAGAGGTGTACATCTGTTAGTGAATATAGAGGTGTACATCTGTTAGTGAATATAGAGGTGTACATCTGTTAGTGAATATAGAGGTGTATATCTGTTAGTGAATATAGAGGTGTACATTTGTTAGTGAATATAGAGGTGTACATTTGTTAGTGAATATAGAGGTGTACATCTGTTAGTGAATATAGAGGTGTACATCTGTTAGTGAATATAGAGGTGTACATCTGTTAGTGAATATAGAGGTGTATATCTGTTAGTGAATATAGAGGTGTACATCTGTTAGTGAATATAGAGGTGTACATCTGTTAGTGAATATAGAGGTGTACATCTGTTAGTGAATATAGAGGTGCACATCTGTTAGTGAATATAGAGGTGTACATCTGTTAGTGAATATAGAGGTGTACATCTGTTAGTGAATATAGAGGTGTACATCTGTTAGTGAATATAGAGGTGTACATCTGTTAGTGAATATAGAGGTGTACATCTGTTAGTGAATATAGAGGTGTACATCTGTTAGTGAATATAGAGGTGTACATCTGTTAGTGAATATAGAGGTGTACATCTGTTAGTGAATATAGAGGTGTACATCTGTTAGTGAATATAGAGGTGTACATCTGTTAGTGAATATAGAGGTGTACATCTGTTAGTGAATATAGAGGTGTATATCTGTAGTGAATATAGAGGTGTACATCTGTTAGTGAATATAGAGGTGTATATCCGTTAGTGAATATAGAGGTGTACATCTGTTAGTGAATATAGAGGTGTAATTCTGTTAGTGAATACAGGGGTGTACATCTGTTATTCAATATAGAGGTGTGCATCTGTTAGTGAATATAGAGGTGTACACATATTAGTGAATACAGGGGTGTAGATCTGTTAGCGAATATGGGAGTGTACATCTGTGAGTGAATATAGGAGTGTACATCTGTTAGTGAATATAGAGGTGTACACCTGTTAGTAAATACAGGGGTGTTGATCTGTTAGTGAATATGGGATTGTACATCTGTTACTGAATATGGGAGTGTACATCTGTTAGTGAATACAGGGGTGTACATCTGTTAGTCAATATAGAGGTGTACATCTGTTAGTCAATATAGAGGTGTATATCTGTTAGTAAATATGGGAGTGTATATCTGTTAGTAAATATGGGAGTGTACATCTGTTAGTGAATATGGGAGTGTATATCTGTTAGTGAAAATAGAGGTATACATCTGTTAGCGAATATGGGGTGTATATCTGTTAGTGAAAATAGAGGTATACATCTGTTAGCGAATATGGGAGTGTACATCTGTTAGTGAATATGGGATAGTACATATGTTACTGAATATTGGAGTGTACATCTGTTAGCGAATATGGGAGTGTACATCTGTTAGTGAATATGGGAGTGTATATCTGTTAGTGAAAATAGAGGTATACATCTGTTAGCGAATATGGGAGTGTACATCTGTTAGTGAATATGGGATTGTACATATGTTACTGAATATGGGAGTGTAAATCTGTTAGTGAATATGGGAGTGTACATCTGTTAGTGAATATGGGAGTGTACATCTGTTAGTGAATATGGGAGTGTACATCTGTTAGTGAATACAGGGGTGTACATCTGTTAGTCAATATAGAGGTGTACATCTGTTAGTGAATATAGAGGTGTATAGTAAAAGTAAAAAGTAAGTAAAGTACCCCCCGTCACGCCGAGTGGCGTATAGGGAAATATGGTGTTAGTGACCCTATATTTTACAGACCTTCCGCACATGATTTTTGGGGTAATGTGGTCGGTATTACGCCCGTGCTGCTTTTACTTTCCCAGAAAAAATCCGGTACCCATTTAAGGCTGGGTGACCCGGAGCCGTCGGTTGGGATCGAACCTACCCCTTGTCCGTAGTAGTCCAGTTCACTAACCACTGAGCTATCGCGGCTCCTACTAATTTTTAGGGAATTAGTAAAACCCAGGTGTCCTCGCCAGGGTACGAACCCCGGCTGTTGCCGTGGTAAGCCAACCGCCTATCGATTGCGCTAACCGGACACCCATAGAGGTGTATATCTGTTAGTAAATATGGGAGTGTACATTTGTCAGTAAATATGGGAGTGTACATCTGTTAGCGAATATGGGAGTGTACATCTGTTAGCGAATATAGTGGTGAAGATCTGTAGGCGACTATAGATGTGTATATTTCGATAAAAAAAATTTTTTCCAGAATGTATTTGCATATCTTTTAGCGAATAAAGAATATAGATGTAGATCTTTTAGCCAATATAGAATATAGATGTAGATCGTTTAGCTAACATAGAATATAGATGTAGATTTTGCTGTAAATATGGGTGTAGATCTTACATAGTCCTCTATAGTCGACATAATTAACATCAAAGTAATGGTAGCTGGAAAACAACAAGAGAAATAGAAATAAGTTGAACGCATTCGAAAATAAATGTCTAAGGAAAATACTGGTGTAGCGTGGAACGAATTCAAAACAAACGAGGAAATTCGAGAAATCGCCAATCAACCACTAATATCTTCAGTAATCAAGAAAAGATGTTGGTCATATGTTGGACATGTGATGAGAAGAGATAATAACCGAATAACAAAGCAAGCCCTCAGGTGGGAAACAACAAGTAAGAGGAAAAGAGGCCGACCCAGAAACACACTGAGAAGAACATTGATCAGAGAGGCAAGAGCAGCAGGAATCGGCTCCCTCAATGAGATAGAGTTGCTTGCACAGAACAGAGACAAATGGCGAGATTTGATGAAAGATCTTTAAAAGGATTGAAAACTGCTAGAATAAAAATTTAGATAAGAGAAAGTGTATCTCGGTCTATGCTCTATGGGCCGGCTACGGCTCAAAAGGTCAATAGATAGATAGAATGGTAGCTATTCTCGAGTCTCTGCACAGAGTGTTCGAAGACTGGATGTGTTTGCCAATGCACGGTACGGGTGTGCAGGAACTGTCAAAGTCTTATTGGTCGCTTCCGTTGTTAGAATATCTTCATCTTCTGTGCAGTAGCAGCAAAACAAACTGGCAGTAAACAATCAAACAAGCTGATTGAAGTTAATCAGACAGACAAACAGACAGACAACAGTTAAACAGAGTACAAACGAATACCGATGAAGAATAATCCAGAATAAAGAGCTAATGGCAGACATTTGTGAGTCAAGTAGTCATTAAAACGTATTTACTAAAAACAATTCTGAGAAGTGGTGGATTTTTTGTGTTAAACCGAAAAGGATCTGGGGTTCACCCTGCCATTTAAAACCGGTAGCAAATGATGATTTTTTTGTTCTGAGAAATAATGCGACCTGACGTGACGCCGACCATCACACCCAAAAATGTCTCGTTGGTTACTAACGGTTTTCCCCATACGATTTTGACTTGACTTAAACGGTTGTCCTAGATAGCAAATTAGCTTGAATACACTGGGTTATAACTTTATTATTGAAATTCTGAGAAAATATTAGCTCTCTGACAATCAAATCTGAGAAAATATTAGCTCAATGACAATCAATTGTGAGAAAATATTAGCTCAATGACAATCAATTCTGAGAAAATATTAGCTCACTGACAATCAATTCTGAGAAAATATTAGCTCACTGACAATCAATTCTTTGAAAATATTAGCTCATTGACAATCAATTCTGAGAAAATATTAGCTCATTGACAATCAATTCTGAGAACATATAAGCTCATTGACAATCAATTCTGAGAAAATATAAACTCATTAACAATCAATTCTGAGAAAATATTAGCTCACTGACAATCAATTCTGAGAAAATATTAGCTCATTGACAATCAATTCTTAGAACATATAAGCTCATTAACAATCAATTCTGAGAAAATATTAGCTCACTGACAATCAATTCTGAGAAAATATTAGCTCATTGACAATCAATCTGAGAAGTCTGGTAGAGACTGATGAAATGAGTAAATTTAATTTTTTTTCTTATTTGATTTAAATGATAAAGTGAAGGACTTTAAATATCTAGAAAGTCTAGTGACAAACGATAATTCACAAGCAGCAGAAATAGACTCAAGATGTAACAGCGCTCGCCAAGTAATTAAAATGTAATCACCAGTATTGTCCAACAAGGAGATAACTCTGGAGGCAAAACGAGCACCCTACAATACAATCTTAATCCCAACGTTGTGCTACCAATGCCGGACCTGGATCCTAGATGCAAGAACAATAAGAAAAATAACCTCTACAGAGATGAAATGTGTTAGACGAATGGCAGGAAACAGCCTGAGAGATAAGATCAGAAGTGAAGAACCGATAAAAAAGCTAGATATAATTACAGCGCTAGAGTGCATAAAGAAACAACAGATAACATGTTTTTGCCACGTGATAAGACAGAAAGATCAAAACACAACACAACAAGAATCCAATAAACGTCACGACTCAATGATCACCAGACTCAAGGGCCGATAGGAAAAAAGATGAATTGATGGAATATTAGAAACATCAGGAAACATAATGGAAGGAGAGGCCAATAGAAGACCAAAAGATGAATTGATGGAATATTAAAAACATCTGGAAACATAAAAGAATGAGAGGCCAATAGAAGACCAAAAGATGAATTGATGGAATAATAGAAACATCAGTAAACATAAAAGAAGGAGAGATCAATAGAAGAGCAAAAGATAAATTGATGGAATAATAGAAACATCAGTAAACATAAAGAAGGAGAGATCAATAGAAGACCAAAAGATGAATTGATGGAATAATAGAAACATCAGTAAACATAAAAGAAGGAGAGATCAATAGATGAGCAAAAGATAAATTGATGGAATAATAGAAACATCAGTAAACATAAAAGAAGGAGAGATCAATAGAAGAGCAAAAGATAAATTGATGGAATAATAGAAACATCAGTAAACATAAAAGAAGGAGAGATCAATAGAAGAGCAAAAGATAAATTGATGGAATATTAGAAACATCAGTAAACATAAAAGAAGGAGAGATCAATAGAAGACCAAAAGACCGCAACCTTAATCTCCCCTCGACGCTGAAAGGCAAATGAGGAAGGAAAGAGGAAGAAGAAGCAGATAAGGTGTTTGATTTCCTGGTAGCTTATAGTTGGGCTATTGTTACTCTTAAACAGCCCCTCTTTACCTGTCTTGGTAGTAGCAGTCGTTAAATAATGGACAAACAGCGGGGCAGGTTAGAAGAGAATAATAAAGAAATACAGTTTTGACAAATAAATCCGAGAAACAACAAATATTACAATAACAACAAGTACAAAATGAAACAATTAATCAATATTTCATTTCATTATGGACTTGATCTCTGTGGATTGAACATTACCTGTCGCTAAATCAAACAAAATGAAAAAAATGATAAGCAGTTTTTATATATATATATGTTATATATATATATGTGTGTGTGTGTGGAGTTTAATGATTATACAAGAACACCGGTCAATGCGAGCAGATTATACTTTCCTTAATTAACTTGTTGGTTGAGAAATATGTTCGTGGATTTTTGTCGTTTTAAAAAATGGTAGAACAGCAATTTATAAAATCATTATTCAGAGCATGACTAGTGAGGTAACCACAAAGTACGATAACAAAATAATTAATGACTTCATTCGTGTGATTACACCCATAAGTCAGACTTCAACACGGTATTGTCCCTTACTCCACCAACCACAAGTCAGACTTCAACACGGTATTGTCCCTTACTCCACCAACCACAAGTCAGACTTCAACACGGTGTTGTTCCTTACTCCACCAACCACAAGTCAGCCTTCAACACGGTATTGTCCCTTACTCCACCAACCATAAGTCAGCCTTCACACGGTATTGTCCCTTACTCCACCAACCACAAGTCAGACTTCAACACGGTATTGTCCCTTACTCCACCACCCATAAGTCAGACTTCAACACTGTGTCTGATTAAAAAAAAATATTTAGAACTATGGACTAGTGTATTTTTATATTTTTATTTAACACTGCACATTGCTCAATGTAAAGGAAAAAGCAGCAGGACCTGACAATATTCAGATAGAGATGATACACGCACTAGAGGTCTTGGCATTGAGGTGATCACTGACATTTGCAACGAAAGATTTACCATCAGGATACATACCAAATGAACTAAAAACATCAACTTTCATTGCATTGCCTAAAAAGAATGGTGCAGTTGAATGCAGTGATGTTAGAACAATAAGCCTAATGAGCCAGGTAACACGAATCTTGCTAAATGTCATACAAGGAGGGATTCAGAATAAAATTAATACTGAATAGAGGAGCAACAATCTGGATTTAGGAAAAAAACAGTGGGACTAATGATGACATATTCAGCATGGGGACATTAATCAAAAAGTACAGAGAAATAAACAAACCTATATATGCCTGCTTCATAGACTACAGGAAAGCATTTGATAGAATGCATCAGAATGAACTGCCTAAAAGACATACATTTAGATGACACAGACATACGAATAATACGTAATTTATACTGTCAGCAAATAGTAAAAATAAAATAATAAAAGACAACTCTACACCCATTGATATAGAAAGAGGAGTAAGACAAGGATGTATCCTATTACCAAAGCTTGTCAGTCTATCATCCTCATCATGTGCCATACCGGTTGGCGTAGGCGATCATGTCCCTCCACAATCTTATATCTACCGTGCATCGTATCAGTTCTGTTGTTGACTGTTTTCCATGCCATGACACCAAGTATATATGACATCCAGTATTTTCTCTCTTTGTCGTCCGCGATCTCACTTTCCTTTTATTTTGCCGGTTGTAACCAAGTATTCCAACTTTCCTATCCTCATGATGTGCCCGAAAAATGTTCATTGTTTCTTTCTTATGTTTTTAGAAGTTCCCTTTTTGTGGTGGCCTCTTTTAGAATTTCTTCATTTGTCTTTTTAGCTGTCCATGGAACTTTCAACATTCTTCTGAGAAATCCCATCTCTGTAGCCTCTTTCGTCTTTTCATTTGTTTGTCTACTGTCCATGATTCGCTTCCATAGGTCAGAATCGGTTCTATATAGCATCGATGAACTCTCTTTCTCACTTCTATTGACATAGATAAGTTGCATAAGATATTTTTCATTTTCTGAAATGCAATTTTGGCCTGAGCTATTCTGCTTTTTATTTCTGTGGTGCATCTTCCATCTGATGTTATTATTGTATCCAAGTATTTGATGCGTTGCACTTGTTCAATCTATACACTGAGCAAATCTTTAAAAACATCACATAGATGCCAGGTCTAAACATTAATGGAAAGATAATCAATAACCTAAGATATGCTGATGATACTATATTACGAGCAGAAAATCCTAAAATATACAACCATTACTTAATGAAATAAACATGATAATCAAAAAAAGATGGATTAGATAAGAATATCAAAAAGACTAAAACTATGATCACAAGCAAATATAATATTCAAAACATACAAGTGGATATCAAAGTTGAAGGAATAGACCTGGAGACAGTTCAGAGCCACAACTACCTAGAACATACTATAACCAGTGATGGAAAATGTAAACTGAAATAAACAATAGGATAGAATGACAAAAAGTAGTTTTACTGCCATGAAAAATATACTAACATCAAAACACACCAGGCTAAAACTACGAATAGCAAATGTTATATCTTCTCAATATTCCTATATGGTGCAGAATCATCGGCAGTAGACAAGAAAACGGAACAGAAAATTGAAACCTATGAAATGTGGATATATAAAAGAATAGGTAGAACTGGATGGAAAGAAAAGAAAATAAACGATGAAGTTTTAAGACAATTAAAATTAAAAGAGAAATACTAAACACAATTCAAACAAGTCAAATGACATTTTTGGGCATGTACAACGGCCTACTAAAAAGTAATATTGGAAAAGAAATACAAGATAAAAGAGGCAGAGGTGGACCAAGACTAACATGGACCAGTAACATCAAAAGATTGACAAGTTAGCCTATGACAACCTGCACCATAAAGGCAAGGGACAGAGCAGGATGGCGCTCCGTGGTAGCCAACCTTCGATGCGGAGACGGCACTCAATGATGATGGTCCAATACTCCATGTTTGATGTATTTGTGCAGTCCATCTCCTCTTGAATGTTGATAGGAATGTTCCCTCTTAGATGCATTGTTGTAAGGAGCTACGTGTGGAACCTGCCCAGCATGCTCTAAGTCGGTCGCTACTGAGAATATTATCCATGTCATTGTTCTAGGAATGCCCTCCATTGTCTGTCTCATCAACCAGTCAACAGCAGTAAAAAAAATAACTGACAAATATGGCGGGCAATGACTGGAGACATTGTGGCCTGGAGACTCCTGGGAGATAATCACGACCACGTGGCAGGAATGTGATGTAATTAAGTTACGCCGAGACTCGAATCTAAAAATATCATGTAACGTCTCTCTGGTAGCAACTGTCTTACTGACCTTACCTGTCGTCTCATTTCTTTTTTTAAATCACACGAGAGATGGCGGCTACCCAGCTGCAAATTACAGCATTCAAGGGCGTAGGTTGATTTCTAACTCAAGAATAGATTTGTGAGATGTCTCAACAATTGTATTATTAGGTTTAGGTTGGGCTGGAATTATTGAAATGAGTCCAGAATATGTCTCACCTGGATTGATTATTCGCGCAAACATTTTATTACTATATGGGGGATATTTAATAGAGGTCAGGGGTTTTCAAGTTGTTTTGCTGGGAATACTGGTTAGAGGGAGTATAAACGCCTGCACAATCAGCTGATCAAGACTTAGCAGTTCTACCTCCACGTGGTCTTCCACGGTACAGTCAGCGCCAACAAAGGCTGGCTAACAGAAGCTATATTTCATCATCATCATCACCATCATCTTCACCATCATCATCATCATCAAAGAAGCCAACATAAAAAAGGAGCTCCTAAAAAATATCAGAAGAAACAATCAACATTTTTTCGGGCACATCATGAAAAGAGGAAAGTTGAAATATTTGGTTACAACAGGCAAAATACAAGGAAAGAGAGATCGCGGACGACAAAGAGAGAAAATACTAGATAGTTTGGTGTCATAGCATGGAAAACAGTCAGCAACAGAACTGATACGATGCACTGTAGATAGAAGATTGTGGAGGGACATGATCGCCTACGCCAACATTTATGGCATATAATGATGATGATGAACAGAAGCTAGGATCGTTGTCTTCCCAGCAGTGGTGGCTATAACTGATATAGGGGACACAGTATTGCAGTACCTCTGGGCTGAACTAGTAGTGTCCCAGCATAGCCAGGGATAAACGAACTCCAACTTCTCCAGTAAGAGCCGGAATGTCAAGAAAGTCATTACGACTCGAAACATAAATGAGTCAATGGCACCATGCCCGCATCAACTCGTGGCATTACGTCAACAACAGCTCGAAATATATTTAGAGGTTTATATTGAGCCTGACATAGAGCAAGGATCTCAAGCTGACAGCAAAGAAAAGCCTGAACTCTCGGTTGAACGATGAGGTGAGATTGATGCAACGGGTGGATACAGAGTAAGATAGAGATAGATATATACAAATACAATGATAATAATTATTGGGAAGTAGATTTCTTAGGTAAAGATAAAGGTATGCAGGTGCAAGACAACCAGTTTAATGAATAGTTGGGATAGAAGTAAAAGGTTTGAGCCAAATGTGGGGCACTCAGTAATGAATCGCCAAGGAAAAGGTTTTGATCTTTCCTAATAGACACCCACGGCGTCCAATTTCACTTCACCCTAGTGGAATGATAACGGAGGTTTTCTCTATGAGCGGACTGGCTTAATGATGTCCATGTTGTCCATAAATGTACCAGTGGTTACAAACATGTTCGACATAAACACCATGTTCAACGAGCACGGTTCTAACCGATATCATCTTGTTGAGATGTAGTCACCAACTGTGGTAGTTGACATGTGACGTTTTGTATCATAAAAGCTTTCTGTGTTTTCCTTGAAGGATGATGACGCATGTCACGTGAACAGGAAATGACGCACTAAGTCAACAACATTCAGACAGAAGCTGTCCCAAGTCCTGCGCAGAACAGCAATGATCATGACAGCACTGGAAATCTGAAGCTTGGACCATCATCATGTGCTGTACCGATTGGTGTAGGCGATCATGCCCGTCCACAATCTTCTATCTACAGTGCATCGTATCAGTTCTGTTGTTGACGTTTTCCATGCCATGACACCAGTTATCCAGTATTTTCTCTCTTTGTCGTCCGTGATCTCTCTTTCCTTTTATTTTGCCAGTTGTTACCAAGTATTCCAACTTTCCTCTTCTCATGATGTGCCCGATGCTTGGACTGAACGATATAATCCTTGCACAAGGTAAATAGACGTGTTTGTGCACTTAAGAGTAGCATCCATGTGCTTATATGTCTACTGGTCATGGACACGTATAGCAAAACTGCAAAAATAATTAGCACCTACATAATTTAGATATTACAGATACTTCATACACAGACCTCTTTTCCTAACGCCTATTTATAAATGTGTAAGATATCTCTTAGTCCGCCTGTTTATATATTGTTCTGTCGAGCTGAAACAGCACAAAGGGCAATAATTCTTGTCTCTCAATGTCTGACAATCTTTGCTATCATCTTACATAAGACCAACATGCAAGCTTACCACTACATTTAATTCTTAAATACATGTATATGCAGATTTCATGTTACAGATATTTAGAACATATGAAATAAAACTCATCTTATCACAGAAAGTATGAACGATTCAACCTGATGATGGCAGTGGAGACGTCAATACAAACAAATACAAACGACTGGAAAGTAAATCGAGAAAGAACAATAATCTTTAAATACGGGAAGTGTATTGTTCGGTAGAGAAAATGTCACAAGAAAACTACTTTCACTTTCTCGTTTATTTACTAGAAACCTTCATTGTATTACCGATGCAATGTTTATCATCATCATTAAGTGCCATCACCGCATCGAAGGTTGGCTACCATCGAGCGCCATTTCATTCTGCCTCTTGCTTTGATAGTATAGGGTGTCACAGGCTGACTTGTCCATCTGTTGTTGTATTCGTTCTAGAGAACGTTATAGCTGGAGTAAAGAACGTTATAGCTGGACTAAAGAACGTTATAGCTGGACTAAAGAACGTTATAGCTGGACTAGAGAACGTTATAGTTGGACTAGAGAACGTAATAGCTGGACTAAAGAACGTTATAGCTAGACCAAAGAACGTTATAGCTGGACTAAAGAACGTTATAGCTGGACTAAAGAACGTTATAAATGGACTAAAGAACGTTATAGCTGGACTAAAGAACGTTATAGCTGGACTGAAGATCGATATAGCTGGACTAAAGAACGTTATATCTGGACTAAAGAACGTTATAGCTGGACTAAAGAACGTTATAGCTGGACTAAAGAACGTTATAGCTGGACTAAAGAACGTTATAGCTGGACTAAAGAACGTTATTTCTGGACTGAAGATCGTTATAGCTGGACTAAGAACGTTATAGCTGGGCTTAAGAGCTTTTTAGTAGGACTAAAGAACGTTAAAGCTGGACTGAAAAACTTTATAGCTGGACTGAAGTACTGTTTAGTCGTACTGAAGAACTTTTTAGCCAGAATGAAGCACTTTTATAGCCAGACTGAAGACTATATAGTCGGACTGAAGAACTTTATAGACTGAGCAATCTTCACTGGTTAATGTTTCTATGTTATTCTATCTATCTATTGACCTTTCGAGCCGTAGCCGGCCCATAGGGCGTAGACGAAGATACTCCTTCTCTTATCTGATTTTTTTGTTCCAGCAGTTTTCAATTCTTTTAAAGATATTTTATCAAATCTTGCCTTTGTCTCTGTTCTGTGCAAGCAGCTCTATCTCATTGAGGGAGCCGAATCCTGCTGCTCTTGCCTCTCTCATCAATGTTCTTCTCAGTGTCTCTCTGTGTCTTCCTCTTTTCCTCTGACCTGTGTTTCCCATATGAGGGCTTGCTTTGCTTAACGGTTATTATCTCTTCTCATCACATGTCCAACATATGACCATCGTCTTTTCTTTATTACTGAAGATATTAGTGGTTGATTGGCGATTTCTCGAATTTCCTCGTTTGTTTTGAATTCGTTCCACGCTATACCAAGTATTTTCCTTAGACATTTATTTTCGAATGCGTTCAACTTTGTTTCTATATCTTTTGTTGTTTTCCAGCTTTCACACGCATACGTAAGGGTATGTTATTCAGTCATCCTTAACTTTACAGATAGTCACATTTATGTATAGAACGTTACTGCCGGACTGAAGAAGACTGTCTGCAATCTTTAATGGTTCTGACAGGCACGGTCTTGTCCAGCAACTTTTCACATGTCTGATTCTCTCAGCATTTCAATGACAAATTCTGCTGCAGAATAAACAAAACAAATTGAAATTTGTTTCTTTAGACTTCGCCGGCGTATTTTAACATGAAAAGTTAACCTCACAATAATGTTCCATTTCTGGTGAACCATTTATCAGGATTATTCTCCGTCTCCTACTACCTTCTATGACACTATCCCAGCTTCACTTACTCTGATGGAGCCGTCTCTTAATGATGTTATCAAACACACTTCCTAACGCGTCAAGGTCAATCAACACATACATCATTTACATCCTATAAGATAGTCAATTATATTAAATATAACCACAGTTTTACCTTGAGCATTCATTTAGGTGAAATGTATTAACATAAATGTTGTTATTGTCTACAGATTATATTATCATCATCAAGTGCCGGCCTACTGGCGTAGGTAATCATGTCTCTCCACAACTTTCGATCTCGGCAGCTATTTATCATTTCTGTTGTTGACCTTCTGCCAAGCCATTCTCTTAAGCTGTCTGTTATTTTCTCTCTTTGCTTCCCTCTATCTCTTCGTCCCTCAATTTTCCAGTTGTTACAATATATTCCATTTGTTCTCTTCTCATTACATGGCCAAAAAATGATGATTGTTTCTTCCTAATATTGGAAATTGGCTCTCTTTTTGCTTTGGCCTCTTTCAGAACGTTTTCATACTCTTCTTAGCTGTCCTCCCCATGGCATTTTCAACATTCTTCTGTAAAACCACAATTCTACAGACTCCAGTGATTTTCTTGTCTGTTGTCCTATTGTCTATGATTCACATCCATATGTTAAGACTAGCCTTCCATAACCTTTAAGAAATCTTTTTTTCTTTTTTCTATTGTCAGTAATGGATTGCATAGTATCTTCTTCATTTTCTGGAAAGCTGCTTTATTATATAAAAATACAGATTATATGAAAAATTAGGAAAAAAACAAAATTGTCATCTCTAATCTTCTTTATCTTCTACAATTAAACTCCCTGTGGAGCACAGGTCTTCAACAAATACTTTCAACTCCTTGTGGAGCACAGGTCTTCAACAAACACTTTCAGCTCCCTGTGGAGCATAGGTCTGCAACAAACACTTGCAGCTCCATGTGGAGCATAGGTCTTCACAAACACTTTCAGCTCCCTGTGGAGCATAGATCTTCAACAAACACTTTCAGCTCCCTGTGGAGAATAGGTTTGCAACAAACACTTGCAGCTCCATGTGGAGCATAGGTCTTCAACAAACACTTTCAGCTCCCTGTGGAGCATAGGTCTTCAACAAACACTTTCAACTCCCTGAGGAGCATAGGTCTTCAACAAACACTTTCAGCTCCCTGTGGAGCATAGGTCTTCAACAAACACTTTCAGCTCCCTGTGAAGCATAGGTCTTCAACAAAATCTTTCAGCTCCCTGTGGAGCATAGGTCTGCAACAACACTTGCAGCTCCATGTGGAGCATAGGTCTTCAACAAACACCTTCAACTCCCTGTGGAGCATAGGTCTTCAACAAACACTTTCAGCTCCCTGTGGAGCATAGATCTTCAACAAACACTTTCAGCCCCGGTGGAGCATAGGTTTGCAACAAACACTTGCAGCTCCATGTGGAGCATAGGTCTGCAACAAACACTTTCAACTCCCTCTGGAGCATAGGTCTTCAACAAACACTTTCAGCTCCCTGAGGAGCATAGGTCTTCAACAAACACATCAGCTCCCTGTGGAGCATAGGTCTTCAACAAACACTTTCAGCTCCCTGTGAAGTATAGGTCTTCAACAAACACTTTCAGCTCCCTGTGAAGCATAGGTCTTCAACAAACACTTGCAGCTCCATGTGAAGCATAGGTCTTCAACAAACACTTCAGCTCCCTGTGGAGCATAGGTCTTCAACAAACACTTTCAACTACCTGCGGAGCATAGGTCTTCAACAAACACTTTCAGCTCCCTGTGAAGCATAGGTCTTCAACAAACACTTTCAGCTCCCTGTGGAGCATAGGTCTTCAACAAACACTTTCAACTACCTGCGAGCATAGGTCTTCAACAAACACTTTCAACTTCCTGTGTAGCATAGGTCTTCAACAAACACTTTCAACTCCCTGTGGAGCATAGGTCTTCAACAAACATTTTCAACTCCATGTGGAGCATAGGTCTTCAACAAACACCATACAAATCGTACTGTTTTTGTCATTTTTTAAAGATCATTCCAAGTGTACCCCATCATTATCATCTCTGCTTCCATCTGTCTTCTCTAGTATTTGACTGATACTTTTCCATAATTCTATGTTAGTGATTTTGAGCTACTATTTCCATCTTTTTATTCTGCGCAAACATCCATTAATGAAGGTCTGCATTTCATGATTGCCATATTGTTGTTCTCCATGTTTCACAGCGATATAATAGGTCTGACTTAACATTAGAGTTGAAAATTGTAATTGTTGCATTGGTAATGCCAGTTGGTATTGTGGAAATGGCAGGACAAAATCACTAACATAGAATTATGGAAATGTACCAGTAAAATACCAGCGGATAAAGAGATACAGCGAAGACGATGGCGCTGGATAGGACACACACTGCAGAAGCCAACTGAGAATATTACACAACAGGCCCTTTTTGGAATCCCAGGGGAAAAGACAAAGAGGAAGACCAAAGAATTCTTGGAGGAGACAGATAGAAGCAGAGATGAAGATGATGGGAAGACATGGAATGATCTTAAAAGAGTGGCAAAAAACAGAACGACTTGGAAGGTGTTTGCTGAAGACCTATGCTCCACAGGGAGCTGAAAGGTAGAAGAAGAAGAATGCCAGTCGGATACTTGTCCAAATGTATTTAGACTCCAGCAGTTCGACTCTTTAGTGCCGCGATACATGGATATGATTCATGCTAATGATCATTTAAATGAATCATGACAGGAAATACTTTGCATGCCATGGAATAAACTCAAGACGCGCAGAAAATACAGAATTGGTCATGTACCTTGCAATACAAGTTATAATAAAGAGAAGAAGGTGGTCATATGTTGGCCAAGTGATGAGAAGAGGCAACAAAAGAGAAAGTGGTCATATGTTGGCCAAGTGATAAGAAGAGACAACAAGAGAAGAAAGGTGGTTTATTAGTTGGCCAAGTTATTAGTAGAGACAACAAGAGAAGAAGGTGGTCATATGTTGGCCAAGTGATGAGAAGAGGCAACAAGAGAAGAAGGTGGTCATATGTTGGCCAAGTGATGAGAAGAGGCAACAAGAGAAGAAGGTGGTCATATGTTGGCCAAGTGATGAGAAGAGACAACAGAGAAGAAGGTGGTCATATGTTGGCCAAGTGATGAGAAGAGACAACAAGAGAAGAAGGTGGTCATATGTTGGCCAAGTGATGAGAAGAGGCAACAAGAGAAGAAAGGTGGTTTATTAGTTGGCCAAGTTATTAGTAGAGACAACAAGAGAAGAGGTGGTCATATGTTGGCCAAGTGATGAGAAGAGGCAACAAGAGAAGAAAGGTGGTTTATTAGTTGGCCAAGTTATTAGTAGAGACAACAAGAGAAGAAGGTGGTCATATGTTAAACATGTGATGAGAAAAAACAACATGAGACAACAAGAGAAGAAGGTTGTCATATTGTTGGCCATGTGATGAGAAGAGACAACAAGAGAAGGAGGTGATCATATTGTTGGCCATGTGATGAGAAGAGGCAACAAGAGAAGAAGGTGGTCATATGTTGCCATGTGATGAGAAGAGACAACAAGAGAAGAGGTTGTCATATTGTTGGCCATGTGATGAGAAGAAACAACAAGAGAAGAAGGTTGTCATATTGTTGGCCATGTGATGAGAAGAGACAACAAGAGAAGAAGGTTGTCATATTGTTGGCCATGTGATGAGAAGAGACAACAAGAGAAGAAGGTGGTCATATGTTGGCCATGTGATGAGAAGAGACAACAAGAGAAGAAGGTGGTCATATGTTGGCCATGTGATGAGAAGAGACAACAAGAGAAGAAGGTGGTCATATGTTGGCCATGTGATGAGAAGAGACAACAAGAGAACCTAAAAAACTTTTAAATGGAAGTAAAAAGAATGGAGGTAAAAACTGAATAGAACACCGAGAAGAGAAGCAACAACAACGCGATTAGCTGCATTAACGAGATTGAGAGTTTAGCTCAGAAAATCGAAGTTCGGCGATATACAATGCGCATCCTGTGCAACGTCTGACACCAAATAGCAAGGATCATCGAACACAGAGCGTCTAAAATTTCTGCCGCATCTGACGTCATCCGGTCGGAAGGACAATAGAGAGATCACGTGAGAAGCTTTAATATCTTAAGGGAGTGACGTAATAATATTTGCGGTACTACAGCACAGCATTTGGAGGTGAAGGTCAGTGCTCATCCTGGCTGATCTTGTTTTTTCCTGTTGAGTGGACAGGAGGGAGTCAATCTGCAACACACTAGATCGTCAAGCGAGCGAGTTATGTCTACACTCTCAAGACTGTCTACAGGCAAGGTCCAACAATGAAGTAATGAGAAGAATGTCACCCAAAACAAAATAAAATAAACAGTTGAACATATAACCTGTAGTTTATTTAAAGTGAGCCCCTTTTGCATTGATGAGTGGCACGATCTAACAAACGCTGGAACGATCTCTGTAGTTCCTCTGTTCGTATGGCCCTTAAAGTCGAAGCTATGGCCCTTAAAGTCTAAGCTATGGCCCTTAAAGTCGAAGCTATGGCCCTTAAAGTCTAAGCGATGGCCCTTAAAGTCAAAGCTATGGCCCTTAAAGTCTAAGCTATGTCCCTTAAAGTCGAAGCTATGGCCCTTAAAGTCGAAGCTATAGCCCTTAAAGTCTAAGCTATGGCCCTTAAAGTCTAAGCTATGGCCCTTAAAGTCGAAGCTATGGCCCTTAAAGTCGAAGCTATGGCCCTTTGGATGTCATCAGTATCGTCAGAAAAGTGTCCTTTCTTTCTCTTTCTTTCTGTCGTTCACCCGATGACTACTAAATGAATTAACTGTCCTCTCCGTCATACGTCACTAGAGGATGTAAGGGTGCGTAGATACGCCTATGTTGTGGTTTGTAGTAGATTTGTGATATCCAACGTTCGGCCCAACGCATCCAACTTCAGCATGTTATTTGTGAGTACTGTATCCCGTCGTCATTATGTAGTTTCGAGAATTGATGTAAATATGCAGTTATGAATAAGATAGAAAGAAGTGTAGCAAGTCTGAGAGTGACCGAAGATAAGGAAGATGACACAGTAAAAATGCGTGATTAATGAAAATAAAACGAGATAGAAAATAAACTTCTATTATGACAAAAACAGAGAATAATGGAATTCTTACAATTAGCTTTACTGCAGCTTCGCATTGATATGTATTTCTTTGACTTGACACTAAAAGTAGAGGACGATAGTAAGTGACAATTTGTTTGACTTGACACTAAAAGTAGAGGACGATAGTAAGTGACCATTTCTTTGACTTGACACTAAAAGTAGAGGACGATAGTAAGTGACCATTTCTTTGACTTGACACTAAAAGTAGAGGACGATACTAAGTGACTATTTCTTTGTGTATATGCCTGAAGCGATGGGATTAGTCAGGTTGGCAAATGAGAATGGATGAAAACAGAACTAATGAATCAGACAAACAAACGACAATGAATGAAAACAAAACTAAAGAGACAGGTAGACAAATGACAATGAATGGAAACAGAACTAAAGAGTCAGGTAGACAAATAACAATGAATGAAAACAGAACTAAAGAGTCAGGTAGACAAATGACAATGAATGAAACAGAACTAAAGAGTCAGGTAGACAAATGACAATGAATGAAAACAGAACTAAAGAGTCAGGTAGACAATTGAGAATGAAACAAATCAGAACTATGGGACCAGGCAAGAAAATGAAAGTGAATGGAACACAACTAAGAAATCAGTAGATCACTGAGAAAGCATGAAAACCGAACCAACGAAAAAACATAGACAAATAAGAATAAATGGAAACAGAACTAAGGAATCAGACAGGCAAAGGTGGATGCTTGAGACAGAACTAAGGAATCAGACAGGCAAAGGTGGATGATTGAGACAGAACTAAGGAATCAGACAGGCAAAGGTGGATGATTGAGACAGAACTAAGGAATCAGACAGGCAAAGGTGGGTGATTAGACAGAACTAAGGAATCATACAGGCACAGGTGGATGATTAAGACAGAACTAAGGAATCATACAGGCAAAGGTGGATGATTGAGACAGAACTAAGGAATCATACAGGCAAAGGTGGATGATTGAGACAGAACTAAGGAATCATACAGGCAAAGGTGGATGATTGAGACAGAACTAAGAAATCAGACAGGCAAAGGTGGATGATTGAGACAGAACTAAGGAATCAGACAGGCAAAGGTGGATGATTGAGACAGAACTAAGGAATCAGACAGGCAAAGGTGGATGAATGAGACAGAACTAAGGATTCAGGCAGGCAAAGGTGGATGATTGAGACAGAACTAAGAAATCAGGCAAGCAAAGGTGGATGATTGAGACAGAAGTAAGGAATCAGACAGGCAAAGGTGGATGATTGAGACAGAACTAATGAATCAGACAGGCAAAAGTGGATGATTGAGACAGAACTAAGGAATCAGACAGGCAAAGGTGGATGATTGAGACAGAACTAAGGAATCAGACAGGCAAAGGTGGATGATTGAGACAGAACTAAGGAATCAGACAGGCAAAGGCGGATGATTGAGACAGAACTAAGGAATCAGACAGGCAAAGGTGGATGATTGAGACAGAACTAAGGAATCAGACAGGCAAAGGTGGATGATTGAGACAGAACTAAGGAATCAGACAGGCAAAGGCGGATGATTGAGACAGAACTAAGGAATCAGACAGGCAAAGGCGGATGATTGAGACAGAACTAAGGAATCAGACAGGCAAAGGCGGATGATTGAGACAGAACTAAGGAATCAGACAGGCAAAGGCGGATGATTGAGACAGAACTAAGGAATCAGACAGGCAAAGGCGGATGATTGAGACAGAACTAAGGAATCAGACAGGCAAAGGCGGATGATGAGACAGAACTAAGGAATCAGGCAGGCAAAGGCGGATGATTGAGACAGAACTAAGGAATCAGGCAGGCAAAGGCGGATGATTGAGACAGAACTAAGGAATCAGGCAGGCAAAGGCGGATGATTGAGACAGAACTAAGGAATCAGGCAGGCAAAGGCGGATGATTGAGACAGAACTAAGGAATCAGGCAGGCAAAGGCGGATGATTGAGACAGAACTAAGGAATCAGGCAGGCAAAGGCGGATGATTGAGACAGAACTAAGGAATCAGGCAGGCAAAGGCGGATGATTGAGACAGAACTAAGGAATCAGGCAGGCAAAGGCGGATGATTGAGACAGAACTAAGGAATCAGGCAGGCAAAGGCGGATGATTGAGACAGAACTAAGGAATCAGGCAGGCAAAGGCGGATGATTGAGACAGAACTAAGGAATCAGACAGGCAAAGGCGGATGATTGAGACAGAACTAAGGAATCAGACAGGCAAAGGCGGATGATTGAGACAGAACTAAGGAATCAGACAGGCAAAGGCGGATGATTGAGACAGAAATAAGAAATCAGACAGGCAAAGGCGGATGATTGAGACAGAACTAAGGAATCAGACAGGCAAAGGCGGATGATTGAGACAGAACTAAGGAATCAGACAGGCAAAGGTGGATGATTGAGACAGAACTACGGAATTAGACAGGCAAAGGTGGATGATTGAAACAGAACTAAGGAATCAGACAGACAAAGGTGGATGATTGAGACAGAACTAAGGAATCAGACAGGCAAAGGTGGATGATTGAGACAGAACTAAGAAATCAGACAGGCAAAGGTGAATAATTGAGACAGAACTAAGGAATTAGGCAGGCAAAGGTGGATGATTGAGACAGAACTAAGAAATCAGACAGGCAAAGGTGGCTGATTGAGACAGAACTAAGATATCAGACAGGCAAAGGTGGATGATTGAGACAGAACTAAGAAATCAGGATGATAATTGAGAATAAATGAAAATTGATAAATAGGATCAGGTAGACAAATAAAAAAAATGAATGAAAACATAGAACTGAAACTATTATAACCGAAAGTAAAAGACAAATGAAGCCAGGGGTGGCAAGGTAGCATTGTTCCAGAGCTCCTTCTCTCCCTTGTCAGCAATAATTGAACTGCCAGCCACTTGTGTATAACATGTGACGTCACTGGAAGGTCAAATTAGAAGAACAGATTCCCGCACAAAGTACAACAAATACAGGAAAACAGAAAGCATCGGAGATATGTCTTGTACTTTAGCATCAATGGATCTGTTACAGTTATCAGAAACAACATCAGCTGTGACCTTGAGATAACCATTATTCCCACGGTAGTCATATTTCCCGCAATGTGCTGTGTCCATTTAGGGCTCTAATCCTGTTTTCTGAGTAAAATAGTTAAGGGCACTTATTTTCCGATAATGCAGATTTCTGTTCCAAAAGTACTTTATGCTCTTATCTCCACTTCGCTTGTTTACTTTCCAAAAATCAACTTGTAAAATATTTGTTTACACAAACAGATAACAAAATAAATTGTAATATTCAGTGATTACAAACTTACAAAGGGAAAATCAGTTTTTTTTGTTTTAATTTGAGACTAAAATGTGGAACAATATCTAATATTGCTCTTTTAGTCCATCTCCCTGATACCAAAGTTAACAAATAATACATTTGTACAGCATAATCTTCTTGTCATGTGATAATAGAGCTGGGGGGAGGAAAGGGGGGGGGGGGTACAGTATGATCTTCTTGTCATGTGATAATAGAGCTGGTAGAAAAGGGGGGGGGGTCCTATTTGAAGAAAAATCTATTGTTATCATTGTCAGAAGTAGTCATGTTGTTGTTATTGATCCATAAGCCTGTGAGCTATTGCCCTTCGGCCAATGCCATGTAATGATATCTGCAGGTATTTATGAGTAGCCGTGTTGTTCCGTACAAGGTGTTCAATTTATTAGATCTTTGAGGCAGTTGAGTTGATGTCACTGAGCTTTGGACATTCAAAAAAGATGATGTTCTACTAAACACTAGTCCTTATGATGGTCTATACTTGTCATAACATTTCTTGTGCATATATATTTCTCATTCCTTATCCTCAATCACAGTCCTTTCTTTCTAGTATCTCCTTTGAATCGCCCTCATTCATTCTCCACTACAAACCTAATTTCTTGCTGTTATAACCTCTTATGTCTCCATCTTTCTAACACTGATCTCTGCCTTTTCTTCTTTATGTCATCGTCAATAGATTGCGTAACACACGTCGGGAACGGTGGATGCAGAGATGGATGGGCCTGTCTCATCGGTCAGTT
Source organism: Megaustenia siamemsis (assembly GCA_032433765.1). Taxonomy (NCBI): domain Eukaryota; kingdom Metazoa; phylum Mollusca; class Gastropoda; order Stylommatophora; family Ariophantidae; genus Megaustenia; species Megaustenia siamemsis. The sequence goes on from JAVIAB010000050.1 coordinate 79,667,285, forward strand.
AAGTGAGATGAACAGAAGACAAATGACTTTTACCCATCAACAAAAATTAATTCTTTTATTCAAATTAGAACATTATCCTTCTCATCACACCAACATTTGATTCCTCTTTCAAATGAACTTCTATGTTTATTGTATTTTCTAGTTGTTGGAGGACTTGAGATTTGTTAAAGAGTGGTAAGAAACACAACCACATGGAAAGTGTTTGTTGAAGACCTATGCTCCACAGAGAGCTGAAAGGTCGAAGAAGACACCGATATTTTGTGATGCGCCTGTGTAGTGAGTCGCCACTTATAAACTTATTTATACTGACGGACAACGCCTGACAGTCTTCATACACTTATTTATACTGGCAGACAATATCTGACTGTCTTCATACACTTATTTATACTGGCAGACAACATCTGACTGTCTTCATACACTTATTTATACTGGCAGACAACATCTGACTGTCTTCATACACTTATTTATACTGGCAGACAACATCTGACTGTCTTAATATACACTTATTTATACTGACGGACAACGCCTGACTATCTTCATACACTTATTTATACTGACGGACAACACCTGACTGTCTTCATACACTTATTTATACTGACAGACAAATCATGGCTATCTTCATACACTTATTTATACTGACAGATAAATCATGACTATCTTCGTACACTTATTTATACTGACAGACAAATCATGACTATCTTCATACACTTATTTATACTTACTGACAACACGTGGCTGTCTTTATACCTTGAAATTAAAACGAAAGATCTAATAGTTTTTTCATTGACAGCTCAGATATATAAAAAAATATTTTTAAAACTCGACAGAAAGTGATTAACGGGCCAACATTATCCTTGTGCTTTTTAAAAAAATATATGTTTTGTTTTATTTATTGAACATTTTATTCGGTTGACAAGAAAGAATAACGCTTGACAAGAAAGAATAACGCTTGACAAGAAAGACAACTCACCGCCATTCTTTTGCAATCTTGCATTATGCAGAGATAAACTTTCAAGCGAAATTTTCATTTCTGAAACGTCAGCTCATCATGTTGGTAAACTTCTAGTTTAGGCACATTAATTATTTCAGCGTAACAAGTGATAAGCCCTTAGTTGACATCTCAACAAAACTACAGTGGTTCTCAAATACCGACAATTTTGTTTGGGTTTAGGGTCTTATAAGTTCTCATAGAATAGGGTCATATATGTTCCCACATAATAGGATCATATAAGTTCTCATAGAATAGGGTCATATATGTTCCCACATAATAGGATCATATAAGTTCTCATAGAATAGGGTCATATATGTTCCCACATAATAGGATCATATAAGTTCTCATAGAATAGGGTCATATATGTTCCCACATAATAGGATCATATAAGTTCCCCTATAATAGGGTCATATATGTTCCCCTATAATAGGGTCATATATGTTCCCCTATAATAGGGTCATATATGTTCCCCTATAATAGGGTCATATATGTTCCCCTATAATAGGGTCATATATGTTCCCCTATAATAGGGTCATATAGGTCCCCCTATAATAGGGTCATATATGTTCCCCTATAATAGGGTCATATATGTTCCCCTATAATAGGGTCATATATGTTCCCCTATAAGGGTCATATATGTTCCCCTATAATAGGGTCATATATGTTCCCCTATAATAGGGTCATATATGTTCCCCTATAATAGGGTCATATATGTTCCCCTATAATAGGGTCATATATGTTCCCCTATAATAGGGTCATATAGGTCCCCCTATAATAGGGTCATATATGTTCCCCTATAATAGGGTCATATATGTTTCCCCTATAATAGGGTCATATATGTTCCCCTATAATAGGGTCATATATGTTCCCCCTATAATAGGGTCATATATGTTCCCCTATAATAGGGTCATATATGTTCCCCTATAATAGGGTCATATAGGTCCCCTATAATAGGGTCATATAGGTCCCCCTATAATAGGGTCATATATGTTCCCCTATAATAGGGTCATATATGTTCCCTATAATAGGGTCATATATGTTCCCCTATAATAGGATCATATAGGTCCCCTATAATAGGATCATATAGGTCCCCCTATAATAGGATCATATAGGTCCCCTATAATAGGATCATATAGGTCCCCCTATAATAGGATCATATAGGTCCCCCTATAATAGGGTCATATAGGTCCCCTATATAGGGTCATATAGGTCCCCCTATAATAGGATCATATAGGTCCCCCTATAATAGGGTCATATATGTTCCCCTATAATAGGATCATATAGGTCCCCCTATAATAGGATCATATAGGTCCCCCTATAATAGGATCATATAGGTCCCCCTATAATAGGGTCATATAGGTTCCACCTATAATAGGGTTATATAGGTCCCCCTATAATAGGGTCATATATGCTATCCTATACTAGGGTCATATAGGTCCCCCTATAATAGAGTTATATAGGTCCCCCTATAATAGGGTCATATAGGTCCCCCTATAATAGGGTCATATATGTTCCCCTATAATAGGGTCATATAGGTCCCCCTATAATAGGGTCATATAGGTTCCACCTATAATAGGGTTATATAGGTCCCCCTATAATAGGGTCATATATGCTATCCTATACTAGGTCATATAGGTCCCCCTATAATAGAGTTATATAGGTCCCCCTATATTAGGGTCATATATGTTCCCCTATAATAGGGTCATATATGTTCCCCTATAATAGGGTCATATATGTTCCCCTATAATAGGGTCATATATGTCCCCCTATAATAGGGTCATATAGGTTCCACCTATAATAGGGTTATATAGGTCCCCCTATAATAGGGTCATATATGCTATCCTATACTAGGGTCATATAGGTCCCCCTATAATAGAGTTATATAGGTCCCCCTATATTAGGGTCATATATGTTCCCCTATAATAGGGTCATATATGCTCCCTATAATAGGGTCATATAGGTCCCCCTATAATAGGGTCATATAGGTCCCCCTATAATAGGGTTATATAGGTCCCCCTATAATAGGGTCGTATAAGCTATCCTATAATAGGGTCATATAGTCCCCCTATAATAGGGTCATATAAGTTATCCTATAATAGGGTCATATAAGCTATCCTATAATCTAATCTATTGTCCTGTCGAGCCGAAGACAGCACATAGGACAGAACCACAATCTCAAAAACAGAAACCTTGTGTGCCAAAGTGGCACATATTGCAGAGATCACTGTTTCTAAAATATATGGCGCTGTTTCCATAACAATACTTTTTACAATGACAGCTTGTCAAGCTATCGATCAATCTCCTTAGTCGCCTCTTTCGACATGCCTGGAAGGTCACAGTGTCACTATTCTTTACTGAATCATAATGAGGCCTGGTAACACACAGGAAGATTATAAAGTAATCGATATCGTAGCTAAACCTCTGCTTGTTGTGTTGCTGTTCAAGCAAGGTCCTGTAAGCGATTGCTGATGGCATTATCCTATAATAGATCATATAAGATCAAATTTAAGAAATACATAAGGTCACACTTGTCTACGTCCCAGGACATGCGGGAATACGGGGAAATGAAAGAATGGACAGGTTGGCTAGCTGTGCTATTGTTGAGGGCGGGCAACCAATGGATCGGGCGGACATCATCAATGCCCTCCGGAAAGTGTGAGGGACACAGGACTTCGAAAACCATGAGTCCACGTCATTCTTTCAGATGAAAGAGATGGGAGTTAAGATGGGCACAGCCAGAAATGAGAAACTTAGTGGGCGTGAAAGAAGACTTATCAACCAACACAGAACTGGAGTCGTCAGTCGCTGGACACTGCTGGACTTGTTGAGGAGGGCGATCTGAGCAACTATGGACATGTTCGGAGTGCAATGATGATGACCCGCTAATAACTCAATAACTAAAGTTCCCCCCCTTTCCCCCCCCCCCCCGGCCACCTGCAGACACCAGGAATGGGAAAATGTCGTGAATGTTAAAGGTTTCACGATCTCAAAAACCGATCATTAAAGCGAATGTGACAAGTGCACTTGTAGCAATTGACGGAAAATCGCACATGGACCGCATCCTTTTGGAGTGACTACAGAAGAACATTACAGAATCGATGCTTCAGTTGCATATCCTATAATACATTGCGACATAAAATGACACGAGTAATGAAAACTGAAGAACTTATAACCCAGAAAGATTTGAAGTCTAGAAATAAACAACAAAATCATTGTAAGACGCGTGATTTACAACAACAAACTCATTGTAAGACGCGTGATTTACAACAACAAACTCATTGTAAGACGCGTGATTTACAACAACAAACTCATTGTAAGACGCGTGATTTACAACAACAAACTCATTGCAAGACGCGTGATTTACAACAACAAATTCATTGTAAGACACGTGAATTAAAACAGCAAACTCATTGTAAGACGCGTGATTTACAACAGCAAACTCATTGTAAGACACGTGACTTACAACGACAAACACATTGTAAGACACGTGACTTACAACGACAAACACATTGTAAGACACGTGAATTAAAACAGCAAACTCATTGTAAGACACGTGAATTTAAACAGCAAACTCATTGTAAGACACGTGACTTACAACAGTAAACTCATTGTAAGACATTTGACTTACAACAGCAAACTCATTATAAGACATTGACTTACAACAGCAAACTCATTGTAAGACATTTGACTTTCACACAGCAAACTCATTGTAAGTCGCGTGACTTACAACAGCAAACTCATTGTAAGACACGTGACTTACAACAACAAACTCATTGTAAGACACGTGACTTACAACAGCAAACTCATTGTAAGACGCGTGATTTACAACAACAAACTCATTGTAAGACACGTGACTTACAACAGCAAACTCATTGTAAGACGCGTGATTTACAACAACAAACTCATTGTAAGACGCGTGATTTAGAACAACAAACTCATTGTAAGACGCGTGATTTACAACAAGAAACTCATTGTAAGACGCGTGATTTACAACAAACTCATTGTAAGACGTGTGATTTACAACAGCAAAAGCATTGTAAGACACGTGACTTACAACAACAAACTCATTGTAAGACAATTAAGTATCAGCGCACTTCTGCCACGGTCTGTAGACGTCAAGTTATTGTTATCATCTCCTGAGTTTTACCTATTCAAGACAAGAAATCAGAGACCGGAGATGTTCATAATGTGAAATTATTCGGAATGTTTAAAAGTGATTAGAAAGTACGATGAAATGACACGGCTGCATCTTGTCAAAGTTCAACATAATAGGGACGATGGAAAAAAGCATGAAATGACGTGTACACTATTTGTGATGACATTCTCAAAATGAGTTTACTGACATTTTGCAAAGTTCACAAAACAATTCTTGATTAAAGAAGGGACGTAATATCCTACGTTACAACAACAGCTGCAACACCAGTTATCTCCTCACAAGGTACACAAGCACTTGTCCCACACATATTGAAATAATCAAGACTAAAAATAGTTCATATTAAGTGGACTGTCCCTGGAGATTCAAACGTTTTTTTAATTCTTTTGTTGGGTGGGTGGGGAGGGGGGGGGGACTACAAATAAAGAAATAGTCGCAACTTTAGATTTATACAGTAACTGAAATAATACGTGTAACTTTATATTGAAAAATTAACTGAAAGAATACTTGCAATTTTACATTTAAAAGTAATATGTATCTATTAGAGTGCCGTTTACTGGGCTACGACAATGGTGTATGTGTGGCGATGGAGTCGTCGTGAAGTTTTTCATCTGAGAAAATATGAGATATGTCTTGCTATAAACAATATTCCCTAAATCATCTAAGAGTCATCTCCGCAAAAATCAACCAAATACAGCTTGTTTCGGAACGGCAAAGTTACTATCTTTTATTGTTGGCTATCAGTACAGCACGTTAACAATCATGGTAAAAACACATACCTCTATCTATGACATACCTCTATCTTTAATGACATACCTCTATCTATTGACATACCTCTATCTATTGACATACCTCTATCTATTGACATACCTCTATCTATTGACATACCGCTATCTATTGACATACCTCTATCTATTGACATACCTCTATCTATTGACATACCTCTATATATTGACATACCTCTATCTATTGACATACCTCTATCTATTGACATACCTCTATCTATTGACATACCTCTATCTATTGACATATCTCTATATATTGACATACCGCTATCTATTGACATTCCTCTATCTATTGACATACCTCTATCTCTTGACATACCTCTATCTATTGACATACCTCTATCTATTGACACACCTCTGTCTATTGGCATGCATCTATCTATTGACATACCTCTATCTATTGACATATCTCTATCTATTGACATACCTCTATCTATTGACACACTTCTTTCTATTGACATACCTCTATCTATTGACATACCTCTATATATTGACATACCTCTATCTATTGACATATCTCTGTCTATTGGCATGCCTCTATCTATTGACATACCTGTATCTATTGACATATCTCTATATATTGACACATTTCTTTCTATTGACATACCTCTACATATTGGCATACCTCTATCTATTGACATACCTCTATCTACTGGCATACCTCTGTCTATTTACATACCTCTATCTATTGACATACCTCTACATATTGGCATACCTCTATCTATTGACATACCTCTATCTACTGGCATACCTCTGTCTATTGACATACCTCTATCTACTGGCATACCTCTATCTACTGGCATACCTCTATCTATTGACATACCTCTATCTACTGGCATACCTCTGTCTATTGGCACACCTCTATCTATTTGCATGCCTCTATCTATTGACATAATCCCGGTCTATTGGCATACATCTATCTATTGACATACCTCTGCCTATTGCGTTACCTCTACCTACTGACATAGGTGATTATTACATACATGGACTATATATATTATATACAAGTTAGCCAACCCATCAAAGACAGGAGATCAACGAACTTTTATTTACATCGAAAAGGCACTAATGCATAGAAAAATAGAATACCTACAAGAACACTTAAATAGACTCGACAGCACAGACACAAATACAACATGAAAATCAACATCAGCAAAATAGAAGTCATGAATATCGTAAAAGAGAAACAGAACATCAAAATAAATATAGACAGCAGACAACTAAAACAAGGAGAGGATTTTAAATATATAGAAGTCTAGTGACAAACGACAATTCAAAAACACAAGAAATAGACTCAAGATGCATCAAATCTTGTCAAATCATTGGACAGTTATCACCACTATTGTCCAACAAGGAAATAACTCTATAACGGGCGCTCTACAATACAATCTTTATCCCAACGTTGTGCTACCAATGCCAGACCTGGACCAATGAAGCAAGAACAATAAGTAAAAATAACCTCTACTGAGATGAAATGTGTTTAAAAAATGACAGGAAACAATCTGAGAGATAAGATCAGAAATGAAGAACTGTGAAAAAAGCTAGGAATAACTTCCGCCATAGAATATATAAAGAAACAACAGATAAATTTGTTCACCACGTGATTACAAGTATTACCCAGGTTCTGTCTATCTCCAGTGCTCAAAGTATTACCCAATTCCAACCTCGAGAGCACAAAGCATTACCCAGTTTCTATCTCCAGAGCCCAAAGCTTTACCCAGTTTTCTATCTCCAGAGCCCAAATCATTACCCAGTTTTCTATCTACAGAGCACAAGGCATTAGCCAATTTCTATCTCCAGAGCCCAAAACATTACCCAGTTTCTATCTCCAGAGCCCAAAACATTACCCAGTTTCTATCTCCAGAGCCCAAAGCATTACCCAATTTCTATCTCCAGAGCCCAAGGAATTACTAAATGTCTATCTCCAGAGCCTGATGCATACCCTGTTCCTATCTTCAGAGCCGAAAGCATTAGCCAGTTCCTATCTCCAGTGCCCAAAGAATTACCAAATGTCTATCTCCCAGAGCCCAAAGCATTACCCATTTTCTATCTCCAGAGCCCAAAGCATTACCCAGTTTCTATCTCCAGAGTCCAAAGCATTACCCAGTTTCTATCTCCAGAGCCCAAAATATTACCCAGTTTCTATCTCCAGAGCCCAAAGCATTACCAAGTTTCTATCACCAGAGCCCAAAGCATTACCCAGTTTCTATCTCCAGAGCCCAAGCATTACCCAGTTTCTATCGCCAGAGCCCAAAGCATTACCAAGTTTCTATCACCAGAGCATAAAGCATTACCCAGTTTCTATCACCGGAGCCCAAGGCATTACCCAGTTTCTATCACCAGAGCCCAAGGCATTACCCAGTTTCTATCACCAGAGCCCAAAGCATTACCCAATTGTTATCTCCAGAGCCCAAAGCATTACCCAATTTCTATCGCCAGAGCCCAAAGCTTTACCCAGTTTCTATCACCAGAGCCCAAAGCATTACCCAGTTTCTATCACCAGAGCATAAAGCATTACCCAGTTTCTATCACCAGAGCATAAAGAATTACCCAGTTTCTATCACCAGAGCCCAAGGCATTACCCAGTTTCTATCACCAGAGCCCAAAACATTACCCAATTGTTATCTCCAGAGCCCAAAGCATTACCCAGTTTTCTGTCTAACAACATTGACATAATCATATACACACTCACACATTCACACGACGCACAATTGAGAGAGCCCTAAACACAAAGAATAAACTCCATTTGTAGCGCCCCTAAAACTAGATCAAAGACTATTAACGGACACGTCCAAATTAGACTTTCACTCAGTGCCAATTTCTATTTTGGAGCTTATCTCTAGTTGGATTTGAACATCTGGGCTGCACGGAGCAAGCATGGTTCATGTAATTTACTGCCATAGTTGGAAATATGTTCTCTTTAGGTGGTTGGGTTTAAAACAGCTTAATGGGGCAACAAGAACAAGACGTTGAGAGTGTCAATAAGTTAATCAAGCTGGGCCTGTAACGTGGCAGCATAGACAGAGTTCATCATCATCATCATTGAGTGCCGTCTCCGCATCGAAGGTTGGCTACCCTGGAGCGCCATTCCGCTCTGTCTCATGCTTTGATGGTGCAGGACTCAGTGGCGTATACTTAATATAAGCAAGGCAAGCATTGCATGCCTTCAAGAGTTGCGAAAATGATAAACCAGTCAGTGATCTATCTCCCATCCAAACTTAGCCCTTGCAGCATTGCTCAAAAATATATTTTAAAATGTTTTTCTCACAAATCTGAATTTTTCCAAAAATTAGTGCTGGCAACACTGACGTTAAAAGAAAATTGTATATGTCCAATCGTTTTTTATGATAGTTGAACTAGCCCGCTCTGAAGCAATTTTGAAGTTGCTTTCGTTAAAATAGTCCCTTTACATATAAGCGCAGTGATATACTGTGTGTGTTTTATTAAATCCGTGTCTCCACAGTAAGCTTGCGATGAAAAAAAAATAAATACATTTTATGATTCAATCACTATTATAACAATTTAGCACTGGCAAATAATAAATTGATTGATGAACATTTATTTACTGGTGTGAAACAGTGCAATTTCTATGTTCTAGTACTTTTATTTGAATGTTAAACTAATGATAACAATGCAAGCAATTATAATCTTGAATGCCTACACACACACTTGTTTAGTAAACCATTTCTGGTAATTTTTGGTACACGTCACGTGATTTTACTCAACACACACGCACATTTACACAGCGATGTGGTTTCGATTTCAAACCTTCAGAATTCAAAACTTCAAACGTGATTTTAATCAGCTGATATTTAATATTTTGTGTTTGTACAGAAACATGTAGTATTGCTATTGTTAATTACTAAACTTAGTATATTTGTTTACTGTGGTTATTATGGCTGATTCTATTAATGATGTTGTAGATTTATTTGAGCGACCGTTTCAATCGCGAACATTTAATGAAAAATTGGACTTGGTAAAAAAGGGCAGACCGATTCCTGCGTTAAGCAGTTTGAAACGAGAGAAGGAACAAAATGTGTCCGTTCATTTAACAATGATTTATATAAGAAAGTCGTTTGGCTTTGTGGTTCGGAATCATTATGTAAGTTATTTTGCTGGCCATGTATATTGTTTGTAAATGACACTTCGCCTTGGAACAGCAGACAACGCGGGTATTCTGATTTAAATAATTTACATAACGCTATTTCAAGACACGAAAAGTCTGAAAGTCATATTCACGCTTGGATAGCGTTACAAGTGTTTGGCTCCAGCAGAATTGATGTTCAATTGGATTTTCAGAAAAAAGAAAGTATTATGAAACACAATGAAACAGTTAAAGAAAATCGAGAAATCCTAAAGAGGTTAATTGCTGTTACTTGTTTTTTAGGAAAACAAGAATTAGCTTTTCATGGTCACAGCGAGGGGAGTGATTCCACTAATCGTGGGAACTACATTGAAGCTTTAAATTTATTAGCAGAGTTTGATGCAAATTGCATCAGCATCTCATGACGTCAAATATATTCACGGGTCTTTCCCCATTAATACAGAACGATCTTATCCAAAGTGTGAACAATGTAATAACTGCAGAAGTGAAATTTCAGATTCAATCGTCCAGATTTGTCGCCATCCTAATTGACGAGACCTCTGATGTAACAAACTTGTCTCAGCTGTCAGTTGTTTTTAGATATATTTATAATGGTAATATTTACGAAAGATTTATTGGCTTTCATGACGTTAGCTCTGACAGATCTGCACAAGCATTGTCAAACTGGCTTTAGACAGTCTTGATCAATTTGACTGTAGAGAAAAACTAGTAGCACAAACTTATGATGGTGGCAGCAGTAATGGCAGGCCAATTGAATGGTGTGCAGACGAGAGTTAGGGAAGTTGTTTCTCAGGCATTATTCATCCATTGCTATGCACACAAACTTAATTTAGTACTGTCTCAAGCTGTCTCATGCATAAGTGCGTATTATCAATCATCACTGGAACAGCCAATTGGTATTCCAACATAGATACATTAGCCATCAATCATCACTGGAACAGCCAATTGGTGGTCCAACATAGATACATTAGCCATCAATCATCACTGGAACAGCCAATTGGTGGTCCAACATAGATACATTAGCCATCAATCATCACTGGAACAGCCAATTGGTGGTCCAACATAGATACATTAGCCATCAATCATCACTGGAACAGCCAATTGGTGGTCCAACATAGATACATTAGCCATCAATCATCACTGGAACAGCCAATTGGTGGTCCAACATAGATACATTAGCCATCAATCATCACTGGAACGGCCAATTGGTGGTCCAACATAGATACATTAGCCATCAATCATCACTGGAACGGCCAATTGGTGGTCCAACATAGATACATTAGCCATCAATCATCACTGGAACGGCCAATTGGTGGTCCAACATAGATACATTAGCCATCAATCATCACTGGAACGGCCAATTGGTGGTCCAACATAGATACATTAGCCATCAATCATCACTGGAACGGCCAATTGGTGGTCCAACATAGATACATTAGCCATCAATCATCACTGGAACAGCCAATTGGTGGTCCAACATAGATACATTAGCCATCAATCATCACTGGAACAGCCAATTGGTGGTCCAACATAGATACATTAGCCATCAATCATCACTGGAACAGCCAATTGGTGGTCCAACATAGATACATTAGCCATCAATCATCACTGGAACAGCCAATTGGTATTCCAACATAGATACATTAGCCATCAATCATCACTGGAACAGCCAATTGGTGGTCCAACATAGATACATTAGCCATCAATCATCACTGGAACAGCCATTGGTGGTCCAACATAGATACATTATCCATCAATCATCACTGGAACAGCCAATTGGTGGTCCAACATAGATACATTAGCCATCAATCATCACTGGAACAGCCAATTGGTGGTCCAACATAGAATAACTAGAATGAAAACGACATTGGAATATAGCAAGTATGATAAAAGTAAAAGCGTTAAAAGCATGCACCCTTTGTGTTAATTGTCCGTATATTGGAGATGTCTTGCTTGTTCTTATTTGTGTACCATTGTAAAGACATGAGCATCTATAGCCTATTTGGGAAAACCACCCGACTGGACGACCGACGTTTGGACAACCCGACTGGACGACCGACGTTTGGACAACCCGACTGGACGACCGACGTTCGGACAACCCGTGTTCGTTACCCGTTGGAAGCAGTGTGAGTTGTACTCGTGGTTGGAAGAAAAATGACCCCCGCGGTCTACCCAGCTGCTGGCACAAATGGGTATTAGGGTAGTACTCTAAAAAGGTGAGGAATGCCGCCTCGTTTCGATGCTTGAAGCGACACTATCCAGCAGTCTCCGAACACCTCTGGATAGGCGGCCGAGCACATATGGTGGAAACTAGGTCTGCTGTTGTTTAAGCGGAGGATTTAATATCTACCTAAGGTGGATTGAGAATTGTGTGGATACTTGTATTCAAATAAATAAATCGAATGATATGGGTGAAATTGTTCTAGAGATATCTCTACTAAATGTCGGAAAGGTAGTCACAGACAGTAACAATTGTCATCTTTCACATTTATGTTCTCTCTAGCCACGCCGAGACTCTACACTTCACATCACAAATGAAATGTGCTATGTGTTTACCTTTCCCAACGATGCCTTTGATCTGAAACTGTCCTCAGTCGAGAGCAATAAAACTGCCAGCACTTTCGGTGGAAAAAAAAAATACGAGGATCACGATAACCAAGGCTGGCTAATCGGTCACGCTCAGAGGTTTCCGAGTTGTTGGCGTTCCACGGCCCCAGTGAAATGACATGAGTGGGGATACACCTGCTGACGATGTATTAGAATACGTGAACAAATGGTCTCAGTGATGATACACCTGCTAACGATGTATTAGAATACGTGAACAAATGGTCTCAGTGATGATACACCTGCTAACGATGTATTAGAATACATGAACAAATGGTCTCAGTGATGATACACCTGCTAACGATGTATTAGAATACATGAACAAATGGTCTCAGTGATGATACACCTGCTGACGATGTATTAGAATACGTGAACAAATGGTCTCAGTGATGATACACCTGCTAACGATGTATTAGAATACATGAACAAATGGTCTCAGTGATGTTACACCTGCTAACGATATATTAGAATACATGAACAAATGGTCTCAGTGATGTTACACCTGCTAACGATGTATTAGAATACATGAACAAATGGTCTCAGTGATGTTACACCTGCTAACGATGTATTAGAATACATGAACAAATGGTCTCAGTGATGTTACACCTGCTAACGATGTATTAGAATACATGAACAAATGGTCTCAGTGATGTTACACCTGCTAACGATGTATTGTAATACATGAACAAATGGTCTCAGTGATGATACACCTGCTAACGATGTATTGTAATACATGAACATTGGGATGATAAATGGAATACTTCCAGGGGTTTGGTTGACTTCGTCGTCCCCGGCCCCAGTAAAATAGATCTCTCGTGACATTCTGAAGGTCTCGTTGACAATGTATCAATACAAATTGTTTGATTATGTGAAGGTCGTCACAGACCTCGTAGCCGTAGTGTCAGTTGAGCCCAATCAATCAAACATTCATGGCAGCCAGTAACATCAACATTCCTGCTCTAAAGGTGCGGCTCGTCACATCAACTTTCTGGTTCTGACAGTCAGCCAGCCAGTCACGTCAACTTTCTTTTTCTAACAATGCACCCAGCACGTCACATCAACTTTCTGGTTCTAATCGTCAGTCAACCCGTCACATCAACTTTCTAGTTCTAACGGTCAGCCAGTCCGTCACATCAAACTTTCAGTTTCTAACAATGTACCAAGCAAGACACATCTACTTTCTGGTTCTAATCATCAGACAACACGTCTCATCAACTTTCACTTTCTAACAATGCACCAAGCCAGTCACATCAACTTTCTGGTTCTAATCATCAGACAACACGTCTCATCAACTTTCAGTTTCTAACAATGTACCAAGCCAGTCACATCAACTTTCTGGTTCTAATCATCAGACAACACGTCTCATCAACTTTCACTTTCTAACAATGCACCAAGCCAGTCACATCAACTTTCTGGTTCTAATCGTCAGCCAGCCCGTCACATCAACTTTCTTTTTCTATAGATGCACCCAGTCAGTCACATCAACTTTCTGGTTCTAAGGGTCAGATAGCCCGTCACATCAACTTTCTGATTCTAACAATGCACCAAGCCAGTCACATCAACTTTCTGGTTCAAACAGTCAGCCAGCCCGTCACATAAAATTTCTAGTTCTAACGGTCAGCCAGCCCGTCACATAAAATTTCTAGTTCTAACGGTCAGCCAGCCCGTCACATCAAATTTCTAGTTCTAACGGTCAGCCAGCCCGTCACATCAACATTCTGGTTCTGACGGCCAGCCAGCCCGTCACATTAACTTTCTGATTATAACAATGCACGCAACCGGCACATCAACTTTCTCTATTTAACAATGCACCCAGTCAGTCACATAAACTTTTTGGTTCTAAGGGTCAGCCAGCCCGTCACATCAAATTTCTTTTTCTAACAATGCAATAAGCACGTCACATCAACTTTCTGGTTCTAATTGTCAGCCAGCACGCCACATCAACTTCCTGGTTCTAACTGCTGACGTCGATGTGTGGCTTGTGGTCATCATCAACAACAGAAACATCGTCATCACCACACCGAACATGGGGTCTACAACAAGCTTAGCTCTACAGGTTGGACATTTTTCCTACCTTCCCATGTTGTGGGCGAATCAACGTGATGATGTAGATGAATGTTTTCTCTAGGACAGAACATGAAAGCTGAGGATGTTTTCTCTAGGACAGAACATGAAAGCTGAGGATGTTTTCTCTAGGACAGAACATGAAAGCTGAGGATGTTTTCTCTAGGACAGAACATGAAAGCTGTGGATGTTTTCTCTAGGACAGAACATGAAAGCTGAGGATGTTTTCTCTAGGACAGAACATGAAAGCTGAGGATGTTTTCTCTATGACAGAACATGGAAGCTGTGGATGTTTTCTCTAGGACAGAACATGAAAGCTGAGGATGTTTTCTCTAGGACAGAACATGAAAGCTGAGGATGTTTTCTCTAGGACAGAACATGAAAGCTGAGGATGTTTTCTCTAGGACAGAACATGAAAGCTGAGGATGTTTTCTCTAGGACAGAACATGAAAGCTGAGGATGTTTTCTCTAGGACAGAACATGAAAGCTGTGGGAGTTTTCTCTAGGACAGAACATGAAAGCTGTGGATGTTTTCTCTAGGACAGAACATGGAAGCTGTGGATGTTTTCTCTAGGACAGAACATGAAAGCTGAGGATGTTTTCTCTAGGACAGAACATGAAAGCTGAGGATGTTTTCTCTAGGACAGAACATGAAAGCTGAGGATGTTTTCTCTAGGACAGAACATGAAAGCTGAGGATGTTTTCTCTAGGACAGAACATGAAAGCTGAGGATGTTTTCTCTAGGACAGAACATGAAAGCTGAGGATGTTTTCTCTAGACAGAACATGAAAGCTGAGGATGTTTTCTCTAGGACAGAACATGAAAGCTGAGGATGTTTTCTCTAGGACAGAACATGAAAGCTGAGGATGTTTTCTCTAGGACAGAACATGAAAGCTGAGGATGTTTTCTCTAGGACAGAACAAGAAAGCTGTGGGAGTTTTCTCTAGGACAGAACAAGAAAGCTGTGGGAGTTTTCTCTAGGACAGAACAAGAAAGCTGTGGGAGTTTTCTCTAGGACAGAACAAGAAAGCTGTGTAAGTTTTCTCTAGGACAGAACATGAAAGCTGTGGGAGTTTTCTCTAGGACAGAACATGAAAGCTGTGGATGTTTTCTCTAGGACAGAACAAGAAAGCTGTGGATGTTTTCTCTAGGACAGAACATGAAAGCTGAGGATGTTTTCTCTAGGACAGAACATGAAAGCTGAGGATGTTTTCTCTAGGACAGAACAAGAAAGCTGTGGATGTTTTCTCTAGGACAGAACAAGAAAGCTGTGGATGTTTTCTCTAGGACAGAACATGAAAGCTGTGGGAGTTTTCTCTAGGACAGAACATGAAAGCTGTGGGAGTTTTCTCTAGGACAGAACATGAAAGCTGTGGATGTTTTCTCAAGGACAGAACATGAAAGCTGTGGATGTTTTCTCTAGGACAGAACATGAAAGCTGTGGATGTTTTCTCTAGGTCAGAACAAGAAAGCTGTGGGAGTTTTCTCTAGGACAGAACATGAAAGCTGTGGGAGTTTTCTCTAGGACAGAACATGAAAGCTGTGGGAGTTTTCTCTAGGACAGAACATGAAAGCTGTGGATGTTTTCTCTAGGACAGAACATGAAAGCTGTGGATGTTTTCTCTAGGACAGAACATGAAAGCTGTGGATGTTTTCTCTAGGACAGAACAAGAAAGCTGTGGATGTTTTCTCTAGGACAGAACATGAAAGCTGTGGATGTTTTCTCTAGGACAGAACATGAAAGCTGTGGATGTTTTCTCTAGGACAGAACATGAAAGCTGTGGGAGTTTTCTCTAGGACAGAACATGAAAGCTGTGGGAGTTTTCTCTAGGACAGAACATGAAAGCTGTGGATGTTTTCTCTAGGACAGTACAAGAAAGCTGTGGATGTTTTCTCTAGGACAGAACATGAAAGCTGAGGATGTTTTCTCTAGGACAGAACATGAAAGCTGTGGATGTTTTCTCTAGGACAGAACATGAAAGCTGTGGATGTTTTCTCTAGGACAGAACATGAAAGCTGTGGATGTTTTCTCTAGGACAGAACAAGAAAGCTGTGGATGTTTTCTCTAGGACAGAACATGAAAGCTGTGTGAGTTTTCTCTAGGACAGAACATGAAAGCTGTGGATGTTTTCTCTAGGACAGAACATGGAAGCTGTGGATTTCTCTAGGACAGAACATGAAAGCTGTGGATGTTTTCTCTAGGACAGAACATGAAAGCTGTGGATGTTTTCTCTAGGACAGAACAAGAAAGCTGTGGATGTTTTCTCTAGGACAGAACATGAAAGCTGTGTGAGTTTTCTCTAGGACAGAACATGAAAGCTGTGGATGTTTTCTCTAGGACAGAACATGGAAGCTGTGGATGTTTTCTCTAGGACAGAACATGAAAGCTGTAGATGTTTTCTCTAGGACAGAACATGAAAGCTGTGGATGTTTTCTCTAGGACAGAACATGAAAGCTGTGGATGTTTTCTCTAGGACAGAACATGAAAGCTGTGGATGTTTTCTCTAGGACAGAACATGAAAGCTGTGGGAGTTTTCTCTAGGACAGAACATGAAAGCTGTGGGAGTTTTCTCTAGGACAGAACATGAAAGCTGTGGGAGTTTTCTCTAGGACAGAACATGAAAGCTGTGTGAGTTTTCTCTAGGACAGAACATGAAAGCTGTGGGAGTTTTCTCCAGGACAGAACATGAAAGCTGTGGATGTTTTCTCTAGGACAGAACAAGAAAGCTGTGGGAGTTTTCTCTAGGACAGAACATGAAAGCTGTGGATGTTTTCTCTCGGACAGAACATGAATGCTGTGGGTGTTTTCTCTAGGACAGAACAAGAAAGCTGTGGGAGTTTTCTCTAGGACAGAACATGAAAGCTGTGGATGTTTTCTCTAGGACAGAACTTGAAAGCTGTGGGTGTTTGACAGAATTTATGACGTCTAACTAAATCACAAACCTTCTTGACCATCTAGCGACAATGCTGCTAGAACACACGTTACAGTCTTTGACCCCTTATCGCGGTCTTTCAGAGCGTGTCCCCCTAATCCTACGTCATCACTATAAATAATTTGAAAATAAATATCGGGAAATCCCAACATTAAAAATAGATACAGAGTAAAATTATCTCATTATACATGTGTTGTTTATTATATATGCACATAAGCAAGTCAACTGTATAGCTACACCATTTCACCAAAGAGACACTTTATGGCGGTCGTGAATAGAACATGTGAAACTGAGACGGCTTTATTTTGACCCTTCTTGACCTTACTAATTGTTAACCGTTACTGGTTTTTGACTTTGTTAAACAAGTTGCCCCGTGACCATTTTCTCCAAAATGTTATCTACAGTTGAAGATTTAAGACAATTTATCGTTTGCTTCCATTTCCTTTTCATGTCCACATGGTGTCAAACGATGACAGTTTCAATCGTCTATATCAAGGATGGCCAATTTCTTTCAAATGGCGGGCCACTTTTTTATTATTGTTTTTGTGACGGGCCACAAACATAACAACATCAATACAAATAAACTTGGCATTTATCTTAAGGTAATATTTTTGTTTTTGCACTAAATCGCCATATTCCGCCTCAACTTCTGATAGAAAATTTATAAACTGTCGGTGTGTCAAAGCCCGATTCCCGCCTTTTATTAAATTCACACACTTTATTACAGTTTTCATAACATCCTCCACGGCTAGAATCTTGCCACACAGCGCCTCCTGGTGTATAATGCAATGTAATTCTGGGCAATGGATTCCAGCCTTCCTTAATAATCCAACTAAACCTGTTTGAGTACCACACATTGACTTAGCGCCATCTGTCACTATTCCTGAAAGTCTGTTTATGTCACCGATACCGTTAATAACTTTCATAACTGAGTCATAAATG